>OU744336.1:20966857-22166857 GCA_916610165.2 Gymnosoma rotundatum
GGGGGGTAGTAGAGAAAAATGAGTAAAAGTTTTTTTTTTCACATTCGAACTGAATGTAACAGATGAGCAGCTCAACAGTAGAAATGTTAGAAGGAAGATGTTTTAATAGATGGATTATTAAATAAATGATTACAGAAGGCCCATCAAAATAATTTGTTATAGATAAACAGAATACATATTTGAACACATGAAATATTGATAATATTATGCCAATATTTGTACAAACGATATAAATAAAGAACAAGGAAATAATTTGAAATTAGCCACTATTTTCTTATTTTAATTCCGAATACGGCAAATTTTATCAAATTGCTTACATGTATTTTCTTTTATTTATATTGCTTGTTAATAAATATGTCGTTTACATTTAATTTAAAATAAATAAATTTTTTCTTTAGTATTTTTTTAACGAATTCTGTATTAAAAATTTCCACCAGTTTATTGTTTGCCAGGTAAAAGGAAAGATAGTCTATGCATTGCACAAGCTTAATCAGCCTTTTTTTCTAAGAGAAAATTCGAAAGTTTTAAAGAAAATAAGAAAACTAATATTTTATTGTAAATGTGTGTGTGTGTGTGTGTGGAATTTTGGTACTCAGCCACGCCAAACGATCAACCACTTTGTCAAATGTGGTACACAGGCAGATCTAAATTCGAAAATAAATATACAATTGTTTTGATTTAGATCTAATTTACACAATGCATCTTAAAATAAGAATTGAAAAAAATAACACAAAACAAGTAAGAGTGCTATATTCGGCTATGCTGAATCTTATATACCCTTCACCGTCTATGTAAATCTAGTTTAGTGGAGTAAATACAATTAAAAAAGCAAATATTAGGGGGACAGAAAATAAAAAAAATATTGGTTCTGCATACATATAATTTTGCATAAAAATTACATGGGCTCTTAAGCATTTAAAAAAAAATTTAGTATTTCCTTAAAGATCTCTTCTTCTGGCCTTGCCATTCGGATATTTACGGACAATCAGGCAGCAATCAGGGCGCTTGCTGGTGCATACAGTACATATAAGTTAGTCCTGCGTTGTCGCTCATTACTGAACACTCTATCGGAGCGATCACAGATTAACCTGTTTTGGGTGCCTGGTCACTGGGATATCCAGGGTAACTGAGAAGCCGTTGATCTTGCTAAATGGGGCACAATGCCCCAACGGTGAAAATGGCCATAAAGAACCACTACCTCAATTTGGCTCGCAAATTATGGGTAGAGGAAAGTTCCTGTTGTGTCTCCAGACAACTGTGGACTACACTGGACTTCAAGCGGACCAGGCAGCTGCTCAGACTGGACAGAAAATCCATAAGTATCACGGTCTCGGTACTTACTGGACACTGTCTAATCGGCAGGCATGCTGAAAGACTCGGTCTGCCCTTTAATGATTTCTGGCGCAGCTGTAGTTCGAAGGATGAGGAAGAGACCGTACTGCACCTCCTGTGCCATTGTCCATCCCTGGCTCGAAGAAGACTAGGAATTCTGGGCTCTCCATTCTTTGGAACTCTTACGGAGCTATCATCTCACTCTATAGGGGACATAGCGAAGTTCATCTGTGAATCTTCATGGATCACGGCTGGGTAAGGGGGGTCGCGCCGCCTTCCTTGTGGTATCACAACGGGCCATTCGATTGTACTCAAGTGAGCTTCGTCGTGAGAGGCTGCCACTCCTATCTAACTAACTAAAGATCTCTTCAAAAGCTTTAAAATGATACCCATATTGATATTTAAAAAAAAAACTTTAAAAATTTCAGAGCCCCTAACTCGAAAAATATGGGCGAGCGCCATTTTGTTCACTTGATGTTTTTTTTTCTTATTTTTTAATTCTCTATGCCTCATATATTTATTTTTTTTTTTTTTGATTGAGTTACTTTATTGTTTCAAATGACATGAGAAAATTAGAGGTAGGCTTGATGTTTTGCCTGCTGCTTTCTCCAAGTGGCATCAAATGATATTTAATGACTTCTTCTCCATTATAAAGGATTTTATAAACTGTTGCAGACATATTTCTCCATGAAAAGTTGGTTGTATATATTTTTGCAGTTTCTTTAGCATAATCTCAAAATTTTCTAGAGACAATTTCTTCATTGCACGCAAGACTTCTAGGATTATTTTAAATCTGAAAATAAGGTTTAAATCCCACTCCTGTTATTTCAGATGCTGTTCCTGGATCTGAAAAAATTCTTCGTGCGGTATTGCCATCATTTGTATTGCCTGACCCTTGTTTTGGCTGATCTATAATCAATCCAATTTTGCGATATTCATTTCTCTTGTTAACTCTTTGTTGGTCTCATTGTTTCTTATGGATACTGAAGGCCCGAAATCTAAGTCCGAAATATTTTCACATACAACTTGTTTGTATTGTTTTTGTCCCGAAGAACCAGCACATCCCCTTTTGCAAAAAAGAATTACCTTTGTGTTTCCATTTTCCTTAGCGCGTTTCCTGGTATTGATTATAAAATAAAAAACATAAACCTTTAGGCAAAAATTGAACACTTCATACTCCATTATAAACAAGTAATTGTAGGGCTGTTTAAATTATCGTAATTAAAATTTTTTAAAGTAATTTCATTAAAATTAAAAAAGTGTTCTACCCGCGGGTCGTGGTGGATGCAAAAGTATATATTGGATTAAAGAAACCCCTTTCATCTTTCTACGGGTGCTGTACGTTTCTTGTTCCCTTTTGTTCCCTAGAATTTTTATTCCACTAAAGTTTAAATTTCAGAAAAAATATAGAAGTTTCATAAATATTTCATAACGGCCCTAATATTAAACGCTAGAGCGGTAACCACTTACAACAACTAAAGACTATAATCCTACCAACATTATAAAAAAGACCGCAGGCCATTATCGATGAGAGCTTGCGAGTAGTAACCATTTATTTTTGACCAAAAAAAAAAACAAATAAACAACACCTTTTTTGACAGCATGCCACGCCTACAATTATCAATAGTTTAACCTAATTTTTTGGCTACCATAATATGAATTTATTAGCTCCAAAAAGACGTAAAAATTTAAAAAATCGGTGACAAACAAAATTCTTCTTTTGGCCAATGAAAAACAATTTTCAGCCACTGTAGGATGTAGTAAAACATACTTTGGGCTTCCCAAGTTTTGCTTTTCGCTTTTTCCTTAAAAAAAAAATAAAAGCCTTAGATTTTAATTTTTGGTTAACAATTATATTTTTCAATATTATTTTTATTTATTTTTTTTACTTGCTTTTCTTTAATTTTACATATTTATGTATTTCTGTATTGTATTTTTTTTCTTCTGTCAATTGTAGTAATTTTTAATACAGCTTTCTTTTTATTTGAACATTATTTTTGATAATTTTTTGGTTTAATTTTATTTGATATTTTTTTTTTAACATTTAATAATTACTTATAATGTATGGTAATAATAATTAATTACGAACATATATATGTTGTTAACTAGTATTTATTAATATAAATATTTGAATTAAACAATGTGTTAAATTGTTTTTGTTGTTGTTAAACCTTTTCGTAAATTAACACACACATAATTAATTCTTTGAAGTAAATGATATCAAATTAAAATTTTAAAGCTTTAAAATGAAGTCTAACTGAAGAAGATGTGAATTCAATATATTAATTTTGCTACTTTTTTTTAAGAATTTTCTTTGAAAATATCGCGCTATTTTATTAACTTAATTTAAAATATATTGCTGATTTTTTTCTAAATTTTTGTCCATTAATTATTAAATAGCATCAATCAATTAATTAAAATTTTTCTAGGAAGGAGAAGTTATTGTTGAGTATAAAATATTTTCAATTGTTAAAGGGTAACTTGTATGAACGAAATAGCACACTAATTAATAACTATTTTTGTATTTAATATTTTCGTTTAACTATTTAAGATTATATAGTTTAAATATTTAATACTTATTTTTTTTTTAAGTTATTATTATTTCTTTTTTTTTGCATTTATAAATATTTGTAACTAAACAATGAACATCAGCTACGCTCAATACAATAATTAACTACAATTTTTTTATAGTTGTTGTTGTTTTAAGAATATACGCATATATTTCTATTTAATTATTATTTTTTACTTAATTATTATTTATATTATATTATTACTTTGTTTTATATTTTAATTTGTTTTTTATTTACGCTTATAATAATGGTAACTATTTTTAAATTATTATTTATGAGATGATGCCTTTATAATACATACAATACATACACGTTCATGAACTTTAGTTTTGCAAAGCTGTTTGGTTTCTTGTTTGCATTTTTTTCATTACTTTGTTTTCATTACATCTTAACATCGAACTAATAACTACAAAAGCAATGAACATAGTACAAACTTGCATTTATGGGGTGTTTCATATTCAGAAGAAAACTTTCAAGGCGAATCAATTATAATTATAAGGTGGTAGCGATGGCGACTTTATTGATTTTCGCCGGTAGCCTAACTGTCAGACTTCATATATAAAAAGTCGTTATACTTTATTTTTATATGTAGTTTGTCAATCGGGCTAAAAGCGAAAATTAAAGAATTCGCTATCGCTTCCACCTTATAGTTAATTCACATTAAAAACTTTTTTTTTTAATGTTAAAATTTAAATTCTTTATTTTTACGAGTTATTTGTTGATTTATTATTGGAGAGTTTTGCAAAAGAATTAAGATTTACTATCCCAGTTACAAAATCCGAGAACTTAAATCTAAGAACTGTATAAGTCTACATAAAAAAGGGCGATTATTAAATATAAGACAATATCTGTTTAAATGATATGAGTATAAAATTCGATTAAATTCAGATTGTACATGTGATATCAAAATACATTCAGAGTTTTTCAAATATTTCTTTAATCATGAAGAAAGCTGCTCTTATAAACGAGCGTAGATTTTAAAACAACATTCTGAAATACTCATCTCCGAGTGACAATAATTGTTATCAAGTTAGCCTGATTTTTTAAAGTCATAAAAGAGTTATTTGGCTTCGTAAAAATTAAATAGTTTACCCAGTGTTCTTCAATATTTTTTTTAATATTTTAAGACCTTATAAGTGCAAAACTTGATATTTTTCGAAACAGCCTCGTTTTTGCTTTTTTATTTTGTTAAATATCTCAGGACCCAAATACAACAATAATTGACGAAAAGTTTAATATATATTATTACGCCAGGAGCGCTAATCTTGAACACCAAAAACGAAGTCGAGAGTATTTTTTATTAATTATTTCGTTCGTAAGAGCAACATATGAAAGATTTGTCCACTATATAATTTGTGAACCGAATTAAAGAATTAAAAAGAAATATCGTTTTCTGAATATGAAATCTCCCATACAATTTATCTGATTCTCAATAATTACCTCTTCTCAAAAAACTTGCGATTCCTTTGCAGTTATTACTTTTAAATAGTTTATGTATTTTTTTACCGCTATTTATTTTGTAACCTTTAATATGTTTTTCAATTAACTTTTAGCATTTATTAATATCTTCGTTTTTACAATGATTTCTTAAGAGTGATTGCAACAAAAAACCAATTTAATTCGTATATTCTTGAAATATAATTTTATTAATTATTATTTACTTATTTGTTATTGTTGGTTTATGTTAATATTTTTTTAATTACCTTATTGATTATATTTATTTTAATAATACCACAAATATTACACATTGCCGGCTCCAATATATTTAAAAACTTAAGAAAATTAAAATTTGAAATGTATTTTACATAATTTACTTGTTTTATATTTTATTAATTAATTAATATATTTTATTTAATTTATTAATTTTTTATATTATAATGCATAAACATCTCTATGTTAAACGCAGTTAAAAGCAACAAAAAATGCAACCCCGTAGTGCGATTCTCAACTCTTATTTTTTTTAACGATTTTTGGTTTGTTAAATTGAGTTAACGACAAAATTATCGATTTTTCTATCCAGTAACACTTTTAACGCCGTTGCTTAAAACAAGCTGATATAGCTAGCAAGTTGCTAATCGTTAAGAAAGCGACATTAATTTGTTCCTTGTTAACAAAATAAGCGACGTAGAGCTTGTGCTTATGTACATTCAGACATACATATAAGCATAAAGAAAGGATATACACATATATTTGAACACTAAATAAAAACAAAATTTGTTTTCATTTTAATTAAATTAAACTTGTTTAAGTTAGTAGATATACGCACATTTAAATAAATTTAAAAAAAAATTCTTGTTAAAAAATTGTACATAAACATTTGTTTTGTCCGTATTTAACAAGAGGTAATCGCAAATTTATAACCAAAAGTATTATTATGCTTTTCTTATAGTTATACTCCGTACATTCATATCGAAAAATACGCATTCATGTATGTAAATTGACATCTAAGAAATAAACACTCTTCTCTTGTGTGTTCTTCGTTTAGTCGTGGACGGAGATGCCACTTAATTTCAACTTGTGTCTATTATCGTTAAGCTAAAGCTAGTGAATTGCACTACGAGTTTCTATGAATTTTGATTGCACATATTTCAAAATTGCGGTTACCAATTTATATCCACTTTTAGCTGTTAATTATTTTAAAATTTCAAGTTCAAGAATAAAATCAATTGTTATTAGATTCGATTGCACAAAGTTAAAAATTTCGTACTTAATTAAAAAAAGACAAACTAAGAGGTAATGAATTATTATTAAGGTAAAAATCCATAAACGCATCCGGTAGATCTGACCTTAAGTGTAGATCCATAATCTGAATACCGCCTTAAGTCATTGTTTTACTTGGTCTATAAGTTGTCATTCACGGAAAATCAAAGTTCACCAAGAAATTTTATATGATAAAATTCGTGAAAAGTTATCCACGAATAACCTCACTCGAAGTCACATTGGGCACAGTAAAATAATTAAGGAAATTTTAAAAATTTTCTTGCAAAAAAAAAAAAATGACATGTTATCCTGCCACATTCGCGTTATTGTACTAGATGACTCTTCTAGAGAAAATGAATTTTACTATTTTCAAAAATGATAAGATGATTATTTTTTTTAATTCTCACAGCGAACTGTGCACGGTACATTTTCTTCTTCCGAAAGAGCTATAGCCTCCTTTTCAAAAAAGTCTAGTTACGCTATTGGAAGATACTCTCACACAGAAAAGAATTTGTGTACCTATTAAAAGTTTGTTTCTTTTCAAATTTAAAGTCAATTACATTTTTAACTAATTAAGTTATTTATTTAACTAGAAAATGTTTTTTTAATTAAATGTATGATAGATTCGATGAAATATTTAATTAAAAAATTTTGTATTTATTTTTCAATTAAATATATAATTGAACTATTCAACTCTATAATAGTTCCGAGTAATATTTTCTGAGCAGAATTGAATAATAGAATACCACTTTTGGGACATGATACACTATTTACTACTTAAATCTGTCAAAAATCTTACTTAGGTCCCAAAATGATGATATTTGTATTAAAACAAAATCTATGGCTGAACTACGATTTTTCTTAGTGGGATAGAATTTCATCAGAATTTTTATTAATGAATCATCATGGTCTTTAGCAAACAAACGTAGCTGAGCAAGTTTTAAGAATAAAACCAGGGATTACAATTCATCTATTAGAAGGTGCATTTTAACTTTGAACTATTAAAGCGAAAAATTAAATCAGAATGCATAACAATAATTCTTCATTGCAAAACATCCTTAATCGATTTTGCACCTGCAAGATTGCCAGCGCTAAGAGCAATTAAACACAATAAAAGATGTATAGAAGTATGTTTTAAATTTAAATTTACATTAAAAAAATTTATTGCAATCAGGTTAATTTATTGCTTGATCAAAATAAATTTTTAATTAAAATTTAGTGACGTATACAAATATATTGCGTTCGTAGAAAAAGATGATATGAGGAGTTTTATTAAAGACCACACTTGAAGGCCATATAACCCAGAGTTGCAATTTTTTGTTGTCCGCAACTAAATATTTTTTATTATTTATTTATTTATTTATGCTTTATATAATTTTTAAAGGTTATTAGTGCTTTCTTTTAAGATTATTTTATGCCAAATAACACCAAGGCAACCGTTAAAGCAGCCAATTCTTACTAAAAAGTGTTAGTGTAACAGTTGCTTGGTATTTCTCTAACATTAAATGCTTTTATGACTTTCAGTAAAAACTGAAAATTTTTTTTTTTTTATAATTTCAAGTGGTGTTTTCATACAAATTGAAAATTTTCAATGCTTTAATAAAACAAGCTTTAAATTTTAAAATTGTTTTAAAATACGTATCGAAATCAAATATTTTTTATAATAAATCAGTTTATAATTAATGTTATTGATTTTATAAGAAAACTTATTTGATTTTAAATAACGTTCGGAATGAATTTACTTTAAATTAGGTTTTGTTGGTTTAAGAATTTAATTGGAAACCATTTTACTTTGTTTCTATATTAACAAATCCAATAAAAAAAAACGTTTCACAAACATTAGAAAAGTTCAAACTATTGACTTGACTTAAAATTTTCGCTTATAAGCGAGAATATATAATTTAAAATATTTATATTTTTCAAGAAGAAAAATTATTATTCAGAATCTTAAGTATATTTTTTTACTTTAATTGTGCTTGATTCTTTTAAATATAAATATTAAATAATATTCTCATGAAATATTTATTAAAAAAAAAAAAAATAAAAAAAATTAAAGGTATTACTGCGGGAAAAGCTTATTGATATGGCCATTTCGCTACTACTGATTGAGCTAGCTCATCAGTGGAAAAAATGAAAATAGTTAATGTGTTTTTATTTTTGAGTTCTTACTTTATTGATTCAATGAAGTTCTCATTTATTCAATTTGGCTTTTAATATAAGACTCTTAGGTTTTCTATACAAAATTTGAGTGTAAAAAACTCCGCTTTATATACAATAACTCCTGATTTATTATTTACGGATTACAAATTATAAAAATAAGTTAAATCAACTAAACTTATTTCAAGTGTTAATTTTTTTTTTAATTTTTTAATTTGTTGGAGGTTGTTTTATTTAATTGTACAAGAATTTTTGTTTTTTCTATAAATTGACAAATCAATAAACGGTTAGAGAAAGAAAGGGGACCTTCTTAGTGGATAACTGAATATCGATACAACAGCTGTTAAATTAAACGCAATATTCTGTGTCGAAAACCAGTCATTAGAAATGCTTGACTATTTTCAATGCATATGTAGTTGCTTTACTGTTGCTTTGAAAAAAATGTGTAGCAAAAGCAAAAAGCAAATGCGAAAACAAGGGAAAGAAACGCATTTGCTTTAGCTGACTATGTGTTTTTTTCTGCAGCAAAGCAATCAGCAAAGCAATTAATTTGAAAACGTTTGCTGTTGCTTGAGGAATCAGTTGGTTTTCCTCATTTTTATTATCATTTTTGCTTTTACTTAACTCTTAACTATGAAGTTGTGGCTGACTACGATTGCTGTTTCTTGCTGTTTCTTGCTGTAACTCCCTGCTTCTCATCCCTTTTAACATATTTATATATTAATTATTTGCAATACGAAAAAAATACATACAATACAAATAAAAGCCTTGTTTTTATTACACCATTAAAAGGGTGTTTTTTTTTTTTTTCTTAAAAAGCAACAGGAAAAGAAAAAACAAACATCAGCTTATTGCTTAAGCAACAGCAAACGTTTTAGAAATAAATGCTTTGCTGATTGCTTTTGCTGCAGAAAGAAATACATATTCAGCTGAAGCAAATGCGTTTCTTTCTCTTTTTTTTTTTTGCATTTGCTTTTTACTATTGCTTTGTTTATAATGAAATGTTTTGTAAATGCTGAGACATTTAGTTTTTTAGTTTTAGTTTTGCTGAAAAATATGTAAGCAAAGCTAAGATTTTAGTGCTGTTGCTATTTTTAAGCAAGTAATTGAAACACTGTCGAAAACAAATTGTAAATCGATTGTTTGAACTTCACAAGTGTACCATTTTCGACTTAAGCCGCAATTAATTATTGTAAATATTTTTCTTGTGGGATAATTTTTTTTAATGAAATTTTTGTTTTCTTTTTAATTATTTAATTCCTTCTTGGTGTGATACGGCCAAAAACGTAAGTAATTAATAATAATTTTTTTGTAGAATTAGTAATTTCTTTTAATTGTTATGTTTTTAATTTAAAATATTGCTTGTTATTTTCTTTTGAGGGTTTTAATTACAATTAATAAATATTGTTTAAAAAAATTTTTTTAATTATTTTTTATATACAATTTCATATTATAAGTTACATATATTTTATATAATATTTTTATAAGAATTTTAATGGATGTGTTTTGTTGTTTTGTTTGTTTAATAATTTTTTTATTGTTGATAATTTTTTTTTTATAATTGAAACTTTTTGATGGGAGATTTTTGTTTGTTGTTGCTTTATGTGATAATTAATATATAATTAAGTCATTCTTTTTTATTTTCATTAATGTTTATACAATTTTCTATTCTCTTTTCTTTGCTCAAGCATATATGTTTGTTTAATATTAAAAGTTATTATGTTTTGGATATAGAGTAACGGCCGATTTCATAAAATAGGAACAAACACTTCGTTTGCATATTCATATTGAAAACAAAAACAAATTTTTATATTGTTTGTGTGTGTTTGTTAGTATTTAGTAAAATCGGCAGTTAATATTTTTGTGGAGTTGTGACGAGCAAGTACAACTTAATAAATAAAATTATTGAAAGAAAATTGAATTAGTAAGTTTTTTTTTTTTAATTTAATTCCACTTAAGCAGAAAAAATATACAAAAATTATTTAAAATTTCTATAAGATTTTTTCTTTTGGTTTTATAAAAATGGCCGTATTATCTGATATGTTAATGGTATACAATGATCGGTTTTATTTAAGCTTAAATAGTCAAAGATTTATTTAATATTTAAAAGTAAAAATATTTCTGATAAAATAAAATATACATTAAGACAGACATGGGTGCACTTTTTTTTATAAATTTAATTTAATTGAGAATTTCACATGTAAAAGGTACATATGTATACTAATTAATAACTGAATTGATTAATATTTTTTATATAATTTTTATGCTTCTTTTTTCCAAAATTTTGTTTGGAAACATAAATATCTAAACTAAATTTTAATTGATTGGTAGGTTTTGTAAAAATCTTGAATATAAATAATTACTTTTTTATAGAAATATTATGTATATACAATTGCAATAATTAAATTTATGTGTATATGTATATTACAAGAAAAATATATTTTTTTTAAGAGCTATAAAAAATTGCCAAAAATTGTTTTAAATACAGTGCAAATTGTTTATAACTAATTTTGTTAATTAAAAATATATTTAACATTGAATAATAGTTTAGTTAAATATATAAATGTTTGTAAGTAATATTGATTAGTTTTAGATTTATGTTAGTTTGTATATAATATACTAATTTAATATATATATTTAGTTAATTTATATACTAGAGTACCTTAATAGCAAAAGTTTTAATATCACTTTTGGTAATTTTTACTAGGCGAGTCATATGACTCTGATATGTATCGTTACCTTGGTTGTGTCTTATGTTAATTTTTCGTTTATAAAATACGACTGTTTAAATAAAAGTAATTTGAATGTGTAAATAAATTATATACAAAACTTAGCAAATAACCATTTTACAGTTTTTTTTTTGTGTCTAAAAAAATTATTGTTGTTGAAATGTTTTTTAAAAACTGAACTAAATTTTGCCTTGACGAATCGCTGCTAAAATTAGTGCAGCCACCTGCTATTAATTAGCCTTTTTACTCGATGCTTTTCATTTTTCACTAAAGCTGAACAAATCTTCTTAATGGGCTATTAATAATTTTAAACGGAGGCAGCTAGCTACATTCGTTACCTCTATCGTCACAAAAAATTATTTATAGGTAAAATTATGTTTTATTTATACTAAATATCCTTCCTTTTTCTCACATAATATCTTAAGGTTTGGCTCGAAGGCTTATAAATTGGTATTAAATTACTTTCGCTTTTTTTGTTTAAACTTTTGTTATTCCTTTATCGGGCAGATTAAAAAATTTACAATTCGCTAACATTTGTTATCTTTGGAGTTTCATTAGGTCACCCACAAGTTAAATTAAGAAAAAAAAAACTCTTCACGTATTTTCTATGAATCCCTCTTACGAAGTCCCAGAATTTGCTTTCAGCCCATGCCTTTTCTGTCATCAAAAACGACCAAAAATTATAGATGACTATATTTAATATTTTTCCCCACGAACTATGGTGTCCAACGTGAGCAGTCTTATTTTATTTTTAATTTGTTACTAATTCTCATTTAGTATAAAGTTGTCTCCTTATTTATTCAATTAAATTTCAAATTCAAAGTTTTTGATAACACCACGTTTCAAAAGCCTTTAATCTGTTCATTGACATTATTAAAAGTTTAACTAAATTTATTAATTTAATGATTAAATTTTAAAATGTAAAATGAAATGAAAAAATTAAAATTCTCAAATGAAATTTTTTATATTAGCAAGGCGAATTAATATTATCTGGTGGCATCCTTGCGGCAGCTGACTATTTTTTGCTTAATTTTCTTATGCGTCAGAGAACTGCATCAGTTGATTCACTTTCGCTTTCCACTTACATTTACATTGCTTTTGTATTACTTACACTGTTAACTCTCTGACAATTGACTGTTATTAACGCACCTTTGTTTTTTGTGTGCTGTTAGCGAAGGACTGTTGTTTGATTTTTTTGTAGAACACTGAAAAAACTCATAAAACCACGTTGTATAAAATTATGCCCCAGCGTTCGAAAAAAACAATTTCTTTGTGTACTTTTCAACGCTCGTAATATAATTTTTTCAATTATTTTGTTAATTGTATTTTGTTTATTATTATATAATTTATAAACATTTCTTTAATATTTAGTAAAATTTATAAATCTGTCACTTGTTACTCTTGAGTATTTTTGAAGTTACAATTTTTTCTAGTATTTCTGCAGTTTTATTTAAAAAAATCTGGAAACATCTACTTATTTAAAAAAAAAGAGGAATTGGATTTAACTTTAATGAAAAGTAATTAATCAGGTATGTGATGCATTTCGATCGACTTCATTTTCCATTTTTGCTTTAATTCCATGTTGTTTTAACAAAAATTCCAACCATCCCTTCAAACGCAACTTTGACTTAAATGACACACTACGAAGTAAATAAGTAAACATTGTGCAGCAAAAAAAAAATTGAAAAAAAGCCTATGGAATGGGTTTTATTGGATTTGCCGAAAAGCATGTGAGATAGTTTTTATCATAAGATGACATTTTTATTTAATTTATTTTTAGATTTATACAATGTTTTCGGCTCAATAAAGAAGGATTTATGATTGTCCTTAAAAAGTTCGAAAATGTCTGGGAAGATATGTACGTCGATTCCAATTGTATTGCAATTGGCAGCTTCACTACGATTTTTAGCTGAAAGAAGTTTTAAACGATTTGTTGGAAACGATATCAATATAACAATATCTCGTACATCAGTATCAAAATAATTGAAAAAAATGTAAAACTGCCTAGAAAGAAAATTTTCCCAGTATTTATTAAATCTAGCAAAGAAAATTTAAGAAAATCTAAACAATTTCTTTTTGAAAAATATGGTTTACTTGGCGTTATAGGAATTAGTGAACCGTCTATACACCCAGTCAGCCAGAAATATTGTAGAGAGGACAATTGAGGTTTTGAAAAGTCGGTTTGGGTGTTTGTTTAGAATCTTGTGGTATTTACCGTGGAAAGCAGTTCAAGTTATTGTGCTTTGCATAATTTATGCAACTCACACACCTGAAATTGTTATTGAAGGCGTCAGCAATCAAAGCTATAAAATAGATGACGAAGAAGTCCCCATCGGATCTGCCCTTTAAAATTATGCTGTAGCTATAAGAAATGGCATAGCTGGAAATTTAAATTCGATTTAATAAATATATCATTTCGAAATGAATGCAAAAACTTACATAATTTAAAATGTTTTATTAAAATTTTAAATTAAAAAATTTATTTCACATTTTTTTTTTTATAAAAAAAAAAAATAAAAATGACATTTCATAAACCTTATGAAGGCATCCTCTTGCCATAAATTCTTATTTTTATGCTTAAAAAAATTTAACTTACATTTTCTTTACGTTTTTAATATGAAAAACAAAATTCGCAATGCAATGCTAATGTGAATTAAAAACGAGTTCAAAGTTATAATAACGATTTTCATCACATGGCAAAACGATTACTTTTTTCATAGAACGAAGTGGAATTTGAAATCGAGAACATAAAAACGAAAAAATAACCACATCACACCTCTTACCTTATTCTACTCTATTTCATATCGAAATCGATTTTCATCACATACCCGATTTTTTCTCGAATTAAAAAAATTATTCGTAAAACTATATTTGTTAGCAGCTTCTTTAACAAAGTATTCAAAACAATCATAATCATTCATTGCTTTTGTGAATCATATGAGTTAACAGAACTTGCAAGCAGTAACATGCATATGTTAACAAAAGTCTCATTAATATGAATCATGCATTAGCAGCATTCATTTTTTTTATTGTTAGTTGCGAACTCAGTACTCACTTTAAGAAAAAGCTAAATGTTGCCGTTTGAAACGCAATCATGCAGATCTCTGTTATGTGTAGAGAAGCTGTCAAAAGTGTATCATTTTATATTAAAAAAGTTCTTTTTTTATATTCTTTAAAATAGAATTGCAACAAGAGTTTTAAAAAACAAAGCTTATTGAAAAAGTCATTAAAAAGGGTAAGAAAAAAGTGAAATAGGTAATTATGTTTTGATAGCTTTCCAATCACGTAAGTGCCTGTTTTTCTTTTTGTTGTTGTATTGTTGTAGCGGCGCTGCCACCTGGTATAAATTCGTTTTGGTTATTAGATGCACGTTAAAAGAATCTGCTCGTAAATCAAGCTGTCGAAACCTATTTGTCATAAGCTTCTATGTTTTATATAATTTATTTACAAACACAAATCACTTTATCTTTAAACAGTCAACTAAAAATTTAAATTTGAACTAAAAACTTTTTAATCTAATTTATCTTAACATTTTTACAATTTTTAATATCTATTGATCATTATCGTAATTAAAACTCCAACACCCGAATGGTTGTAAAATAGTTTTGTGCTTCCTTTGATATGTTTACGATATTGATGGTGGAGTTTTTTAAAAACGAATTTCTAAAGATTCAAACAGTTAATTGCTTAATTTTTAAAACTTACAATTTAAGTGTAACTGATATGTTGTTGATGTGGTTTTGGTCTTAAATACTAAAATTCTTTGGTAATTAGCTTGTCTTCATTTTGTTATGAATTTGTTTTATTTTTTTTTTTTTTAATTGGAGATTCTGTTACTGATTCCATTTTCAAAATATATACAATTCGTTTTTGTTTTAACTAAATTTAATAAACTAATTTAATAAGTGTAAAAGAAACAACAATTAATTTGTTGAATTATTTTAATAATATGGCTAGAATTTTATTCACGGTTTTCATAACAACGGCGCTGATATTTTTTTTGCTTTAATTTATTTTCTTCATGGAGAGATGTTAAAAGTTTGATTATTAAAAAAAATCTTTAAATGCGCTTTCTTCTCAGGCATATATCAAGTGGGTTTGTTGTTGACGTACAATCTATTTTCTTGAAAAGTTTTTTCAATCAATTTTTTTTTGATTTGAATTTGTTTTGAAAAGTAAAATAAAATTTTAAGTGTATTCAGGTAATTGAATTTTTTTAATCTGTTTAAAAATTTTTAAATTGTTGCAGTATAAAAAAAAACACCTGTTAAACCATAAAAACAATATAAACAAATAAATTTAAAAAGTTATAAGGCAAACATTTTTATATACTGCAGGCTTTTAAAAGATTAAAAAAAAAAAAATTAAAAAAAACTGTAGTTGTCTGCCTCTAGCATTAAACACATTCGACACAGCAGCTATCGACTGCAAAATGTCAAATATAGCATACGTGTATATATGAAAATGATTATTTTAACGACACCAAGGCAACAAGCCAGCAGGTTGTTGTCTAGGCTGAATTTGCCGATGCAGTCAAATTAAACTAATTTCTATTTTTGTTGGCGCTAATAAACATTTAAGTGATGTCAGTACTATAAGACATGTAAAATAATAAGTGCTTAAAATCTCTTATTATAAAAAACGAAAAGAACAATAATAATTAAAATAAAAATGATTTATTTAAGAAATTAAGTGTACATCTATAATAAATCTGTAACGGGATCATTTCTGTACATGAAATATTTTAGGAAAATATTGTTGTTCGTGAAGATAGTAATTGATTTGGAATACAAAATACCTATTTTTGGAATTTTTGTCTTTTGTCATCACATTTTTTTTTTTTGTAGATAAAAAAATTTTAACACTTTTTCCAAATTTAAATTAAAAAAAAAAAAATTAGAGACGCCACGTCATTTTTATTTTATGTCATTTTTTAAATTTAATATTCTACAATTATGATGGCGAAAGTATCAAAGAATAATTGTAAAAAATTTCAAATAAATGTATTAAGATGTATATAAAACTACAATTCCATTTTTGTGGACAACATTTAGTTAAAAATTTACTTCTGTTCTTAATATTTTCTAGTTGAAGTATTTATAATAATTTCAGTTATCGTTTATAAGTAAAAAGTTTCTTGTATGGTACATCTGTAACTATTTAACACAATTGGTTTTAATAGACATCATAGAACTGTAAAGCTTTTAATATTTTGTTGTTTTTAGTATTTTTAATTTTAGTGGACAAGCAACTACGTGTTATTTTTACTGACACACACAACTGTACTTATTATTGCTTCTGAGAAATACTTCAATAAATTTTAAAGACAATCGAAACGAAAAATCATCATGACCCTTAAAAGTGTTATTTTAATCTTCTTATATTACATAAAAAATAATATATCAAAGTATATCTATAACAAGTATATGCAGGAGTTCAGCTGATATTTTATTGGTGTGCGTGTTAATCATGTTTTGTGTCAAAATTTGTTTACATTTTTTAAAATTTTTATATTTCTATACATTTCTCTTGATTTTTATGTGTTTCTTTTTATTTTTATTATGTTTTATCAGGGATGGTAAACGAAATCTACAAATTACGCTTTTCCAGCTCAAGTTGCAGTAAACATCCAAAACTCTTGTTTAAATTAACATTGATATATGACTATTCTGTTATTTTTTTTATAATAATTAAGTAAAATTCATATTAATTTTTAGGTTAGGAAGTATTAAATCTGGAGTTCCACAAGGAAGCGTGCTGGGTCCAGTCCTATATACGATTTATACGTCAGATATGCCTACAATTAATAGTATAACCACTGCCACGTACACTGATGATACGGCTTTTTTGTATGCGAATGAATCCCCACAAAAAGCTTCTGCAATGGTGCAAAGGCAATTAACTCTGACCGAAAATTGGTTACAAAAATGTAATATAAAAATTAATACCCAGAAATCATCTCATGTGACTTTTACATTAAGAAAAGGTGAGTGTCCTACTTTTACGAATAAATGGAATTACTATCCCAAAAACAAATAAAGTAAAATACTTAGGTCTTCACCTGGATTGGAGACTAACATGGAAGGATCATATGAAATCTAAGAAAGAACACTTAAACATTAAAACTAGAAAAATATATTGGCTCTTGGGACCAAGATCAGAACTGTTTTTAAATAACAAGATCATCTTATACAAGACAATTTTGAAGCCAGTTTGGACTTATGCTCTTCAACTCTGGGGAACAACAAGCAATTCTAATGTCGAAATACTCCAAAGATATCAATCAAAAACTTATTGGCAAATGCTACTTGGTTTATAAGTAACAATTGCTTACACATGGATCTTAAAATATCCACAATAAAAGAAGAGATTAATAATTTCAGTGAAAGGTGTCTAAATAGACTAAGTAACCACTCCAATTTGTTAGCTATTTCACTTCTAGACAATAGCGAGAAGATCCGAAGGCTTAAATTAACACATTAATATATTTACAAAATATTTAATAATAATTTTATTCAAAAATTATTAAACAATTTATTAAGTTCACTGGAACTTAATAGAATAAGTTATTTTTAGTTACTTATAAATTTTGCTTAATATTTTTCTTGTAAAATAGATTGCAAAATAAGGGAAACAAAAAAAAAAATTAGGTTAGAAAAAAGATAAAATATTACCCACTTTGCCATCTCTGAACTGTTTTTTGACATAAATCATGATTTTACACAAACAAAATGCCTGTTGTTATTCTAGTGTTGTATTTGTTGTAGACTTACATGTACGCGATATAGATATACTTTGTAATATATTTTTTAATTATAAATCAGATCTGATTCTTTAAAAAGCGCTAAATGACATTACTGAAATACAATAAAATAATATTTTTATTATGTAGCCGCTGCTTTCAAAATAATTATGTAGCTGCGTACAAGGCGACAAATGTTGCTAGCGTCATTTGCTGTAGACATGTGCCCGGTCGTTCGTTTCAGTGACCGGTCTTTTTCGGTCAATTATCAAAGACTGATTCGTTCGTTCAATTCGTTCAATCGGTCAATTTGAACGAAAGGAGCGGGTTAAATATCAAGCTAATTTTGTTCAATTAAGTCATCCTTTCAATTTAACCCGTACACTATTGAACGAAAAGACCGGATTTAAATGACCGGATCATATCGTTCACTTGATTGATTTGGTCAATTTAACCCGTTCGTTCGCGAACGACACAGCTCTAATTTGCTGTCGTGTGTTCGTGTATCCTGCTGCGGTGAATATGTTTAATGCTTCTCCATTAAAGTTCTTTGTATTTTATATATTCTATCAGTATTTGTTTTTCTACATATTTCATTTGTATAAATCTAAGATAATGTGTGCCATTTAAGCTTTCCATTGATGTAGTTTTTAATTCTATTTAATATTTCTACTTCTTGACTTTGTGTCTACTCGCATCAAATATAACATTTTAGTTTCCTGTACGTTTAGTAAATGATTATGATGTGATTTTGAATATTCTATTGTATATAAATTGATACTTAAATTTATGCATAAATTTTAGTTTACATTTTTTAGCTATGTATATATAAAAAATAACTCAAATCCCGTGTATAATACAGTTTTTATTTTGTAAAAAGTGTGAGGTTTTCTTTGAAAAAAATTCATTAAATATTTATTTAATTATTTTAATTTTTTTTTGGTTTGTGTTTAACTTGTTACGATAAACTTATATATGAGTTATTATTTTAGTTGTTATTATAATAAATTTTATTTTAAAGATAACTAGGGTTATAGTGTAATAGAACCACTTTAATTTTGTTAAATTTAAATTGCAAAAAAAAAAACAAAACAAATCACTTAACGAAATTTATAAGCTAAACGATCAAAAATATATAAACAAACATAAATTACCGCTAATTTTGTATAAGACAACAGTTTAAAATCCTTGTCTAAATGGATTTGCTGGACCAGCAGGACCTGCTGCAGATGTTCTGGAGGCATCCGATTGTTGCTGCTGAAAGGGATTTGCTACACGCTGTTGAGGAAGATGTCTAGTTTCTGAGTGTTGTTGTTGATACATGCCACCACTTTGTTCCTGATAGCCGGGTTGATATTGTTGCTGAGACTCATATTGACCATCCTGTTGATAGCCCTGCTGATTTTGATAATCATATGAACTGAAATTTTGTTCATCTAAACTGGTTTCTTGTTGTTCCTGCTGATACTGTTGACCATATTCAAGATGATTTTTCAACTCACCATCAATGGGCTTCTGATCGTGCATAACATAGGTTTGATATTCTTTATTAGGAGGATCCTGCATAAGTATATTGGCTTCGTTTTCAAATGGCTTAAAATCATAAATATTGCGCAATTTCCTTAGCAGCGGTACATACAAAAGATTTGAAAAGGCTATAAGGAAATTGAGAGCAGTAAAGCCAATAATTTCTACCACTCCACCCGCTATAATTGGTCCCACTGCATAGGCTATTGAATAGGAGATGTCAGCGATGGCATATATGCTGCCGTACACAGATACGTAACGCACGTCTACCAAGTAGCCGAGTGTAGGCAAGAGGGCAGTATCTATTAAGGCAATGCCAAAACATATAACGCATATGGGTATCATTAACATTTGATAGGAGCTAGAAAATGGTATAATGAAACAGGATAGACCTTCCAAAGCTAAACCTCCAGCTGCCATTAGCCACTGATGCTGGGGATACTTTTTAGCCATTTTTACCGTGATCACTACGCCCAAGACGTGAGGGAAAAATGCCGGTAGCCATACCATACCAATTTTCCAATTATCTGTGGTCAGATTGTCTTCCATCCACAGGGATATAGTAGGTTCTAGAAAAGCTAAAGCCACATTTGACATTGTCAAGGCACCGGCGCACACCGCTATATAGGGATCCATCAATAAACGCCAAATGGGTATAATCTCTTGTTTAACTTCTCTACTTTGTTGCAGCTGTTCCTTGAACGGTTTCATGACCAACAACAGCATAAGGCCATCGATCAGGCATACTAAGGCCAGTATTAAGAATGGCACTTCTTTGCCAGCAAATTGATAAAGAGCTCCACCGAACGGTGGAGCCACTAGGCAACCAAAACTGATGAAGGCCAAAGCAATGCCTAAGGCTTGTGAACGTTCATTCTCTTCCGTAAAGCGATCAGCTATCATGGCCAAGCCCGAAGTGTCAGCAAATGCTGAACCAGCTCCTTGCAAGGAACGAGCAAAGAATAACACACTATAGCTGCTGCCACAGGCAAATACAGCTGTGGAAAAAAACATAATCGTTAGGCCAATCATCATGGGTATATCATAGCCAATCTTATCGATTAGACCGCCTGAAAAGGGATTCACCATTAACTGTACGATGGCTTTCGAAGCGAACAATATACCGGTAGCCGAATCTTGACCATGGTGATCGTGGTGAACAGGTATTATCTTACCGGTCACATTATCTCTTAGCAAGGGTGCCATAGTGGCATCGGGTGCTTCGAAACCTCCAATTTCTCTCAGATAGTCCGGTATAATTGGCACTATTACCATATACAACATATTGTCCAGCAGTAAGGCTATGGAAACTATAACCAATACCAAACGCCTTTGATTGACGGGCTCTTGAATTTTCTCCCATACTATATCCTTAACCTCACGTACCTCTAAATTGATAACTGGTATGGTAAATGACATGATGATGTTTTACTATTTTTTTTTACAAACGCAAAATTTATTATTTGAAATAGCAAATTGAAATTTATATTTCTAGTTGAATTTGGCGGCTAAATCGTAAGTTTTGGTTTATAACTTCTTATTTAATTTCTTTGTACTTTATGTGACCAAAAAACACCACGTTGTTTTAGTTCCGCCGTTATATAAATTTGCCCTGCTCAGGAATTATTTATCTTTTGTTCTAGTGTTATACACACTCCTCAAGCTGCTCCATGTTTATTTTTCCAATCTTTTGAATTTTTTTTATTTTTCACTTCTACTTTTCAGTTTCAGGCACATTTTGTGTTTTTTCATTCGATTTTGTTGTTGTTTACTTCGTTTGCTTTTGACTGGTGTTTGATATGATTTCAGGGATTTAGTTAAGACCACAACCTTTAACGACACAGAAACAGGATTTCATTATTATTATTTTTTTTCATAATTTACAATCTTTTAAGATTTTAACTTTCTTGTATTTTTTTAAAAATTCTCATTTAGTAAATAGAAATTACAAGTATTAATAATAAAAAATTTTTTCTTGATTTTAATTCAAGTTAAATTTTATTTATGATTGAAATGTTGTTTCTGTGCAGCGAAAGGTGTAGTTGAGTTGTTTTTTTTTTTTTAATTTTATTATTTTATTTTCTTTCGTTCAAAGGTAACTTCTGTTTTCTTTCTAAAAAGGTTTTTCTTTTATTTGTTAATTATTCAACAAATATTTTTATGTTTTAAAGGATTTTAACACAATTTTTAAATTATTTTAAATTTATTATTTTGCTAATAATAATTATCTACATTTCACTGTTTAACATACATTTCAATCATAAAACAAATTATATTTACATACATATATGTTTTACGAAATTTGTTTTCTCTTAAAAAATAACACCATTTTTTGTATTGTGCGTAGAAACGCCCCAGAAAAGTATTATTATTTTTCATTATTTATTTCTCTTAAGAAAAGTCTTAAGGTAATAATTTTATTAAAAACACACTCGCTACTGAAAACAAATATCATGTGAATATTACAACATTTTTTGTTCATATTTTTTATACCCTTCACCACAGGGGGCATAGGGTAAATTCCGATATCATAAAGTATATATATTCTCGATTTTTATGCATAGCGAAATCGATTGTGCTATGTCCGTCCTTGTTCGTGTTGAAACCAACTTTGCCAAAGCACTAGATGAGCTAGAGAAAATAAAAGTACCCCAATTGATCAGACACAGTTTCGAAAATTTTGCTATTGAAAATCAGCAAGATCAGTTCATATCCTTTGAGGCAGCGGACAAAACACCACGCCTGCCTCACATTATTTCTTTTTTTCAACTTTTCTTTGTATTCCACTAAGTATTTATTTATAAGTGAATTATACTAGGATCTAAGACCGTAACTTTTTTATTTACTAAGCTGGGACAACAACCAAAACTTACAATTTAAAAAAAATAATTTTTAACAGAAAAATTTTATAGTAGGAAAGTACTTTTTATGCCGATTTATAGTAAAAGGGTATACAAGATTCGGGGTAGTTTGCAAACAAATTGTTTTTTTTTTTTTTTGTTATTGTAAAAGAAGTATATTATTTTTAATTAAATTATAGTTTTGAGGTATTCTTTAGGATGAAGTTGCTTTAAAACATGAACCATTTGGTTAATTTAGGAAACACTTAAGAACGTTTGATTGAAAAACTACCACTTAGTTAAACACTGCCTGATTTTTTTTATATAAGATTAGTTACAAAAAAAGCACTCAGTGTTAAGAGTTATTTTTCAGCTTGTATATTTATCCCTATTTATTTTTAAAATATTTTGTTTTCACTTATTAAACAATGCGTTATCGCTAGATTATATAACAATATATTTACATAGATTGAAATACATTTAAATACTCGCAACTTTTTTTTTTTACCTCGCGACAATTTTGATAGAAATAACGAATAACCACTGCTTTTTAAAAAATGTTGTTCACAACTTTTTTTTTTTTGAATTTTCACAAAAACTTCGTGCTATTTTTTTTTAATTATCCCGATTAAATTGATTACCGATATTGATTATTGAGGGTCAAAGCACGTCTCGATGGCCATTTCGTTATCGCTTAGTTAACTCTTCAGGAAACTTCTGACAAACATTTTAAATAAACTAAAGATTTTTGTCTAAGCAATAAAGCAAAGACAAAAATCAAATTTTAAGCAAAAACAACAATAACCAACAGTAATTCTAGTTTTCTTTCTCTACTGTATACGGTCGACTTTTTTTCGGCTCTATTATACAGTTGAAAGAGGATGAAAAATAAAATATCAAAAACACTACGATAATTAATTTCAGATCTATTAATATACAGCTACGATAGTTAAGAATTATTAAGTTTAGCACTGATCTAAGATTTCAATATTATTCAAGTAACAGAAAATAAATTTGCAAAAAAAAAAAATAATAACAATGTATCAGCAGTTCCCTGACGCCTGAAGAAACCCCTTGAAACCCTTTTTTTTAAATGAGCTAAAGAGAAAAAAATTATTAGGAGTGTTTCTTTACTTTTTGGGTAAAGTTCGTGAAAATGAGAGCAAGCATTGTTTTCTCTCATAAAAAGACAAAATTATATAAAAGTACGTGAACACAAAATCTAAATTTTAAACACAAAATATAAACTGAAAGAATTTTGACTATTTTAATAAGAAAAATTAATTTCAATAAATCAAAAATAGGAAATAATAATTTATTTTGTATTTAGTTTGTTTAAATAACTTGCACGAAAAAAAGTTTGGGCTGTTTTGTGCAAGAAGAAGAAGAACTTTATTCTCTCAAAAAAAATTTCGTGCGAATTGGAATCCCTCGGGATCCCAAAGGAAAGTAAAGAAACAGACCTATTATTATGTAGAAAAATAACAGTTTAAATTGATTAATCTAAAAACTAAATTTGAGTATTTTTAACATTTTTATCGCACATTAAAAAAACAATATACTGGATTAATACGGAAAATGGAGATGTCACAAATTCCGATCAGAATAATTTTAATTCCAATTAACAATTGGGATCGAGTTTTTTTACCTTCTTCAGATTCCGTTCGATTTTGCTTATTTCTAAAAAAATATTTATCTCCACCTTTTTATTTAAATGTGACAATATTGGGCACACCAAAGTAACCAATATGGCTAATCTAAATTGGGGCACATAATAAAACGCAAATAACAAAATTTTAAAGAAACTAATCTCCGCTTTAAAATTAAAAAGTGGTTTCATTCCGAAGAAATTTATCGTTTTTCGTTTTATGAAGAACCAATTTGCGGATTTGAAACCACTTTCGATCGGAATTGAGTTCTTTGACATGCCTGATAGAGTTTGATTAGTGGAATATTTCATTTGCCTTAGATGTTATTAAAATAACACATACGTCATGAAAAATAATTATTACTTGTCTATGTTATTCATAGCTAATCTCATACGTCCTTTTCTGTTCTGTTTGTATGACACGGTGCCATGGAAGAGCCCATATACATATAACGAATTTTGATGCGTAAAGTCTATAAAAAAAAAAAAACTAATTGGTTCGTTTTACATTTTTTGTATTTTGTAGCTCATCCTTGGTTATTCATAAATTCTCTTTTCATCGTTTACTGACAATATATTTATTTTTACCTTTAAGGTCATTTAAGTTTCAGATGGTAAGGGAAAGGAACTTGTGTATCTGTTCTTTGCGTGCGTGTCTATAAATTAATGTTGTTTTTAAATAAGTAAGGGCGTTTTCTCTTTCTGCTCCGGTAAAAACTTCATGTTACCAAAGAGCAACCGCAACTATGTCCTTTCCCAGTTAGCATTTGGAAGGTTATTTTTACGAAATACTCGTTCAACAATGTGAGTCTTTTGTAACTGCCCAATATGACTAAAAACTGATTAATCAGCTGTGCGCTTAAAAAGAAACTCGAATATAATTCCGATAAACGTAAAAAAGCGATTTGCTTAAAAACAAAAATTATTAAAAGTGTGTCATCATTAATTGATCATGCAAATTCTTGAAATATTACCGTCTTACCGTTTTTTTTGAGTCATATTTAGCACAGCCTACCGATGAGAAATGAAATTTTAATTTTCAATTTATGTCAGTTAGCTTGTAGGGTAAAGAAGAAGAAAATATAGAGGCATATAAAATTTGTGAGTTTTAATAAAAATTAAATAAATAAATAAATAGGTAATATCAGCTAAACAAATAAATAAAAATTGGTTGATTTAGTCAAATTCAGTAAAGAAATAAAAAAAGATGAGAACAAGCCAAGACAAGTAAAGTAAACATTTTATATCAACTAAATGTCATACAACTTGACGTGTCACTTTATAGACAAAAAAAAATTTAGAAAATTTTAATTGCAAAAACTGGTGGGATAGGACCCACACAATTTATTCGAGGCGCTGTGGGAAATGTGTTTTCTGACAAAGTTTCTTCTCTTTACAGTTAAAAGGAGACCAGCACGAGCTTCCAAGCTTCCTTATAACCACAAAATAAAGTAAGTACCAAATTCCAATACTAAGAAAATAATAATTTCAATGACTTAAATCTTATTACATAATATATATTTTATTTATTATTATTATTATTTTTTTCATACAAAATTAATTAAATTTATTATTTTTAAGAAGTCTGTTTAATACGAGGGCTGCTATATATATTTCTGGCCTGGCAATACTAAGTGCTGCCAAGTGCAATCTGACATTTCCATTGGAAAGTCTGTCATTTTCAAGCATAATCGTACTCAAAACGTTTTGACGAACGACCATTATTTGTGTTGTTTACAGTGACTTGAAAAAATTAATATAGAAAAAAATGGAATTAACTCGTGAACATTATTCATCATTATTCACAATTTTCGACGTGGATTATCACGACAAGAGTGCATTGATGAACTTAAATCTTTGTATGGCGATGAAGCACCATCCTATAGCACTGTGAAAAATTGGTATAATGAATTTAATCGTGGCCGAAGCTCGCTCAAAGACGAATTCCGTGAAGGTCGTCCAAAAACGACTGCTGTGCCAGAGAACATTGATGCCGTGCGTGAAGTCATAATGCAAGATCGTTATGCGACAAACCGAGAGATAGAGACATCCTTGGACATTTCTTCCACCAGCATACATTCGATACTGCATGAACACCTGGCCGTAAAAAAGGTTTGTTCTGGTTGGATCCCACACAATTTAAAAGTCGCTCAAAAAAAGGCTCGATTGGTGCAAAGAAATGTTGCAAAAATACGATTACGGTGCTTCAAAAGACGTTTATAAGATCGTCACAGGTGACGAATCATGGATCTATGCGTATGAGCCCGAAACAAAACAACAATAGACCGTGTGGGTCTTCAAAGACGAGCAAAATCCAACGAAAATTGTTCGTGGAAGAAGCATTTCGAAGCAAATGGTCGCCTGTTTCTTCGGCAAAGACTGGTCATGTGGCGACTGTTCCGCTTGAGCAACGAAGGATGGTCACTTCTGAGTGGTACACTACATTTGCCTGAAGTCATCGGAGAAATTCGAAAAACCAACAAGAGAAAACGAATCATTGTTCACCATGACAACGCGAGCTCTCACACATCGGCTCAAACCAGAGCGTTTTTGACCAGCCAAAGCGTCGAATTAATGGGTCATCCGCCGTACAGCCCTGACTTGGAACCAAATGACTTCTTCTTGTTTCCGCACATCAAGAAAAAAATGCGTGGTCAACGATTTTCCTCGCCAGAAGAAGCTGTTGAAGTGATCAAAAACCATGTTTTAGAGGTGTCTCAATCGGAGTAGAAAAAGTGCTTCGACAACTGGTTTGAGCGCATGCAAAAGTGTATAAATCATGCTGGAGAATTCTTTGAAAAACAATAAAACCATTTTTGATTATAAATATTCGTATTTTCACTATTAGGCCAGAAATATATAGAGCAACCCTCGTAGCTTTTATTTTAAGAAATTAAAAATTTTAAGGGCACAATAATAGTAGCTTAAATTCGATCTAGCATGGCAGGGTTATTACTTTGGCATAAAGAATTGTAAAAAAATTAATTTTTCAAATCTTACGTTTGAAGTCTTAGAATAGAACTTTAACAAAACGTTTTTCATACCTATAAGATACTAACACTGGCTTTTTCCTCAATCTTTTGTTGAGATATTTAAATATTCTAAAAAATTTTGTATTCATTATTCTATTTCTGAACAATTTTTAAGCACGTTTTTCTACTTGACTTTCATGCATATGAATGCGTGTGTATTTTTAGTTAAAATACACATTTTCAGAGCAGGTCATAGTAAATCAACCCCGTGTGTATAAAATAAAAATAATTATAAAAAATGAAATAAGAACAAAAAATGAAATGTTTGTTTGTTCATACTAACAAACTGACTGACTGACTGGCATGCGTTCAACTTCAAATTTTAAATCAAGCTAAAATGAAACCACCTTACACATACACACACACACACACATTTAGTCATGAATTCATTTCGAGTCGGAAGTAAGAGAAAAATAATAAATAATTGACTCAAGTGCTGTTGCATGTTGTTGCTGTTGCTGGGGTCGAGTGGTAGCAACACATCGTCATAACACAAAATATTTTACTACCCCCAAATCACAAGTACAAAAGGACGTTTCGATTTTTTTTTGTTGTTTTTTTTTTTATTTTATTACAATATATATTTTTTCTGTTATTACAAGGCATACTTTTCATAGACACTGAAGTAGCACTCAGCCAACTTGGTCATGAAAATTTAATGACACAATACAAGTTGTGTTATATACAATATCAATATAAAAAAAATAAACCAATTTTAATTTAACGAGATGTATTTCTTAAATTTTGTGAACAAGAAGGTAATAAAGAGAAAAAACATCTCATTTCTTGAGCACGATTAACATTTAGTTTAGAGTTAAAAAAAAAAAAAAAAATAGTTGACCATATATTTTCCAACAAATTTTGCGGATTGCTTAATATTGGAAAGTTTGGGACATACTGTTTTCTTCAGGTTTGTTCTGCTATAAAGCTGTCTATTGTAGTGTTGCATGCAACTCAAGTGTATTTCCTTAGAAATATTCTTTGTTTTTTTTTTACTTTTTGTACCAATGAAATAAATTGTATAGAAATTATTTTATATTTTCCAAATACCTGCCGCAGCACTTCAAAAGCAGTAAAAATAATTATATTTTTAGAAACTAAATTAAACATTACATTGTGTTCAGTGTGTGTGTATGTGAGAGAGGACCGGCCCTCATTTCCGTTATTAAATTTGTATGTACGAGCAAGAAAATTTTTTTTATCGATAATGTTTTTAAGTGTTCACGTGTTCAAAATAATTGTTATTATTTGAGGTTAAATTTAATTTGACGGGCAAGTGCAATTATTTTATTCGTGTCTAAAACATGATTTAGTTTGAAAATAAGTTAAAACTCTACTAGAATTATTAAAATAGCACTCATTTTATTTTAGAAAAATATCGCATATCATTTGGCAATTCTAAAAGATACTTTGAATTTAATCACTTACACCAGGGATGGGCAACCTTTTTGTAATGTGGGCCAAAATTGAAGACAACGAAACTTAAGCGGACCATTATTATATTTCTGATAATATACTTATAGTACTTTTTATTACTGCACCATAACATTACAAAAAATTAATAATAAGTTTTACAATTATATTTACGAGACGCTTGCCACTGTTTATTTGTGGATTAGGTACTTATGTCTGGTTCAATTTTAATAGTAGCTTTTACTGAGCTTCTTACTATATTCTCGTCTGTAGTTCGCAATCTACATTTTGATTTAAAAAAAGCCATTTTCGAAAAAAAAATTTCGCATTTATATGTGCTCCCAAACAATAAAATAGTTAAATAATTTTCAAAAATATCTTTTTTTCGTGCTATTTTCCCGATTAATTATTTAAATCAGCGATATTGATTATTGAGGATCAAAGCACGTCTCGATGGCCATTTCGTTACCGCTTACCTAACTCTTCAGGAAACTTTTGACAAACATTTTAAATAAACTAAAGATTTTTGTCCAAACAATAAAGGAAAGATAAAAATCAAAGTTTAAGCAAAAACAACAATAACCAACAGTAATTTTATTTTTCTTTCTCCACTGTATACGGTTGATTTTTTTTCGGCTCTTTTATACAGTTGAAAGAGTATGAAAAATAAAATATCACAAAACACTACGATAATTTATTTTATGCAAATATTACATTCTTTTAAACAACGGGAATTTTTTTATTATATTAATTAATTAATTAATTTAATTTTTATTATATTTATTAATTAATTAATTAATTTAATATTTGCAATGTACCGAGAATCAAATATTGAGTTTACAGAACTTGTAAAAATTTTCAAATTTAACCACCAAAAATCTGTATGACTTTTTTAAATTTTAGAAATTTTGTAGCTATTTCAGTTTACATAGAACCTTATCGGATGAAAAAAAAATATGCTGGTAATTTTTATCATAGTTGAGGGTAGTGCACTAAGTTTTGATTGAAATAAGCATTACACTACCACTAAATAATATTGCAAAAAAAATATTTACAATATATTTTTTGCATCTTAGTGATAAAAGGCAAATCTTAACTAAATAAATTGAGTGGTATTAAAATTTTTTCACTATTACTAAAGGCAGATTTTGTGCAAAAATTCTTCACTCACTCAATTAGTGCAAAATTTGTACTTGCACTAAATAAAAAGGTGCATTTAATCAAACACTCACTAAACTTTCAAAAATTTGTGTTTATGCCAAATTTTTAAATATGTAAATGTATATATGTATGTATATAAAAATAAAACTATAAAATTAAAAAAAAAATAAAATAATTTAATAATATGTATGTACATATGCAGGGACTGTAACAGTAAGGATTTTTTTCAAAAAACTCAAAATATAATAGTTATATTTTGACTTTTATTTTTCGGTCAAATATAAAAGTTATAATTTGACTTTTATTTTAATAATAATAACAATGTAATGGAAATATAAGAAAAATAAGATCGATGACAATCAGTGTTGTTGTTTTGGTTATTTCTAACTAAAATTGGTTACATGTTTCATTTTTTACTTTTTCCTCCAAAGAAAAAAAGATATTTCTTTCATTGGAATTCTAATAAGAGATCTAAAAGCTTTTCAACAACATTTTTAATAAATGAATGAAGAAGTAAAAGCATTGTTCATTGATTAGGCACAAAATGATACCCTTTTTGCAGTACTTCCTCCTGTTCTGTATGCTTGACCAAAAAATTTGGTTTTAAGAGTTTTGGTTATATTTTTCCCAATTTTTTTACTTTTTTACTAAACTTTGGTTACAAAAATTTAAGGGCCGCGGCAACACTTATGACAATATTATTTTACTGTTATTTATACTTTACTAATTTAAGAAGTATCAACTACTGTGATAGCACAGTAGAATTGTTATATCATTATTATCAACTTTTCTTTGCCTTTGCTTTGCATATCAGTAAACAGTACATTAAAATGCAGTTGACAAATATTTGACAACGTGATTTTTTAACTCATTAATTAATTTTTATTGACAAATCAGTGAAACATGGGTCGTAAACGGAATATTATAATTCGCGAATATTACATTGAGAGTGGTAGAGAAATTATGTGTAAAATATGTAAGAAAGTCATCAATGCTGGAAGCTTAACCAATTTAAAAAAACATTTGCAAAACTGCCATGCAGACATGTATACGGACTACGAAAAATTGAGCCAACTTTCAAACAAGGATGTAAGTAATGATGATTATCGCATTAAATTTACAGTGAAAATGTCCAGAAAGGAGGTCGTAGGAGTTCAAATTTAAACTTTTATTTTTGACCGAAAATATGTCGTTCAAAAAATAATTATTATAAAGTGACTTTTTGATAAAAGTCAGACAAATTAAAGTCTTTTAAGTTTCTTATTCCTTAGCATAACAGCATCAATATGCTGTATTCAAATATCTGATAGACAAATTATATCCACCTGACTTTTTGATTTTTAATTTTAAAAATAACTGCTATTTTCGGTCCCTGTACATATGTATGTACTATAAGAATTTTGATCGAAAGAAAGTAAAAAAGAAAACGAATACAAACTGTCAAACAAAAAAACATGTAATACTCAATAATTATGTGTATATTATTGGGCAAAAAAAAATTTAGTGGAATGATACACGCTCCTAGAAGAAACAAACTCAGTGATAACAGTTTTGAAATGCTTGTTTTGCTTAGAGCAAATAACTTGTAAAGTGTTTTTCTATTTTAATGTAATTATTTTTTTTTTACTAAATAACAAAAATTTTGTTAAACAAAGAATTAAATTAATTTTTATTATTTTTAATGAATTATTAGTCATAAGCTTTGAATTATTGCACAAAAATAATAATAACTCAAAGTGTGCCTTGAATTTAGTGCAAAATTTCTCCATAGCAATAAAATTAGAAAAAAAATTGCAATATATTGCTGATTGCTTTTTTTTGTTTTGAAATCAAAGAAATGAATTTTAGTGAAAATTTTTTTAAATCACTATCACTTATGTTGATTGAGGCTGCAAATTTTCAAATCTTCATTAGATATCAACAAAATTAATGCAATAATTCTGCACTATCACTAAGTGCTAGTGAAGATTGCAAAATTAGTGCATTACCCCCAACTGTGATTTTGATAACTTTCTCGGAAACGATGTTAAAATAAAAACCATTTTTTCTTGGCACATTGAACAAAACCCAGCAAAAAATTTTTGAAAAGGTAATAGAGTGTGGAATTAAGTATTTTTGGCAGAAGTACTTCCCAACTGGATTGCCAACTTAATGATTTTAACAAGGCATGAGACTTTTATAATCAATTACTGAGAATCGATTACATTAATTACTGTAGGAATTAATAAGTACTATTAGTACGATAGTCTCTTTTAACATTGAGAACTAGTTCCACTACTACTTCCTTTTTTTGAAACTAATGTAATGTGTTTTGTATGCGAGTAACAAAATATGGCAATCACAAAGGCAAGTCATTAAATGGCAAGTACTTTTTAAGGTAATGTCTAATTTTTTGCTGGGAAGTAGCATTTTTTTTTTCAAATTTCTTTCAAGAAAATGTGCGAAAATGTCTGAAAGTTCTTTAAAAACTTTCATTTCGTTTCTGCTTAACATATTTTAAAATCTGTTAGTTAAGCCACAGAATTTTCCAAAATAATAAAGAAACTTTATATATACAAAAATAGCTTATTGCTTAAAATCCCAACAGAGACTTGAAAAGTCTAATAAATAAATGTTGTATAGAAGAATTTGAGGTGGGCGTTGTGTTTTGCCCGCTGCATCTAAGGACATGGACAGATCTTGTTGATTTCCAATAGCAGCTCTTTCGACACCATGTCAGATCGATTGGCGTATTTAAATTTTTGTTGAAACAAAAGTTTGCCAGGGCAACAACGGACAGACGGACATCGCTCAATCGACTTCGCTATGCATAAAGCTATCCATACGCTACATGTTTTTTACATCTGACTTTTTAACTGTGTTTGTCATATGTAATTCTGCATGTGTGTCAAAATTGGTATTTTAGAGAAGACTTTTAATATTTGGTCACAAACGTTCATGTATGATTACGTCTGACATAATAATTATTATGATTACAACAGCTGTTCAAATGCGGTTTTTTCACTGTACAGATATCCAAGTCGTCCAGTTTTAAAATGGCTTGTAGTCGTCTTTAAATAAATATGCCTGCGTTACGGAAGACTTGTCAATTTAATAAATTCATTTTACTCTAAATATGAACAAGATCACTTTGCATTAAATAATGATGCCACTGTTGCCGTTTGGTTACACTTTTTACATTTTTTTTGAAGGCTCCACGTAACATGTATAATTTTGTTATATTACGCCAAATTTTCTAAATTTTGGTACAGACACTAAATAAGCTAATAAAACTGAAAGATTACTTGTTTCATTATTTAAGGTAAGAATCTCTTTTAACATATCAACCTTTCTTAACATATCAATTCTATTTTAATAACAAAGGTTACCTTGCAAATGCATTTAAAATTCCATATAAAAATTAGTTTGTAATAAGCAAAAAAAAAACTTTGCTGCAGTTCTATTCCTGAGAAATCACGAAATGTTTCAAGATGTTTCTTGCAACAATTCTTTCTGCTGTGAAGAATGATGAGCTGCATTTCGTGCGAAAAACTAAGTATTCTATTTAAACTTGCAAAAAAATTGTTAGCAACTTCAGTTATTTCGCTTGAAAAATTTGACAACCGTACCAATACCCCGATTTTAAGTGCCGGACTATATGTTGAAGTTTTAAGCATATAAGACTCAAATTTGTCTTTAATAACGGTATTTGTAAATTTTTTTTTAGTGTAGTAAATTCTATCGAAGCCAAATCTTTTAAAGAAAAATTTAAAACGGATTTATTACAAAAATAGTATTTTGACTAATTTTATTGACTGTCGAGGTCATGCACTTTTCCATACCGAAATATTATTATGGAGTCCTAATTTAAATCCTTATGAATATCACGGTATCAAATTTTTTTTCATACGTTTTTCTTTGTTCTTTGTTCTTTTTTCGTTTTGTTTTTGTTCAGTGAATTAATTTTTTCTTATTTTTCCTAATATATGGAAGAAAACTATTTATTATATTTTGTATAATGTAACTTTTTTGAAGGAAAAGCGCAACTTTTTCCTGGCTTTCTCAAGCAACACTGAATAATACAGAATTTACATAATTGTTATCAAATAGTTAAAAAAAAGTTCAAATTGTGGTCATATGAAATATTACCATCAGCCGGCTAATGCTACCGCCAATAGTCCGCCAATGATGATACTTATTATGAAAATATTGCCATTATGTGTTTTCAAAGTTGCAAGGAAATTTAGTTGATGCTTAAACATTTATTGAAAATATAAATTTCGTTTTCTTAAAGCTTCGTTTGAAGTTTTCTGAATTTCTAGGATTTTTTTATTTAATTTTATTTTCATAATTATTCACAGCTTAATTTGTTTAAATCATTTTGTTTTTATTTTCAGTTTTGAATGAAACAATTTTCCAAACGAACCTTTTCAATCTGTTATCACTCCATCACAGTTGAATGAAAAACACCTGCTGTAAATTTTTAAATTTTAAAGCTACAGGAGTTCCAGTAAATAAACGGAAATATAACAGTATTTCTATTCGCTTGTTAAGCAAATGTCATAAACATAAAACAATATAGTAAAAACAAAAAAGTTTATTTTCTTATTCAAAGCAAAGTTAATCAAGAAATTTTCTTTTACTTTTTAAACAATTAAAGCAAATTCTAAGAAAGACAAACATAATAATTATAAAGTCCAGACAAAAAAACAAAACAACTAAATTAGAAAAGCCTTGAAAGTAAACTAGAAAAAAATTAGATTAACTACAATGTAATAAAATACTCTTGATTGTTATTTAATAAGAACGTTAGGGGTTGAAAAAAATACCTTGTGTTTAAATTCCCATGGCAACTTTATACCTTAAAAAATTGTAAAAGACCTGTGTTTTATAATTTTATAGGGGGTGTTTGCCAACACACAATGGCATATATGAATAAAAGTTGTTGGTATTGTTATACAATTGCGTTGCATAATTTGAAGACTGTATATAATTTTTATAAACTTTGCATACCTTTAGGAGTGAAAAAAAAAAATTAAAAATGCGGCATATATTATTACACATCAAAAACTTGCAGATTTTATTGGGGAATTATTTTGTTTTTAGAAATTGTTTATCTTTTTTTATTACTGGCGTATTTCTCCCGTAAATTTAATGATGACATTTTAAAAAAATATTACATTGTACTTAACAGTTTTAACTTGACTTACTTAACAAATCAAAGTTATACTCAGTATTGGTGACTTTAATGAAAATTCAGCAATTAAAGTAGAAAAAATAAAGTTCTGGCCGTCAAGAAAATACTGAAAATGTTTTAAAAACTTCAAAGGTGTTCAGATTTTGTACATTTTTTTAATAAAATCGTTATAGAACCCTTTGACCTGTAACGAATTGTTAAAAGACTGCATCCATTCTAAATTTAAGGAGCCAAAATACAGGGGAAATGGATATTTTTAATTTCATCGGTCGATTAAAACTGTCTTTAAAAAATTTCTAAGATTTTTAAAAATTATTTGCGCTTCAGAAAATTTCGGAAAAAATCTTCGATAAAATTTTCATTTTCATACCAAAAAGCTAATTAATGCATGGATTACATTTTGAAGATCAAGTTTTTAATTGCTTTTGGTTAAAAGATTGCCTGTTTAGTGAAAGAAAAAAAATAATAAGACTCTTCAAATCCATATTTGCTGACGTTAATATTAAAGAAAAAAGAACGCAGTCTATCAAATTATTTTTAAAGATGAATTTTATGTTCTAGATTTTTGCAGTAATCAGCACATTATGGATATACGAATAGCTTGAACTCAGAGCATTTAAAACTTCGATAGGCCATCCAGTTGAATTAAAAACGACTTTTCTTGCTGTATTTGTTGTTTTTGGTATGTTTGAATCTTAACGGGATATTTTTTTTGGGAAGATCTTTATTTACAGTTAGGTTTTGCTACGAATGGACACATCAGCGGCGGTGTCAATTTAAAATTAGATTTAAGAGATGCCTCTCCAAAACAGACAAATTTTCTTAAAATCTACGTTATTCGGCTCTGTAGATCCAGCAGAAATTAGATCTCCAAATAATACGACCATAGTGGATGGCAGGGTGGTTCATAAATTTTTTAATTAAAAGGCAGCTTCTACGAGTACTATTGGTTTTGCTACAGAGCCAAGAAGCGTGTGATATTTTCAGAAATCTCGGCATTAAAAATAAGCTTTCGATTTCGCTAAACTATGATTTTAGGTTTCTTTTAATATGTAATGGAATTTAAACGGATACACAAGAAATTTATGGAGTTGGAGAAAAATGGTGGCGACACAAATTCTTCTTTTGTTGGCTACATATCTAAGACTGCTCAAAAGTTTGGAGTACCACGACCACTCTTCCAGTTTGCGAGATAAACGACAACAACTTTTCGTTTTGTATGGTAGACACTATGTCCACTATCCCAAACCATTCAGTATTTCGCTAGACTATGCATGTTAATGAAAAAGTTTCAAATGCAAAAATTAAGGGCTCTACAACTTATAATTCTTTTACACATGATGATACCACGCCTACCGGTTTAATTCACACAATTTTATCTCCAGCTGCGCACATTAACAGCAGATTTACTTGTGCACAATTTTAAGACTCCATCTACTGCAGTTCTCTAGATACACAATGAAGTTTATTCAATTTGTATGTAGGGTACCACGCCCACAATTCCAATTACGTCCCTTTTTTCTTTGCTAAAATATGTAATAATATTGGGGCTGCTGGCAAAAGATTTCACGACTTTATCCATAATAGTTCTCTAGCTACACTGTAAAAGCAAAACACCACGCCTACCTCTAATTTTTTCAAGTCATTCGGAACAATAAAGTAAGTACAATCAAAAAATAAATATATGGGGCGATAGAAAATTAAAAAATAAGAAAACCAACTCGCGAAAAAATTGGCGCACGGCTATATTTTCCGAGTTACGGGGCTCTGAAATTTTCAAATTTTTTGGAATATCAATATGGGTATCATTTTAAAGCTTTTGATGAGATCTTTAAGAAAGTACTAAAATTTATTAAAAATGTTTAACCTATTAAGAGCCGATGTCATTTTTATCTAAAATAATACGTTGGTTTGTGTGTAAATTCCGTCTAACCAAATTAATGTTGATATGAGTATATGAGTATTCTCGTATTCTTATTTACAAAGTTAGTTGGTTAAACAGTTGATGTTTATAAAAATACACAACTAAGATAGATAGATGCGAAGAATGCTGATGAAGGTCGTAGCGGTCCAGAAAGTGCAGCATTTCATTCTGCTAGCGTCTAATTTTTCTTGTTTTCTTTGGAAAACGTCCGCATCCATTTGTAAAATAAATTTTCTTTCTAAAAAAGATTTTTAGAAATTAAAAAATAAATGAACTTAAGCCAAAATAATTTCTATTCAGATAGTTTTTTTTAACATTTTTTCGTCTCACAAAAATAATGGTCATTGCGATTAGACAATATTCCAAGTTAATAAGCTGGGGAAATTAAATTGTATCAAGTAGAATTGCTGTAATAGATAGAATTTTGGTACTCTTTTATTACGAGGGCTGCTATATACATTTCTGGGCTGGCAACACTGAATGCTGCCAAGTGCAATCTGACATTTCCATTGGAAAGTTTGTAATTTTTAAGCATAATCGTACTCAAAACGTTTTAACGTACGACCATTATTTGTGTTGTTAACAGTGACTTCAAAAAAATAATACAGAAAAAAATGGAATAAACTCGTGAACATTTTTGTGCCATCATTTTTCACAACTTTCGACGTGGATTATCACGACAAGAGTGCATTGATGAACTTAAATCTTTGTATGGCGATGAAGCACCATCCTATAGCACTGTGAAAAATTGGTATAATGAATTTAATCGTGGCCGAAGCTCGCTCAAAGACGAATTCAATGAAAGTCGTCCAAAAACGGCTGTTGTGCCAGAGAACATTGATGCTATGCGTGAACTCATAATGCAAGATCAACATGCGACATACCGAGAGATAGAGACATCCTTGGACATTTCTTCCACCAGCATACATTCGATACTACATGAACACCTGGCCGTAAAAAAGGTTTGTTCTCGTTGAAAGTCGCGTAAAGAAATGTTGCAAAAATACGATTTCGGTGCTTCAAAAGACGTTTATAAGATCGTCACAGGTGACAAATCATGGATCTATGCGTATGAGCACGAAACGAAACAACAATCGACCGTGTGGGTCTTCAAAGACGAGCAAAATCCAACGAAAGTTGTTCGTGGAAGAAGCACTTCGAAGCAAATGGTCGCCTGTTTCTTCGGCAAAACTGGTCATGTGGCGACTGTTCCGCTTGAGCAACGTAGGACGGTCACTTCTGAGTGGTACACTACAATTTGTTTGCCTGAAGTCATCGGTGAAATTCGAAAAACTAACAAGAGAAGACGAATCATTGTTCACCATGACAATGCGAGCTCTCACACATCGGCTCAAACCAGAGCGTTTTGACCGGCCAAAACGTCGAATTAATGGGTCATCCGCCGTACAGCCCTGACTTGGCACCTTATGACTTCTTCTTGTTTCCGCACATCAAGAAAAAAATGCGTGGTCAACGTTTTTTGTCGCCAGAAGAAGCTGTTGAAGTGTTCAAAAACCATGTTTTAGAGGTGTCTCAATCGGAGTGGAAGTGCTTCGACAAGCGCATGCAAAAGTGTATAAATCATGCTGGAGAATACTTTGAAAAACAATAAAACCATTTTTGATATAAATATTCGCATTTTTACTTTTAGGCCAGAAATATATAGAGCAGCCCTCGTATGTGATATTTTTTAAAACTCTTTAACTCTTTTCTAAATATTCTGTTGATATTTTGTTTCCAAAAACTTAAGCTTTGACTTAAGGCTTTTTGCATCTTTTTTGATATTTTCAATTTATTTCCATCTAAATTATTTATTTTGTTCTCTTTGAACATCTGTAAGTTTCATCAAAAATTCACAAGATAAATTATCTTTTACGATGTGTTTTATATTATTCCTTTTTCTCGTCTGTTGTTCAAAAATTCGCATTAATAATTTATGTTGCTAAATAAACAGTGGAGATGTAAATAGAGTGAGTTATGTAAAACTTTTATAAATAATTTGGCATAAGGGTTGTTCTTGGGGAAAAAACATGTGTATAATTTATACCGTAAAAGTTAAAAATTTTTTTTTCAGTTTAAGCAAAGTTACACTATGAAATTTTTCATGAAATTAGCATGAAATTTTGAAGTGGGGGCTGAAGCAAGAGTGGTTTGTATTTTAAGGGAACATTATTGTTGCTTATGTTTTGTTTACAAAACTGAAACTTATAAAGAGAGTAGAAAAAATATTGCATCAAATAATAATATGGTATAAATCAGGGATTTGTTATTTCAAAAAGTATTTTTATATAATTTACTAGCAGTGCCCACGACTTCGTCTGCATGTCGTTTTTTATTTTAGTATGATTATAACGGTAAAATTGGGTGCTTTCATAATTGTATCTCTATTAAAAAAAAAAAAAAAATGTATTCTATATTGTAACCAAGGGACCTTCTTACAAAATTTTGGTTAAAGACATACATACAGACGGACAAACAGACAAAAATTCCAAAAGTGGGTGTTTTCAATATTAATTACTATCTACACTCATTTGTGGTCCCAGACGTGGGAGAGTGGAAAACTGATCCTTTCTAGGATGTCGTTCTGGGCCCTTTCCGAAGTAATGCAGAAAGCAGTTCCGGGAAGGGAGTCTTCCCAGAAGAGGAGGAGGGATTGGTTTAGTCGAATGAACACCACATGACGCAGCTGACGACGGTCGCTGTATATGTAATGTAATTTAAATGATAAAATATTTTCCGCCAGAAAATAATTGTTAATTATTTAATATTTTAATGCCTGGTGATTTCTTTTAATATTAAAATGTTTTACATTTATTTTTGCTTTAGTTCTTTTTTTTTTAATTTCTAAAATTTTCTTAGTTTATAGTTCACTTCCTAATTTAATAAAAACTGAATGTATTAAATTTTCTTTAAAGAAAATCATTTCACATATTAAAATCTCTGCTCACTTACAAAGAAAAATTTTTGCAAATAATGGAAAATAATAAATAAATTAATCCGAATTTCAGTTTATCTTTACAAGATTATGAATTCAGATATACATATAAATAAGGCATTACCTTAAATTAAAAATATTTATAAAAGACTTAAAGATATCAAATAAAAACTGTTCTAAAAATATTTTGTTAAATCATCTACAAACAAATTTTGCTTCGAAAAAAATCAATTTTATTTTAGCTTTTTTAGGTATTTCCATTAAAAAAAAACGTTTTGAAGAGCATAGACAACTTTCAGGTAAGAAATTGTGTATATGAAAAACGTGATTTACTTTTAGGCATATACATATTACAAGGCGTATATTATTTTATAAAATTGAACATCTTTAATATTTTTTCCAGCAAATTATCATATTTTGCCTCTAACCATAATGCGCCTAAGGACTGTGGCATACACACAATACTCACACAAAAGCAATAAATTTATATTACACCAAACGGATATCATCATCAGTAACAACATCAAGCCAACATAAAAACCATAAAAGTAACATGGTGTCCATGTAGCAGCATTTAAGGCGTTTGTAGTGAAACTACAAAAAAAGAAAAAAAAACCCCGATTGTATTACATTGCAGCTCAATAGGTTTAAAGCGATGTTATGTCAAAACAAAAGCGGGGGAAACGAGGTAATAAAGTAAAATTTACAACCAAACAAGAGAAAATAGAAAAAGGGAGTTTTTATAATAAATTATGCTACAAGGAAAGTTAAATAGAGATTCACAAAAAATACAAATAACGTGGTTGGTATCAGGATCTTATTCTGTGATAAAAATCAAAAAACAATGTGGCTCTTAATAATGTTCAACAAACAACATGATTGTATTTTTTGCTTTCAAATTTCTACATTATTAGTTACACAGCAAATGTTTAAATTTTCTGTAGCATATCTTTAAGGGATGTCAAATTAGACCTGAAAAGTTGGTGGGTTTATATGAACAAAAAAAGAAAACTCATTATGGCAGTAGTTTGTCTTTAAACAAAAAGTAACCGGGTTATAGCGGCAACAAATATTATTAACTGGTCTTTAGGGAATATAAAATAGATGAGAAATATAAATGTATAACTTGTGAACTCCTTAAAGTATACATTACGTGCACATAAATAATTTTTAGAATTTCATAAGCCAGCATGTGTTTCTTATAATAGATGGTCATATAATGAGGCAAAAAATGATAAAAGAAATATATTAAATAGTTTTATATTTTATTTGTAAGCTGGTATTTTAATAAATCTTTTTTATGCCTCCTAATGTTTTTTATGGCCAGTTATAAATAAAAACATTATTCAAACATATAAATGAAAAAACAATTAAGCCATATATATTAAAAAAAAAAGCTCTTCCAGCGTTAAACTATGCAAGATGCCCATAAAATTCGCAAATTTCTTTTCTTGTATTGAGATTCATGTCAATTTTCTGAAAAAAGCGATTTGAAGTTATTTGAAAAGTTTACTAATTAAAAATGGTAATTGGTCTACAGTAATGTGCAAAACAGAGGTAACAATTTTTATTTTTTTAAGGTACTTGCAATTTATTTAAAACCCAAAAAACATGCTTAAAAGTGACAAGCATCAAATACTTTAATATTAAAGCATTTTTAACACAATCAACGAATCATTAATATTTTAAACGAATCATAAATATTCGGCTATGACGAATCTTATACACCTTTCATTATCTGTGTAAATCTAGTTTAGTGAAGTAACTCCAAGCAAAAGAGCAAATATTGGGATGAGAGAGAATTAAAAAAAAAATTGTACTGCACGTTATATACATTTTACACAAAAAAATGCCATCGGCTTTTAATCGGTTAAGCATTTTTAAAGACTTAAGTGTTTCCTTAAAGATCTATTCAAAAGCTTAAAAATGATACCCATATTGATATTTTAAAAAATTTAAAAAATTCAGAGCCCCATACTCGGAAAATATGGGCTACCGCCAATTTTTTCACCTGATGTTTTTTTCTTATTTTTAATTCTCTAACACCACACACATTTTTATTTTTTTTTTTTTTTTGATTGGAGTTACTTCATTGTTCCAAATGACATGAAAAACTTAGAGGTAGGTGTGATGTTTTACCTGATGCCTTGAAGCACATGGACCGATCATGATGATTTCCAAAAACACCTTTTTCGACACTATATCTGATCGATATATAATTATTTATTTTGCTTTCAACACGTACATCGCTCAATCGACTTCGCTATGCATAAGAAGTCAGAATTTCTATATTTTATGGGGCCGAAAATGGATATTGTAGAAATTACAAAAGGAATAACAATCGCAGTAGTATTATTTATTTATTTCCAAAAAAAAAAATATATATATATATATATATAATAACATGACAAGGTTTTGCCATCAATATAAATCGTAGAATACCTTGGGGATTTTCCCAAATAAAAACAGTTGCTTAAGGATTTCTAAAAACCCTAAAAACTTTTGCTCCTTAACTGATGTATACGCAAATAACGACTACTGTCTCCAAGGATTTAAGCATTTTTTATTTTTTGTTATGTTTTAAAAAAATCTTTAATCTCTTGGAAATAATTACGTGCTGATGCCATACATTGATATGTATATTTGTTGTTACAAAAAAGTTTTTTATTTTTTTTTTTTCAAACAAAGTTTTAAATTACAAGGACGTGCCATAAGTCGCATACTAATCCTGACGTTTATTTATTCAAGACTTTTTTATTTTATTTTTTTTTTAACATGTAATTTTCCATTGAATTTCCTGACAGTAATATTCATTAAACAATAACAACATCGATTTATTTTGTTAAATATGTATGTGTTGGTATTTTTATTTTGTTAACGATTTTAGTTTAAGTTGTAACAAATACATGGTTTATAGAGATCTAAGTTCTTTGGCTTAAATACTCGAACACAATTAACCTACTTTTTTATAGTTTGTTTGTTTAATGCATCTCTTGTGATGTGGTCACTTGCACTTGAAATCAATATTGAAACCTTTTGTTTTAAAATAAATTTAACCCAAGACATTAACAGTGGCGACATAATAAATGACGTTTACATTAAATTGCAGTGTAAGGTTTTTCTTTAACTGCAAAATCTGGTACACGGCAAATAACCAGCGGAAATAAAAATTTTAATATACAAGAATTTGAAAGCCCATAGTGTTGCAATTTTATTTTACCAAATAATACTAAACAATTTTTTTTAATTAAAGACACGGGATTTTTTTTTTTTTTGGTTGGTTATTGTTCTTTTTGCTTAAACTTTGATTTTTGTCTTTGCTTTATTAATTGTACAAAAGTCTTTAGTTTATTTAAAATGTTTGTCAGAAGTTTCCTGAAGAGTTAAGTAAGCGGTAACGACGAAACGGGCATTGACCCTCAATAATCAATATCGGTAATTGATTTAATCGGGATAATTTAAAAAAAAGCACAAAGTTTTTATAAAAATAAAACAATTTTTTTCATTCGGAAGGACCCCTTTCTAAGGACCACAAAATTTTCAATCACTTCCTCTCTCAAAGAGCTTTTTTCTATAGTGCACACTGACGCCCTCTTAAAATTTTTTTGACTATTAAACGAAGAAAGTTTTATTTTTAATACAATTTTATATGATATTGATAAATTAGCTAAAGCAAAATAAGAACAGAGATTTTAAATTTAACCTTTATTGCTTAATGTTCTTACTGAAATTATTTGGAGACTGTCTCCAAAATAAATATATTTCCCAGGTAATTAAATAAATCCAAATCAGGAGAAGAAATTATTTTTGTTCATATTTCCCTATTTCATTATCTATGATCACACAATTAGACCTGAGAAAATTTGCTTTTGTTAGTACCTCACATACTTGCTAAAAAGAAAAGTGCTTCTTTTACGAAAAAACCACCCAGAAAAAAATTTAAAGTTTTTTTTTTTTATTGTCAAAGCTCTTGTAATTTATTTTTGACAAAAGTATTGCTAGTCGTTATATTTGTATACCCTTCACCACAAAAAGTGGAAAAATCTTTTCGTTCTAATGCAAAGCGAAGTCGATTGAGCGTTGTCCGTCTGTCCGTCCGTGTTAGGGTTGAAATCAAATTTGCCGAGCTTGAAAAAAATAAATATGTTAATCGATCAGACATAGTGTCGAAGAGTTGCTATTGGAAATCAGTATAATAGGTCCATGTCCTTCGCGGCAGCAGGCAAAACACTACGACTACCTCTAAGTTTTTCATGTCGTTTGAAACAATAAAGTAAGTCCAATAAAAAAATAAATATGTGAGGCAATAGAGAATTAAAAAATAAGAAAAAACCATCAAGTGAAAAAATTGACGCTCGCCCATATTTTCCGAGTTACGGGGCTCTGAAATTTTCAAATTTGTTTAAAATATCGATATGGGTATCATTTTAAAGCTTTCGAAGAGATCTTTAAGGAAATACTAAAATTATTTAAAAATGCTTAACCCATTAAGAGCCGATGACATTTTTATGTAAAATTATATATATGCAGTAGCAATTTTTTTTTTAAATTCTCTGTCACCCCAATTTTTTTTGGGAGTTACTTCACTAAAACGGCATTTAGACTATGCAATTTTTCATGAAACTTGCATGAAATTTTTTTGGTTTGTGAAGCAGGAGGAGTAGGCAGTATGGTATTGCTTGAGTTTTGAGGGGATATTAATGTTGATAATGTTTACTTTTAGATAATACATAGAGGTGTAACTTAAATATAAAATTGAGAAAAAAATGCCTCAAAAAATTGTATAGTGTAAATCTGGACTAAATATATACATAAGATTCGGCATAGCACTCTCACTTGTTTATTTTAACATTTAGCTATTTTACATAATTAATGCAATAATTTTTATCAGTTTTTTGTATCCTTTTTTTATTTTTTTTTTTAAAGAGAAGTAGCACTTCAGGCATAACCTATTTCGTTACAAGTAACCGTACTACATTCTTTAGGTAAGGGATAGATAAGAGATAGGCAGGTGGTGAAAGGGGATAGATTCAGACATTTTACTTAGCCGGCGAATACGCTTTGAAGAAGAAGCACCTATTTAAAAAAGATTCTTCTTACTTCAAATATACATGCGTTATTCATTAAATTGAATCTTTTTTTGTTTTATTTATATTGGCCTCTTGTTATTAAGTATTATGCGTTTTATCTGTAATTTTTAAAATTAATCGATTAATCGATAATTTTTTATTATTTTATTCGACTTTTAATTCACAGTAATAAAAGGTAATTGAATAATATAGCATTTCGTTGTGCCCATAAATTATTTGTATTGTAGATGCATTCAGTTTTTTATAATTATGTGATTAAAATTTAATCACTGCTAAATTTTCTACTGCATTAAAATACTTATTTGAAGATCTGCAAAATTCAATTATTTCTTATAAGTTTTTCCCAGAATAAGTACAAAAATCATGACAAGTTACACTGTAATACAACGTGTAGAAATAATAAAACTTTTGATCAAATAGATCGTTCTCATGTGGCAAGGAGCCGTGAGTTGTCTTAATTAAACGATTAACATGGTCAGTCGTACTTTCCACTTTGCTACGTGTACTAATAAACCCACAGTGATTGGTACACTGAAATAAATTATATATTAAACTTAAACATCGCTTCTGTGTTTGCAAACTTATGGAAATTATACTACACAAGTGATTCTTCAAAATTAACATGATTTAGAAATTATGTGTTTTCAATACAAATAACGCAACCACACAAGAAACATTTAAAGAAACATTAGTTCCGTGTACATTTTATGCGTTTAACATATACTGGATAGAAAAAATTAAAATTAAGATCGCACAAGAAACTTTCAAATTAAATTCTATTAAATCAATTACCATGGTGTTAAAAAATATAACGAAATGACAAATAATTAAAAATTCGAAAAGAATTGATTCAAAAAAATCTGGTAATTTAAGATTAAGCTGAGGTCAGGTTATTCAAAAATTTGACCAAAAAAAGAGTAACCAATACTTTTACAAAAGAGTAACCAATATTTTTACTTTTTCAATCTTTCATGACACGTATCATTACGAATGACGATTTATAATATAATAAATGTGATGTCTTACCTCTTACATTGAGCACGAATTTATATTTTTTAATAAGTATTGGAGAAAAACAAGAATTTTTTCCATAATTAAGTGGTTACGTATTTTTGGTCAAATATTTAACTTCATATATTTTTTTAATAATCTATAATAGTTATGTCTATTTTAGGCAGGGGTCGTAACAGTTATTACAATTTTATTTTCTGTTTGAAAGCTAATTTTTATTTTCAAGTTGAATTTTATAAAGAATAAAAAAGGATATAAAATAGCTGTTACTTTTTTTTAGTAAAAATAGAACTTAAGAACTAATTTTTTTTGAAAATAACTTTTAAATACAATTTCTTAATAAAACTCAAATAAATAAAAATTAACGCAGGCAATTGTAGTCCGGATAAGAACGATTACATTGGAATAATTCTTTATATCATAAAATTTGTTTTTCTTTATTTTGCATTCCCTGATTTTATATAATAAATATTTTTATATTTTAAATTCAATTAATTTTTTACAGTGTTTGCTTAAAATTTTTGCTTATACATTTTTAGCTAAGATATAAAAAGAAACGTTGTTTTGTACAACAAGCAACTAGTTACATAGATAATATTGAAATTGGTTTACACATGTTAAGGTTAATTGCTTTTAAATGTGTGTTTAACCACGAAACCCTAGAAAAATAAATGTAAAAGACAAAAACAAAAACAAAAAATACAAAAAAGTGTTAACACTTTCAAATTGAGTCCAAAAGTTTTAAAATTGCAATGGACTTTAGAAAATATAAAAACAAATAAAGTATATAAAAAAGAAAAGAAAATAAAAAAATTATTATAAATAAAAACAGAAATGAAGAAAATATTTTCTTAACAAAAAACCCTTTCTCCTTTTGTGAATTTAGTAGGAACTATTAAACATAATTGTTTGCTGCAATTATAAGCTTATTTAAGTATTGTTCGACACCATATCATTATTATCATCGTTACCCTTATTGTTTGCCACTTCTAATAGCACTGTGCCTTCTCCTTCCTCCTTGTGCTTGGGAAACAACAACAATAATAAGCAACACTCAAGTAACAGGCTTAACAAATTGCTTTCCAACTCATTTGTCAATGTGGCACTCACTAGTTAGAAGATCTTTAACCTTCTGCCTCATAAATTTCAAAGCAGTCCTTTTTCTTCTTTTTCTTCTCTTCTCTTCTCTTTTTTTTTTTTTTTTTTTTTGTAACTCGGCCTTCTGTTTGTGTGTTAATTATCATCCCAGCAAACACAAAATGAGTTGATTAAAAGAGAATGTTTCCTTCACTTGATGTTAATGTCAACTGTGGAATTTCTTAATCGAGACTGAAGTTTAAGTTCAATATTTAAATGCCAATTGATGTTTAAAAGAAAAAAATTTTATTTAAGAGTCATTTTAGGGTATAAAATCGGATAAAATCAATTATAAAAATCGTCTGTTCTATTTAAAACTTCTTCCTGAACTTGTTCATTAGACATTAAAAAGAATTATTGTCGAAATGTTTTTTATTTCTGGTTTAAAAATACTTGCAATTCATATTTGAAAAAAATGTGTGAACAACATTTGAAAACAACTTAAAAATAAATAAATTGTCATTTTGAGACAAGTTTTAAACGTTTATCATATTAAATCATTTAAAATTTGAGATCAAATTACAATATTTGCTGGGATGTTGTGTTTCACTAGAAAACTGAAATGAAATAAATTTGAACACAAGACATATCTATTTCGATACAAATAAATAAAGCAAAAAAAAAATGTCCTCAGTGTTGTAACTTTAAAATGCATGAAATTCCTTTTTATTTTCCGAGAATTACAAATCTTCTGCCCTTTTACCATTTTTGTTTTTATTTTTGCTATTTGTTGGTTCGATTATCACTTACATATATGCAAAACGAGAGCTTTATTTTGCTAAAAGTTTTTGTTACTATTAAGGGTTTTTTTGAAGAGGGTTGGTAGATTGTTTAGTTCAAGTGGAATTATACGCACTCATTTCTTTTGTTGTAAAAATAAGTGTCGGATTATTAAAAAGGATTATTTTTGTTAACAAAAGGACTTGTTTTATGAGGTTAGTTTCAGATTATTTTTTTTTTTTATTTTTTTTTTCATACCAAAGCCTTTTTCTTACTTGATATTCTAAACATGAGAAGAAAAACGAATATTTTTATTAACAGAATTTTAGAATTATATCGGTTGAAAAAACACACAATAAATAGGAACAGTGGTTACAAATTAACTGAATTTAATTTAACCGGAATAATCCTTGATAATTTGAATGAAACTTTTTTCCTACTAGCTTCAGTGAAATAATAATTTTTATCACTACAGCAAGTGGCTATATTTGGTTTAATTTTTAAGATTTAGATAAGAATTTAGATCAGTCAATTATTGTTATCAGATTCAAATTAATTATAATTATGAAATAGGCATTTTTGTTTATTAATCGTAGGTATTTTATTGGTCAAAATTGGTTGTAAGATTTGATGAAAATAAAATCTCACACTAAACATATTCGCATAAAATAAAATGGAAAAAGTAAACACTTCAATACAAGTGTTTCTACAATTAAATTTCAGTAAGTTTGAAAAGAAACATTGTCATACAAATTTAAGAAATAGTTTCAAGTCTGTAAAGATTATTCTTTCTCTCTGTAAAGATTATTCTTTTTCTCGTTTTTTTTTTTCTACGACTGATCCTTATGAAAAGTGAGAGTGTGCTAAGGAAGAAACAATTGCGAATTAAAAATGATTATGATAAAACTGCAAAATTAAAACAGAATTTTTTTAAAGGCATTTTGACCTGGGTAGCAATGTATAAAAATAAAATAAAAAATTTATCCATACTGATAATCCATACAGTCAGAAAAAGAAATTTTTATCAAGTGTAATATGGACGTTTTTCAAGGTTTGGGATGCTTTATTCAAAATTTAGACATAAAACTAAAACCTAATTCTGTTCCAATCTTCAAACCTAAGTTGAAGATATTGATAGAAAAGAGCAGGATTGAACAAGTTGATGGCCCAGTTAAAATAGCATCAAATTGGATATAGTAGTTTGAGGCTGCTGCAGTGATGGTAGTAAAAACGTTGACTACAAATCTGGTTGGCCAGGGTTCAACCCCTGCGGCAGTCAAAAAATTAAAATGTTTATTTCTGTTTAATTGTATTCAGAATTTTAATTACAACACGCAGAATCCTTTGTCGGTACTTCTTCATAGCATATTCGCCGGCGAAGTAAAATAACTAATAAAATGGCTATATCTTTGTCCTTTCTCCACCTCATCTCTCATTAATCACCTTCCTAAAGAATGTTGCCTAAAGTGCTATTTCGCTTTAACAGAAAAAAAAGGAAAAAGAAATCTAGTCAGCTCCGTTTGTGCATCGAATCTCAAGATTTAAACGCTGACTTCTGGGAAATTATACAACATCTCTGCTTTTAATGGGTTAGTAAGTAATGGAGACCTATGGCTTGCACTTTTTTAATATAGAAATACACCACTTAAAGACTTGAATGTCTCAACAGTAGAGTTTTAACTTCTAGTAGAGCTACCTACTGTTTGTACAGTCAATAGTAATTATTGATACAATGGCAGCACTACTATTAAAAGCAGTCTGACAAGTGTTAAGAATAAAATAAATTGACAAGCGCACAATTTTTTACCCTTCAACACAAGTGGAAAAAGGTATAGCCAAGTTTTTCATTCCACGTGTAATTTCTACAATATCCATTTTCGACCCCATAAAGTACACATCAGTTGGGACAATAAAGTAACTCAAATTCCAATAAAAAAAAATCAAATAAATGGGGCGATAGAGAATTAAAATATAAGAAATAAGCATCAAGTGTAAAAATTGGTGCTCGCCCATATTTTCCGAGTTATGGGGACCAGAAATTTTCAATTTTTTTTTTAATATCAATACGGGTATCATTTCTTTAAGAAAATACTTTATTTTTTTTAATATGCTTAAAATATTAAAATCAGATGGGGGTTTTATGTAAAATTATAAACATACTGCAAATTGCCCGTCTATGGTAAATACACAATTAAATACACCAAAAAAATAATTTTAATGCGCAGTAATATGGCATTTACACTATGCAATTTTTCATGAAACTAGCATGAAATTTTTGTTTGTTTGTGAAGCAGAAGGAGTAAGCAATATGGTATTGCTTGTGTTTTAAGAGGACATTTAGATAACGCATAACGCTGTAACTTAAATAGAAAACTGAGAGAGAAAAATGATTCAAAAAATTGCATAGTGTAAATCTGGACTAAATCTATATAAGGGCACAAAAGGCTTTCAAAGAAAGATTAGCAATTTACATTCTTTTTGTAATTCATAAAAAAATGTAATAAAATCAATTTTATTATTAGATGTTTATTGAACTAAAAACACACTTTCTGCCCTTTTCCATATCTTTTTGTTTCTTAATTTTTATTTATTTTTTTTTTTTTTTTTTTTGCCAAAGCTTTTTTTTACCAAAACCAACATAAATTTCTCTCAAAAAATAATTAGTGTCATAAAATTTTCCTTTATATTAGATTATAAAAACGCCAATTATCTGCTTAAGCAAACAAATCTATTTAAACGTCATAATCTTAACGAAATAATATCTTTCCCTTTATTTTCTTTTTTAATACAACGAAGTCAATCACATGTTTTATAGCCAACTAAATTAAAGCGAATTTTCTTGCTAGCAACTAAGGATAATATAATTAAAAAAAATATCATCCTAAAAACGATTTTCGAAAGAAAACTAATAAACAATTTAATGTTTATGACAGGAACGTGACAGGTGTGTCAAGGTGGTGCACTAGCAGAGATGAATACATTTTTATAAATACAATTTTGACACAAAGTGTGAAATTTTATCTTAAATGCAGATTTTAATTTAAAAAATTTCATAAAATATCTCCCATTCTCGCAGGTGAAAAAACTATATGCGTTTGATGGCTGAAATCTATATATAAATATTCCTGTGTTTGTCAACCGATTTTGTTTATTCTTTCACATATTTTTAAATATTGTCGAGCTTTAGTGCACTATATTTAAGTATCTATTTTAAACTGTTGAGTACTTAAGAAATAAACAACCATTTAAATTGGTTTGAAAATATGATATGGTAACCCCTGTGTTTGTTGTTCGTATGAGCGTGGTGAATAAATTACTTCCACTAATGGTGTGTGTATAGAATAATATCACAATTAGATAAAAAAAAAAGCTGAGCAACCACAATGGCTGCGATGGTAGGTGCTTGCTGTAAAATGAGCGTGAGTTCGAGCCTAACTTCTGACATACTTACAACGGAAAATAATAATTGTTATACAATAAAAGAAAGAAGTGTTCATTAATAATCTTGGTAGAATTTTTACCACAAGGCGAACTATAGTTCGTTTAAATAACAATAAGCACAACAGATCCATTTGTAAAGGTAATTATATATATTATATTGTCAACGATTAATTCATCTAGGAAATTTTTACAAAAAGGCCTCACTGAGTGCTTTTCCTATAAATATTTTATAAGAATAGTTCTTTTGATGATTAAAAAGAGCCCTTTAATTTTAATTAAATCTTTAAATGGTGTAAAATTTTTTATTTTTTTTTGTGTTTTTTATAAAAATTATATTTTCGTATTAAAGAATTCGAATTCAGAATCACTGAAAAAATATTTTCAACTTCCTTATTATTTGATTAATTATATTTGAACGAATAGAGGTTAAGCAAAATATCGATTTGCGACAAAAATAAGTACCCATATTTCAAGTTGGGAGATCATAGAATTTGCATTTGACTGAAGATTTCAATCAATGGAAACTCTTTGTACAGAAAATTAGTGATTTGACCAAATTGATAAATTTAGAAAACTGTAAGATAAACCAATGAAGAAGGTGATTTCAATCACAAAAAAGTACAACAAAAATATGAAAACCTATTTTTTCACAAAATTAAATACAAAACGTATCATATTGAAAATAATATTGATTTTGTTAAATTTTAAACGAAATAAGTTGAAACACGTAGGAGAGCTATATTTGGCTATGCCAAGGTGACAGAGAATTAAAAAATAAGAAAAAATAATTAAGTACTATACATAATTTTACATAAAAATATCATCGGCTTTTAATGGGTTAAGCGTTTCTTTTAAATTTTAGTATTTCCTGAAAGATCTCTTCAAAATCTTTTAAATGAAACCCATATTGATATTTTAACAAATTTTTTAAAAATTTCAGAGGCCCGTAACTCGGTAAATATGGGCGAGCACCAATTTTTTTCACTGCGAGGGCTGCTATATATATTTCTGGCCTGGCAACACTGAGTGCTGCCAAGTGCAATCTGACATATCCATTGGAAAGTTTGTCATTTTTAAGCGTAATCGTACTTAAAGCGTTTTGACGTACGACCATTATTTGTTTTGTTAACAGTGACTTGAAAAAATTAATATAGAAAAAAATGGAATTAACTCGTTAACATTTTCGTGCCATCATTTTTCACAACTTTCGACGTGGATTATCACGACAAGAGTGCATTGATGAACTTAAATCTTTGTATGGCGATGAAGCACCATCCTATATAGAACATTGATGCCGTGCGTGAACTCATAATGCAAGATCGACATGCGACATACCGAGAGATAGAGACATTCTCGGACATTTCTTCCACCAGCATACATTCGATACTGCATGAACACCTGGCCGTAAAAAAGGTTTGTTCTGGTTGGATCCCGCACAATTTGAAAGTCGCTCAAAAAAAGGCTCGAGTCGATTGGTGCAAAGAAATGTTGCAAAAATACGATTGCGGTGCTTCAAAAGACGTTTATAAGATCGTCACAGGTGACGAATCATGGATCTATGCGTATGAGCCCGAAACGAAACAACAATCGACCGTGTGTGTCTTCAAAGACGAGCAAAATCCAACGAAAGTTGTTCGTGGAAGAAGCACTTTGAAGCAAATGGTCGCCTGTTTCTTTGGCAAAACTTGTCATGTGGCGACTGTTCCGCTTGAGCAACGTAGGACGGTCACTTCTGAGTGGTACACTACAATTTGTTTGCCTGAAGTCATCGGAGAAATTCGAAAAACCAACAAGAGAAGACGAATCATTGTTCACCATGACAATGCGAGCTCTCACACACCGGCTCAAATCAGAGCGTTTTTGACCGGCCAAAACGTCGAATTAATGGGTCATCCGCCGTACAGCCCTGACTTGGCACCTAATGACTTCTTCTTGTTTCCGCACATCAAGAAAAAAATGCGTGGACAACGATTTTCGTCGCCAGAAGAAGCTGTTGAAGTGTTCAAAAACCATGTTTAGAGTTGTCTCAATCGGAGTGGAAAAAGTGCTTCGACAACTGGTTTGAGCGCATGCAAAAGTGTATAAATCATGCTGGAGAATACTTTGAAAAACAATGAAATCACTTTTGATTATAAATATTCGTAGATGTCATTTTTTCTTATTTTTTAATTCTCTATCGCTCCATTTATTTGTTGTTTTTTTTTTTTGGAGTTACTTCACTAAACAAGATTTGTTTAAAGTGATATGGAATGATAAGAAGCAGCCCTCGAAAGACATGGACCGATTTTGCTGATTTTAATAGCAAAATTTTCAAAACTATATCTGAACGATTGGCGTATTTCCATTTTCTCTAGCTATCTAGTGTATTGGTAAACTTGATTTCAACACTAACGGACAAACGACTTTGCTTTTTATAAGAATTCAGAATATATATATACTTTATGGGGTCGGAAATAGATATTGTATAAATTACACACGAAATGACAAACTTGGATATACCTCTTTTCCACTTTTTGTGGAGAAGGCCATGAAAATCAAAAACGGCTTTAATAAGACGTGAATCAATCGAAATGGCTTAGACATCTTCTTACTTCAGATTAGGTTATATAACTTTCAGTTGATGAATATAACTTTAAATTTTTTCAAAAACATAAAATAATTTTTTTTTAGAAAATAGTGCAGTTAAAAAAGTGTGTAAAAAAAGCAAAGGATAAATATTATTTTTGTTAAAAAAATAATAATATTAAATATTACGGCTTCTTTAAGGAATAAGAACGAAAATAAATTTAGCTGTCTGAGAAAAATTGTATAATTGTACATATAAACTATTTAAATAACTAAAAGGACCTGATACAAAATAGCAAATTTCAAATTCATACATTTTTATAAACAAATATTAAAAGTCTTTTTTATTTTTTGAATATTAACTAAACTTGAATAATTTTGATTCTAAAGTTATAAAAAGAAAATGTTACATAAGTAGAATTAGGATTCAAAATGGAATTCTTCAAAGTATATAAGAAGAAGAAGAAGAATTCATATTAATAGCAGAGAGAAGACATAATGTTTCAATGCCAATGCATTCCATAGGTACTCAGCTGATTGCTGGCTTAAAGTGTTTTACACACAGCTGAATAAAATAGTCAATATTCTGAATAGGTACTTTGTTCGTCGTTTCATAATACACAAGTTCTAAGTAAATTAAACGCTTTTGTATATACATAAAATGTATACATATATGTTTGTATGTATATTATCTATAGAAATAATATAGATTTTTTTATACTTTTTTCTTTTTTTTTTTTTGCAAAAGTATACACACATTAGAATATATTTTCTTCTATTTTTTTTTTGTTTTGACAAAACACAATTAAAAAATAAAATTTTGCAAGTATTTTCCTTTCTTTATTTTCTTTTAACGAATTTTTTTTAAAGAATTCCTTGGTAAATATTATATAATTTAGTGGCTTTATTTTATTTTCCATACCTGTATCGTTTGTTGATATATTACTGAGACGATTTGTTATAAAACCGCGTAGATTCGATACAACTCGTTGTGGTGAATTTGGACCACTGCCGATAGAAAAACTCCTAAACTTTGAAAATAAAGCGGCCGTTTCACTTATGCCACTGCCTGTGGCGGCGTTAGGATTTGACTCGTTAGACGCCACTGTCAAAACTTTCAAATTAAAATTTAAGTTGAAAAAAACTCAAGCAACTTATATTTTTTCTCTGCTTTTTTTTTTCTTTGAAATTCAACACTTTTTTATTTCAACTTTTTTTTAATATTTTCGGAATATAAATATATATTTATATTTTTTAAAATCGTGTTTTCTGCAGTTTTCGTTATTTTTTTTTCTTTTATATTCGTTTTATTTTTTTAGTAAAATTAATTATTTTTCTATTCTTTTGAAAATTAAAATTATTTTTTTTTAATTTCTGTTCACTACAAACATTTTTCTTTGCAGTAAAATAACAAGAATTATTATTTAAATTTTTTAATTATTTTTTATTTTCTTAAATCAATGACAAATTTAGTATGAAGCTCTGAAATTTTTGTTAGTTTTTTTTTTTTTTTTTGAATTGAGTTTTCTTTTCTACTAGACGACGTTAACCGTTTGTATTGTTTGTCGTCCAGGCCAGAGCAAAGGTAACTTTTGTCTGGTGGCTTAAACACGTTCAAAATTTCACATGCCTGTATATACATGGTATTTTTTGCCTGGAATATTGGTACCAGTCGGTAACAGTTAAGCTTCCCAAATTGCCACCCACTCACTCGTTATAAACTTATTTTATTTCCTGTGGAATATACAAACAAACACAAGCGCACACATACAAAATTAAATGCTAAACTGTGTGTATGCTTTAATGTTTGAGTAAAGGTATGTGCAATTGAACACTGATGTTTATTTGTGTGTATATATGTTTGTTTATTCTCTCTCAGGATATAACGGCTTCTACGCTTGCGTTTGTTCTCATTTTTTGCAGAATGTTCTTTCCCTCAGTTTCTTATTATTTCATTTATTTTAATGTTGCATTAACTTTTTTCTTATTACTTCAACATTAATGTTGTTGTTTTTGTAGCTATATGTATGTATATGTGTGTATGTATATTGTTAAATCTTGGCGTTTTTAATTTTCGGGCAAAGAAATTCAAATTGTGCTCTTAGCCTTTATTTTGGGAATCATATCGTGGTTGTAATTGTGCTTATCATTATCATTATTTTTTTTATCCATTACACCAATTGGCGTTTACAATTTTTTTCTTCGATTTTTTGTTCCCCCAAAGAACGTGGTTTGTCTTATATGACAACTTTGTTATTGTGTGTTAAATTTTTCATGCTAATTATGTGCGCTTAGTTTACGAGCTTATTTTGCTTAATTTTTTTTTTTCATAAATAATTTGCTTTCTACGTGCAATTTTTTCCCGATTTTTTTAATTGAAGAAAAAAATATTTTGTCTTTTAATCGATTTAATTGACATTACTTTAATTGGAAAAAGCATTTGATTAATGACAGAGACATATTAATTTATTTTATTTATAAAAGCTATAACTTAACATTGCTTTTGGTTCATTAAATATTTACGAACAAATAATTCGTTATTGTCTTTGATATGTCATGTCAATTGTATTTTATTAAAAATTGTTGCTTAAATAGTTGAGAAAGGATTAAACAAAAAAAGAATTAACAAGTTATCGCCCTAAACTTATTTATTATTCAAAGTCTGCTCTGTAACATTTTAAGACTTATTGAGCATAAGTCAAATTTTTAAGGTCATCAATATCTTCTAGCAGTGAGGCATTTTTTGTGATAAGCGTTTCTGCATGCACAAATTTTAAATTAAATTAGTCTAATGTAAACGTATTAAAGGCTCTGCACTAAGCGATTCAGAATTGACCAGTCTTTTCTAATTTAAGGGAGTGAAAGAAAAAAAGTAAGAAATTCTGGAATGAATAACATATTTTATGTAACAATTAAAAAATATATTCCAGCACTATCACTATCGTATATTCAAAATATTTTTGTTTTTTAATTAGAATCGTGCTTGATTCCTTCGTAATGTTTATTTGCTAACAAAAATCTATTTTATAATGCTAAAAAGTTTCAAATAGATTTTTATTTGTTTAATTAATTTGACAAATTTTTTAATTATTCGATCAATAAACAGACAAACTAAGCAGATCAGAGATAGATCATTATAATGATTTACATATATTTTAACTTTGAACCTGAAGGCAGCCAAGATCTAAGTCCAAGCATACTTTTAGCCGTAAGAATAAAATCATTGATTTATTAAAGTCAGTATAATTCAATTATTTGCAATGTTTTGACAACTTCATAACAGTCTAGAAGAGTTTTAAAATTTAAACAATTTAACCTATCTTTGTTTGGTTTTTGCCATTAGCGAAATAAATTTCTTCGATTATTTTAAAAGCTTACCTTTTTGAATTGAAAAGAATTTGCTTAAAGGAAAAAATTCTATTCTGAACAAAACCTTAAAATAAATTAATGAAAAAATGGTAAAATGACTTTTGTATATTGATATTTATATTTTAATTTAAATTTTGTATACCTATATTTCGAAATCTTATAACTTTGAACCACAGCGAAACTAGAATGTAGCCAAACTAAATCCAAGTATACTTTCAGGCGTAAGAATTAAAGTTAATTCATAATAAAAAGAAGCCAGTGTTGTCAGTTATGACGATTTATCGCCAAACGTGACGATAAAAATTCCTTCTTGGGAATAAACATTTTTAACTAGCTAGAGGCGAGATACCGGCGGTATTTAAAAAACTTGACGAAATTTTTGGCTTTGGATAACATTAATTATGCCACAGAATTTCAAACTAAATTGAACTGCACTGTTTTGAATGTAGCTGATACGTTAATTTTACAAGAAAGTTGTATAACTCAGTTTGTCATTCCGTTTGCAATTTTTAAAATTTTCACTTCTGACCGCATAAAGTATATAAATTCTGAGCTCTTATGTATAGCGAAGTCGTTTGACCGATGTCCGTCTATCCGTCTGGCTGTGTTTAAATAAGCCAATCGATCATAGATAGTGTCGAAAGATTTGCTATTTTAAATCAGCAAGATTGGTCCATGTCCTTAGACGCAGCGGGCAAAACACCACGCCTATCTCTAATTTGTTCATACTATTTGGAACAATGAGGTAACTCCACTACAAAAAACAATATATTGGGCAATAGAGAATAAAAGCATAAGCAAGAAACATTAAGTGAAAAAATTGGCGCGCTGCCATATTTTCCGAGTTACGAACGTCTGATATTTTCAAATTTGTTAAAATATCAATATTGGTATCATTTTAAAGCTTTTACAGTGATCTTTAAGGAAACACTAAAATTTTTTTAAAAATGCCCAACCCATAAAGAGCCGATGGCATTTTATGTAAAATTATATATTTTATATTTAGTACTTAATATTTTTTTTCTTTTTGATTGGAGTTACTTCACTAAACTAGATATAGATGGTGAATACATTGTATATAAGATTCGGCATAGCCGAATATAGCACTCTTACTCGTTTAATATGTATTTATTTTGATTAAATATTATTGTTTTTTTTTTACCTTTATAAATAATTTTCTTTTCTAATTTTTTAAGAACTTGAATATTTCCCCAGGCCCTTTATTTAAAAATTTTATTTACTGTGCCGCAATGTTGAGCTTTTCATTTTTTTTTTTTTTTAATTTTTAATTTTTTTCTCAGGAATGGAGTTTATGTGTCTAACATTATTTAAAAAAATTATTGCGCTAATATTTATCGCGATTAAATTATGGAATAACCTATATTGATTATTGTGGGTGAAAGCACGTCTCGATGGCCGTTTCACTACCGTTCACTTAGCTCTTCAGGAAACTTTTCACAACAATTTTAAATAATTTAAAAGATTTATGTCCAAGCAATAAAGTGAAAACAAAACTCAAAGTTAATTTCACATTATTTCAGTTAAATGTTTTGTTCTTAAGCCCTTGCTAAAAAAAAAAAAATTACACATAAATTTAAAAAACAATCGTACAAATTACTTATTTATTTTTTATATCTTATTTTAAAAAGGAATACTGTAATGGTTTAATTTTTCTTCTCTAATTTTTTATTTTAGAATCTTAAAAATTATTACTAGCCAGTAATAATTGAACATTTTACAATCATTTTATTATCTTTTATTATCATTCATACCGAACCCAGTCTTTTTTAGAAATTGTGTGAATAATTATTAATCTTTAAATCTGAAATAGTAGACATGTAAAATCTTCTGACTGTGCTATATCTGGCTGCTACGATTTACATATATATTTAAAAAAAATTCTTTTTTTAAATATAGATATTTTTACAAAATATATCATTGATATAACGGCGAATTGTTTTTGTTTCTAGGCGGTTTACTTCTTGAACTTTTATGCACATTAAAGCAAAAGAAAGTATAACAATGTAAAAAAACATGAATTCGAAGTTGTTCCTCTAATAACAGCAACGGATATTCTCTATTGAATCGCCACCGTTAGGCCGCACCTATTTTAAATGGCCTCAAGTATATCTAGGTATTCTGGATCCTTGCAAACCCTATTAAAATACGAATACCTAAAAACGGACATATTTAAGTAGAATTATTATTGATATTTTAAAACAATCAATCGGTTATAACTTTTTTCTTTCATGCGATATGTAAACACATCACAGGCCTATATTATTGGGTAGAATAAGGGAGTATAAGTGAGCGAGATTAAAAACTATAAAAGAAAACGAAATGAATGAAATCGATTTTCCCATTTAAATGCTGAAAACATGATCCAAAGATACTACGTCTGTTATCAAATTGGAAACAAAATAAAGAATATATTTGTCTATACGGGCTGCTCTATATACTTCTGGCCTAAAGGTGAAAATGCGAATATTTATAATCAAAAATGGTTTTATTGTTTTTCAAAGTATTCTCCAGCATAATTTATACACTTTTGCATGCGCTCAAACCAGTTGTCGAAGCATTTTTTCCACTTCGATTGAGGCACCTCTAAAACATGGTTTTTAAACACTTCAACAGCTTCTTCTGGCGACGAAAATCGTTGACCACGCATTTTTTTCTTGATGTGCGGAAACAAGAAGAAGTCATTAGGTGCCAAGTCAGGGCTGTACGGCGGATGACCTATTAATTCGACGTTTTGGCCGGTCAAAAACGCACTGGTTTGAGCCGATGTGTGAGAGCTCGCATTGTCATGGTGAACAATGATTCGTCGTCTCTTGTTGGTTTTTGAAATTTCTCCGATGACTTCAGGCAAACAAATTGTAGTGCACCACTCAGAAGTGACCGTCCTACGTTGCTCAAGCGGAACAGTCGCCACAAAACCAGTTTTGCCGAAGAAACAGGCGACCATTTGCTTCGAAATGCTTCTTCCACGAACAACTTTCGTTGGATTTTGCTCGTCTTTGAAGACCCACACGGTCGATTGTAGTTTCGTTTCGGGCTCATACGCATAGATCCATGATTTGTCACCTGTGGCGATCTTATAAACGTCTTTTGAAGCACCGCAATCGTATTTTTGCAACATTTCTTTGAACCAATCGACACGAGCCTTTTTTGAGCGACTTTCAAATTGTGCAGGATCCAACGAGAACAAAAATTTTTTACGGGCAGGTGTTCATGCAGTATCGAATGTATGCTGGTGGAAGAAATGTCCAAGGATGTCTCTATCTCTCGGTATGTCGCATGTCGATCTTGCATTATGAGTTCACGCACGGCATCAATGTTTTATATAGGATGGTGCTTCATCGCCATATAAAGACTTAAGTTCATCAATGCACTCTTGTCGTGATAATCCACGTCGAAAGTTGTGAATAATGATGGCACGAAAATGTTCACGAGTTAATTCCATTTTTTTCTATATTAATTTTTTCAAGACACTGTTAACAACACAAATAATGGTCGTACGTCAAAACGTTTTGAGTACAATTATGCTTAAAAATGACAAACTTTCTAATGGAAATGTCAGATTGCTCTTGGCAGCACTCAGTGTTGCCAGGCCAGAAATATATATAGCAGCCCTCGTATTAACAAAAAAAATGTTTTTAAAATTTTATGCAAATGTTTGAATTATGATTTTCAGAAATTCCTAAAATCTAGGATTTTCGAAATAACGAAAGTTAATTAATTTTCAAATAGAATTTTGTTTTTAAGAGGTAAACAGTTTTTATATTGCGTACCATTTAATGTAAGAAATCTATTAGTATAAAATATCCAACATCCAATTAACAAACATCTCAAATTAAAAAAAAAAAATTCTACAAAACACTACAACACGTACCCATGTTCTCTAAATAATTATTGTATCTAACACCATTTTGTTTCTGTGATATTAAGCTTTTGGATTTTTACTTTTCTAAATACTTTTATTTTTAATCGGTGTCATGTGTTTAATGTTTTAGGAATGTTTTCACAAATGAAGTATATCGTTTTTTATTGTTTGTGGTTAACAGAAATTTAGGCCACACAAAATTAATTTAGAAACATAAAAAGAAGTAGAATGTATTTTTCAACACTTTTTTTCAATTCGTTTTAAAACACGTAAAGTGCTATATTTGCCCATGCCGAATCTAATGTACCATTCATCATGTATTTAAATCTAGTTTTTAAAACAACTCCAATCAAATAAAACGAATATTGGGTTTGTAGAGATTAAAAAATAAGATAACAAAAAATTAAGAACTATACATAATTTTACGTAAATACTCGTATGTCATCGGCCTTTACTAGGTTAATCAGTTTTTAAAATTTATGCAAGGAACACAACTGGGACGAACGACGAATTTTTGGTCGCGAATATTCGTCGTCAAAAATAAATCACATTTGTGTATATGAAAACGCACACAATCATGGCGTAGGACGAAATTCTTACGCCGGCGAACGACGAACAAATCAGTATAATGTGACCATGTTTGACTTTAGATTCGAAGTATTTTAATAAATAAAGTTATTTTACTTAAAACATTTATGTATTTTTATTTCTCAGCATTTATAATAAACGTACAGATTAAAAGTTAAATATAAAAATAGTTTTGAGTTGTGTTTTTTCTAATGTTTAACTTTTTAAATATAATTTTTTTGTTTTGATGGTCACCTTAGCAGCTTACAAAAAGTAAACAACTTTAAGAATTATAGCAGCTGTGTTTTTGGTCGTTATTGTGTTTCATACAATGAATTTACACAACGAATTTTTCCCGACGTATTCGTTGTGTTGGACGAAATTCGTCGTTCGTCCCAGTTGTGTTCCTAGCATTAAGTATTTCTCTAGCTCATCTATTGGCTTGGCAAAGTCGATTTTAACCCGAACACAGACGGACATTTTTTCACCTGTGGTGAAGGGTATAAGAATGAAATACAACATTTGCTGACACAGTGTTGCAGGAAAACAAATAGCAGCATATTCGTAACAAAAAAGAGTCTTTATTAAACAAACAAACAAACAAAGACATTTAAGAAAAATGTTTGCCAGTTCTCATATAATACGGTCCTACAAAGTGCAGTAAGAAATAATGACACAGGTATACAAAATCATGTGCTATTGTACATTTTTTTCAACTTAATAAAAGAGTGGTAAAATACAGTGCAGTTATAACAATACTATGGGTTTGATTCAGTAACAAATATCCAAGCTTGTAAGTTCATTATTAAATACGGATTTATTTATGACTAACAGTGCCCACGTGTTATATCTACACCAATATGAAAATTTTTACAAATATGTTTCATGTGCAGAAATGAGTCCATTGCAGTTTTTGTATGTATAGATTTATGTTTGGCTCCAATATAAACAACTAAGAGTACTATATTCGGCTATGCTGGATGTAAATATAGTTTTGTGTAGTAACTCTAATTAAAAAAGCAAAAGGGGTGACAGAGAATTAAAAAATAAAAAAATTTTGGTACTGCATATATATATAATTTGACATAAAAATGCCATCGGTTCAAATGGGTTAAGCATTTTTAAAAAATTTTAGTATTTTCTTAAAGATCTCTGCAAAAGCTTTAAGATGATACTGATATTGATATTTTATATTTTTTTGTTAGTTCTCTATCGCCCGATATATTTACCTTTTGATTGTGGTAACTTCATTGTTTCAAATGATATGAAAAAATTAGAGGCAGGCATGGTGTTGGTCCACTTACTTTGAAGGAAATGGATCGATCTTGCTGATTTTCAATAGTGGACACTATGTCTGTCTGGTCGATTGGCGTGTTTAAAGTTTATCTAGCTGATCTAATTCCTTGGCAAACTTGATTTTAACAGTAATACGAACGGATATATATATATACTTTATGGGATCGGAAATGGATATTGCTGAAATTACAAACGGAACGACAAACTTAGTTTTATCCTTTTTTCACTTTTTGTGTGTTATAAAGGGTATAAAAAGTTGCTGATATGTAAATATAAAATATAAATCAGAAAGTCTGATCTTATTAGTATTTTATGCGATTAAGAAAATAAGCGAGAGGTTTTAATTTACCATATTTAAATGGAGGAGTTCTCGATGATTTAAAAATTATTATTTTCTTTAACGTTGGTATTGGGTTCTTTAAAAATTAAATATTTAAATATTAGAAAATTCTGTATCTTTTATGTTAAATGACAAAAAAATTCCCAAAAAGTTTTCTAACCTTCTTTCCTTACCTTACGAAACATTTTTTTAACTAAACAACTAAATCAAAGGAAATTTTTTATCGATTAAAAATTCAATTGTGAGACAAAAGTGAACTTTTCAGGTCAACTACAACTCTTTGGCCAACATGCAAAACTGCAAATTTGTGTTCATACTATAAATTTTTGAATCAGCTTTTAGAAAACTGCACAAATTTCTATAACAAAAGGCTTTAAAATAGAGGAAAGTATTGAATACTATTTGTTTATCAAGTCTAATTTTATAATTTTCAAATAAGCTCTTCAACCAGAAATTTTACACAAATCAGTTTTCATTGATCTAGACAATGCATAATCGCATGCACAACACACACATACACACATACTCATACACATACATATGCAGGCATATACCAAACGCCCACTTAAATCATCCTTGAACAATAATTTGACAAATGCATTCGTCATTTGTCACACAAACGACATTTCAGTCATATATCTAGATTAGATTGAGTGTTATTGTGTATAAATTAATACAAACGAATATGTAATTGTGTGTAAAAGTTTATCTATGTGTATGTGTTGTTAGATTTCGTCATTTTATGAAAAATGAATTTTTTTTATAATTCATCGGTTTACTTTTCATTATTTCATTGAAGTTTCTTGTTTTTAATTGTTAAATTTAATTTCCTTCCAGTATTTTGCCGTATTAAAGGATAATTGCAAAACAATGTAATTTGAAACGTTTTTAACCCTCCGTATCAGTAATTAAAATCATATTTAAAATTTTCTAAAATATATACGTTTTTGTTTTTGTATTACCGGCGATCAACTCGTGTGAAAAATGTGTATGAAAAGCACTAAATCTTTTAAGTAATTTCCTTTAAAAATTTTACGAGTTCAATATTAGTAGGTAATAAATGAAAAATATCTTAAACTTCAGGTTTAAACGTAAATATAACCAAAGTTATTTAAATTAATTCGATAGTTAGATATTTACTTTCAATATTTCACACTTCAAATTAAATCTTTAACATACAGTGAACTGTGATTCTTTTTTTTTTTTTTTTTTTTTTGTTCAGCAATTCAATATCTATTCACAAACAATTCCAAGTTCTCCAGCCCAGTAAATAGATTTATTTATTATCGCTAGTGTTGCTTTTTAATTTAAATTAAATTATGAGTTTTTCAAAAAATATCGTGTTATTTTTCATCCCCATTCAATTATTAAATCACCGATATTGATTATTGGAAAGCACTTCTCTATGTCCATTTTACTAGCGCTCTCTTATCAATGTGGGTGATTTAATAATTGGATCGGGACAAAAATCAAAGTTCAAGCAAAACAACAATAATCAACTGTATACGGCTGACTTTTTCAATAATCAATACCGAGAAAGTAGCACGATAAATTTAAAGTTTAATTTAAAATAGTTTGTTATTTTATGAGAGTATATTTATATTTATTAATCGATGCACTCAGTTTTTCCTACAAATCATAGAATTATGATACTGAAATTGTTATATCAACATACATACATTTATTTACATAAATTTGGGGATTAACAAAATATCGTAAAGTCATGTTTATTAAAAATATACCTAAATAAAAATTAAACCTCATTATTTTCTTAATTTTCAAAAAATAACAAAAAAATATACTTAATAATTTTTTTTGAAAAACCTGACATGCATTAAAGCTACAAACATTCGCTCATATTGCAACAAAACTCAATGTCATTTGTTTTACATACAAATAATTTTGTTGGGTATTTTGTTTTTGAGTTTAATAATGATTATTTGACCCTTTTTTATTAAATTATTTTCTATTTTCTTAAGCTTTGGGTCCTTATATTTTTTAATAATATTTTATTTCAATATTTCCTGAAGAAGGTACGCAGAAAGTACCGAAATATTGAAATAAAATATTATTAAAAAATATAAGGACCCAAAGCTTAAGAAAATAGAAAATATTTTGTTTTTCTTTTTAATGGCAGATTACATTAAGATCTGTTACTAAAAAAAAATTAACCAAAAAGACGTAGTCAATAAATTATGCAAAAAAGAAAAATAGTTGTCCTTCTCAAATATTTATTAAAAAATACAAGATTATACTCAATGTAAAAGGTAAGACATAACATTTATTATATTACAAACTGTTATTTGTAATGACACGTGCCAGTAAAGATTAAAGCTGAGCATACACGACAGGTTTCCTATATAATGATGACATGTGAAATTTCCTACTGTTCAACACATACATTTCGTGTAGGGCTGTTGAAACATTGCTTCTGTAAAATACATGTAAAAAGTCATCTAAAATCAGCTGTTTTTATTTATTTTTTTTAACCTGAATTTAAAAATATCAGGGGTACATAACCACAGCGCCAGGGTATCCCACAAGTTTTGAGATTTAAACAGTCTCTCCAGGAACTGCATATCGACATATACCTTCGTATAGGAAGTGGTAAATCCTGAACAGGATTAAGTATATATATTTTATATATATTTTAATATTTTTAAAAACGATGGCATTTTTATAAAAGCCAGTTGAGAAAAAACGGACGAGTTGCGTCACCTCAGTTTTTTGAAAAAGGAAAATCGGCTCATGCACAGATGTTCCACCTTCGAGATAAAGTAAAAAACTCCATCTTTTTTTATAATTCTAAAAAGTATTGCAAAAAACCTATGCCGTATGAAAACAATCAACGGCGGTAGCATTAGCCGGCTGATGGTAATACTTTATATGACCGACCAAAATCTGAAATTGCTTTTAACTATATAATAACGATTATCTTAACTCTTTATCATTATTCAATGCAAACTGATCTTGTCCATATTTAGAGTTAAAGGAAAATAATTAAACTAGACAAGTCTTCAGTTATTCCGTAACGCACGCAAAAATATTTTAAGACGACTACAAGCCATTAAAAACAGGACAGCTTGGATATTTGTAAATTTGCCAGCAGATTAGCTGCTGGCTGACGTAATTATACATGTACGTTTGTGACCAAATATTAAAAGTCTTCTGTAAAATACCAATTATAACACACATGCAGAATACATATGACTCACACAGTTAAAAAGTCAGTCATAAAAACATGTCATGTATAGGTAGCTTAAATAAACTTTTGTAAAAATAGTACTTACGCTTTTTTGGTCAAATATTTGGCTATACTCACAGCGCCTTAAGTTTCTATACATTTCGTTATCAATGCGAATTGTGATCAGTATTCTGGTAATATTTTATGCTTTTGCAGCAGATATGGCTCCAATAGGGAGGCCAAAACCAGAATTCCCGAATATCGTGATTTAAGAAAATAAATCCCAAGTTTTTTCGGAATATTAAATATTCAATATCTTTCATTAAGCTTTATCTTTATATCTTTTATTAATACATAAACAATTAAATAAGAATTTATTGTTTATCTAAAAACTTTTCTGTTGATCATAACAATTACAAAATAATATAATTCAATTTGGGTAGGTTTTACCCTTCAAAATTAAAGCTCCTTTAAAAGTATCCCCAGTGACTTCTTATAAACAGAAAAAAAACAAAAACTGATTTACTTTTAAAACATTTTGTAAGCAAAACATCATTTACATTATTTTTAGTTTGTTCTTCTTATCTAATGTAGTTGTTGTACACTGGTGGACTTTGGCATAATAAAATTTAACTGATCAAGTGATTTCCAGAACATCTAACAAGTTAAGTTAATTTTTAAAATTAAAAATATATTTTCCACTAAAAGACATAAAGATTTTAAAAACAATAATTTCGAGCTTTTTTGAAGATTTTCGGCTAAGAAAAAATTCCGGTATAAGGATATTTATAAGACGTATTCCAGGATTTTTAAACATCAGTTGTATCTCCCTTTGATATCTCCCTTTTCAATTGCTATAGGGGGCAGCAACATTTAGCCAAAAACAGACTGTGTTATTAAGCAAAAATATTAGCTAAAAACCGTGTCATCCATATATGTATAATTTCGTTGTATGACCAGATGTTTATATGTCCAATTCTTTTTCTGAAGCCGTCTGATATAGCAAAAATTTGTCATAGGTAAAGTATTTTTGCTCCGTTAGTGCAGGAGGGAGCCAAATTTTTTATTTTCGGTTTAAAATTTTTGTTACAATCATCTAAATTTTTTCTATGTTTTTTTTTTTCAAGGAAACCTTTTTATCATCCAAAAAATATGTAATGCATTTAAATTATTTAAACAAAATATTGATACGAAAAATGAGATCTGGCAACCCCTCTTGTTGTAGTCCGTATGAGCGTGGCGAATAAGTTACTTCCACTTACGATGTCTGTATAGAATAATACCACAATTAGCTAACAAAAGCTGAGCAACCTCGATGGTTGCGTTGGTAGAGGTGCGAGCTGTAAAACAGAAGATCGTAAGTTCGATCCCGCTTTGGAACATGCGTATAACGGAAAATAATAATTGTTAAAAATTAAGAAGCAGTACAAACCTTCCGAGAAGCAAAAAACAATTATTGTGTGAAGCCATGGCAGATAATTTAGTGAAGACGTATAATTTAATATAAAAATAACAGATAATTGTTAAGATGTCACTTATAATAAAAAAGTAAGAACGGTAGCGGTTAGCGCAGGCAAGTGTAACAGCATAATAACACAGCATGGAAGACGTGGGTTGTGGCTATTAGATAAAGTGAATGACTGTATAAGAGTGGAGTTGTCTGTGTTAAGGTTAAGGTTACTAACCAAGAAATTGAGTAGTTCATGTCTCGCCGGAGTAACACTTAAGTGTAGTGTGGATGGCTAACGCATGTTTAGTAAATACGCGACCATAGGATTCACAAGACCGTAGGGTCAAGAAGTATAGCCAGATAAAGCCACAAAGTAAAAATACAGAAATTATAATAAGGCATAGTGGTATTTGCAATCAAAAGAATCCGTACGTTTGTCTAAAAAGAGGGAAAAACGTAACAATAAATATATATATATACATATATTTTATATATATATAAATATGTATATATATGAAAGATGTTTTAAATATAAAAGTTATATAATATGTATTTTATGTATTAAAAATTTAAGCTTCTTTAAGTAAAGTATCTATTGTTTGAATTTAATTTATTTTAAAATATAATTACATAAAGTAATAAAGCACAAAAAAATATATGAATGAAATAAAATATTAAATTATTCATACCCAAGCCCTATAGTTTCTTTCCAAAATTACTGTATAAATAAAATATTATAAAAAAAAAATAACAAAAAACACACCTTAAAAAGAGAAAAATCCAAGTGTGTATACGAGTACTTCTGCAAAACATTTTTAGTGGTCGTTGATACAGAATTTTATACGCTGAATAACCAAGACATCGATTATTTTTATGGCAAAGGAAAACATAAGAACAAAAGAAATATCCTTCCTTTTCAAAAATGCAAATAATTTAACCATTTTTGTTTTTATCATAAATAAATCAAAATATTCATGTTAAAGAAAAAGGGCTTCAGAGAATGTAGTGTAAAAGCGTAAGGATATTAAGTAAACAGTAAATATTACCTTTTCGAAGGACATTGCGCACATTAATAATATTTGAAAATGTAGCTTTTTATTATAAATTACTTTTGAAGGTGCACAAATAAATAATGAAAAGAATTTCTGGCGTCTGAATTATGAATGCGCTTTTAGCGTTTAATGAATGTAAAACAATTCGAGGCGATAATAAATAAAAATAGAAATGAAAATGACAATGATAATGAAAGACTTATAAAGGGTTCTTTTTCCAGGTCGATAGAACTAAGGAAAGGATTAACATGTATCATCAAATTGGCGGTTAAACGGCGTTACCAAATTAATCACTTTTAAAATCAGTCAGTTTATTAATTTATTGCAAAATTGTGTTCAGCGCTGTCACTCATTTTTGGCTTAAAGCGTTTGTTAAGAAACAAAAATGCCGCATGTAGTGTGACACCGTTCCACAACAGACCCTACAGACTCCATTGCATCCAGAAAAAATCTCTGCTGGTGGCATTATTGGTTCATCATTCTTCAAAAATGAAGCCAGAGCTCGCGTTATGATCGATGGAGATGAACAATATTTTTTTTATTTAAACATAAGGATGCATTAGGATTGATATGTGAGAATGGTGTTTTCAACAGAATAGATCTACTTACCACACGTCGGTTGCAACTCTTAACTTATTAAAATCAAAATTTTAAAATAAGATTATTTTGAAAAATAGACTTCTCAAATGGCCTACAAGGTGGTGCGATTTGGCACCTCTAAATCGGTTTCTGCTTATAAACCTGCAACAATTAAGGTCTTGGAGGCTAACATTGTTTGTATTATTCATAGCATACGACCAGCAATGACCGAAAAAGTGACCCAAAATTTAACGTTTAGACTGCGCATTGTCAACAACAAGCGCAGTGGCCATATGCCCAAAATTATTATCGAATGTTATAAGGTATTTACACTATGCCATTTTTCATGATACAAGCATGCAATTTTTGTTTGTGAAGCAGGAGGAGTAATCAATATGGTATTGCTTGAGTTTTGAGGGGATATTACTGTTACTAATGTTTATTTTTATATAAAGCATAACGCTGTAACTTAAAGAGAAAATTAAGAAAATTGCCTAAAAAAATTGCATAGTGTAAATCTGTACTTAATGATTTTTTACAATTTAAGTTTTTATCGTAACTGGAGATCTCTAAAATCCGAATTTGATTTTTTTAAATACTTTTTTAAATACCCATTAGATTTTTTCAATTGGCCAGTTAATAAATTTGTTGTCCACCAAAATATTCTGAGTATTACAGAGAAAATTTGTTTTTCAAATATTGTCCCAGCTTTTAATCTGGTTTTCTGGAATATGTTTTGTAAAATAATAAAGCATAAAATTATATTAAATTTAAATTAAAGAATTTTTAGAATTTTTAGAGGATAATAAAAAATATTGCCATAGTCCTGCAGATAATTTTTATTATCAGACGTCAATTTCTACAACCAGCAACATTTTACAAATCGTAATCTAGTCTTTAAAAAAAAATACTCGTTCCACTTTCTTACGGTAAATAATAAAAACAAATAAATAAAACACGCACGCATATCCTTGTACCGATAATTTTATGTAAAAACAAATGTACTCTCATTTGTAAGGAGTGTTGGCATTTCGAAATTAAAGTAATGTTTAAGTTTTGAAAATATTAAAGTTAACCTTTTCACATTTTGTTTTTTATTCGTTGTTTTCTTTGTTGCTTTTGAAATTGCTTTTATAGCTGAAAGACAAACTGCACCCTTGATAGTTTAACGTAATTTATATTTCGCTCAAATGTAATATACAACGCATATTTACCACCGTTCATGTTAACACAAACAAAGGTTCCTTTTTTTGTTTAAATATTTTTTTTTCCAAAATTCATTTAAGTTAACTTATATTTCATTAGATATTCCTAAAAGCTTCCAGGTTAAATTTTATGTCTTAACGGAGATAAATTGAGCTTTAAAATAAATTTAAAAAAATATCGAAAATAAATAGTATTCATTATTAATTAAAAATTAATTTAACTCTTTTGTTTTAATAACTAGTATTTTCAAATAAACCTGGCTATTTTCAAACATTAATCAGGAGACCAAAAACGCTCTTTAAAGTAATTTTAAAAATTCTTCATACTAAATGAGAGTTTTTGGAAGCTTAATGCAAAATATTTGCGATCTTACAAAAACCCCTGGAACCAAATCTGTAAAAGTAATGTAATATTACTTCATTATATTAAGCAACTAGAGTTTTTTTATACCCTTTACCAAAAAAAGTGGAGAAAGGCTATAACTAAGTTTGCCATGCTGAGTTCTTGTGCATGGCAAAGTCGATTGAACGATGTCCGTCCGTTCTAGTGTTGAAATCAAGTTTGCCAAGGTATTAGAACGGCTAGAAAAATAATAAATATGTCAATAGATCAGACTAGTGTCGAAAGAGGTGCTATTAGAAATCAGCATGACCGGTCCATGTCCTTCGAGGCAGCGGGCAAAACACTACGCCTACCTCTAATTTTTTCATATCATTGGGAAAAATGAAGTAACTCCAATCAAAAAAAAAAAAAAAACAAATATATGCCCCGATAGAGAATTTAAAAATAAGAAAAAACATAAAGTGAGAAAATTGGCTCGTAGCAAGATCGGTCCATGTCCATGATCGGGCAAAACGCCACGCCTACCTCAAATCTTTCTGCATTATTTGGAACAACAAAGTAACTCCGATCAACAAAACAAATATATGGTGCGATAGAGAATTAAAAAATAAGAAAAAGACATCAAGTGAAAAATTGGCGCTTGCCCACATTTTCCGAGTTTTGGGCCTCTGAAATTTGCAAATTTTTTAAAGCATCAATATGCGTATCTTTTAAAAGCTTTAGAAGAGATATTTAACAAAATACTAAATTTATTTAAAAATTCCTAACTCATTAGGAGCCGATGGCATTTTTATGCAGTAATCAATTTTTTTCTAATTTTTTAATTCCCTGTCACCCAAATATTTGCTTTTTTGATTGGAGTTACTTTACTAATCTAGGTTTACATAGATGGTGAAGGGTATATAAGATTCTTCATAGCCTTATTTTTAATTCCATTCAAATATCTTTTTACATTTTACTTATTGAGATAAAAATTAATAGAAAGACGGAAAAAACAAAGAAATTCTAATTGTAAACAAATACTTCTCTACTTGAAAGAAGATTAAAAATACTTTGGATGATGTTCGTGCAATATCCGTATCTGTATTTAAGATCTAATACCGTGAGTAAAAGTTAACGAAAAAACTTGGGACAAAATTTTATGTTGTATTAGATATTGAATTCATGCAAAAGTTTAAATAAATCTGTAGTTTCTAAATCAGGATTTATTGCAATTTCTTTTTAAATCCCCCACTACGCCTTTTTGAACGCAGTCGTATGTTTGATTTAGTATTTTGTTAAGAGCTTTTCTGTAGGGAATCAGGCATACCCGCTCTGATTATGCATGAAAGTTTTATCTTTACTTATCGGCGAAAAAGGTAATCTTTCATGGAGCTTATGTTAGTTGTTGTATCCCCTACTACTTCCATATTTCAGAAACTGATTTAAATTTTATTATAAATACTGGACGAAAAAAGATTCGAGCTGAATAAAAAAGCCGAAGAGCTTAAAAATTGAAAAAGCTGGCAATCTTTACTTGGGATTCTTTTTACCAAAAAGTCGACAAAGATAAATTAATAAATTTAATTACTTTTCTAGCAACAAAAAAAAAAACGAACTGATGTCGCCATTGCTTTTATTGCTTGCTTCAGTCAACTGATTACAAAACCTTTTACCATACTTTATATAAGCCAAGCAATTTTGAAAGTTCAATTGACCAATTGAGAAATACGGAAGCAAAGAAACTATTAATCATCAACATCAAAGCAATTGGAGAATAGCTCGGGCAACTTACTATATATATATATATAGAGTTTTATAATAATACAAACACATATAATTTATTTGTGAATAAAGAAATGTAAGCAAAATAAAGTCACAACTGATTATTTGCCTTTCTCTTCATATAATTCTCATTTAGTCAATTAATTTCTTGGGCATTAAAGCAGTTATAGCTGAAAAAATTGTGGGTAATTTTTGCCCACAAAAAAATTTTTTTTTCAATATTAATGCTTAGTTTTCCGATTAAAACTATTCATTTCGTAAAATAATAATTTTTGTAAAACATATTTTGCAGTTGTCATTGATTTACTGTTTAAATTACCCAAACAAATTACATAATTGGTAATACTAACTTCTACGTATGAATGTACGTTCTTTAGTCTATTTATAAATAAAAGTACATGTATTCATGTATAAAATAATCAAGATAAATAGTTTAAATAAAAAGAAGACCAATAAAAAAGAACTAAAACTAAATTTACCTTCTAAAAAATAAATCAATAAAATGTGGGCTTGTTAAACCAAACACACGTTTCACATCGTGTTGTAAATATTTATTCCAATACATCACTGCTTCTGCTACCAACCACTTAATTTAACTCAACGTGTAAAAATTAAAAAAATGCTTAGAATACAGGGATGAATACCAGCTGGTCAAGCAACCAAAAAAGAAAAAACAACAACAACAAAAAAACAGAAGCAAAGGAATTAGATTGTTTTTTTTCTCAAGAGAAATATTGCTTTTGTTCTGTATTTCATACACATGTAACACTATCGATTCAGGCAAAAAAAATATTAAATGTTCAGTTATTTGTTTTAAACAATATCCAGGTTTTTTTTTAATGGCCGTGTTGGCAACCGTTTTTCTGCTTCTATTTTAATTGGCACTAGGCTCATATTTTTACAAAATAAAATTTGGTTTTGAGCATGTGGATAGCAGTGGTAATATTTTGGGATGAATTTTACTCTTGATTGACTACATGTGTAAAGACTTGTTGTATGATCTTTTACGTTTCCTGCAAAATTTAAATTATATATATATTTTTTTAATTTAAAATACCAAATTTTTTTTCTTGGTAATTTTTGGTTTTTACCTGTAATTTTTTTTTAATACAATATAAAACTATTTTAAAAACAGGGCCCAAATCGTCACATTCGTGATCGAGTGAGGTTTCGTATCGAGTAAAATTTCGTGACGTATCGAATAACCGGATTGCGGCATTCGATAGCGTTCGAATCGAAATTTGTTTAAAAATGTAAAAGATTTTGAGTGTAGGTATTCGATCGACTACTCGTTATCGAATGCCATGATCTCAAATTTCGATGCAAGCTATTCGATATCGAGTACGGCGATCCCAAAATGTAAAATTTCGATCAAAGTCATTCGATCACGAATGCGACGATTTGGGCCCAGATTTAGATAAATACTATAAGACATAACTTGTAATAATTTTTTTTTCTTTGACTTCATCAGGTTAATGGTAATAATTTTTTTAATTAAAATTTTATAAAAAGTTAAAAAGGGATATTTTGGTCAAAAAGTCCTTCAGTTTTTGTTTAGTAGATTTTTTAACGTTTTTTTAATAATTTCATAAGCCTTTTCAATTTTTTTTTAAGATTAAGTCTTGGGTAATCCACATAAGCTCTTTTTAAGGAATTATTCGTGCTTGATTCCTTTAAATATAAATATTTCATGATATTCTCATTTTGTATAGAAAAACAGAAAGTTTTATATCAAAAGCCAAATTGATTAAATGAGAACTCCATTGAATCAATAAGACAGAAGACAAAAACAGCTCAAAAAAGTTCTATACAAAAGACAGCAAACATTTAGTAACTATTTGTAGAAAAATGAAAGAAAAAGGCATATTAATTTTACAGGTTATAGCAGTTCTAAAATAACTACAACAATAAGTAAACAACATGTTTGTTGTTTTTGTAAAATATATTTTCAGATGTAAAATCAACTGACGCACAGTGGTTTGAAAACGATTTTAGTTGACAAAATTCGGTATCTTATGAACCACCTAAAATATCTCAAGGCAGGATAGAGGTGTTTCTCAGTGAATCCACAGACGGTCAGATCCCTAGGATGAAGGGGGGCTTCTGGGTAGGGCACCAAATTTAGGTACCTCGGATTTAAAATTTTTTGAAATTGTTTTGTTAATTGTGGCCGACCTTAACTTAGTGTTTTTGGTATAATACGCTTATTAATAATCGGAATATTACTTTAAGAACTTTTATACATTCTTAATAAAATTTAAAAGAAACAAGTTTAAAAAGTTTTGTTCTAATGGCGCTTTTCGTTAAAAAGGATTTTCCCCAAAAAGGTGGTATTTTTTTTTTGCCTTTGTAATTTAAATTTACTTCAGTACTAGCAAATTTGCTTAAAGCACTTGAAAGGCAAACTATAAAAAATGCAAACAAAATAAAAATTAGGTCAACAATTATAACGGTTCACCACTCCAGCACTTTCTGATATTGCAAATCTTGAAACAAAATTTTAAAGTTAATGTAAAATGTCTCAGAGTGCAAAGCAACGATTAAAAACAAAAGCGGGTTTTAAGGTCCCCGAACTTTTTGGGACATATGTTAAAAAAATTAAAATTTTATTTTACCATTTGATTAAAAGTCTTTAAGCTATATGTCTTCAAAATTTTCTAGGAATAGCTCGATGCGTTATGATTTTGTAGCAATTTTAAATCCATATATAATTTAATCTGTAAACCAAAAGCTAACGAAATGTATTTATGCACATTTTTGGTTTATCATATAAAATGACCAAAAAAATCATGAAGAGGCGAGGCCTACAATTTTTAAATAAAATCCAGTTTCAAAAAGTGTGTGAAACTTTTTTGTTTTATGAAAATTTTAAATATATTTCCACAACACACACTGCAAGAAAAAAATGTTTGTAGGAAAAAAAGAATAAGTGTAAACAAACTTTGACATCTGAAAACATAAACAAGAAAGTCAGCTGATCTACTGCCACTATCTAGTATTTTAATGTGCCTTGCTCACCATGAAGTTCAAATTCAATCTCAAGCTCAAGTACAACCACAATTTATTTTTATATTTTGTTAAACTTCCCCTCTGTGCGTCGTTTGTCAGGTGATAGGTTTAACGTCGTTGTAGTACCACAATGGAACAGCATATGTATGTGAAAAAATGATGCGTCAAAAAGACTGTACCACCTCCCGAAAGAAGTTGAACTCGGAGTGAAATGCGAAAGGTAAAAAATGATGAAGTAAAAAATGAAACAAAAGATTAAGTGCAATCTAAAATACGCAAAATAAAGTAATGACGTAATTTTAAATTAATATTTTCTATTTTTATCATTTCATAAGTATGCAATTGACTTCCTTATAGTCAGATAGATTTTTTTTATAACTTTCCTCGTAAGCCTTGTAACTTTCATTAAAGCATCAGTCCTTGTGATATTGAAAAAACAATGGCAGATTTTAACTCTAAAAATCCCCTGGTACTGGCAAAGCTAGTAATATGATGCCTAAAGGGCCGCCTAAAGTGAAATGAAAAAATTCTTTCATTACCATGAAGCGGTTTACAAGGTATGGCATCGAGGCTTGTTGTTTTTTTAATATGGTAAAACACTCATACATAAACATAAGTAGATTATACTTATAGGGGATTTCTTAATTGCGCCCCGGCTGGTATTTGTTGTGTACATTTGGCATGGCAACTGGCATTTGTGTCCGCACATCGGCGAAATAGCTTTTCTAAGTATTCTCAAAGGACCCTTTCACATATAAATGAAGAACAAGCAAAAGATGGATCCCAGCATATTTTTTTAAGGAAGCTTTATTTAAATTTTTGGAGTCGAACTTAAAAAATTTTCTTATTTAAATGTGAACGTTTGACCCGTTGGATTCCTTTCGAATAACTTATAAACAACTTTAGATTCAATATTAATGCCGTAAGGACAAATGCAATAGAAATGTTTACTTTCTCTTGCATTTTGGTATCTGTAAATTAAACTAACATATAACAACGTTTTATACAATTGAGTTTGCTTTGCGTATGCTTAGTGGTAAGTCAGATTTTAACCAATTTAGTTAAATACATTTCGTCGCTAAATTTGTTCACATTAGCGTCCAAAGTCTCTAACGTGGTGTCAAAAACTACCTTTTTTAACATAAAAAAATGTAATTATTTTTAATTTCAACCAAAAATTAAATGTATTTTTTTATTAAATTTTATAATTGGCAGAAAGAAAGCACAAATGTATATATATATAACGAAGAAATGCGTTGGAGTTGTGTATGGAGTTCGTCCAGCCAAATAAATATTGAATGATTATGGATATTTCTCGTATTCTAGTTTAACAAAAAATAGTTGATTAAGTAGATGGATGATGTTTACAATGTATACAACCTGAGGTAGAAAGAAGCGACAAATGCTGATGATGGATGCAGTGATCCAGAAAATGCTGCACAACATTCTGCTGGTATCAAATTTGTCCTGTTTTCTTTACATTTGTATATAAGTTTTCTTTTTTAAAAATTTTTATAAATTAAAAAAAATGAACTTAAGCCGAATCTAATTAAATACATTTGTTATAAAATTTATATGGTTTATTAAGAGAATATTTTCTCAAAAAAATGGACATTACTTTTTTTCACTCATGATTTTGCCAATAACCATTTTGTTTTCACACAGATTTTCTATTAATTTGTGTGCTGGAATACCAATTTGTTCCTTTTTTTAAAGCCTAAACTCCTCTTCTATTTAATTATGACAAATGGTCAAATTTTTTTTTATTTAATTTTGCCTTTCTAAGCATATAAAATAATTACTACTCTCTTTTTCTTTCATTATGAAAAGATTTATTAATATATCAAATAAAATATATGATTTTAATAAAACTTCTACGTATTTGTGTTTTACCACATTTGAAATTTAAGCTGTTCTCACAATGGAACCAAGCACACATCACTCATACGCCGCGCACCACATAAATAATTTCTCTTAAAATGATCAAGCAACGCAATTTATTTTTGCCAGACACATTATTTTTATTTATTTTTTATTTTTTATTTTTTTTTTGTTATTTTATTTTGCACATTAGAAACAGCTTTTCAGAAAACTTTTAAATTATTATTTGTTAACACAAAATAAATGTGTGTTTATAATGGCTTATATACATGAATGTAGGTTGAATTTTGTAGTGAATTTAATTTAAAAAATAAAAATATCATAAATAATTCAAATTACAAGATTTATTTATGGCAATTTTTACGAAAAAATGTATATAAAAAACTTTTTGAAATCCTTTAAGAACATATGGAAATAAATCGTAAGTAACGACTAATTAATTGACGATTTCATTACCATTAAATGATAAATAGTTCTAAGGATTCTTTTGGCATTATCATTATTTTCACTGATGGTAATGCTTTTGAAGAAAAAATTTCTTTGATAATTAGAAAGTCGTTGCACATGACTAATGATTAAATGATATCAAATCATTATCATTTATGAATGTATTTTTTGTCTTTGTACACGAAATAAACATCTTAACCTATAAGAAAATACTTGTATTTTTTGTTTATTTATATGACAAAACAATGATCACATTCAAAGTGGGACAGTTTAATTTTTTTGAATTACCGTCAACTTTAGCCAATACAATCCCTTTTTTCGACCTAAAATCAGTGTTTCATTATATTTAAATATTTATTAAAATTTTATTTTCTAAAAATGGTACACAAGGGTCAAACTACAATTGAAGAAAGGCATTTGTCACAAATGATTATAAAAACCACAAAATTATTAGAGAAATTGCAAAAGTAGTTAACAGGAACACAGGTACAGTATTTAATATTATAAAAAGAGTGCCGTGATAAGCGGTATTGTTTGAAGCTAATCAAGAACAATCTAATTTTGTCAGCAATTGACATAAAAATAAATGTTGCGAAAAAACCGACTTTAAAACAGATTTAATCTGTCTGCCTATAACAGCTCTAGTGTATGACCACATAAATAAGGTTACATTAACTATTGGGACACACTTATATCTCCAAACTTTATACTTTTTCAACTGTTCAATAGTTTGACAATATACATCAAATTGCAGCACTCAAATTGGGTCACTCTTTAATTTCCAAATTCAAATTATATACTTGCTGTTGTAGTAGATTTAGCAATCAAGTTCTGTGTAAATTTCACACTAACTGTTCAACAGTTTGCCCATACACATCAGATTATATCAACTTTTTAATTTATAATATAACATTTTTATACTTCTTATTATACCAAATAAAGTAGTGGACATTCTGTCTAAAATTAAGGTGTTTGTATACAACGGTTCAAAAAATACGGTCATATAGAACAAATTAGATTAATTTTGGGAACACCCTTTACTTTCTAAATTCAAATTATAAGCTTCTTGTTATAGCGGACTTAGCAAAACATGTCCCTTGTAAATTTCAGTTGTCTGTCCATACCGGTTCAAAAGTCCGGCCACATACATCATATTATATCAACTATTGGGACACCCGTTTATTTCCAAATCCAAATTTCATACCTTTTGTTATAGAGAAGTTAGTAATCGTCAATCATATACCAAATTAAATGAACTAATGGTACACCCTTTAATTTATAATTTTAAATATTATCAGCTGTTACTATAACGGCCATAGCAATCGACATTGCGTTAAATTTACAAGCGCTTGTCTATAACGGTTCAAAAAAAGGCCTATATAAGTAAATCAACAGTAATTATGGGAAACCCTTTAATTTCTAAATTCATATTATAAACTCGTTAATATAGCGGACTTAGAAATACAGGCCCCTTTTAAGTTTCAGCGTTCTGTTTATAACGGTTCAAAAGTTTGGTCACATACACAAAATTACATTAACTATTGGAACACTCCTTAACGTTCAAATCCAAATTTTATATTTGTTGTTATAGCGGACTAAGCTATACAGGTTCGTTTAAAATTTCAAGCGTCTGTCTACAACTGTTCAAAAGTATGGGCATATACATCAAATTTAATGAACTATTGGCGCAATGAACTATTTCGCTCAGAGCATGCAAATAAAGATATGTCATTCTGGTCAAAGATAGGTACGAAAGAAATAATAATTGTTATAAGCAATTAAAATTAATAAACAGCAGTACAAACCTCCCGAGAGGCAAAAGGCAATTATTGTGTGAAGCCATGGCAGATAATTTAGTGGAGACGTCCAACTTAATATGAGAGCAACAGATAATTGTCAAGAAGCCCTGTATAATAAAAAGTAAGAGCAATAGCAGTAAGCGCAGGGAAGTGTAACAGCATAACAACAGTGTATGGCAGACGTGTGTTGTGGCTACTGGATTAAAGGAGAAGACTGGCTTGGATAAAAGAAGTAGTGGAAATGTCTGTGGATGGTTAAGGTTACTAAACAAGGCATCGAGTAGTTCATGTCTCGCCGGAGTAACACAGTAGTGTAGCGTGGATGGCTGCGTTTGTGGTGATAACGCATGTTTAGTAAATACGAAACCAAGGGTTCACATGACCGGTAGGATCGAGAAGTATAGCCAGATAAAGCCATAAAGTTCGAAGGCAGGATTTAGCCACAGTGGTATTTGCAATCAAAAGAATCCGTACGTTTGCCTGTTCTAAAAAGGGTAAAACGTAAACATTCGCTTGGAGAAAAGTTCATAATTAATTTTTAGATGAGAACAATAAAAAACAGTAAAATATTGTGTTGTTTCTCTAATGATATATGGGTTGTATGTCAGTGGCTGCAGTTGGAAAAATACATTTTGTAAACGAAACTTTGGACTTTAAGTATTATATAAACATTTTAAAAGAAATCGTTTGGGAAATGGCCGAATACCTAGGCAGAAATGACAACTTTGTGTTTTTACCAAGACAGTGATCCTAAAAATAAATCTTGGAATGCACGCAATTAGCTTTTATTAAATTGCCCAAAACAAATGAAAGGTCAGCCCAAGTCTTTAGATTTTAATGTTTTTACACTTATGTAGGCAGATTTATGAAAAAGAGTATTTTAGCCAGAAATGGAAAGTCAACCAAGTACTGATAATTTATTTAAAATTAAATAAAAATACGAAAACTTTAATGTACCACTTTAAGTGTGAGCTTCGATTTTGCGAGTTATAATACAAAATGGCAAATATTGCAATATTTTAATGCATTGACTGAATTGTTTTTTTTTTTTTTTTTAGTAGCACAGAAGTATTAATACCTATGTTAAACGTAAGTTCTCAAAAATAAACTTAAGCCTTTATTTTCCTTTACAAACATGGCAACATAATTTTTTCTCTATGTCCCACCTTAAGTGTGAGTAACTGTACATAGTTTTCTTGAGATTCCGCCACCGAAAATTTGTGTTTCATTAACACGATTTCATTAAAATCTTATTACCATTAGTAAAAACAATTATAATTAAAAAAAAATCATTAGCATTAAATGGTAATTAAATTTCTTTCACTGTCATTATTTCAAACAATGCCAATGAAATTTCAATGGTAATGAAAAAATCCCAAGTGTTGCAATTAATATACATATGTACATGTACATACATATAATTGATTTGTTCAAATGATTAAGTATTGTTTGTTTGCAACATTTGACCCATTCCATTCATTCAAGGTAAAAAAACACTAAACGTCGAAAATTCTTTTAAGCTCTTTCATCTATTTGAGAATGAAGGAGAGAAAAAAATATTTTTTTGAAACATTTTTTTATTCTATTAGTTTTATATATACATATCTTCACATACATATTTATATCGTATATATATAGTATATCGTTTGTTCATAAGCTCAATAATTGTACGCTTCAATACCTTCTCAAAAAAAAAAAAGTTACAAATAAGCACAAAATCAAAATTTTTCCAAAAATAAAAATTAGTCTGCTTTGTACATATGAATATACATTTGTCCTGCTACAAACAAACAAGCACACACACACGCACATAAAGCAAAGGAAATGAATTCTAAACAGTTTTTACATTGTCAAAGTATTAACAAGAAAAAGTGGTGGAATTTAACATGTTTGTGTGTGTGTGTTTTTTTATATTGGGTTCTATTTGTTTGAATATGTGAAGAGTATCAATGTGTATAAACGGATTTAGCAAATAACATTAAAATGCGACAGAAAAAAAACAACAAAATTAAAAGGAGTAAAAAAAAACTTTTATAGTGACTAGGACGATTATAATGGCGATGACGACAAAAGTGTAAACTTTTATCATAAAACATAAAAAATATTACAATATTAAGCAAAATGGCTGCCAAATTTATTTGTATGTATCACACTTAAAGAAATTCTTACATTCGTTTAAGAGAAGAGTTTAATTTACAGGATAAGTTAAGTGGAACCTAGTCGAGCTTTAAAATAAAGGGCTGGTATAGGCTGTGGGAAATTAAAAGCGATGGCTAACGAAGTTTATCAAGGGAAAAGAGTTTTACTTTTAGAACCACCAGCAAATCTGCTGAAAAGTTCAGAGATGACAATTTATAAAATTAAACTCCAGCTAACACCAATGATAGGGGAAAGTAAAAGACTTGTTTCTAAAGATTTTTATATACAATCTCACAAAACCTTTAAAGATTCCGCATGAAATTTGTATTTATTAAACATTTTTAACTGTAGTAAGAAAATTTATTATTTGGAATATTTTTTATAATAATTTTAGTTTAAAAAAATAAATATTTCATGAGAATGTCATGAAATATTTATATTTAAAGGAATCAAGCACAATTAAAGTAAATTATTATTCCATTATACATCCGGGACTTCTTCAAGGCAAGTAAAAGACCACTTTCTTCTTAATCGAGGTATTGGTACAGTACCAGTAGCTAGTTATCAAATTTTTTAAGAGCAATAATTAAAGTTGCTAACAATTTTTGCAAGTTTAAACAGTTTAGTTTTCCGCACGAAATAAATGCAGCTCATATTATTTCAGTTAAAAAAAAATTGTTGCCAGATACATTTTGCTGTTTCTAAACATAAAGCAACAAATATTTTATAATTTCTCACCAATCGAACAGAGTACAACTTCAGCAACGCTATTTTTTGTTTATTTTGAACTAATTTTGTATGTGGGATTTTGATAGCATTTGCAAGCGTGTAACGTATGTTATTAAAATCGCATTGATATGTTAAAAGAAACCGCTGTTAGAGAGGTTCTAACCTCAAGTAATGAAGCAAGTAATTTTCCAGTAATTTTACTTTATTTCGTTTCTGTGCCAAAAGTTATGAAAATTTGGACGAATAAAGTACAATCATACACGTTACTAGGAGCCTTTAAAAGTTACAAAAAATGTAAATTGTAACCAAACGTCATTATTAACATTTCTTTTGTTTGATATAAATAAAATGGCAGCAAAAGCTAAAAAAAATGATCACTTAGAAAGGACACCAAGATACCTTCCGGCATTTCGCAGTCGAACAACGAATATTGGCGTTTTTAAGCATCAATACCGATTGGCGTCCCTAATTAAATAATACACAACAAAAAAAAAATGTTATAAAATCTACATCTGCCGCAGTTAATTTAATTTATATATTTTCTTTAATGCGAAGTTCGCTTCTGCAATCATGAGGTTATATTTTAGCAGATTTTTTCTTTTATTGTCAGTAATAGTAATAGAAAAATTTGTATCCCCTCATTATGTAAAAAGTTCTTTTAATTAAAAATTCTTTTAATTCTTTTTAAAATTGTTTTCTGTTTCGTTATTAAAGCTTTAAATTTATATAGACTTCATTTTAGGTTACATTTAAGTTTGCCGCTCCATTTTTAATTTCTTCTACATTCTTTTCCGACCCCATAAAGTATAGTATTTTATTTGAGGCAAGTGCAAACTTTTTCAGTTATTAACTTAATTTACTTAAAAATAATTTTTCTCAATGTAGAATTTTCGGCTTATATGTTTATATGTACGTATATTTTTAACTTATACCTGTATATGTTTTGGTATCGATTTTACCTTTTTTAGCATGAGAGTCGTAAACTATTTGAGATTTTTTCAGCACTAAGACAAATAGAAAAGTTATAATATTAAAATATTTTCAACTACTATTTTTTATTTGAGAACTTAAATGAAAAATACATATTTTTATTTATTTTGATGAACATTAAGTTAATGCGATAAAAAAAAAACAGATGTATTTTCCGGGTTGAGATTCAAAGTTATTATTATAAAATTAATATATGCCCTGATAGAAGAAATTTATGGTCATCAACACGATTTTCATTTTTTATTTATTTTACTAATTTTATTAACTACAGTTTCTGTAGGCTGTCCTTTCTTCACGAAATTTTGGATCTAAAAATGTAGAGTTTACAAAATTTACATAAGTGAAAAAGGTCAATAAATCTGCCAAACTAAAACTCCATCTAATACATGAGCTCGTGTTTTTGAAAGTGGTATAAGCCCACTTTTGCAAAAAACTAAGTTAATCAATAGTTACAACCAAAATTTCAATACAGATATATCTTGACATAAAATAAAAAAAAAAAACAATTTTGCTGTACAATGTACAATGGAATAAGTCCATTTATAATAAGTTTAATTAATACAACTTTCACTTATAAATAAAATAAAAAATATTTTGCGGTGATGAAAACAGCGTTAATAGAAAAATACTATAATAATGTAATAAAGTCTTTGCCGAAAAAACAGCTTCATTTGTTAATTTGTAGGACTTTGTCTCAACTAAATCTCTACAAGAGAAAATATTAAAAAAAATAATATGAAGAGAGAAATTTTAAACTGCCTTAAAATATTTTGGATGAGTTTTTAAAAGAATGAACCTTACAAAGTTTTTTTATACAATTAGTGCCGCAAAAATGCTCAATGCAAAACAGTAGCTTTGTTTGAAAAAAAGGAAGCTGTGATTTTTTTTTGGAGAGGAATTTCTATTATTCAATTCATAACACTTTGTTTAGTTTCATCAGCTGTATTATGGTATTAAGATACCCACACCAATGTTAGCTTTTTGATTATTAGAACATGTTATTAAATTTTATTTTTATATTATTGTTATTATTTTATTTGAACTTTTTATTTTAATTTCTTCTATTATATTTGATGTTTTCTTATCTATTTTGTTTAATAAAAATATGGCTTTTATTATTGTATTTATGTAAAAAAAAAAACTTAATACAACTATTTTATTCCCGTGTTCTAAAGGTACCATCCAATGGTTTGGCAAGATATTGAGAAAAAATAAAAATAAAATTTTTTTAAAAAAGGCATTTTAGAAAATATACGAGTATAAGAAAAAATAAAAATACATAGTTACTGAATGTTTGCTGTGTTTTTGTATAAAACATTTTTGAGTTGTTATTGTCTTTTGTCTTATTGATTCAATGGAGTTCTCATTTAATCAATTTGGCTTTTGATATAAGACTTTCTAGTTTTCTATACAAAATTTGGGTAAAATCCACTGATGAGCTATTTGAGCAGTAGTGAAATGGCCATATGGATATGCTTTCCCCGCAGTTATAAATTTAATTTTTTAGTTTAGTTTAAAATAATATTTCATGAGAATATCATGAAATATTTATATCAAGCACGAATAGAGTAAATTAAATATATAGGAATATTAATAAATAAAGGTCAAAAAATTTTTATATATTTTTAATTTTTTCCTATTTTATCTTATTCTATTGTATCTTACTTTATTTTATATATGAAACTGTAATAAAGTTACTCAAATTAAATTATGTGTGAGTGCAAATTTAGACAAACAAAAAGATTACAAAACTTAAATTTTATAGACTTTCGCCCGGTTTTAAAAACCGGTTCACTTTTTCGAAAAATTATATGCAGTAGTCATCTCTTTAGTTCCCGTCCAGACATGCAATTTTTTTTTTTTTTTAAATTCTCTTATAAAATTGCTTTGGTATCGACACATTCAAATTTTGTTTCTGAAATTTCGGTATTGATTGCTTAGACGAAAAAAAAAACAAAAGATAATTGCCAGTACTTAAAACAGTGTACGTGTTACTACTTCTTTCCTCTCTCACCTACAAACTCAAGAATTGCGCAACAAAAATTGCAAAGTGTGGACAAGGACTTAATAGTGCTTTTTGGACAAACGAAATAAAGAATATTCTTTTTTTATCGGGGAAAAATTAAATATCTATCTAAAAATAGTTTAAAATAATATTTCATGAGAATATCATGAAATATTTATATTTGAAGGAATCAAGCACGAATAGAGTAAATTAAATATATAGGAATATTAATAAATAAAGGTGAAAAAATTATTATATATTTTTAATTTTTTTCTATTTTATCTTATTCTATTGTATCTTACTTTATTTTATATATGAAACTGTAATAAAGTTACTCAAATTAAATTTTGTGTGAGTGCAAATTTAGACAAACAAAAAGATTACAAAACTTAAATTTTATAGACTTTCGCCCGGTTTTTAAAACCGGTTCACTTTTTCGAAAAATTATATGCAGTAGTCATCTCTTTAGTCCCCGTCCAGACATGCAATTTTTTTTTAAATTCTCTTATAAAATTGCCTTGGTATCGATACATTCAAATTTTGTTTTTGAAATTTCGGTATTGATTGCTTAGACGAATGAGAAAACAAAAGATAAATGCAAGTACATAAAACAGTGTACCCGTTTCTAAACGTCTTTCCTCTCTAACCTACAAACTCAAGAATTGCGCAACAAAAATTGCAGAGTGTGGACAAGGACTTAATAGTGCTTTTTGGACAAACGAAATAAAGAATATTCTTTTTTTATCGGGGAAAAATTAAATATCTATCTAAAAATGTTAAATGGAAATATTAGACTGAATCTTTCAAAGACTGAATAGTTCTTTTATAAATTGCTGAAAATTGCGCGTAGTATTTTGGAGAGAAAGAAATGATCAAGGTCCTCGAAAATTTAGAAATATAGAATTTTTAATTTTTAAATGCAAATAATTCTTTTAGCGCAAGTGACTACTTTATGGCGTTTTTTTGGTTTGAAGGCATAATCGAGATTTTATAACTACTACAAAAACTATAATCAAATTTTATTGGTTGAGGTACCCCATCTTAAAAACTTATTGTGCTGGTCTTGAAAGATCTAAAGCTAAAACTCAAATTTTCGTATCTGATATACTGTACAGGCCCTCCTATGTTTTTTCACCTACAATCGAAATGCGATTGTTTTTTTAATGTGGCAGGGTTTTTTATTAAACAGTTTTCTTAAAACACTTAAATAAAGAGTTACATTAACTAAGAAAACAAAATACAGTCAGAATCTCTTATTATAATAAGTATCTATTTGTATATAAGAAAATATACTTTTATCAAAGTTTTGTGGAAAGCACCAAAATATAATGATGAAGGGCAGCGATTCAAAATAAAGTGGTTAATTTTATAACCTTTTACCTCAAAAAGTGGAAAAAGGGTATATCTAAGTTTATTTTTAATTAAATTTCAAAACATTTTAAAAACATGATCTGCAACTTAGAAACCACTACAAAATAAAACAAATGTCAGCGATACAAAACGTTACGTTGTCTTCAAACCTGAAACTTTTGACATTTCGATGACCTTACTTAAACCATTTATATACATGTATGTGTAGCTGTAGGTGTGGGCATATTAATCCTTACACACAACACAAAGCACATATACCAAATACCTACACTTTTCATACTCACAACATCCTATGTATGTAGTGTATTTGAATATCAGTAAATACAATTTTATACGAAAGCAGACTTCTAACATAAAAACAATTTCACTTTATAAATGTGAAAAGTCCAACATAAAAAAAGATATAAAAACACTTTAGCTATATAAAAAAAAAGAAAAGAATTTAACAATTGTGCTGTCTGTATGTATTTACTCGCTGCCATTTTGTCAGCAACTTAACCTAGTTCCAAGTGTTTCAAATCATACCATTTCATTTCAATTTTCATTTCCCATGTTCCCCAAAATGCCAAATAATCTGCGTGTTTAAATGTGTTTGTGGAAAAGTGATTTCAACACATAGAAAAAAACTCCTTGCAAAGGAAAAATAATTTCTCATAAAAATGGCTGCGTAGGAGTGGCTTATAGCAATACTCTGACATTTGCTTAACCCACACATTTTTATATCAAAAAAAAATAATTATTTTTCTTTTATTTCCCATGTATGGGAGGAGTTTTTGCTCTTTCATTTTATTTACTTTCTCTGTATTTATTTTCTCAATTTTGGAATTTTTTTATACAGTATGATGTGGGGGTCCGTAAGTTTCCATTCGGGAAAGACGTTCATTTTTACCCCTTTTGAAAATTGTATTGTATATCTTTGGAATGTTATTCATCAGCTGTTTTCAATAATTAGTTTGAGACAGATAGAGAGATATTAGAGATTGGAGAGTGTCACAGAACTAAAGGCGAATTTAAAAACTTTAGGTAAAAGCTTTTTAAGGGGAAAGTGCTGTTTGCTTTATTAAAAATTGTTTATTATTTATAAAATTTTATTATTTATTTTTTACAGTTATTTGAATAATAAATTGAATAGTTGAATAAATTAAATTAAACTCAACTAAAAAACAAGTTAAAACAAGAAAACAATAGTAATGGCACACTTAAACGACAACGAATAATAATTAATTGTTTTTCCGCAGTTTACGATTTCATCAACAATTCCTTTTCAATTAATTGCAATATAAATCGATTTAAAAAGTATATGCTTGATCAATAAGAGTAGAAATACAACCTTGCGGTTGCGGCGCCGGATTCCGCATGTCAGAGAAAAAATAAAATGAAGTGCGGCGACGGATGCGAATTTTATTGTATTTTTTTATTATTTGTTCATTAAATTTTTTTTCGTTTTATTGAAATATATTTAAAAAAAATTTGTAAAATGTTAACAAGCAATTAATTGAAAAATTTTAAAATTATTCTTGTTTTTCAATGAATTTTTACATTTTCTTACTCTTCTTTTTTTCTATTTTTTGTCAGAAAAAGAATAAAACTGTGGCAACATGCGAAAAAAATCAAAATTAGGAGCTTGAGAAAAAACGCACGCAAATTAAAATAGATTCTAATTTCATGCGGTTTCCTTAAGCGTTTTATATTGTCAAAACTTCATATAAAAAAAGACAACCGCATCCGCAACCGTAAGGTTGTATTTCTACTCTAATTTGGATTAATTCCCTATTTTCATCATTTTTATAAAACTTAAATTACTTTAAACAAATTTTGGATTATTTCATACATTTACACATTTTATGTCGATTATGACTTATAATTTTTAACTTAAAAAGTGTCAAAGTGTCCAAGGACATAATGTTTATGAACTTTATGTCGCACTCATGGAGGAGAAAATCATTGCGCCCGGCCGAAGACCAGCTATGCAAAAAATCTTTGGTAAGCGAAGGCGGTTTTATTTTAAGTAACAGTATGTGCAGTATGTTAAGTGACAGTATGTCCATAAAGTCCATGGTTTTATGTCGCACTCAAAAGTGACATTATGTGTATGGACATTAGGTCACATTGAAAAACATCATAAGGTCCATGGACATTGTGACGTTTTTAGTATGAACATACTGTCACTTATGAAAGTGTCATAATGTCCTCACTCCGCTCAACAAAGATTTTATGCATAGCTAGCTTTCGGCGGAGCGCAATGATTTTCTCCTCTATAGTAAACCAACGGATTTGCTTATTAAACATTCCCTGCATAGCTGGCCTTATATCACATAGCGATGCGATGTCGTTGTAACATGCCACTGAATTTTATCCTCTTTAATTTATTTTTTTTTTTAATATATCAATATATCCATTTACACAGGTGAATTGATGAAAAAAAAATCCAACGAGCTTTAGCTGTCTATTGCAGATTGACATTATTTAAATCTTTTACATTTGATATTTTTGTTGATAAAGAAAACGCAAAGAATACTTTCTCGCATTTAAACCCTATTTCATTTCCTTTTTTAAATTGTCTTATCTTGTTAAACCGAAAAAAAACGAAATTGAATTAAATTGAACAGTTTAGTTTAAAACGTGTCAAACAAACAAAATATATAAATCGAGTTTCTAGTCAATTAACGCTTAATGAAGGTAAACATCATTTAAGGAAAAAAAAAATAGACCCAACCAGAAAAAGCTGTTAGAATTAGCTTTGCCCGCTTGTCGCTTTTTTAAATGGCACAGCGTAATCAATCAATCGGAAAATCAATTTTGAATTTTTACTTATTACTCCCTTTTACATTTTAAGAGACGCTACAGACAATGCTATCATACACTTTATAAGTTCATTTTTCATATTACTTTTGAAGTTCCTAATAAAAGTATAAAAATTTACAATGGTTTTAGTTTAATTTTAAAACGTGTCAAATGCAAAATTTGTATTATTTTTTTTGAAGTATGTTAATATTGAAAAAGATTATTTTGTATATAACAAAAATTTTACAAATATTAATAACTTTCACGTAAAAAAATATTAGGTTTTTAAAATTAATTTCAAGGTTGTTTTTTATATACTTAGAACTACGGAAATGTTTTAAAAATAAAACATTTAATTGACAAAAATCGGATGTACAAACGTTACATAAGGATTCGTACATGTTAAATTAAGTTTACAATATATTAGGTAAATAGGTATTTGTAATCCAATTTGTGGAGATTTCTTTGTTTTTACTTCAGAACTCCATCCCCCAGAGGAAAATAATAAAATTAAAATTAATCTTCAAAAAACACAAAAAAATCAGAAATGTAGAAGCCCAGACTTCTTAAAAAACTGTACCAGTTTACAGTCCTACTTAAAGCCATGCAACTCGAGCTTATCTCTAAGTAAAATCTCTAAATTTTCCAAAAAGGTTTTTATTTTTTTTTTTTTTTTTTTGGGAATATTTCAATATTTTATAATTTGCATTCGTGTTCAATCGATGATTGAAACAAAAGCAAAAACAAATGTACAAGACGAAATATAGAGAGAACAGTAAAGAAATACGTTGGTTTGTGTGTAAATTTCGTCTAACCAAATTAATGTTGATATAAATATTCTCGTGTTCTTGTTTACAAAGCTAGTTGGTTAAATATATGATGTTTATAAAAATACACCACTAAGGTAGATAGATGCGGAGAATGCTGATGAAGGTCGTAGCGGTCCAGAAAGTGCAGCATTTCATCATGCTAGCGTCTAAAATTACTTGTTTTCTTTGGAAAACGTCCGCATACATTTGTAAAATAAATTTTCTTTCTAAAAAAAGATTTTTAGAAATTAAAAATAAAATGAACTTAAGCCAAAATAAATTCAATTCATTTATTTTGGTACATCTTTTGATATATTTTATACTTTTTTTATAGCGAACTATCAATATATGCTGTGCATCTTTGAAGTCTCAGCCTATAACAGTTAAACAATATGGCCTCATATGTGAAAATCAAGTTACAATCGGCATACTCTTTAATTCTGCGTAGATTTTAATGCCTGCATATAACGGATTAAAAGGTAAGGCCATATTCGTCAAAAACACTGCCTTTTTAGAAACACCTTTTAATTCCTAAATTTATTGTTTACAATTTATTTTTATAGCGAAATAATTGTTCTTATTCTGTCACCCCCCTGGGGCACCAAGAACCTGTGCTGATCTCGGGGGTATAGGGGGAACCAGTCCCCCAGTGTGCAGGCACTGAAGCTGGATAGACGGTTGAGTACTGTCGGAGGATTTTTACCAGTTTCCTTTTTTAATAATAAAACATGTGAATAATAAAAAAACACAAAAAACTGGCACCTCGGGAGCCGGTAGCCCACACAGAGAGCCGCCCATCTCTGTAGCCGGTTATTGGTGAGGTCCCTTCGGGGTACACGTGGTGGTTGTGGTTAATTTGTCTATCTCTGCGGGTCTGGCGTGGAATAGACTGAAGTGTGCTGTTGCACTCTCTACAGAGAAGTTTATGATACGCTCCAACCCTATAGCTAGGGTAGATTCATGGTCCTGTAAGCCATGGTCTTAAAGTTGCACAGGATAGCGGTTTGACCACCGTCTGATAAGGGCTTACGGCCAGGTACACACGTTAATCTAATCACCCATCCTGTTCTTATTCTGTGTGAATTCTAAATGTCTGCCTACTACGGTTGAAAATCAAATAATATTGAGGCTGCTGCAGTTTAGGTGGTAAGCACTTTGCCTACAAATCTAGTTGCCAGGGTCAACCCCTTCGTCAATCAAAAATAAAAATGTTTCTTTCTGTTTAATGGTATGAATACATATTCAGAACTTACATTACAGCACGCAGCCTCCTTCGTCGGTACTTCTTCATAGCGTATTCGCCAGCGATGTAAAATTAGTAATAAATGACTATATCTATCTCCTTTCACCACCTGTCTTATCTCTCATCTATCGCTTTCCTAAAGAATGTAGCACGTTTACAAACTAAGTAGGTATTAATGCCTGAAGTGCTACTTCTTTTTAAAAAAAATTAATGTTGGGACACCCTTTAATTTAAAATTTGGTTCATTACTTGTTTTAGTGTACAATATTTCACTTTCAAAAATAGCAATATTTTTATGAATATCACAGCGCTTTTTGGTCCACCCTTTTATTTTCAGAATTTATTATTATAGCGGCTATAGTAATACTAGAGTCTACCTATTATGGCTTCAGGGATAAAGGGCTGTGACAGATGGACATTGTGACTAAAAGAATAGGGTTTTGTTTTTACACTTTGTTATCGGAGCCTCAAAAATATATTTCGAACCAAGGCGAAACAAGGCAAATCAATTATAAGATGGTAGCGGTAAAGAATTCATTGGATTTCTGTATAACAGTTTATTATATGGAGTTTGACAGTTAGGTTAGCAGCGAAAATGACTGAATTCGCCTCCGCTACCACCTTATAATTGATTCGCCTTGTTTTGAACCGTTCTTTACATTAAAAATTTATCTAAATTGTTAAATGTTTAGGAACAAGTAGTTATAAATTGCGTTTTTTTCTACTTTAAAGCCAAGAGCAATAATTTATATGAAACTTAAATAATGTTAAATTATTGTTTTAAACTCCAACTCTAAAACAATAAAAGTTTTGTTTGTCACTGTACTCCTGTTCAGATATTAAATATGTACATACATTCAAATTATTTAAGAAACGGCAGCTTTACTAAAAAATTATAATTGTATCCGGTATTTTCTATTAATATTTTTTTTAATTTGTTAGTTTTGTTTTAAGTTAGAAGCACTTTCATGATGCTTAACAACAATTTAAAACAATTATGTAAATGATGATATTTTACCTGATATTATAAATTAATATAATCTGTCAACGAAAAATGAAACAACACAGAAAATCTTATAATACGACTTTAAAGTAATCAATGCAAGTCAGATACTTGAACTTGAATTAGTCGATTATATTGAACATTATTTGTGTTAGATGATGCTGTTTTTTCTAAAGTGGAACATCTTGAAAACATTATTGTCGCAATGACATTATTTTTCATTTATATTCATCCAATAATAATAATTATTCTAACAAAAAATAATTACACTTAACAAAATTCGATTGAGTGCTTGAACGGCTGCAGTGTACAAATACCTTTCATTTATGATGACTAAAATTAAACACGTTTCAATATCGATTTGTTGTTGCAACACATCATTTATTGAATGTCATGTTAAGGTTTTTTAGTGCCACAATTAAGCACGTGTAGTAGAGCAGCGCATAATGCACTGTATCCACTTATTGTTTATACTTTGGATGACATGATGCCCCAACCATTCACCCTCAATAATTTTTAATATAAAGAGAACAACAACAGCATCAACTAAGGTAATTTGGTAGATTTGTGTGATGTCATGATGTTTTTCTAGTGCATTATTTATGTTTATAAACATTAATAAGAAAATCAATAAGTATTGAAGAAAAAATTTGTTTTGAAACTAATTAAAAAAATTACTTCTTGATTATTAATAATTAAATTTGTTACCACAAATTTGTTCACCACAAAAAGTGGAAAAATGGGTACAACCAAGTTTGTCATTTTGTCGGTAATTTCTACAATATCCATTTCGACCCTATAAATTGTATATATTCTGAGTCGATTAAGCGATGTCCGTCTGTCTGTCCGTCCGTGTTATTATTGAAATCAAGTTTGCCAAGACAACAGATCAGCTAGAGAAAATTTAAATACGCCAATCGATCAGACATAGTGTCGAAAGTGTTGCTATTAAAATCAGCAAGATCCGTACATGTCCTTCGACCCAGCAGGCAAAACACCATGCCTACATCTAATTTTTTCATATCATTTAAAACAATGAAGTAAGTCTAATCAAAAGATAAAAACTATATGGGGCGATATGGGGCGATATAGAATTAAAACATAAGAAAAGAACATCAAGCGAAAAAATTGGTGCTCATATTTTCCGAGTTACGCGCCTCTGAACTTTTCAAATTTTTTAAAATATGTTTTAAGCTAAAAAATGATATGTACCCAGCAAAAAATTAGCCATTTCATTTAAAAGTACTTGCCATATAATGACTTACTTTAATGGTTACCATTTTTTGTTACACGCAGAAAAAAAAAACATGGTTGTTATATGGTCACAATAACCATATTATGTTCTTTGTAACAATGTATAGTTGCGGAGAACCAATTATAGTTGTTTTCACCAAAACTTTAGTCACGATAAACATTTTTTGTTAACTTTTAACGATTATATGGTTACCGTGCACAAAAAATGCAACATGGTTGGTTTTAACTTAAAAAAATTTCAACCACAACCAAAGTTTTATAACTTATTAAAGATAATATAAAATATTTAACCATAATATATTATTATTAATCAATGTATGGTTAAAAGCGACAGAATAATACTTACGTTTAAAAATATTTTGTTCTAGTACTTGACAGTTTAGTAATTTTTCTGGTAGCTAAAATTTTTAATTGTTTTTTATTGTTAAAGAAATTGAATAAAATAAAAATTTATGTACTCGTACAAACTAAATAATTAAAAATAATATGAAAAATATGAAAACAAATAAAAAGGGAACCAAAACAATTAAAAAAAAAGTTGAAGTAAATATGTATGTATTGTAAGCATAATAATCTTTATTTTTGTATTTGAAGCATAATTGTGAAATCATTTATTTGTTATTTTAAGCAAATAATTGATTTTTTTATGAATTTATGTTTTAAAATAATTTTTATGATAAATCGTTAATAAATAAAACAATAACCAGTTTTTATATCAGGACAATTGTGCACTTACGAGACTGTATTATAATTCAATTATATAACATGACATTTTCAGCCATATTATTATATTTTAATTTAACAATTTAATGTTTATATTTGAACATAATAATGTTTATACTTTGGACAACAATATGGTTGCAAATGTAACAATACTATGTTTTGTTAGCAACCATATAATGCAACCATATTATGTTGCTCTAGATTATGGTTACCTCAACCATATTTTTTCTTTGCGTGTACTCGCTTACAAAACACATTACATTAGTTCCCAAAAAAGGAAGTAGTAAATATTAATATTTTTTATAATTAAAATTTAAAAACACGGGAATAATTAATAATATAATTTAAACTTTAAAATTTTTATCGTGCTATTTTCCCGGTATTGATTATTGAAGGTGAAAGCACGTCTCGATGGCCATTTCGCTATCGCTTACTTAGCTCGTCAGGAAACTTCTCACAAAAATTTTAAATGAACTAAAGATTATATATATATATAATATTTTTTGTTTCCTGTTTCCTGGTGATGCCACCTGATGGTGTGGCGTAATATTGAAAATATAAATTAAAATTTTATTATTTATAAACTGACCTAGTGCTTAAAAAATTAGAAAAGAAAAAGGTATTTTTAATGACTAATTAAATTTAAAAAATCCTAACATTTCAGTTAAAAATAAACTTCTATGATATCTGGGGGCCTACCTAGAGCCCCCCTTTACCCTAGAGTGTCCACCGTTCGCAACTCTACTCAGAAATACCTCTGCTTTAGCTCTGTGAAGTGTTAAGATATCTTTAGTAGTTCATGAGATATCGAGTTAAGTTAAAATTAATCGTTTTCAAACCACTGTACGCACATGTATAATTACATCTGGCATAATCTTTTTTATGTTGAGAACAGCTGATGTCAAATGCTTTGTCAGATGAATATAAAACGCTCTCTAATTAAAATTTTGTCAAATGACTTTTATACAAGTAATGTTTCTCGCGGCATGTACGTGATTTGCAGCGTACAATTCGACAAGTCATACGTAAAACTACGTCGTCTGAAATCAACTTTAATAACATAAAATACTTTAATTTTTACTTTTATAAAAATTATGTCAACAACAAAATTTTTTGTTAACAAAAATACATGAACGTAATTTCAATTTCACCTTAAAATCAGAGAAATTAATAATACTTGCTTTTTTCATTAACAAAGTCCTTGAAATATTTTCTTATAAATTTCATTAAGGCAATAAATTAAGCAGCGTAACTGCTACAAATTGACAAAAAAATATTTTTTTATGACAATTCAGCTAATTAAATAAAATATAGAGAAAAAAGTATATACAAAAATATATAATATTTATTTCAAGTATACAAGTGAACGCAACCATAATAAAAATACGAGCTCCTTTGCTACATTTTTTCTATAAAATTTACAAACCTTTAACAGTTTTTAAAAGGGTTGGTCCATTATTTTTAAGAACTTCAAGCATTCACACAACCATTATCTGTCTTTTTTAAGTGCATGTTGTATTTTTTTTTTGTTGCTTTTGCATTAAATTAAAATTATAAAAAAATACATTGTTCTATAAGATAAAATGATGCATGTTGTAGAATCAGCACCTGATAAAAAGCATTTTTATCGTATCATTTAGCTCCGATTGGAAAAAGGAATACAAAAAAAAATCTAAAAATTAATTAGGTGTGCCCATAGGTGACGTAAATTGACCTATAAATGCCTATCTTTTACACAATCCAAAACAAAAGCTTTAAAATAGAACAGAATATCTATTACTATGACTGTTATAATAACAAGTATAAATATTCAAAATTATAAATTAAAGGGTGGCCCAATAGTTCATTTAATGTGATGTATATGGGCTTATTTTCGAACAGTTCTAGGCAGACGGTTGTAATTTACAAAAAAAACCTGTATTACCAAGTTCGCTATTACAGCAAGTATACAATTTAAATTTAACAATTAAAGGGTGATCCCAAATTTTATGTAATATGGCTAATATGGCGCTGTCTTTTAAAACGTTTTATACAAAAACTTGCAAAATAGGCAGAATTATTTTTCGGATTTAATAAGAAGTATAAATAATTAAAATTACGAGGGCTGCTATATATATTTCTGGCCTGGCAACACTGAGTGCTGCCAAGTGCAATCTGACATTTCCATTGGAAAGAGTGTCATTTTTAAGCATAATCGTACTCAAAACGTTTTGACGTACGACCATTATTTGTGTTGTTTACAGTGACTTGAAAAAATTGATATAGAAAAAAATGGAATTAACTTGTGAACATTTTCGTGCCATCATTTTTCAGAACTTTCGACGTGGATTATCACGACAAGAGTGCATTGATGAACCTAAATCTTTTTATGGCTATGAAGCACCATCCTATAGCACTGTGAAAAATTGGTATAATGAATTTAATCGTGGCCGAAGCTCGCTCAAAGACGAATTCCGTGAAGGTCGTCCAAAAACGGCTGTTGTGCCAGGGAACATTGATGCCTTTCGTGAACTCATAATGCAAGATCGACATGCGACATACCGAGAGATAGAGACATCCTTGGACATTTCTTCCACCAGCATACATTCGATACTGCATGAACACCTGGCCTTAAAAAAGGTTTGTTCTCGTTGGATCCCGCACAATTTGAAAGTCGCTTAAAGAAAGGCTCGTGTTGATTGATGCAAAGAAATGTTGCAGAAATACGATTGCGGTGCTTCAAAAGACGTTTATAAGATCGTCACAGGTGACGAATCATGGATCTATGCGTATGAGCCCGAAACGAAACAACAATCGACCGTGGGGGTCTTCAAAGAGGAGCAAAATCCAACGAAAGTTGTTCGTAGAAGAAGCACTTCGAAGCAAATGGTCGCCTGTTTCTTCGGCAAAACTGGTCATGTGGCGACTGTTCCGCTTGAGCAACGTAGGACGGTCACTTCAAAGTGGTACACTACAATTTGTTTGCCTGAAGTCATCGGAGAAATTCGAAAAACCAACAAGAGAAGACGAATCATTGTTCACCATGACAATGCAAGCTCTCACACATCGGCTCAAACCAGAGCGTTTTTGACCGGCCAAAAAGTCGAATTAATGGGTCATCCGCCGTACAGCCCTGACTTGGCACCTAACGACTTTTTCTTGTTTCCGCACATCAAGAAAAAAATGCGTGGTCAACGATTTTCGTCGCCAGAAGAAGCTGTTGAAGTGTTCAAAAACCATGTTTTAGAGGTGTCTCAATCTGAGTGGAAAAAGTGCTTCGAAAAATGGTTTGAGCGCATGCAAAAGTGTATAAATCATGCTGGAGAATAATTTGAAGAACAATAAAACCATTTTTGATTATAAATATTCGCATTTTCACTATTATTGATGTAATTAGATGTATATGACCAAACTATTGAACCATTATAGACAGACGTTTGAAAATTACAAAGAATTTGTAGAGCTACGTTTGTGACAACAGCAAGTTAAAATTTTAATTTCAAAATTAAAGGGTGTCCCTATGAATGTGGAAATTAATTCTATAGCCAAACCTTTGAACTGTAATAGCCATATATTACCTTAAATTGTTAAATTCTAAAAAAAAAAAATTTTATCTGCATTCATGTTTTGTTCAAGAAAATTAAAAAAACGTGCCGCAATCTTTCGCACATACAATATAATCGATGTTTAATTACCGTCACCAAGAGACATGGTTTTAAGTTACTCTGTTTTAAAGCTGGTTCCTTTGGAAGAATTATTGGTCGTATGACTAAGGTAAAATTGGATATTTGCATCGCAATTTTCTCTACGAAATGACCTTTTATTATAAAAAAAAAGTATTTTATATTGGAACCAAGGTTCTAAGAGACCTCCTCCCAAATTTTTTTTAAATCCATCCAGAATGTTTACGTGATGCGAACACAGACAGACACAGACAGACAGAAAAAATTCCAAAAATAGGTATTTTGTATACCATATCGATTCCCTGCAGGAGATCGAACTAGTACCAAACGAGTATTGTACTAGTACAAAAATCACCAGTACTAGTTCCCAACTGTAAACTTTCCTATACCATCTTTATGCTCAATTAACATTGAGTGTGTTAGGAAAATTACTAGTACCATTGGTACTAAATGGATATTAGGCAGATACTAGTACTATTAGTACAAGATGAGTACTAGTATAATTGATTCTAGGTAGATACTAGTACAATTAGTTCTTCATGAAAAACTAGTAAAACCAACAGTTTTCTATAAGAACTAGTACAACAGATTCAAGATGGATGTTAGTGCCATTTCTTCTAGTCGGATACAATTAGTTCTGCATTAGGAACTGGTTTATAACAAATAATTTTCTATGCAATTTGGTTTTCCGAAAAGATTTTTTTACTTTTTTTAAGCTGATTCTCTATTCCTAAATAGTAAAAACTGCCTGATGAAACACTTCGGATTTCAATTTTGTTCGTTTTTCCAAGCAGACCTTTTAGAGATAGCAAAAAAAAAACCAAGCCTTCCTCAGATAAAATTGACAAAAAATTTTAGCACATCTTATTGTAGGTTTGTCCTGTATAAACAATTTCTTTAACATTTTTCAAAGACTGATTTGATAATTCGTAATCTTTTGTCGGTAGGTTAATTTTATCACTTATTTTTTCTTTAAAGTATAGTTCAGGTCGATTTACAATTTCTTCACAAATTCAATTTTTTCGAGGATTTTAATTGCACAGTACTCTATTTTTTACACAGAAATTTATTTTTTTTATTTGTTTTAAAAATATCAATTTGTGTTACACATTTTAACATTATTGTTTGTCTTAAGCTCACTAATTTATGGCTCTTGAAGCAATTTTCGGGATTTTCAACATGTTGTTCAGGGCACACTCATTCCACTAGCCATTTTGTGCAACTTTAGTTACGTTTGTTACTCCACCATATACAATAATCCTTTAATTTAAAAAATGTGTATTATTTGAAGAAACTTCCAGAATATTATTGATTTCCATAATTTCAACTACATGCAGGTATTAAAGATTGTGTTACATCACTCAACGTCGAAAAATTCCTTCAGTATTTTTACATATATTAATTTATTATTTATTTTCAATTTATTAGAGTTTTATTATATGTATAGATAGAAGGAAGTAGATGAAAACATCGTGATCATCTTTTTTAATTATGAACTTATCCTGACTAATTGTCTTAATAGCTTAAGTACTATTAATAAAAAATGAAAAACACAACAAACAGAAGAAGCCGAAAACTATTGACCACTAACTACTTAATTATACCCTTCACCACAAAAAGTGCAAAATGGGTACAACTAAGTTTTTCATTCCGTTTGTAATTTCTACAATATCCATTTCCGATCCCAAAGAGTATACGAGGGCTGCTCTATATATTTCTGGCCTAATAGTGAAAATGCCAATATTTAAAATCAAAAATGGTTTTATTGTTTTTTAAAGTATTCTCCAGCATGATTTATATAATTTTGCATGCGCTCAAACCAGTTGTCGAAGCAGTTTTTCCACTCCGATTGAGACACCTCTAAAACATGGTTTTTGAACACTTCACTAGCTTCTTCTGGCGACGAAAATCGTTGACCACGCATTTTTTTCTTGATGTGCGGAAACAAGAAGAAGTCATTAGGTGCCAAGGCAGGGCTGTACGGCGAATGACCCATTAATTCGACGTTTTGGTCGGTCAAAAACGCTCTGATTTGAGCCGATGTATGAGAGCTTGCATTGTCATGGTGAACAATGATTCGTCTTCTCTTGTTGGTTTTTCGAATTTCAGAAGTGACCGTCCTACGTTCCTCAAGCGGAACAGTCGCCACATGACCAGTTTTGCCGAAGAAACAGGCGACCATTTGCTTCGAAGTGCTTCTTCTACGAACAACTTTCGTTGGAATTTGCTCATCTTTGAAGACCCACACGGTCGATTGTTGTTTCGTTTCGGGCTCATACGCATAGATCCATGATTCGTCACCTGTGACGATCTTATAAACGTCTTTTGAAGCACCGCAATCGTATTTGTGCAACATTTCTTTGCACCAATCGACACGAGCCTTTTTTTGAGCGACTTTCAAATTGTGCGGGATCCAACGAGAACAAACCTTTTTTACGGCCAGGTGTTCATGCAGTATAGAATGTATGCTGGTGGAAGAAATGTCCAAGGATATCTCTATCTCTCGGTATGTCGCATGTCGATCTTGCATTATGAGTTCACGCACGGCATCAATGTTATCTGGCACAACAGCCGTTTTTGGACAACCTTCACGGAATTCGTCTTTGAGCGAGCCTCGGCCACGATTAAATTCATTATACCAATTTTTCACAGTGCTATAGAATGGTGCTTCATCGCCATACAAAGATTTAAGTTCATCCATGCACTCTTGTCGTGAAAATCCACGTCGAAAGTTCTGAAAAATGATGGCACGAAAATGTTCACGAGTTAATTTAATTTTTTTCTATATTAATTTTTTCAAGTCACTGTAAACAACACAAATAATGGTCGTACGTCAAAACGTTTTGAGTACGATTATGCTTAAAAATGACAAACTTTCCAATGGAAATGTCAGATTGCACTTGGCAGCACTCAGTGTTGCCAGGCAAGAAATATATATAGCAGCCCTCGTATATATTCTGAGTTTTTGTGCAAAGCAAAGTCGATTGAGCCATGTCCGTCTGTCCGTCCGTGTTAGTTTTATCAATCGGTCAGATATAGTGTCGAAAGAGGTGCTTTCGGACATCAGCATGATCGGTCCATATCCTTCGGGGCAGCAGCCAAAACACCACGCCCACCTCTCATTTTTTCATGTCATTTGAAACAATAACGTAACTCCAATCAAAAAATAAATATATGGGGCGATAGAGAATTAAAAAATAAAAAAACATTAAGTGAAAAAATTGGTGCACACCCATATTTTCCGAGTTACGGGGCTGTGAAATTTTTTAATTTTTTAAAAAATCAATATGGGTATCATTTTAAAGCTTTTGAAGAGATTTTTAAGGAAATACTAAAATTTTTTTATAAATGCTTAACCTATTTAGAGCCGATTTAATTTTTATGTAAAATTGTATATATGCCTTACCAAATTTTTTTTTTTTTTTAATTCTCTGTCACCCCAATATTTGCTTTTTTAATTGGAGTTATTTCACTAAATTAGATTTACATAGATGGTGAAGGGCATATAAGATTCGGCATAGCCGAATATAGCACTCTTTCTTATTTCAAATTAAGTTATTATTTTATTCATTTTGAAAACAATTGCTTAATTTTTAACCTGTAGAAAAGCTCGTCGTTTTTTTCGTCGCAAATAGACAAATAAAAAAACACGACTTTCATTGTGAGAAGAAGTATTATTGCGTAACATTTAAAAAGCGTTTACTTTTAAAGTACTTTTAAAGATTTTTCGATTTTAGGTATAAATATTGTTTTTGTAGTTGGCAATGTAGCAATATTGAGATTTCTTATTAGTTTAGTTCATCTCAGAAATTAAAAATGCTTAGTAATTTATAATTAAGAGAAGGACAGACAACTGACTTCGATAATAAAGTCAGCATTAAATAAGAAACATATAAACAATACAAAGTTATCACAAATTCGTTTTATGTTTTTTTATTTATTTTTTTATTGCTATTATTATTGTTTTTTATGAGTTCAAGTGCATTTTTGGTTTCAACAATTATTTGTTGCTCTAGTTGTCTAGTTTTACAACAAAACTAAACTTGTATTTGAATAAACACTTAATTTTATAATGTAAATTGGAGGAGATGTTGCTTGCGGCACCTACAAAAGTACTTATATTATGCTCTTCAAAATTTCCACACTTGAAAAAGTTATGAAATATCTCAAGGCACTAGATGATTTGCTTTAACTGTTTTAACCGCTTTAACATTGTAGCAAAAGTGTTAGAAGTAAAATATGCATTTTATATGAAACCCACATTATGGCCATTGCATACCTTGAAAACCACCCAAACGATTTGATAAAAACAAATGCTTTTCACCTTTTTAACCGACTTCAAAAAAGGAAGGAGGTTATCAATTCGACAGAATACGAATATTGCTTTCTTTATGTTTTTGCCTGCAGAACTCACCTTAAAAATTAAAGGGTGTCCCCATACAATATACATATTTTTTACGTGTATTATGAACTGTAAAGGGCACTTCTGTAAAATTTAAAATGAGTGCGTTTTATTACAGCTTTCAATAACAAAAATGTATACAAAAATAAAAATCTAAATCTTAAAATTAAAGGGTGCCCCCATAATTGATGTAAATTTACTTATATGGGCCTATCTCTTGAACCGTTATATACAAACGCTTGCAAATTGGACAGAATCTCGAATGCTATGGCCGTTATTGTTAAAAGTATTAATATTTAAAGTTATAGATTAAAGGGCGCCCCAATAGTTCATTTAATTTGATGTATATATACTATACCTGTATTACTTACTCCGCTATAACAACAAATATAAAATTTGGATTTGGAAATAAACGGGTGTCCTAATATTTGATGTAATTTGGTGTATGTGTCCGAACTTTTGAACTGTTATAGACAGAACGCTGAAACTTAAAAGGGACCTGTATTGCTAAGTCTGCTGTAATTTGAATATAAAAATTAAAGGGTGTTGCCAAAATTAATGTAATTTGACCTATGCGAACGTCTTTTTTGAACCGTTATATACAAACACTTGAATTATTTAACAGAATGTCTACTATTTTGTTATAATAATATAATATAAATAATAATATAAATATATTAAATTATAATTTAAAGGGTGTTAGAATAGTTGATATAATTTGATGTATATGGCTAAGCTGTTGAACCGTTATAGACAGAAGGTTGAAATTTACAAAGAACCTGATTGCTAAATCTACCACAACAGCAAGTATATAATTTGAATTTGGATATTAACGTGTGCCCTTATTGTTGCTGTAATTTGATTTATATTGCCTGCCTCTAAGTGTTTTATATCATTTGGAACAATGAAGTAACTCCATTCAAATAAATAAATATGTGGGGCGATAGAGAATTAAAAAATAAGAAAATACATAACGGGAAAAACTTGGCGCTTGCCCATATATTCCGAGCTACGGGCCTCTGAAATTTTTAAATTTTTTAACATATCAATATAGATCTCATTTTAAAGCTTTTGAAGAGGTCTTTAGGGAAATACTAAAATTTTTTAAAAATGTTTAACCCATGAAGAGCCATTGAATTTTTATATTTTTGTAGAACTTAATAATGTTTTTATTTATTTTTATATTCCCTGTCATCCAAATATTTGCTTTTTTTATTGCAGTTACTACACTAACCTAGATTAACATAGATGATGAAGGGTATATAAGATTTGGCAAAGCCGAATATAACACACTTACTTGTTTTCAATTTAGGTTAAGTTCAAATTTCCTCAATTAAAATTTTTCTTGGGCTACAAAAAAAAATACAAAACAATATTGTGATGAGTAAAAAAGTATTATTTAAAGTATATCTTTAATTAATCTTCTTAGTTTAAAAGTGAATCTGTTATTAGTTTTCTTTTCTAATTTCAGGTAAGTCATCCCAATCAGCGATGCGTGAATTTTTCTGACAGTGTTACATAAGATCTTATATGATTAATTATATTGTGTTTATTGTATCACTTTCAAAACATTATGTATTACAGCAAGTTAGCTCATCTTTAGATAATTTGATATTGTATTAAAAAAACACATAAACGCATTTATCAATACAGTGCAGTGGTGGTTGTGTGCAAGAAAAAACATTAAAACTACAAAACTGTTAATCTATGACTCCATTATGTTCAAATGAAGTCATAGTTCAACTCCATTATGTTCAAATGAAGTCATAGTTCAACACCCATAAAGACCAGCAATCTTTAAACATTTTAATTATAATGATTTATGTTTGGACTGTGCTGCTTTAGTATTTCACACATTTTCAATGTTGAATGTGATAATGTGATGAAAATGGGAATATTTTTCAATTTGTTATTACTCAATTTAATTATTATAATCAACTAAAATTTAATTAACGAACTGATCTCAATTTAACAAAAAATGTTTAGCAAAGAAGCCTGCGGCAGAAAAAATAAATATTTCACACTTTTTGTTACTTTTAAAATTCTGTTTCCTACGTTTTAAATTGAAACGTTTAATACGAAAATCACGTTAACATAAAAAGGGCAGCCTGTAATTTAAATCTTATTTTATATTCTTCTTAAAGTAGTTACACATAATTACATTGATTCTGTATAAATGAGATATGGTTATGTCAAAATCAGAATTGTATGGGACACCCTTTATTTATTAAATTTATTTCAAATAACTGCCGTTTTAACGGATATAGAACATAAATTCTGTGTAAATTAAGGATGCCTGTCTTATGATTCAAAAGAAAACCTTATATACGACAAAATCAAGCCTCTATGGGAGCACCCTTTTATTTTTAAACAAATTTTTTATTCGTTTATTATTTTAAAGGAGTCGTCATGATACACAGTCTACGAGTATAAAATTTAAAGTGTACGCCACTACGCTTAAATACTTAATACCAAATTCAAATAATATTTTTGTTTGTTGAAAAATGACCGATCGTGATAGTGCTTATTTAGTGAATGGTAACACTTAGCTCATATCTGATTTAACAGATAATTAGTTATCCGCTGAATGCTTGAACAACGTTGGGAAATATTGTGACATTACTTTGAAAATCATGGTGATGTTGCAAAATGTGTGCGGAAATTGCGTACGAATTTCGGAAGAAGAGAAGCACCGTCAGCTCCGTATGTTCCTTATCTTGTGAAAAAAGTGAAAGAAACTCGCATTCTCATCGATAAACAAAAGCGTGAAAAGCCAAAAACAGTGCGTACACCCGAGAATATTGCTGCTGTGGCAGAAAGTGTGCGTGAAGCGCCATCAACATCAACTCACCGTCTTCTCATGAAGCCAACTGACATTCCAATGCAATAGCATTTTCAAAATACAAGTTATTTGGTGGACCCTATATAATTTATGAAAGCAATTAAAAAAATTATAGAACTTATAGTATATCAAGTCCTTGCTGCAAGAGATTATGACAAAATTTTCAACGAGAAATCCCGAATACCGAAATCCAAAATTCGAAACTGTTAAGTCCGGAATAGCGATCGATCCTGATTGGCAACTCTATTAGTGAAACACCTCTGTTCCATAAACAAAGACTATGATATGACTATGAAATATAAAAAATTCGACTTTAAGAGCATTCGATTTAGAAATTAAATAAAAGAAAAAATGATAAAGTAAATTGCTCCGTGTTTTTTAAGTATAATAGAAATTGAAATTGTAAAAAAAACACTAAACAACAATGAAAAATCTTGTCTTATTATTTTTAGTAAACTCTGGCAAATCATCATGAAAAGACTAACGCTTGAACAACTCTATCAAATCATCAAAGTTTACTTTGAAAATCGGTCATCAATTCGAGCAACGTATAGACAATTTCGTAATTTTTATGGTGCACATAATCGTCCGTCTGAAAAAGCTATTCGTCGAACTGTAAATAGATTTCGTACCACATACTCTCTAAAGGATGCAATAATACCAACACATCGAAGGAATGTCTGTACTGAAGAGAATATCGCTGCTGTAAACGAAGCGTAGAAGAAGATCCAAATTTATCGATTCGTCGTCGATCGCAGGAATTGGAGCTTTATTCGTCCACTATGTGGAAAATTTTGTACACAGATCTTGGCCTACACCCGTATAAGATGCAGTTTATGCAGAGTTAAAGCTACGAAACCATTATGTGCGTCGTTCTTTCGCCGATTGGGCTCTAGAGCATTTAGTAACTGACCCTTTGTTTCATCGCCAAATTATGTTTAGCGATGAACATTTTTGTAAATAAGCAAAATTGTCGCATATGGAGTAAGACCAATCCACAATATACCCTACAGACTCCATTGCATTCAGAAAAATTCTCCGTTTGGTATGTTTTACACGCTGCTGGCATCATCGGACCTTATTTCTTCAAAAATGAGTACTGATCTTACCTTACGGTCAATGGAGATCGTAACCACACCATGATTAATGATTTCTTGTTTGAAAATATGGTTGACATTGATCCGGACGAATAGTGGTTTCAACAAGATGACGCCACGTGCCACACGGTGACCGTAAAAATCAAGTTATTGCAATCAAAATAAGCAGCCGCGGTGGCCATATGGCAAATATCATTTTTAAATATTAATGTCATGTTCCGATCTTTGGTATAAAAACAAATCTTCATTACGATTTAATTTTAAAAAAGCACCCGATACTGGTTTCTTTATTTAATTTTTAAATAATCTGCAAACAGATACTTGATATAATTCGAAAAAATTATTTTATTTTTTTTTTTTTGTTTTTTGTCATATAACTTGAAACCCTTCAATCGAAGGTAAATGTTGAAGGAAGCTTTTGACTTGTGAAGCACTCAATTAGTGGCACTTGGAATATTTAAAGAGTTTCCGATTTGTTCAGAATTAATTAAAAAAAGAAAGAATATGATCTTCTCGACACTCTGACAGGTCTTAAGACCACTGAACTTTACACAGTATTATATTAATTTCATTTAAATCCTCCATACGAGAACAAAAAGAAGAAGAATACAAGTTTGTAACTGTAACATAATCAAACTGAAAATGTTTCAAGGTGTAATTTGTTCAATATTAATCACAAGCTCAAACAAGGGATTATAACCTTTTACAAAGAACTTCATTTCGTGATCAACACGTTATCTAGGTAACAGTGGGAAACCTGAGTGTATATTTTTAGTCTGACGATACCTATAAGAGGGTTAGCTATTCAACAAACTGTATTGCTGCGCTTATGTTTTGACATTTATAATCAGTGTACTCTGACAAATCATCGTGAACAAATTAAGGGTTCAAACCTCACAATTTAGTTCAATTGGTCATTAATTTAGGCATTAATCAATTTAGCGCTAAGGTTAATTCTTGGCTAACAGTCTTGTTAATAATCAAAACTACGGCATATAAACTGAAACCATTTCACAAGAGATCATAAAACTCCTTTACATCCATAAAAATAAGCCGTTTGGTGCTGCTTACACGCTAAAGGCATCACAACCTTTTTTCTTCAAAAATTAAACTGTTGCTCGCGTTATAACAACAATTTTTTCTTTGAAAATAGCAATTGATCCGATCCAAACGTGGTGTTAATAGAATGGCGCTGTGTGCCACACGTCGACCACAGCCATCGACTTATTTTGGTCATAATTAGATTTCGAGAAATGTATCTTTCAATTGGCCTTTAAAGTCATATGATTTAACAACTCTCAATTACTTTCTGGAAGATGATGTACAGAAACTAGTTCCTGCTGATAAGCCAGCAACAAATGATCCTCTGAAGGTCAACAATGTTCGCAAGCTTTTCAAGAACGTCCGTTATGGTCGTATGCCTCAAATTATTTTCAAATGTTAATGCTATTCCAGAAAAAAAAACTAGAACCTTTTCGAGTTTGGAATTAATAATTTTTGGTAGAAAATAATTATTTTATTTTAACAAGGGAAGAGACTTTTATAATCAATTACTGAGAATTACTTACACTGATTATTGTAGGAAATGATGATGATCATTAGAACGTATTTTAAGGTATTCTCTTTTAACTTAAAGAACTAATTCAATTGCCACCAAGGCCGCTAAAAGTCGATAAATTTTCGCCGGCGGCGGCTAAGGTAAAATCAGTTTAGCGGCGGCTCGAAGTCGACTAAACTGGCAACTGTTGATAATAATATTCGAAATATATTTTTTCTAATCAATGTATACTTAAGGCCAGGTTTCACTATCATACACAATCGTACGCTTTAATCACACAAAAGTCTGACGAATTCTGTAATACTTTTAAAATCGTTTCAAGATGGCGTAGATGCCACACAATTATACAAAACGATGTAAAAACCATACGAGGACTGCTATATATATTTCTGGCCTGGCAACACTGAGTGCTGATTGCACTAATCTGACATTTCCATTGGAAAGTTTGTCATTTTTAAGCAATAATGATCAAAACGTTTTGACGTACGACCAGTATTTGTGTTGTTTACAGTGACTTGAAAAAATTAATATAGAAAAAAATGGAATTAACTCTTGAACATTTTCGTGCCATCATTTTTCACAACTTTCGACGTGGATTATCACGACAAGAGTGCATTGATGAACTTAAATCTTTGTATGGCGATGAAGCACCATCCTAAAGCACTGTGAAAAATTGGTATAATGAATTTAATCGTGGCCGAAGCTCGCTCAAAGACGAATTCCGTGAAGGTCGTCCAAAAACGGCTGTTGTACCAGAGAACATTGATGCCGTGCGTGAACTCATCATGCAAGATCGACATGCGACATACCGAGAGATAGAGACATCCTTGGACATTTCTTCCACCAGCATACATTCGATACTGCATGAACACCTGGCCGTAAAAAAGGTTTGTTCTCGTTGGATCACGCACAATTTGAAAGTCGCTCAAAAAAAGGCTCGTGTCGATTGGTGCAAAGAAATGTTGCAAAAATACGATTGCGGTGCTTCAAAAGTCGTTTATAAGATCGTCACAGGTGACGAATCATGGACCGTGTGGGTCTTCAAAGACTAGCAAAATCCATCGAAAGTTGTTCGTGAAAGAAGCACTTCGAAGCAAATGGTCGCCTGTTTCTTCGGCAAAACTGGTCATGTGGCGACTATTCCGCTTGAGCAACGTAGGACTGTCACTTCTGAGTGCTACACTACAATTTGTTTGCCTGAAGTCATCGGAGAAATTAACAAGAGAAGACGAATCATTGTTCACCATGACAATGCGAGCTCTCACACATCGGCTCAAACCAGAGCGTTTTTGACCGGCCAAAACGTCGAATTAATGGGTCATCCGCCGTACAGCCCTGACTTGGCACCTAATGACTTCTTCTTGTTTCCGCACATCAAGAAAAAAATGCGTGGTCAACGATTTTCGTCGCCAGAAGAAACTGTTGAAGTGTTCAAAAACCATGTTTTAGAGGAGTCTCAATCGGAGTGGAAAAAGTGCTTCGACAACTGGTTTGAGCGCATGCAAAAGTGTATAAATCATGCTGGAGAATACTTTGAAAAACAATAAAACCGTTTTTGATTATAAATATTCGCATTTTCACTATTAGGCCAGAAATATAAAGAGCAGCCCTCGTAGCGCACAGATCGGTCAAAAAGTCTGTTATACACATACACTCTTAATCCCCACTATCATACTTTTTGATCACACATACAATTTTTACGGATCGTACGACTGAGCATGATAGTGAATCCTGGCCCGTATAAGTATCATCAATGGAGACTTATAATAAAAATTATTTTTGTTGATTTTTACAAGAAAAAAAGTAACGACAAGAAAATATCTGAGAGCCAAGTCAAGCGCACCGTTTTGATCGTAGTCAACTAAATCTTTATTTATTTTATTTTTAATTATTTAAATTTTTTTTTTTTTTTGATATTTTATTATTTTTGGGAGGAACAATTCTTATTTAATGGTTATTATTATTTTTTTTTATTGATTTTTAAATTTTTTGTCAGAAATAACTCTCATTTTTTGATTTTAGACTGATTTTTATTTTTTACCAAAATGACTGTTATCTAATTTGTTTTTGGCCAAAATAACTAATATTTTTTTTTAATTTTTGGCAGAAGTTATTGTAATTTTTGGATTTTTATATTCTACGAAATTTCCAAAACTACAAACTTTTCTTACGCAAAGGTATTGATAAATCTAATCTATTCCTTGATTTTATTCTTTTAAGAACAAGAATTACAATAATTTTTGGAAAAAAAAGACAAATAAATAAAGTAGCACTTATTTTAATCAATGAAATTTTAGTTGAAAACAAAAAATAAAAATCTTTATCTGAAGGACTAAGCCGACGCAGTCGGCTAACATTTTTAGCCGATGTAAGTGGCGGCGGCTCACTGACTTAATTAAATGTCGGCGGCTATTAGTCGATTATGAGCCGATCGGCTTTGTTCCCTTATTACCACTTCCTTTCTTTTTGCGAACTAATGTAATGTGTTTTGTAAGACAGTAAAAAAATATATCAATCACAGAAGTAAGGCATTATAAGGCAAGTACTTATACTTTAAGTTAATGATTAATTTTTTGCTGGAATGTCTTGAACTTATGAATAAAAAATTCTATCTGATCAAATTTAATTTCTTTAACTATTTTTTACAATTAAAATTTTTGGGTAAAAAACTTTCTTTTATTGGGAGTGTTCCACTTATCAATTTGTTTTCCTTGGGCGACATCTAATTGATTAAAGATGTTGTTTATAAGCAAACAAAAAATAATTAGCGATAAGAATTTTGCCATATGGGAGCGACTGCTCGTATATAATCGAGTCAAATTAAACATTTAACATCATTGCCAAACAGCCCTCTTGAAGTAACATTTTTTTTTAATGCAAAAAGGTAAACATTCAAAGTTTTTTTCTCGTTTCAATTAACTTATAAAATGTTCATGTAATTTTAGTTTGCCTTATTATCCTTTTGGCAGCTGTAGCCTTTACTACAGCCGGTTACATCCAACCTCACTATGAACCACAAGACATTTATGCTGAACCAAACTGTGCTATTGTCAACGATCATAACCGCATGTTCCGTGATATTTCTGATCCAACTCATTACTGGATGTGTCGTGAGAATGAAGTCAAAGCTGATTATATTCAATGTCCACCCAATGAAGCCTTCATGGAAAACTTACAGAAATGTGTTGTTTGGGAAGAATGGAAGTGGATTGAACCCTACACAAAATAAACTTGTATTCAAACAATAAAGAACGATAATTGATTTTAAGTTTTATTTAATTTTATAGTGAATTCATTTGTATTAGGGTGGTAACATTTCTTAGCAAATTTTTACGGAGTTTTTTAGGGGTTTTTTTGGAAGAACAAATCTTCCGTTTTATAGGTATGTTTCCATTGTTCCTATAAAGAGCATAGGACCTCAACAAAAGCTTTTCATCTTGGTCTGTTAATAGCGATGTTGTTTTATTTCATTCCAGCTAGTTTGCATACTTGACGCTTCGATTTCAATTTTACCTTCACCATGTGTGAGCTGATCAACACCTTCTGCCGCTGGCTTGAGGATTCTATTCGATCAGCGTTTTGCCAATATCTGTATCTGATTTTCGTATGATGTGATAATTTTATTTTCATTTCAACAGTTATGGAAGACTGGTTCGATTGATGCCATAGTCGTTTCCCATCCACATTTTAATGTAGATCGGACATTGGGTTTGAAAATTTATCATATGGCTGATGTTTGTAGGGCAAATCACAAACGTCAATGACAACTCATATATCTCTTTCGCAAGAATATAAGCAAACATATCGCTCCTTTATTGCAACATAGTCAAATCTCAAAAAAAAACTTGAACTTGGCAAAATGCGATTTAACTTTTCAAGACATTTGTCCTATGATCTAATTGCCGCAATTGCAATCGCTATAACTTCGGTTCAGCTTGGGATATAAAACAATTTTTTTTCAACATGTAGAGAAGGTCTAAAAGAACAGTTTTGCTTAAGTAACTAAAAATTTTTGATTTTTTGAGATATGACTATGTTGCAATAAAGGAGCGATATGTAGAGCTATAAAATAGACGTTCGAATTCCATAAAGTTAATTTCTAATTGATCTCACGAGATGTTATTCGTTTTTTTACTTCAATTAATATGAATGCCTTTAGTGTGTCTCAAACTCTAACTGGCCTTTCGGTATGTAGTGCATCTTTAACATCTTTTCCGGCAAAAGACCTTTTATAAAAATAAAAGAAATCTGTCGGCATGTGTCAAAGTACTGAGTTAATGTAAACTAATTTATTTAGTATCTCAGTTACCTCCTAAGCCGGTTAAGAAATAATATACAATGATGCGGCATTGAAGTGTTTTTATCAAGATGTTTTATTTTTTGACGAATTAAGTTATAATAATTCTTGCAAAAAAAAACAACTTCAAAACAGATTTCATCTTTCGGTCTATAACGGTTCAAGAGTATGGCCACATACATCAAATTACATTAACTATAGGGACACGCTTACAATTCATCTCTAAACTTTATACTTATTTAACTGTGCAGCACTTTGACAGTATACAACTATCGGGCCACCCTTTAATTTCAAAATTCTTATTATATACTTGATGTTTCAGTAGACCTAGCAATATAGTTCTTTGTAAATTTCAATCGTCTGTCTATAACGGTTCAACAGTTTGGCTATATACCTCAAATTACATCAACTATTGGGACACTCCAAATCCAAATTTTATACTTGTTAGTATAACGGAGTTAACTATACAGTTTCGTTGTAAATTTCAAGCGCCTGTCTACAACTATTCTAAAGTATGGCCATCAATTTAAATGAACTATTGGGGCACCCTTTAATGTATAATTTTAAATATTTATACTTTTTACTATAATGGTTATCACAATCTACATTTTGTCCAATTTGGAAGCATTTTTCTATAACCGCTCAAATTATAGGCCCATATAAGTCAATTACCATCAATTATGGGAACACTCTTTAATTTCTAAATTCAAATCATAAAGTTGTTGATATAGCGGGCTTAGCAATACAGGTCCGTTTTAAGTTTTTGCGTTCTGTCTATAGCGGTTAAAAATTCCGTCCACATACATTAAATTGCTTTAACTATTGGAACACCCTTTAATTTCCGAATCCAAATTTTATACTTCTTATTATAGCGGAGTTCTCAATACAGGTTTCTTGTAAATTTCAGTCTGTCTGTCTATAACGGTTCAAAAGTTTGGTCACATATATCAAACTGCATTAACTATTGGGACACTCTTAAACTTATAATTTTAAACGTTTATAATTTATAATTTTCAAACGTTACTCTATAACCGTTCAAAAGATAAGCCCATTTAGGTCACTTCATGTCACCTCTGGTGACACCCTTTAATTTTTAGATTTATTTTTGTATTACTTTTTGTTATTGCTTGACATTTAATTTATTTCCTGTTGCTATACTCTTCACCACAAAAAGTGGAAAAAGGATATATCTAAGATTGTCATTCCGTGTGTAATTTCTACAATATCCATTTACGATCCCATAGCGAAGTCGATTGAGCGATGTACATCTGTCCGTCCGTGTTAGTGTTGAAATCAAGTTTTTCTCTGAAAAAAAAAAATATATGTCAATCGATCAGATAAAGTGTCGAAAGAAGTACTATTGGAAATCAGCATGATCGTGTTCTTCGAGTTAGCAGGCAAAACACCACTCCTACCTCTAATTTGTTTGTCATTTGGAACAATAAAGTAACTCTAATCAAAAAAATAAACATACATTGTGATAGAGAATTCAAAAATAAGAAAAAAACACCAAGTAAAAAATTTGGCACTCGTCCATATTTTCTGAGTTACGAAGCTCTGTAATTTTAAAATTTTTTAAAATTTCAATATGGATATCATTTTAAGGCTTTTGAAGTATTCTTAAAAGAAATACCAAAATATTCTAAAAATGCTGAACATATTAAGTTTTTTTCTTATTTTTAATTCTCTGTCACCCCAATATTTGTTTTTTTGATTAAAGTTAATTCACTAAACTAGATACACATAGCTAGTGAAGGGTATGTAAGACTCGGCATAGCCGTATATAGCACTCTTACTTGTTTTTTAATTGAAAATAAATAAGCATGTCATATTTTTCCTACCATTTAAACTATTGAATATGTATGTATGTATATTTTCACCGTATATACATATGTACAACATATGACAGTATTTTAATCTACCGATGAATAAAATTAATAAGAAGCAATTAATTTTAATATGCAAACAAATTTTTACCTGTACACAACTCCAAAAACCTCTTCAGGATATGGTTTATTAGACATAACTTCTCATTATATTTATGATAACATTTAATATTAATATTTGTAACACCTATGAAAAATAAAATAAAATTGAATAAAACCAAAAATATGATGTCAAATATTATTCGCAGCAATTTTGCTTCTAAACTATTTATCTTTTATTGATATCAAATCTAAACTCTTGAACTTATGCCTTCGAAGGTCGAAGTGTACAAACCATCCCATTTCACAAGGCTACAATCTAAGGCGAGTGTAGACTAACTAGACTGGGTAATTCAGAACACAGAAAACATGTCATATAAATAATAAAGCAAAGTTTACGAAAAAATAAAACAAGAAAAAATTGTTTATTGCAATTCCAAACATATTTTTAAAATAAAAATAGAAAAAATTTTTACACTTATTAAAGCTTTATTTGTTTTTATATTGCCATTTAAATAAATGTTTAACTGTTTCAGTTATATATTTAATTATAAAAATATATGCGATAAATATCTAATTAAACTCGTTTGATTTGAATTATTTACTTGAATCAATTTTAAATAAATAAGAAAAGAGAAAAACAATTTTCTAATAAAAAATAAGAATAATTGAAATAAATATTTAAGTTAACTTTAATCTACAAAGATAAAATTTTAAAAGGTACTAAAACATTTTTAAGCTTATTTAATACCTTTAATTGAAATATTTTGCGTTCTCAGAAATTAACATTTATTATTTAAATGATATGAAAAACAAGTAAGAGGTCTATATTGCCGAATCTTTTACCTTTTATACCCTTCACCATCTACGTAAATCTGATTTAGTGAAGTACATTCAATTAAAAAAGCAAATACTGGGATGACAGATTTAATAAATAAAAAGAAATTTTTAACTGCATAAATATTATTTTACATAAAAATGCCATCGGCTCTTAATAGGTTTTGCATTTTTTAAAAATTTTAGTATTTCCTTAAAGATCTTTTCAAAAGCTTTAAAATATATCCATATTGATATTTAAAAAAATTTGAAAATTTCAGAGCCCCTTGGGAAATGTGGATGAGCGATGGAGCGATCATGCTGATTTCCAATAGTACTTCTTTCGACACTATGTCTGATCGATTGACATAATTGTTTTTCAACACGGACTGGCAGACGGGCAGACAGACATCGCGCAATCGACTTCGTTATGCATAAGAAGTCAGAATACTTTGTGGAGTCGGAAATGGATATTATAGAAATTATGCACGGAATGACAAACTTATATATAACCTTTTTCCACTTTTTATGGTAAAGTGTATAAAAAAAAAACAAATATTGGGGTGACAGAGAATTAAAAAATAAGAAAAAAAATTAATTAAAAAAAGATTTCTTCAAAACGTTTAAAATGATACCCATATTGATATTTCAAAAAAATTTAAAAGTTCAGAGCCCCTCGGAAAATATGGGCGATCGCCAATTTTTTTACTTGACGTTTTTTTTTTCTCCTATTCTCTAATTCTTTATCGCCACATATATATTTGTTTTTTTTATTAGAGTTACTTCTCGAAACAAGTTTAGTTTGAGATGATATGGAAAAATTAGAGGCAGTATTGTGTTTTGCCCGCTGCCTTGACCGACATGAACGGATCTTGCTGTTTTTCAATAGACAAATTGGAAAAATTGAAATAGAAAAATTTTAAAGTTGAAAAAAAAGATTAAAAGCGTTTCAAAATTTACGGAATTTTAAAGTAACAAACATTTAGGAAGATGAACATGAATCGATTAAATTCTTCTTTTAAGTCGGTTACGATTAGTTTCTTTAAGATCAGAACTACATTTTCAAACGCATTTATTTTATGAAAGTTTGTCACCCAAACAGATATTTTTTTTGAGTTGGCTAAAATGCATTTAGATTTTCTTGCGAATGAATTGGATGAAAGTGTGTACAGTTTTGAAATCAATAACTTTAATAGCTGAAAGCTTATGATTAGTATTTGCCTTAAAACTTAACTTGTTCCCTATCACTAGCCCTTCAATATATCACCACACATTTTGACTTTTTCGATTTTACATTGTAGTAAAAAATTGATCGAAAAACTAACATGCCTCCCAAAGAACTAAGAGATGAACCAGTTATTTTAAATAAAAAAAAATCTTAAACGTAAAGTGGTCTTATTGTCTACTTTTTGAAATTATAATAAAATTTGATTATGACTAATCAATAATTATGATTGTTCTATAAATACATACGTCTGTGACTTTCTGTTATCAAACACAACTAAATAATTATCAAATAATTTAATTTCTTATCAAAAACATTAATTACAAACATATATTTTTTATATTTGTCAATATATAACCAATAAAGGTGTGCTTCATTCTTAAAAAAATGTATAAATAGTTGACTTTGCAATTTTTTAAACACAGACCGTTTTCCTTCTTGCTTCTTTAAATAGTAAAAAAATTTTTTTTAATATGAAATATTGTGAGTATTTGAATACCCATCGCTAATATATTTTTAATTATAAAATTTATATATTTTTTTGCTTTTAGGGATTTTCTTGAACATTTTCGTTTCTATGGCCGTTGGTGGTGTTTTTGCTATTGCTGGTCAGTCCGCTTGTCGCGATCCTTCTGAAATTGGTCATACTTTTCCTAATCATTGGGATCCCTCCAAATTCTGGTATTGCGCAAGTTTAAATGAAGTTGCTGTGGAAATGAACTGTCCTAAGGATGAAGCCTATTTACATTTGTTGAAGGCTTGTGTTCCTTGGCCAAACTGGGTGTGGAAGAAACCAGAAAATCCTCCTACTATTGCATAATTTGATATAAAAAGAAATTATTTAATAATAATTACAAGAAAAAGCAAAAGTTTATTCTTTGTGGCTATAAAAATGAAGAGCTTCAAACATATGTGCCCATAATTATGAAAGTGGTTAAAGTCAAAATTTAAAAAAAAAAATTAATTTACCCGTTATTTTCATACCACATTATTTTAAACTAAATTTATTCAATGTGATTTTTACGAAATTATCAAAAATCAACCATTAAATAGTGGTTGTCGCATAATGTAAAAATATTTTTTAATTTATTCCAATACAATTTATTAAATATCTCGAAACAAGAAATATATGACTTAGACCACTTTCATAATTATGGGCACATATATAAACTTAAGTGATTATATGACTAAAAGCATTTTGAAACAGGACAAGGGCCCTATTCTCTCAAAGAATAATAATATTAATAATAAATATTAATAAATCTTTATCTACACATTGGCATCTATTAAACTAACATGCGTTTTCGATTTTGCTGTAATTGTTACGCTATCCTTCGCCCGTAAGACTCTGCCTTTCATTTTATGCGTATCAACTGGTTTTAGTAAAATATAACAGCAGACGATTTAATAGTGCCCAATCGATTTTCATGATATTTAAAACATTTATCCAGAAGAGGAAAAACGACAATAATTGTACTGCTAAATCGATTTTGATGAACAATAAACCAGTTCTGGATGGAATGAATATATTGCGCTTAATTCGAAACTTGCATCAATAGTGGCAAAAAGAAGGAAAAGGAGCAGTTCATATATAAATGTTCTATTGTATTTGTGTAGATTATTCTCCCAAAGTGCCCAACCGATGTGAAAAAAGCTTTCGTGTTTGAGGTTTTTAATACTTTATCTGTGAAATATTTAGATTTGAGCTTCAGAATGCACATAAATTATGAATGGTATTTATTTCACTGATGCCTAAATATATCCCAGAACTGGGCCCAGACAACGCTAGGTATAATAGCCAGCAAGTGCCTTTAAATAATGAGTATTTCCTAGTATCGTAGAAAGTGATCGAATGCCATATAAAAAGAGAAAAAAAGTCCACAAAAAATACTCAGATTAATTGGTTTGGTCCCATATCTACACACCAGCGTGACCATTTTAGCATTTTCGGTGCTAGATTCAGCAATTATTTTGTTGATTTAGCGGCAAAATTGCCGATTTAGCACTCAGCTCTATTTTTAGCACTTCAATTTAAAACTTCATTTAGCATTTCTTAGCAATTTTAATTAATATAGTTAACATAATGTTCCAAAAAATAAATAATGCACTTTTCTGCAAAACACTACCTTTCGCCTATAACAATTGCAATTAGTCTGACAACATAATTTAATAATTTATTTTTAACTTCTTTGAGCACTTTTTGATATTTTTGAATTAGAAAGTTGTAAATTGAAAACTTACTGCGGATACCTAGAATAAATTTGCCTAAGTACATAATAATATATGATATTTAATTTAAAGACTGAATTATTATTTTTATTGTGTTTTTAAGACTTTTTATGTTTAATAAATGATTTTTTGTTTCAAGAAATTTAGTTTTTTTCAATAGAAATAAATATTTTCAAGGCAACATAAGCATAAATGATAAAACTATGAACTCTCCAAAAAAATATTTGCTTAAAACTAAGACATTAAAACTTTGGCACCATGTTTTAGCACTAAAAATTTTGTTAGCACTTTTTTGGTGCCAATTTAGCTCCAAAAATTTTTTGGATCTGGTAAAACTGATACACACACACACTCCCGTTCAGCTGATTACGTACATATTGATATCTTATTGATAGAACAAAAATTTTACTACCAGCTGGTAGCAACTTTAGTTTAGCTTAAGAGTCTGTTAAAAATATTTTTATACACATGTACATATATATAAATATATATATACATAAAACCCTATTTATTATGTTAATTTATTTTAATCGTGCTTGATTCCTTCAAATATAAAAATTTCATGATATTCTCATAAAATATTTATTATTAAAAAATACAAAATAAAATGTATTACTTTGGGAAAAGCATACCCATATGGCCATTTCGCTACTGCTCCATATAGCACCGAGTATACAGAGGCGAAACCTTTGGCACATAGAAAACAATATAATCAGGTTTTCTGCAGCTTTTCAAGAAAGAGACTTATATAGTGCTGTTTTATTATGAAGGAAGGGATAATAAACAAAACAAAAAGTAGATATTTAACAAGAAGACATAAGGCATAAAGTAACAACTATTCGTAAAAATAAAGAAATTAATTTTCAAATTTAAAAAAAATGTGATATGCTGTGGCTTTACGAGATAATTCCAGCTAATACAAGTAAAAACGTCTTTAAATCTGCAGTGTTTTTTCAACGCAGAAATTGTGATCTGTGGCAGAAATACAACACCATGGTTTGTGTGTTAACACACTAAATAATTAAAAAGTTGCAAAAACATGAACAAACAAATAAAATATAGACATTTCACTAATTTTTTAAATAATTTTATTAATTTTACAAAAAAACCCACCCTTATTTTTTGCCTTTAAGAAATGTTTAATTTTTTCTTGCGCCAGAAACACAAATCAAAACAAAATTCAAGTCGATAACATGTCAAGAAAGAGCCGTCTAGTGACACCTCTGTATACTCGGTGCCATATAGCTTATCAGTGGATTCTACCCAAATTTTGTACAAAAAACCTAAGAGTCTTAAATTAAATTGATTAAATGAGAACTTCTTGAACTTGAAACAACAAAACAAAAAGACAGTAAAAACTCGAAAACGTTTTACACAAAAACACAGTAAACCCTCAATATAACTGTCTTTAATTTGTCTTTCATTTTTTTACATAAGGTTCCTTTTTGAAAAACATTCATATGTATATGAAAGATTTAATGAAAAAACAATATTGAGGTATCAAGCACGATTAAAATAAATTAATAAAAGAAAGATTTCGAATAATAAATTTTTATATGGACTTATTTATTATATATTAAAATGTTAAGAAATAGAAGATGTGTTCTCAAGGATTTAAAGTAACTTTAAAGAGTTCGCTTATATTTCTTTCCCAGACAAATCCAAGTTTTATACTTGCTGTTTTAGCGGACTTAGCAATACAGATTCTTTGTAAATTTCATCCGTCTGTCAACAACTGTTTAACAGTTTGGAAATGTACATCGAATTAAATAAACTTTTGGGGTACCCTTTAATAATAATCTATAATTTTAAATATTAATACTTGTTACTATAACGGTCATAGCAATCAGCATTCTGTCCAACTTGCAAGTATTTTATATTTATATTTATATCTTTTGACAGGCCCATATAAGTCAATCTACATCAATTATGGGAACACCCTTTAATTTCTAAATTCAAATTATAAACTTGTTGATATAGCGGGCTTAGCTTTTAAGTTTTAGCGTTCTGTCTATAACGGTTTAAAAGTTCGGCCACATACATTAAACTACATCAGATATTGGGACACCCTTTAAACTCCAAATCCGAATTTTATACTTGTTATTAAAGTGGAGTTATCAATATAGGTTCCTTTTAAATTTCAGCGACATACCTTAAATTACAATTACTATTGGGACACCCTTTAATTCATAATTTTTGAATGTTTATATTTGTTATTAAAACGGTCATTGTAACCGCCATCCTATCCACATTTCAAGCGTTTGTCTATAACGGTTCAAAAGAAAGGCCCATATAACTCAACTTACGGGACCTATGGGCACACCCTTTAATTTTAAGATTTATTTTTGTATTACGTTTTACTATTGGGAGATATAGTAATACAAACTTTTTTTTTAATTTAAAAGAAGTGCGCTTTACTGTTCATAATACACTAAAAAAACGTGTATGTTGTATGGGGACACCCTTTAAGATTATGAACTGTTTTCACAACGGGACCAATCTGTAAGCATAATTTTTCAAATAAACAAAAAAATTTCAAAATCGGTTCAGAAGTGTCTGAGTTCTGCAGGCATAAACATGAAAAAAAGCAACATTCAGACGAATTGATAATCTTCTTCTTTTTTTGAAGTTGGTTAAAAATAAATAAATTTATGTAAATTTAACCCCAAATATTTTAGTCTGGCAACACTTTTTAGTGCATGAAGATGAGCACATACCCGAAGACAGAGATCAAAATAAAAGCAAAATTAAGATAAAAAAATACAAAGCATAATAAACTTGAAGAAATGAAGTTTGCGATGTTTTTATGTTTTTTTTTTCAACTTCTTTATATTTGTTACTGACTTTGTCTCGCTTTAAAATTTAAATTGCCTTTTTTCCATTTGTATTGTGTATGTTTATTGATGTTTTCTTAAGCTGGAAAATATCGTTACATTTTAGTATAAAAGCTAATGTTGCGACCCAATAGTAATCATAGTCCACATTAATCTATCGGAATAAACACATTGGAAACAACATAAACATCATCTTGGAAATAATTTAAAGTATTGAACTCATCTTTTACTTAAACATTAACAAAAAACAATTGGTTGCTGTTAACAGCTTTTAAGTGTTTATATATTAAAAAAAAATAAAAAAAAAGAACAAGCCAACTTATAAACAATATATAAAAACCATTGAGTTAAAAAATCAGTAACATTTTATTACTAACTTCATTTTGAAAAATATTCAAATGAATATTGTGTATTGGTAATACATATGTGCACATAATACGAAAATCTCCGCGAGTTAAGCTACAAGGAAATCAAAAAATATATTGCAATTAAAAAAAATAATTTGAAATCAATATTTGTAAATTATAAATGAAATTTTATTTTCATAAATACGAGTATATGTATTTTTAGCAAATAAGCAATAGTAGAATAGTGTACCCTATTTTGACGATATATGGTGATTAATTTTGCGTGTTTTGAAATCTTTTCAGACTTTAACAATAGTGTTTTTGTTTTACCGTTTTTTGTGATAAAAGTAGTTTTTCTAAATTTAGCGTTTTTTTTTGCAGCTTAAACGGTTTTAAACCATTTGTTCTTTATTTTTTCTGACGTGCTTCTTGCATAATTCTACTCAAACAAATTTAAATATAAGTTGTTTTTTAATCCTATAGAATTTCAAATTGTAAAAATCATAAAAAATAAATTGATATTGAACAATTTTTTATTTGAAAGTTTAATGCACGGCACACACCTAAGAACATTATTTCTGGTGTATGACCACCATGGCTGCTGTTTATGAAGCGCATGCTGAACATAAAATTTTGAGCCACTTTTTCGAGAATTGCTGGCTGCATGCAACGAATAACATGAACATTGTTGGCCTCCAAAGTTTCAATTGTTGCTGGTTTATCAGCAGAAACTAGTGACTTTAAGGGGTCCCACAGGAAGAAATCGGTAGAAGTCAAATCGCTATAATTTAGAGACCAAAGGATAGGTCAATTTCTTGAAATCAATTCATTTTCAAATTTTCAATAAATGCGTGTCGCCTTATGGCACTTAGCGCCACCACATTGCAACCCTCCTTATCAATGTCACATACTCGTATATATTAAAAAAAAAAATTTCACTGATCACGGGCGGTAACCATCTTTATCAACCATAACATGAGCTCCGGCTTTTTATTTTTTAAATATGATCCAATGATGAGACCAGCGTGTAAACCCATCAAAGGGTTAATTTGTTTGGATGTAATGGGCCGTGTAAGGGGTGTTTTGGCTTGTTTTTATAGACGTTTTGAGATAAATCGATAAATTGAGTTGATGACTAATTTGCCAGAGTATACTGATTATAAATGTTAAAAAGTGATTGGAGTAGGGTGGTTCATTTGACAGTTTGTTTTATGCCATGTTTCCACGGCTACTTAAAACACTTGTTTTGCTCTCTGGTCATGTTTTAGAGACCAAACTGCTGCCAAATAACATGTTTCGCCATACAAAATATTGAGAGCAAAACAGCTCAATTTATCTTGTTTTATTTTTAAATACCTCACGAAACACGAAAAAACTACTATCATCTCTAATATTTATCGACCGTTCATCCGCACTAGCTGTCAAAAACAAAAATATAAACAAAACGAAAACAAACAAAAGTATAAATTTTTATTGTGCTAACTTTTAAAATGGCAAAAGATCAAGCTTTAAAAAAAACTATTATGTCCAGGAGGATGGCCACCAAAATTAAATTTCTTGAGGAGTAGAAGATGTGTTTCGAGGCGCCACGCTACTGGGGCATCTTTTCAGCCCATATCTCTAGCAAAACGCGCTCGCCAATCTGCTCCCATTTACTTGCACGTTTTCTGATCTCTTAAAATGAAAAATATTATAAAATAATAACCTTTAGTATTCTTACTTACCTTTTTTTTAAATTTTAAGCTAAAAACAATCGTATACGTGCGCAATTTGTTATTATATACATACATAAATATGTATGCATGTAAGCTTATTCGCAATCTTGTTTAAGAGAGCGAAACAAGTGTTTCAAGTAGCCGTGGAAACATGGTATTACAGCAGAATAGTAATGAGACTTTTATTAGTCATCACGCACAACGCTATCGTTATCAATCGAAGTTAAATTTTAAATATTTGTTTTTTTTTTAAGTAACTTCATTTTTCTCACACGAATTTATTAATTTAGTACTTCATTGAAATCGACACGCTAACGGTAATGATGTATCATTTTTAGCCACCCTAGTGACGATACCAAATCTTAACTTGTTGGTTAATTTCTTCATGCTTTGACCATTATATACTGACTATATATACTATATATACTATATATACATATATACATATATATACATTGCATACATATATGGATCCGCGATTTTGTAGATTCAGCCATCTCGGAGACTCATTGGTATCATAATCAGAATAAAAAGTGTTAACTAAATAATTATAAGTTTATATAATCGGTCCAGAAAGTGAACCTAAAATTTTAATTTCACTTGCTATTAAATCAAAAAATATGTACATATGCATTTTTCGATCACTTCATAAAATACCAAATTTCACACTCAAAAAATCTAGTTATCGATAACATCGAGATCTTAAGAATTTGATATGGCATGCGATTTTTAATTTGAAAATTGTTTGTAAAAGCATTGGTCAGGGTACGGCAACGTTGATCACATTGTTTTTACACAAACATCACATTGATCACATTGTTTTACCCAAAAGTTTATTGAAACTTTTTACTGAAATAAAATAATGATAATGATTATCTACCGTGTTTGTTTTTAAACTTTGTACTTATAAAAGAAAATTTTTCAAAAGAAACTTCATCTAAAACAAAGCGTCTTGTGACGCAGTTTCAACTTTTCCATTAATTTTCTTTTTTTTTATTTTTAATTTCTTTTTTTTTCACCTTGTTTGTTGTTGTTTTCTAATTGTATATTTGAAATCCAACATATGCATTTCTAAATTTATTTTGAATGTTTTTTCGTATTAGGTAAAGCTGCATTTTCACAGTCACACCATGTTATTTGTATTCAAAAATATATATAAATATTTCTTACTAAATCGAATCCATATGCTGTTTAACACTTAACAATAATGAGATATACTGGCTTTCCTTTTTTTTCTTTATGGAGTTTTATGTTTTGTTGCGTAAACACATTAAATTTCCATGCCGAATTGTTTGAAATTATATTGCTAATAACATATACTTAATACAGTTCACGGTATAAATTAGTTAATTCACCAATAGGATACAAAATTTATATTTAATTTTTTGATGAAGAAATACTGGGTTAAAAGAAAGACCTTATTCATGGCACAATAATATATCAGGTAAGATCAGTAGCTATTTTTGACATTTATAATACAGGTTTTTATTCGTAGCTTGACACCCAAGATCACGAAGTTCATATTAAACACAAGTACGAGTCCTACATTCGGCTATGCCGAATCTTATGTACCCTTCACCATCTACGTAAATCTAGTTTAGTGAAGTAACTCCAATCAAAAAAGCAAATATTGGGGTGACAGAGAATTAAAAAATAAAAAAAATTTGGTACTGCATACACATATACGAGGGCTGCTCTATATATTTCTGGCCTAATAGTGAAAATCCGAATATTTATAATCAAAAATGGTTTTATTGTTTTTCAAAGTATTCTCCAGCATGATTTATACACTTTTGTATGCGCTCAAACCAGTTGTCGAAGCAGTTTTTCCACTCCGATTGAGACACTTCTGATGTGCGGAAACAAGAAGAAGTCATTAGGTGCCAAGTCAGGGCTGTACGGCGGATGACCCATTAATTCGACGTTTTGGCCGGTCAAAAACGCTCTGATTTGAGCCGGTGTGTGAGAGCTCGCATTGTCATGGTGAACAATGATTCGTCTTCTCTTGTTGGTTTTTCGAATTTCTCCGATGACTTCAGGCAAACAAATTGTAGTGTACCACTTAGAAGTGACCGTCCTACGTTGCTCAAGCGGAACAGTCGCCACATGACAAGTTTTGCCAAAGAAACAGGCGACCATTTGCTTCGAAGTGCTTCTTCCACGAACAACTTTCGTTGGATTTTGCTCGTCTCTGAAGACCCACACGGTCGATTGTTGTTTCGTTTCGGGCTCATACGCATAGATCCATGATTCGTCACCTGTGACGATCTTATAAACGTCTTTTGAAGCACCGCAATCGTATTTTTCCAACATTTCTTTGCACCAATCGACACAAGCCTTTTTTTGAGCGACTTTCAAATTGTGCGGGCTCCAACGAGAACAAACCTTTTTTACGGCCAGGTGTTCATGCAGTATCGAATGTATGCTGGTGGAAGAAATGTCCAAGGATGTCTCTATCTCTCGGTATGTCGCATGTCGATCTTGCATTATGACTTCACGCACGGCATCATGTTCTCTGGCACAACAGCCGTTTTTGGATGACCTTCACGGAATTCGTCTTTGAGCGAGCTTCGGCCACGATTAAATTCATTGTACCAATTTTTCACAATGCTATAGGATGGTGCTTCATCGCCATACAAAGATTTAAGTTCATCAATGCACTCTTGTCGTGATAATCCACGTCGAAAGTTGTGAAAAATGATGGCACGAAAATGTTAACGAGTTAATTCCATTTTTTTTCTACTCATATATTAATTTTTTCAAGTCACTATAAACAACACAAATAATGGTCGTACGTCAAAACGTTTTGAGTACGATTATGCTTAAAAATGACAAACTTTCCAATGCAAATGTCAGATTGCGCTTGGCAGCACTCAGTGTTGCCAGACCAGAAATATATATAGCAGCCCTCGTATAATTTTACATAAAAATGACATCGGCTCTTAACGGGTTAAGCATTTTTTTAAATTTTTAGTATGTCCTTATAGATCTCTTTAAAAGCTTTTAAATGATACCCATATTGGTATTTTAAAAAAATTTGAAAATTTCAGAGCAATTTTTTTATTTGAGGTTTTTTCTTATTTTTTAATTCTCTATCGCTCCATATATTTATTTTTTTTGATTAGAGTTACTTTATTGTTCCAAATGACATATAAGAATTAGAGGTAGGTGTAGTGGTTTGCCTACTGCTTCAAGGGATATGGACCGATCACGCTGATTTCCAAGAGCACCTTTATCGACACTATATCTGATTGATTGACATAATATTTGTTTTTTTTTTTTTGTGAAATCAAGTTTGCCTCCGCAACTAACACGGACAGACAGGCAGACAGACAGACGGATATCGCTCAATAGATTTCGCCATGCATAAAAAGTCAGAATATAAATACTTAATGGGGTCAGAAATGAATATTATAGAAATTACACACGTAATGACAAACTTAGTTATACCCTTTTTCACTTTTTGTGCTGAAGGGTATAATAATCAACTGTCAAACTGCACTCACCTGACAAATTATTTCGCCATATTTTTAAGTGTGTTTCTTTTATTTTTAGGGCATCAATTTATTTATTTTTTTTTTTGCTGCTTCTCTAATTGTAGTAAATAATTTGTAATTAAATTAAATAATTAACAATATTATTGCTTTTAGTAAACAAAATTGTAACACTGTTTTGTCCTGTTTTGTTACAAAAATTATTTTTATTTATTTCTTCACCTACAAGCTTCCATAATCATTCGAAATAGAACGAAGGGGTATTGGCCAAATAATCAGTTAAAGAAAAAATAAAAAAAAATTTCTTCCTTTTTTAAAAAAGTTATTTGGGACTAATCTTTTTTTTTGGGTTATTAGACGCTGAAAAGTGAACTCATATAAGATTTCTTTTATGTTTTTGATTAAAAATTTATTTTTATAAAAAAAAATTATCGTTTTGGGATCAAATGTGAAAAGCCAGATTTTGCCACTAAAAAATAAATAATAAAAATTTTAATTTTCTAATCAATATACTGTTTTATTGATAAAAATATTATTTTTTAAAAACATTTAAACGTTCCTAAAAAAATTACAATTATCAGTTCATTTATTTTAAATAAAAATTTTATTGAGAACTTACATATGTCTCAGTTTTTTTTAAATACTGCCCTTTTTGAATGAAATTTTCAGTCACCGTGTCATTCATGACCATCATCGTCTTTTTTCATCATCATTTAGTTATGAAGCATAATAGAATAAGAATTTATATTTTCAGATTTTTGGAAATTTTAATGAAATAAATAATAATCTTCTTAGTTGTTATAGGATTTTCTCGTTGATTACTTCTAAGTATATTGTGTAATAACTTCAGAAGCCAAATTCAATTATTCTTCTTCTTTCGATAATTGTTGGTAACACTGAAAAACAATAAATTCATAGTAACTATTACCGTTACTTCTAATTAGAATTGTTTGAGTTTTATGACAATAAATATAGTTTATTATTTTTACATAAATTTCTTACCTTTTTCAGCTGCCAAAATGATTGAGTCCAAATTTTGTTTCCATAAATAGTTACGTTTTATATTTACACATCCTGTACATATCTTGTTTTTAAAATATTATTTTATACACTTTTCTAATTAAACATTAAAAAACATTAATGTTCTCAATTTTTGTGTTTAGGACTTAACCTCTTTAGCTTCTGAGTCGCTAAGTATCACTGTGAAAGTTTATATATTTATGTGTAAACAAATGCAAATAAAATTTTACTTAAACCTTTTCTATTTAAAAAAATCTCCAACATCGAAGTATGTCAAGGAATTTTAAATCCAAAATACAAAAAGAAAATTTTATTTTTTATTTTATTAGATAAAAAAGTATTTACCGCCTAATAAGTGAAGACCTTACATCACTCTCAGATTAAACCATAAAAATGAGTGAAACAATTATTTGGGGGAAAATGCTGGTGCTGGTGCTGGTGTTAGTAACGGTGATGCTCAACATCAACACTACAGTCAGTCTTATAAACTCAGGCATGTTACATGAATCCAAACAAAACATGAAAAAAGTAGATAACAAAAACTAAAACAAAATAAATCTGCTAGTCTTGGCTTCAAATAAATTAACAAAAAGTATCTTACTAACACTATAACTGCGTACGCATTCACGCATCAGTTTGCTGTACAAATCGCATTAAATCATATCATAGCATTTTTTCTTTTTGTATTATAGCAAACATCATAGGTTATGGTCTATGTTCGCAATAACATTGAAAAAATTACAAACTGTTGAAATAAATTGTTTTATATCAATGTATTTATCTACTCGCTTGTAAAAAGCTCGTTGGTATGTGGCTTAAAACAAATACGAACATCTATACAAAAAACTAAATAATAATTCCGCAAAATGAAAAATAGTATATGTATGAAATGCTTTAACGTACTTGAAGATGTAATAGAAAACAAAAAAGAATAAAAAAAAATAAACAATTATAAAAAAAATAAAAAATTGAATAACCCACTGTAAAAACTAATTTAACATAAGGAAACTCATAACCAACTCTTACATGATGCCAGAGATGAATAAAAAAAAAAACATCAAAGAGATTTCAAATCGCTCCAAGTTGGATGTGAATATTTATATTTATTTGTGTATCACGGTTTTGCCGATACATTTTTTTAACTAAGATTTTGTATTACATTTACTACAATGTTTGTGCATATGGCTGTGTATATATAATATGTACACTGTACATATGTGTTTATGTTCGCGGGCGTCTGTTTGTGTCATACACAAAGGACGCGTTCACTAACACTTTTTCAATATGTTTTTAATGCACATTTGTAATGAAAATGGCTTTATTTCGAAGCTATGAGTGCACAATTTTTTTTTGTTTTTCCTCAAAAGTTTTCTAGCTAAAACTTGATAGAACTAATAAGCTTAAAATTTTTAAGTGAAGTTTAAAACATGTATTACTGCAACTTAAAATATAACCATTTTTTTATGTTCTTGAGTAGTTTTCACCCTCTGTGATTAAACTCGATAGAAAATGTCAAAATTGGCAAGGTAATACATACATTCATTCCCACTTCCGGAGGCATACTTTTGGTTATCGGTCTCAAGCTGAAATTTGCCTTATTGGTATAAAAGTCTCGCGTGTGCTTTTGATATCAAAATCTCCGTCTTGACTACCATCTCGTTTTGATTTTTTCATTATTAAGTCAGTATTAAAGCTGTAGGTCGATTTGTTGCTATCGGTCACTCATTATTAGCCGTCTACTACTGGCCATGTACTATTAAAAAATCTAAATTCTTTTATCCAGACTAGGGTGTAAAAGTGATAGTTCTAATAGTATAAACCATTGCCATATTTTCCCCTTTATAAAGAATTATTTACAATAATTTTAAATAGAAATTTTGGAAAGTATATGGAACAGAGAACTGCAAGAGTGTCTGTTTTTAATACTCTAAGTATACTCATCTTAAATGCGGTTGCGGTGTGATCGCCACCGCATTTCTTAAGTGCGAGTATTTACTATACCCATTCCATTTAAGTATAAGTGTCTACCATACTCAAGTAAAATGTTTGCGATGCTGGCTTTACTTTATTCGTACTCATACTCACAACAAACACCAAGAGAGAGATTTTAACGTATGTAGTGAGAGGAAATCAGAGTTATCAGATCAGAATTATTAAATCAAACACAATATCAAAAGTCGCCAATGTCTAAATTAGCTAACATACATACTTCTTTGATATATAACAGAAAATAAATTTAATAGAACCCGTAAAATTCGCCATATTTTCACTTATTAAAAACACAACAAAAGTTTACTGATAACTCAAGAATAGTTCATTGTTTATTATATTACGTTTTTGTTAGGGTTTTTTTTTAAAGTTACACAGGATAGAAATTTAAAAATTCTATTCGTTAAGCAAATAGATTTTTAAAATGAACAAATAGTTATAAAAGCAATAATTATATTTAACAAAATAAAATATATAAACTAAAAACTTTATTTTATTTATTATTATTTATGAGGTCTAATGACATTCAGTGAAAGCAATATTACATCTGCTTATATACAGTTTTGTTAAAACTAAAAAAATTAAGTAATTTTCCTTTTATTCACGGATTTATTTTATCATTTTGTTTTTCTAAATACCGTTAGTAGCACGTTTATGACAACAAGGCGTATAAACTGAAAATATTTGTACATAAAAAGCAGCAATAAAATAAGTATACCTGCTTTAAATAGTGTACAAAAGCTGTGCCTTTCAGCGGTTTTTATTGCATTTTATTAATTTAATATGTGTTGAAAACGGTTGTTCTCTGTTTTTCTGCTTAGAATGTTTAAGCAATAGATTTGATCAAATTTTGTTTTTTTTTTATTTTTTATAAATAGATCTGCATACAATTCAGTATTTCATAAAACGGCGGTAAAAAACTTTAATAGGGTAAAAATGTGGCAACGTTGCTTACAAATAAAGAGAATTAAAAAATTCTGGCGTACGAGTATAAAAAATACTTAAAATTCTGATTGCGATATTTTTGATACTCGTTTTTACAAGAATGGGTAAAATAAACACCGCAACTTTTTATTGCGGTGTTTATAATACTCGAGTATTAAAAGTATAGAGTATGTATAGAATAAGTATGCGGTGTACTCATGAGTTGCGGTGTACTCGTGCAGTTCTCTGATATGGAAACAAAAAATTTGTTTTCTAAAAAGCCTCTCATACACATAGAAAATTCATCCGTAAGAATATTTCAAACATCAGAAAAGGAGTATGAATTCTCACAATCAAACCTAAATAAGTGCCTAAAGCGCAAAGCAATCTGGCCCATAACTTTTGCCCCAAAATGTCATGCCTAAATAAAAGCCTAAATTTTGTGTCGTGAACTAATGTTAACAGATTTTATTTTATAAAACCCACTGTACAGAAATAACAAGTAAGAGTGCTATGTTAGGCTATGCCGAATCTTTTATACCGTTTATCATTAATGTAAATCTAGTTTAGTAAAGTAACTCCAAACAGTAACGCAATTTGGGGTGACAGAGAATTAAAAATTAAAAAAAATATGTTACTGTATCTATACGAGTATAATTTTACATAAAAATGACACCCATAATGGGTTAAGCATTTTTATAAATTTTTAGTATTTTCTTAAACATCTCCTCGAAAGCTTTAAAATGATACCCATATTGATATTTCAAAGAATTTGAAAATTGCAGATCCCCGTAACTTCACTTGAAGTTTTTTCTTATTTTTTAATTCTTTATCGCCACATATATTTCTTTTTTTTAATTGGAGTTACTTCACTTAAGTAGTTACGTTCCAAATGATATGGAAATATTAGAGGCAGGCGTGGTGTTTGCCCGGTGCCTCAAAGCACACGGACCGACCTTGCTGAATTTCAATAGCAACTCTTTCAAAAGTATGGCTGATCAATTGACATATTTCAATTTTCTCTAGCTTATCTAGTTGGTTGGCAAAGTTGATTTCAGCCCGAACACGGACGGACAGACCGACATCGATCAATCGACTTCGCTATGCGTAAGAAGTAAAAATGTATATACTTTATGGGGTCGGAAAGGGATTTTGTAGCAATTACAAACAGAATGAGAAACTTAGTTATAACCTTTTTTCCACTTTTTGTGGAGAAGGGTATAAAAACAATAAAATACACAAACTTAAGCCATAGTAAAAAAGGTATCAATATTAAGCTAACTCGATTTTATGTGGGTTAAAAACAGTTTTAAAGTTTTTTTAAACGATGGCCTGTTAAAAAGTCAATAACTTTTAGAATTACCGCCTCTTAAATGGCAATGCATCACTGTTTTTTTTTTTTTTGTTTTGCCTGAATCAGAAAAAATATTTTATTAAAAATTGTTAAGGTGCAGTCAGATTAGTCAAATATTTTACTAAAAAAGCGTAACCACTATTTTTTAAATTTTTAGTTAATATTTCCTGACCTATAGCATTACGACTGATGATTTATAATACAACAAGTGTGATGTCTTACCTTTAATATTAGGTAGGATCTTATATTTCTTAACAAGTACTTAAAAAAAGGCAAACATTTTTTTTATAATTTAGTAGTTACGTCTTTTTGCTCAAATATTTGATTAATCTGACCGTACATTTACAAATAAAATATAATATAGATTAATAAATATGAAATTTAATATTTTCTAAAGTAGCCATTCATACCTACTTGTAAAAAATATTTATTATTTCACTTAAATTCCAGCAGTTGGAAAGTTTTAAATCATGTAAACGTCAATTAAAAATCCGTAACATTTTATTTACTTTCAACTCAATTAATTTTTTACTCACTTCTATTGTTTCCCAAGACACGCAATATGCAAAATTGCAAATGTAATCGAAGTGCAATAAGTCTTTGCAACAAATCTTTCCAAGATGACCTCGCATTATGCTTAAAAACATAATCTTGTAATCATGTGTTTCTTTTTTATATTTCTTTAACGTTTGGATTTGTTAAATGTTTTTTTTGTATTCGTGTAAATAAAGTTTAAAAAAAAAAGATGTCTTAAGTTTGAATAGTAACCAAATCGTAAAAACATAATACAATTTTAATACAATATTTTCACACACACACACACTCGCTCATGTACTCACAAAAATATACTGAGAGAAAAATAATAATATTTTTTTAATTATTTAAACGACGAATTCTCTGTCGTTTAAATATTTAATACACTCAAATAAACTCAATTGGATTAATAATTAGGAAGTACGCACACTCAAAAACTCTCAGTGTGTTGTTTTCATTAAACATTCAATTAACTTTGCAATATCATCTCTTCTTTGTCTACCTGTAATATTTTTTTTTGTGTGTTAAGTTGTTATGAATAATTAAAATTAAGCATTACATTTTTTATTTTCAATTACTTATCTAATTTCAGGTTAAAGAAGAAGAAACTGAGACACTTATTTTGGCTGTTATTTTAACTAATTGAAGTCATTATGAAATTAATTACAAACATAGCTGCGTTAAGTGTTGTAAGTATCGTGGTTTTTTCCTATTCTTGTATGTATGCTACTCTTTTCTTTCTTTATCACAGCTTTCATGCGTTACTTTGTTTGTATTGAGTGGTGAGGCCTTAAAACGTGAGGCGCCTGTTAGCAACAGTTATATGCCTCCTTCAGGTCAAAAGCCTAATGGTAATGGTGGATCATATAGTTCACCTGCAAATTCATATTTGCCTCCAGCGTCAGGACCTGCTTCAATTAGTTATGCTCCTAGTGCTCCATCAGGGGGGCCTTATGCCAGTGCTCCTGCTGCTCCTTCAAAAACGTATGGTCCTCCTCCTAAAAGTCCTTCTTCTAGTTACGGTCCTCCACCAAAATCATCAGGTCCTGCTGCTAGTTATGGACCTCCTAGCCGCCCCAGCTCAAGTTATGGTCCGCCTAAAAAGAATGGTTCACATCGGCCATCTAATAGCTATGGATCGCCACCTGGTGGTCGTCCCTCTTCTAGCTATGGGCCACCAAAACAACCTTCATCTAATTATGGACCACCATCTCGCCCATCTTCTTCGTATGGTCCTCCTGCAAAATCACCATCTAAGCCTTCTTCTAACTACGGTACACCTTCCAAGACACCTTCTTCCAGTTACAGTATACCAGCTAAAGTACCATCATCAACTTATAGTGCACCCTCAAAAACACCATCCTCTAGCTATGGTGCTCCCGCTAAGTCTCCTTCTGTAAGTTACGGTGCTCCTTCGAAAAGCTACGGTGCTTCTACTAAAAAACAGTCTTCCGGTAATGGAGCTCCTGCTAAAACACCGTCTAGCAGTTATGATGCTCCTGCCGCTCAGGCTCCATCTTCCAGCTATAGCGCTCCTTCTCATGGATCATCTAATGGTTATCAATCAATTCAACCACCATCTACTAGCTATGGAACTCCAGACAAATCACCTTCATCGAGCTATGGGGCTCCTTCAGTATCAGCACCTTCTTCGAGTTATGGAGCACCATCGGCTGCAGCTCCTTCATCCAACTATGGTGCTCCCGCTGCTCAAGCTCCTTCAAGTAGTTACAGTGCACCGTCTGCACAAGCTCCATCATCTAGCTACGGTGCACCTTCTGCTCAAGCTCCTTCATCAAGTTATGACTCACCAAGCGCACAGGCGCCTTCATCTAGCTACGGTGCACCTGCTGCTCAGGCTCCTTCATCCAGTTATGGCGCACCAAGCACACACTCGCCTTCATCTAGCTACGGTGCACCAGCTGTTCAGGCTCCATCATCCAGTTATGGCGCACCAGGTACAAAAGCGCCATCATCTAATTATGGTGCACCACCTCCACAACCCCCATCATCCAGTTATGGGGCACCTAGTTCTCAGTCGCCTTCGTCTAGTTATAGCGCTCCAGCTTCCCAAGCACCTTCGAATAGTTATGCTGCCCCAGCTCCCTCTTCAAGTTATGATGCTCCCTCAGCACCAGTTCCTTCAACAGATTACGGCGCTCCTGCAGCTCAAGCGCCATCAACCAGCTACGGGGCTCCTGCAGCAAATGCTCCAACGTCTAACTACGGTACGCCAACAGTACAAGTTCCTTCAACCACTTACGGTGCCCCAGCACCATCTTCAACCTATGGTGCTCCCTCAGCTCAAGCGCCATCTTCGAACTATGGTGCTCCTGCTGCACAAGCTCCTTCATCCAGCTACGGAGCTCCTGCAGCTAATGCTCCTTCAACCACTTACAGTGCCCCAGCACCATCTTCAAGTTATGGTGTTCCCTCAGCTCAAGCGCCTTCTTCGAACTATGGTGCTCCTGCAGCACAAGCTCCTACATCCAGCTACGGGGCTCCTGCAGCTAATGCTCCTTCAACCACTTACAGTGCCCCAGCACCATCTTCAAGTTATGGTGCTCCCTCAGCTCAAGCGCCTTCTTCTAACTATGGTGCTCCTGCTGCACAAGCTCCTTCATCCAGTTACGGTGCTCCTGTAGCTAAAGCACCGTCATCTAGCTATAGTGCCCCTGTTGCTCAAGCACCTTCTTCAAGCTACGGTGCACCAGCGGCGCAAGGTTCTTCATCCGGTTACAGTGCCCCTAGTGCACAAACTCCTTCATCTAGTTACGGTCCTCCTCCGGGTCAAGCACCATCATCTAGCTACAGCGCACCAGCTATTCAGGCTCCTTCAAGTAGTTATGCTGCACCAGGCGCACAGTCGCCTTCATCTAGCTACGGTGCACCTGCTGCTCAAAGTCCTTCCTCCAGTTACGGCGCTCCAGATGCACAAACGCCATCATCTAGCTATGGAGCACCTGCTGCTCAAGTTCCTTCTTCTGATTATGGTGCTCCAGCATCAAGTTACGGTGCTCCATCTGCTCAAACCCCTTCATCTTATTACGGTGCACCTGCTTCTCAGGCATCTGCTCAAGTTCCTTCATCTAGCTATGGTGCTCCTTCACAAAATCCCTCAACAAGTTATAATGCCCCAGCAAATCAGGCTCCATCATCTAGCTATGGAGCTCCTACGGGTCCATCTACTAGTTATAATGCCCCCTCTCAACAATCTGGTTCTTCCTCAGGATATTCATTAGGTCCTTCGACCAGTTATGATGCTTCACCTCAGCAGCCCTCATCCAGTTATGGGGTGCCGACCGGCCCATCTTCTAGTTACAATTCCCCATATGCTCCTAGCTCATCGTATGGGGGACCTTCACAAAATACTGTTTCAGCACCTGACTTTAGTGCACTATCCACTAGCTATGGCACCCCTTCTGAACCATCTACATCGTACAATGCCCCCTCAGCTCCCTCTTCTTCTTACGGTGCTCCAGCAAGTGGCAATGTTGACAGCGAAGGATATTCGTACTCCGCTCCCAATGAAGTGCCGGACACCATACCACAAGGATATTCCGCTGATGGTGGTTACTCTTATTAGACATAATAAATCAGGGATTTTATATTCAATGTCCATTCCTGATATGAAAACGTACCTTAATTTCATATTCATCATTTCTTAACTCATTACCTTCAGTTTGAAAACTGATCGTACGGATAACAAGCAGGAAACTTTTTGTATCTGTAAGTTGAGAAAGGAAAAACAGTATCTATTGTCCGCACAAAAAAAAATAATTTTTAATTAAATTATTTTACTTCTATCTATTTTCGACTAAAGTAAACCGTATGCTCTCATACATACATATGTTTGTAAATACATTAAATAAATAAAATAATAAACTTAAAATAGAAATTAAAAAATTCTTTGAATATATATTTACTCCATAAGAGATAATAATTTTTAAGAACCAAAGAATATTTCCTAATTAAAAGCAATTTTTATTTTTTTTTTTTTAAATTTAATATCAAAAAGCCCGTGTATATCTTGTACATCTTATCTTTTAAATAAGTTCTTTAACAAACTTTCGCAGCCATTCGCACCAAAACATAGTGTGACTCCGTCGAAACTCAAATTACTTGAGTTTTTCTTTAGCAAATATTCGCCTTTATTCCTCGTAGTCATATAGACTACAATTGCTTGCCGCCGGAGGGACTCGAACTCTAGAAGAAAACTTGAAGCTTCCCAGATTACACCGTATGAATCTAAAATATTTTATAATAACAATCATTTTAATAATTAAACAGGAATGCACTTCAGTGATTCTTATACAAATTAAAAAATTTTTACATTATTAAATCATGTCATACAATTAAAATATATTTTTACAAGCCAAAATTATCATAATCAAAAGCATCAAAAAGAAAATTGTGTAACACTGCACCATAAAAAAAATGGAAGTACATACTTACTTACATTGTACGTACGCTTCATTAAAAAATTTTCGCCGATTTTTAAACAAAGATAAGGCGACAATCATTCAAACAGACAAAATGAGAAAATAAAACACACAGACAGTCTCAATCTACTGAATGTTGTTGTTATTATGTTGTAACATTACAATTAAATTAGTTAAACTTATAAGAAATCATTCGGTTAGGAGTACAAGTATTTCTATTCCCATACATTAACAATATTAAACAATGGAATTAATTGGATGCGAAACACTGATTGACAAAAGCTTTAAACCGAATCGTTTCTTTTTACTTACAAACAGATATAACAATCGTAACTAGCGGCTAAAAATTACAGCTTTTCCAGAAATATTTTTGATTTTACTTTGTTGCTTTTGCCTACAATCTTAATAAGCAGTGGGTTGATTAAAATCATCTGCTACATATAAACGAAAATAGCACTTCCAGCTTTGCACTAGAGATGTCAGACATGACGATTTTTCGCCAAACGTAGTGATCTCTAAGCATATTATATGACATAAAATTATTTTATTTGGCGACTATTTAACGATATATAAAATAATTATTGATTTTCATTGCTATGTTTACATAACTTGGAGTCCACATTAGAGATAACATCTGAGATGAGAACGTCAAATTCCATCGCTGAGAAAATTCTGTAACGTGTAGACTTAAAATTAGTATTATTTCAATCTTATAAAAATTCCTAAGGAAACGTTATAAAATATCTCATAATAACATTCTTATGGGATGAAGTATCAAATATAAAAAAACAACTATGTATTTGTAAACAAAATGCCGCCATTACAAATTTGATGCACAAATTATTAAAAATATGTGCCTCAAGAGTACAATTTTATATAAAACGATTTTGTAAAAAGCAAATTAATTGTTTGTAAACAAAATGATACTAAACATGTATATAAAAGAATATTTTCAATTAGTTGCAAGCATGTGTTTTCTACGCGGCTATCAGTGAGTAATGAATTCTTATAAGATTAAAAGAAATAGGTGTTCCCCTTGTACCATATTAAGATTAAGATGGAGAAATGCTCTGCCGAAGTTTTCTCTTATCTTATATCAGAGTTAATCGCAGTTGTAGACTCTGTGTAAGTATTAATCTTTTGTAAACATGAAATATTTTTTGAAAATGTTGTTGTTGGTGTATATACGAGTAATAATCGATATAGAATACAAAACACCTATTTTTGGAATTTTTATTTGTCTGTCTGTATTCGCATCACGTTAAAACTACTGGATAAATTTAAACAGAATTTTGTGAGAAGGTCCCTTAGAGCCTTAGTTCCAATATAGAATACTTTTTTTTGCTAAAAATAAGTCTGTTCGTAGACAAAATAGAGATAAATTTGTGAAAGCATCCAGTTCTACCGATATAATGGTACTAAAACAGTTGTCAGCAATTTTTATATTTGTAAATGGATAATTAATATATTTATTTCATTTTTAAGCACTAGGTCTTTTTTATTTTTATATATATTCTATATTTGTGCACAAAGAATTAATTTTAAAGCAGACACAGATAATTTAGCTCAGATTTATAGACATTTAGTAAATAAAAAATAATTTTGTACTTTGTATTTGTTATTAAAAACTTTTTATTTGACAAAATAATTTTTTGTTTGTTGAAATATGTTAGTTTGAAAAATTTGTTATTACATTTTGTTGTTGTTTTTTGTTGATTCAATAAAAAAATTTTTTCCTGATGATGCTACACAATGGAGTAGCGAAATATCGAGAATATTTATAAAAATAAAAAAGCTTAAAAATTAAATAAATATATTAATTATTAAAAAGGTCAAATAAAAACTTTATTAAAATTATTTAAAATTAACAATATTTACAGAACTCTGGAATAAATAGTTAAATTTGGATTTTAAGAAAATGGCATGCAAACGAAGCAGTGGGCACCGCTAATGATAAATAATTTTGTCTTAAAAAATGTCGTAATGCAAAAAATAATCATATGTTAAGTAGATTTTGGATTATAACACTGTCTGTATTATAATATAGAAACTTTTCACCTTGTTTTATGTTATTATATTAAAGTGAATGATTTAGAAACTTATGTATCAGCAGGGATGGTAACGTTAATACTATTTTATTTTAATTTTTTTCACATTTTGAAACTTATCGATCACGTGGTACAATTTAAGAAATTATCCTGTATTACATTGCAAATATTTTTGAACTAGAAATTTTAAGTTATACCCTTTTTATTCCCCTTAACTCTTTCATGCACGGTTTTGCATTTATAACTTTTTAAACAAAACGAATGCATTTTTAGTTAAAATAACATATTCTTATTATAAAAAAAACATTATAAAAAACAAATTAGCACTTTAGGTTTTTTTGTAATGAGGTGGTTAGTTATCTAACCACCGTGGCGCTTGGCATAAAAATATTCGAACAAAATTTAGGATCTGCAGCAAAATTAAAAACACAAAACTACTTTTGATTAAAATCGGAGAAGCAAGTCTTATTTGTTTATATACGGAGGGGGTCTTTGCATTATTTGCATTGCCATATTGTACACACTGGATTCTTTTTGGTGCTGCATTTTGTACATCTTCGGGATGTGGATCGCTCTGGCTTCTGGCTTCCAGACGTTATTCTTTTGGCACTGATTGTTTGTGTCGCTTTATTTGTACTGATAATGGAGTTGGTGCAGAACGGGAGGGCTAAGAGACAACTTTTGGCAATTCTTTTATACCCATCACTAAATATAAAGCAAGAAATATTTCTATAAGAAATATTTCTTTATTTTTTCAACTAAATTATCTAACCAAAATAAGGTGTGAAACCTTCTATTTCTACTATATGGTTATGGACACATCTACCTCTTGTGTATTCACCTGCCTCTGTTTACTCTGTTTTGTTTGCACCACTGTAGGTTGCGGGTAACTGACACAAATTCGATAAAGGTATTTTATCATCCGAGTCAAAATCACCATCAGGTATATCTGAGAGTATCATCATATCGGTTTCATGGTCCCAATTGTCTGATTCAAGACTGCACACACTTCCACAATCAGAAGGTATATCTTCCAACAAAATATTTTCAATTTCAAGGCCATCGAGTACTCAAGGCATTCTTTAGTATAACATAGAATTAAACCGAAAAACAAGTAATGTAGAATATACTACAGTCACAGTGGTAAGTAAACTAACCACCCTATTACTTACATTATTTATCGAAGAATATAATAAAATATATATCTATGGTATCACAAAATAAAAACACAAGTCGTAAAGAAGTAAGAACCACTAAATTAATTGAAAAATATTTTTTATTGTTTTAATGAGGGAAGTCGCATTAAAATTTAATGGGTTGGCATATATTCAGAAAAATATATAATTTTTTATAAATATATAACAGGGCACCCTTACGACTGAACTTTGCAATAAACGATTAACAGTGACTTTCAAAAAAGTAATAAGTTTACATTTTCTCAATAAAGGGCACGAAAACATGTTTTAAACACCCAACAATAGGTGGTTAGTTAACTGACCACTAAACCTGAAAGAGTTAACCCAAAAAGTGGATAAAAAAATTTAAAAATGCTTAACCCATTAAGAGATGATGCCATTTCATGTAAAATTGTATAATTTTAATTATCTGTCACCCCAATATTTGCTTTTTTCATTAAACTAGATTAACACAGATGGTGAAGGGTATATAAGATTCGGCATGGCCAAATATAGCACTCTTACTTTTTATTACTTAGTACTTAAAAATTTTATATCAACTATTATTTTATGTATAACAATTTCAATACCTTATTTTATTATTAGTTTACAGGCAGTCCAAAAGTAAGAACTTTAATTTTTTTTCCAAAAAAAATTATATCACCAGTTTTAAACGAAACACATAATAGTAATTTTGAAGAACTCGTTAAAAAAATCTGGCAAATCTGGTATGCACTTATGCATATATAACCGATAAGCCAAGTTAAACAGGCAAGATTTCTTTTATTTAAAATCAAACCTTTCTTAGCGTTTAAGCATTTTTAAACTTATTTGAAAATAATTTTTATCTTTCCCTCAGCTCAAAAAAAGCTTTTAATTTCAAGCAATTACAAGAAGTAGAAGGTTATCAACTCCCGTATTTTTTAATTTTTTTAAGAATTTTTTAAGAATTTTTAAATTGTTTTCTTTATTTAAAAAGTAATGCTTATGGACTGCCATTTCAAAAAATAATCAAATTTAAAGGGTATTTCCATGCATTACTTGCGACAGGTTTTCCAAAACTTCATAGGTTGTATATGGTGATGACTTCTAATAACAAAAGGCAATAAAAACAGATTTTAAAAATAATAACAAGGTTTGACCATACAGGCTGATCTTGAGGTATCTTTTAAACTGTAAAAGATAGACAGACGCGTGTGCGTTAGTATATCCGCCATAACAATACGTAAAGACTACAAACGAAGCGATTAAAGGGTGCTCCCCCAGAGGCATGACTTTAAGTATATAAACACCGCTTTTGAACCGTAACAGACAGACACTTCGATTTCAACCTTGGGAATAGCTACCAGTTGCTGCGGCAACAGGTAACGGAAAGATAAAATTATATTTTTAAAGGGTACCCTATACAAAACGTGACAAATCTTCTTTTAAAATATAATTTTATTTACTAACATATGCGTACAGATTGGTTCCAATTACTGCCAGTCCCACGATGACATCGTAAATTTTAAGTATGATTTACGCAAGAGCTATTAATTTTTATTTTTTTTTTTCAAATTCTTCAATCCTATTATCTATTATCTTTAGTTATACATGTGTGTTTTTATAAAAGATCAATAAATTTGTATAATAAATATTTATAAGGAGGGATTCTAAATAAATAATAATAAATAAAAATAAACGTTTTACAAATTAATTTCTTCCGTTATTTGTCTACTGGTCGCATAAAGTCGAAATAATCTAAAATTTCCAGTAATTTTTGTCATTAAAAGCAGTTTTAAAACATTTTTTTATTTTTGACTAGCTATTCCCGTAGCGCTTCGCTGCCCCAATCCAGCCAGTTTTGTATCTGATTATGAATAATATGAAAGTTACTTATACGAAATTTTAAAAGCCTTCACTTTGTATGGGAGTTACCACGCCCACTCTCCCAATCTATAAACAAAGCATATTAAAGGCCAGGATCAGTCGTACGACCTGTCAAAAATTGCATGTTTGCTCAAAATGTATGATAGCGTGGACTAAAAGTGTATGTGTGTGATAGACTTTTTGAAATATCTATACGATTTTATAATCTTCTGAAATAATTCATAAAATATTTTTCTCTATGATGATATTTATTATGATATTTTTTGTATAATAGTCTGGTAACTACGACGACATTTTGGAACGATTTTTAAAGTAGGACAGAATACTGTCAAATTTTTGTGTGATTAAATCGTACGATTGTCTATGATAATAAATCCTGGCCTTAATAAGAAAGTTTTTAGTACAAAACATTAAGTGGTTTTTGTTTTTTTTTTTATAGGGGCAAAATCACATGTGTTGTCATTAAAAATCGCAACTCACGAACGCGTCGTTTAACCCTTTCGGGACGGAGTTTTATTTTGAAAACCAAATTATGTATGGTAAAATTTTTTTCATATTCTACAAGGTATAATAAAAGTATTATGTTCTCCATACTTAAAAATTTTAAATTCGTCCTTTTATCCTGGAACATATAATCCCAACAAGTATTTTCACAGGACATAAAATCCCAATCAGTGTTCTCCAGGAGCGATTGGAAATTAAAAAGATAACTAAAATATAAATATTATTAGATTTAGATAAAAGTTTGGATTTATTTTTAACTTCTCTTGCTCTACTGGCAAGTGGTCTCCAATATTAAGGCTATCCGTTTTTGGACGTTTGAGAGTTTTACCACCCTGGCGATTGCATTGAAAATAAGGAAAATACGACAGTTTGAAAATTGCTGGGACGTATTATCCCAGTAGTCCCGAAAGGGTTAAACTTTAATTACGAACAAACCCTAAAAATTTAAACGAAATCGGTTTGACCATTCTTAAGTTATAAAGTCACAACACACTTGCAACAATTTTTTATATATTTAGATTATATCACTTTCATTATAGAGGATCAAATTTTTCAGGGAAGAACTAACTTATTAACGATACTTTTTTATGTGACCAGTATTCTAGTGATGTCCAAAAGTAATATTTTGTACTAAAACAAAATTACCGTGTTTTAAGACTTTATAAAAAATCGTAATTTTTTGTGCAAATGTCGGCAAATTGGCACTTTTATCATTTTGAGGCAAATATAACAGGCCTGCTTAAAGGTAATTGATTATATAGTAGGGGACAAGCTTTCTTTCTCTCACAGACATAAAACTTTTAAAAACTCTAAGAAAAATATAAAACAAATTTTAATTTTAGTTTGATTTCATCAACAAAGAAACCATATTAATATTTAATATAATTTTTTATTAATTATTTTATTTTTATATATGTATATATTTATGTCTACTATGTCTATTGTTTAAAACATTGATATGTATAAATTACATAATTACTCATCATGTAAATATTTAAAAATCTTTATTGCAACGAAATTCAAATTAATTATTGTAAAAGCCAAAATTATACAAGACTTATTATACAAGAGACTAAAATTATTTGAACAATGACAATTAATTATAATATTTTTAATAATAATAGGTGGTTAAGATTATCTATTTTTTTCTTTCTTATTATTATTATTTTGAGAGAAATAAAAATACAAATTTAAAAATAGAAAATTTTTGTTTTTAAAGGGCAAAACTATAATTGACTTATGGGGAAGTTTTTAATTTATTTTTCACCATTTTTTGCAACGCTTAAATGACGTCAAATCCAACAATAATATGTAAGGGATTTTAAAGTATTTCTTACTTTAGTAGGTTATTTACTACTAATTACGCTAAATAGAAAATTTGACTAAATTTTTAATGAGGACATTTTTCTGACGAAACAAAGGAAACCATATGTTTTTAAAGTATTTTTTATTTAATTTCCATTTTTTCCATAAGCGGGAAAAGGAAATTGTTTGTCTTTATTAAATAAAATTGCGACCACATTCCACAAAATAGTAAAAAGAATCGAATACTTTAAAGTTATATTTTTATTTGTAATATTTAAATTACAAATAAATTATAGAGTTTCAGTTAAACCCAAGTTCGTTGCTCTATGTTGTCTTATACATATAGTACATGTAATGTAATAGCGAACTTGGGCCTAAATGAAAACTAAAATATATTTTTAATTAAAAAGTCTATTATAGTTAAGCCACAAAAAATTGGAAATATAATTTTAATCAGCGTTAAATGGAAGTTAGTGAATTATGAATAAATAGAATAAAATCACTTTTTGGATTTTATTTTACAGTTTTAAAATCGTTTATAAGCATTCATAATATAAAATAAAAAAAAAAACAAACGTTCATTAATTGACACTAAATTCTTCATCTCTCTCTTTAGCTCTCTCTCTCTCTCTCTCTGTCTCTCTTAAAATATGCAGGCTAGCAATAATAATATGGTATAAACACAACTAGGACAAAAGAGGAATTTCGCACGGCACTAAAAATTCGTCGACTAAAACTCAATTAGGACGAGAACAAATTAATTTGAATATACATATGTATGTACATACATATATTATTGTTTATATGTGCCAAGTGATAGAGTGACCATGTATTTGACAAAAAGAAGCAATAATTGAGTAAAATAAAAAAAACGATTAGCGCATATACATATGTGCTATAAGTAAAAGTAAAACAAAATTTAAAGGTAAAAACAAAATAAATAGAAAAAGAGTCGCTCTACTTCAAAATTTTAGGCGTATCGCAGAGCTCCTTACGTATGACGGATGTCGTTCGAAGCACTGTGTACGTTTTTATATACACAAAAATGTTTTACATCTGTCGACGAATATTTTCCACGAAAAATTCGTTAATCGTCCCAAATGTGTTTAAGTCAATAGTTATAGCAACACCCGGCAATGCGTTATGTTGGAACAGGAAAGATACTATAGAAAGTAGTAAAGAAAATAATTTTTGGAAGAATTCATTGGAAAACTCTTTCCATAAATTGTAACACGTAACATCCTTGTAGTGCATTGTAAATGAAGACTAATTATTTGTGGGATATATCTGCAATCATAAATTTATTGCATGTCTAGCTATGTGCTAAATCATCTTATCTAGAGCTGCTTCCCTGAAAATCTTCAGAATTGCTATTGGTTTAAGTTTTGGCAGATTACCTTCCCCTAATAGGTGCTGTGTGTTTGAATAGATTAAGGAAAAATTTAAGTAACACATATTGAGCAACCACAGAAGTTGCGTTCATAGTATTGTCTGCGTGTTTGTTAAAACAAAAGATCATGAGTTCAATCCCCGTCGGCGATTTACGATTTCTTCCATAATCGAGCTATAGATTAAGAAAAAAGGAAGAAAATTATTATATATACCCGCGGAAAATTACTTGGTTAATGTTCATTAGAAAAGCTGCAATTAGCAGACAGCAGCTGAAAGAGGCGCTAACATGGTAAAAATAAGGAGCCTTAGTTAGCAAGAGAAATAATAACAATACTTGGCATTAGTGGCCGCGTAAGTTAAATGAGCGGGATTGGTAAACAGGAAAGAATAATGTTTTTTCCATTCTCCAACGGGGTGGCAGCGTAGTGTGGTCTGGATGGTTTATGTTTGGTAATCAGCATTCCCATCTTTGATATTAACACATTTAAAGAACGTTCTGTATACTCAGCTCTGCCATTTAAAATTTGTATATATGTTTTGCCACAAAAAATTTAACATTAGTCCAATTCACAATCTTGTGCAAATGGTCTTGTATCATAGGATTTACAAAATTGTGTAGCATATTTTACTCATTACTATAAGTTTTGTTGGTGTAGACTAAAAGTATGCTACACAATTTTGCAAACGCTATGATGCAAGACCATTTGCACAAGATTGTCTATTGGGCTATTATGTACGTAAAATGTTGTTGTGATTCGCTAAGGAAAAGTTCGCATGCAAAGTTTGACATGAAATGTCGTGTGGAAAAAAGTTAAGAGATCATTCACATTTGATTTTTTATAAGAAATTTTGAAAAAAAAACAATTATAATCTAATTTAACTGATTTAAAATTTTCATTTTTAAATGTAATTTTTATATTTCTTTCTAATTTAATGCTTATTTACATAAATATATTTACTCTATAAATAATTTTATTTATTGCTTTAATAACTAACTGAATAATTTGTTAACGCAAGATAATCAAAGTTTTAAATACATATACAATATTTAAAAATTAATAACATTTTCTTTCGTTAAGAGTATGAAGGGTCTTTAAATTTTAAATAAACATAAAGCACATTCAGATTTTTATATGAATAAAATGACAATAAAAAATTGCAAAGATTTTTTTTATTTAGTTTATATTCAACAAATTCTTTAAATAATTTTTTAACAACAACAACATTAATAACAGACAAGTATAGAATTTTAAAATTAAAAATTTATAACTTAGAAACAGACTTTGTATATTATTTTTTTATCTTTTTTTAATTTAAAATTTTTTAATTTCTTAACATTTTATTTAAAAGATATGTGTCATTTGATATGTATGAGATTTCCATGTTTGATATGTAATTTGTGTGTTACATTTATTTTTATTAATATTCGTTTTTTGAGGCAGCTCTAATAGGGGTTTGTATACTTTAGACAATTATCTAGATTCTTAGACACTTTAATTTAATTAAGTTTAACATTCATTATACGATTACAAAATAATAAAAAAAATCGATTTTTTTCTTTTTGTTTATGTAATATAACGGCATATATTCATTAGTAACTGTAAATATTACCTTAGTATTTGTTTTTTTTTTAATTATAAGCATTGAGTTGAAAGCATTTTAAATAATTTTTTATACAAAAAACTTAAAAAATAATTTTTTTAATTTTTTTTACCGTTTGTGCTACGCAAAACAAAATAAAAATAAATAAAAATATTAAAAAAAAATTAATACTACTTTAAATATAATGCTAAAAAACTATTGTTAGGATGAACTTTGATTATTTTTATTAAACACAAAAATATGTTTTATTAAATTAATAAATTTCACACCCAGAATGACCGCTCTGCTCTCTTTTAAGGCCAATCCAAAGCTTTAACAAAAATTACCAACAACTAAAAAAAGCTATTTTTCTTCTTTTATAATTAAAATGTAATTTATTTATCCGTCATTAATGCCTAGTAATTAATTGTTTCACTAACTTTGAAAGGGAATATAAATAGCTGGTGTTAAGTGGCCGTATTATTAAACACCAGCTTGGACAATAATTTTATTTTTGTTTTTTAATTTTTATTGTTATTTTGTTTATTTTACGTTTTCCTATTAGATTTGCCGACAGTTTAATGCTGTACAACATGTAGTGGCATGACAACTTATTACATGCTTTATAGGCAACTTGCTATTCATCTAGAGTTTAGCACTCTTCTGGAAATATTTTTAGAAAAATAACCACGCAGATTTGGCTTGAAACAGCCAAATACCTACAGATACCTCTTTTTTCTGTAATAGATAAATTACATTTTTATTATGAAACTAGCTATTCCCAGGGCGCTTCCCTACTTTAAAGGAGAAAAATCGTACCACGACCACTCTTCCAAGCAAGATTTTTATTCAATTAATTGGGAAGTTATAAAAGCTTTCCTTCTGCCTATCGGACCTTATGAATCAGAACTTATTTATCTTTCAAATATTCTTAAAATAGTGTTTTTTTTTTTAAATCGATTCCGCTTATTTTTCTTTTTTGCCACTTACCCGTCTTTTTTCTTTTTTAAAATATCTATCTCTATTTTAATTTTTTTAAATCGGTGCAGCGGTAAGTTACCGTTATAGTCCTAACTCTCAAAAGCGCCATCACTGAATTCATGCAAACCTTAGATAAGCCATTTACACGACCATACGAACAAAGCCTAAAATCGAATTTAATCGAATTCCGTTTGGCGGGTCTTGAGTTATAAAATAAAAACTATTTAGATATTAATGGCTTATTGTTATATTATAGAAATAATTCCAAAATATTCCTTCAAATCAATTAGAACTATTTCATACAAGTAGTAGAGGCAGTCAGTCAAGTTCCCAACTATGATGGCACTATCTCTAGAAATATTTACATATTTTAATACAAGGAAAATATATTTAAAAATTTCTGTTTCTTATGCGCTCTTATGAAATTTTCGAAACAAGCTGAGCAAAATACTATTTTTTTTTTTATTATTTTGCAGTTATTTTTTAACGTTGTCTGTCTGTGGACCATTCTGCTAGTGCATTAATTTTAGCGTACTTTTTCTAGATAAAAGGTACACTATGGCTTCTCTTTTACATCGCGGACTGCAGTTGTGGGATATTTCATAAGGATCGGTTAAGTGGTTAGTTCGTAAAAGCGTTACAAGCAAACGTGCTTTTGCATTTATAACATTAGTGAAATGGACAAAACATCCTACTACGATCTGATGTGTTATTAAGATAATACTGATGTTCAGTTTTGACCATAAAACTTTAGGTCAGGCGCATGCCACTTCAAAAAAAAAAAATTGTAGCCACTCGATATAAAAATAATTTTTTATATTTAATATGTCTATCTCTAAACTATCAAGTGCTACGCCGCCTAATTTGCAACTAAGAAGAATTTTCTTAAGTGTTCTGATTGCTTCGAATGCTAAATAGATTAACTCCAATTTCCTTTTATTTGTAAGTGTTCATCTTAAAGCACTTTTAGAAGGCTTAGTATTGCCTTTACATTAGACCTGAAATCTAGTAGATTTGATTATAAATCTTGTTGGTTTTTACTCAATTTTTTTTTTTTTTTTTTTTTTTTTTACACTAAAAGTATTTCAGCTTTACAACAAATAGAAAAATAGGCCTTTAAAAATTATATTCCATAACTTTTATAATTTTCACATTATTAATTTTGTTACTTTTATACATCTATTTCTTTATTTTATTAATATTAAATCAAAAATATTGGAATTTTTTGGTGTATTTTTAATGGTTATGTTTATGTCATTTGTCATTCATCATTTTTTTTTTGTGCAGCGTAGTTTTTTTTTTTTTTTTTTTGGGACAATTTGGAAAAAATCATAGTTGTATCACTAAGTACTACTAGATTTTTATAGATTTCGTCAAAATCTACTGATGAAGATAATTTTGCTTTGTATGGAAAATCTAGTATAAATCTACTAGATTTGCCTGAAATTTCGTAAGTACACCACTACCTCGCTATGCGTCGTTTCGTTTTTTGTTTTTTCGAACTTCTGTCGCTGCTAAATTAGACTAGTTTCCACTGTGCGTCGTTCGATTATCGAAGTTGCCTTGTCTTGGGCGCGAGTCTTTAATTTAATTATATTTTCTTCCTAAAAGATGACACAACTTTTTTTTCTAATTGCGCTATGCCATTAAAACTCGGAGTCTCTTTCTAACTGAAAATCAACGTTATTTTAATACAGTTCAAATTTCACTTTGTTTTGCTAGTTTTAGAGTTTAGTTTCAATTTGTGTGTTGTGCTTTTTGTAATTAATACAAAATTTAACCTGTAAACAAATTTCCTAAGCGATGGGTTTGATTGACGAAGCTATGGGTTTTTTAAACGATCCTGACAGCGGAGGGAGTTTAAAAGAGTCCCAGATGATAGCTACGAATGTCAATTGCTACAAGGAAATTTATTATACATTTTTGTGAAAGAAACCCGACTATGGACTCATCCGACAGTAATAAATTTTTATTTTTTTTTTTTTATAAATTAATTGAACATTTTGTTTCAATTGAAGTTGATTTTTTTTTTTTTTTTTTTGTTATTTCTATGCATGTAATAAAATTTTATATTATTATTTTTGTTTTTTAAATGCTTACTTTGAAAAATTTTCAGTTTTTTAAAGTAGTATTTTCGGAACCCTGGAACCTTTCTTCGACCTTTACATGGTTTGCTATAGAAAATCATAATTCACTTTGCGTCGTGTTTTTCTGTCAATGTTAAAAATATTTTCCAAAATAAATTCTTCTTAATTCTTTTCTTTAAAAAATTTTTAAAAGTTTTAAATGTCTAAAGGAAAATATTTATTTTTTAAACTAAATTTTATGGAGTTAATCAATTTGGCAATTCAAACTTTCAATTTGTATTAAGAATCGTTTTAAAAAAAATGCTTTCAATACAATATTTCTTATTTGTTTTTAACTTTTATGTTGTAAAACCTTTTAGTAATAAACTCTGTAAGAGTTCAAAAAATTATTATTATAACAAACTGGGAAAAAAATAGTTTCTTAATAAATCTCTATATTTTATATTTTTTTTTTTTTTTTTTTTTTTGCTTTTTTATAACTTATTAAGGAATATATTTTTTCCGTTATATAAATATATATAATACACTTAATTATCTATTGTATATATATAATTCTTTCTGATATTTGGTATTTAAAGTGGTTAAATTTAATTGAAAAATGATATGTTTCAGTTTGTTGGTTGGTTTTTATACTTAATTAATTAAATTTAATAGTTTAACATTTCAATAGTAATATATTTTTAGCTTCGTTAGTTATTTTCAAATATTATTACATTTTTTTATTTATTTATTTACTTTTTTATTTCAATTTTTTTTTTCTTTTTTGCAGTTGTAAGAATATTTTAATATTTTAAAAATATTCCTTATACTTGGAAGGTTTTATGTTAATAACATAAAAAAAAATATATATTGAATAATTGCAAAAAAAAATGAATACATATATGTATATAAAATCATATTCTTTAATATTTCATTCAATATCCGCATCAAAATGGTAACGTCATTTTATTTTATGCAAAAATATTAAGGTCTTGATACTTAATACCTTTCTATTGTTGTTCTTTAGTCTCAAACCACATTTTGCAACTGTTGTTGGGGAATTTTTGTTTTTTTTTAGTTAGAAATGAAAAACGAATAGAAATGGGTATATTGTTTCATGTATGTACGTGCTTGTTATTCATTATTTAAAACAAAATAACATCACAACAATAAAAACTGAAATTGCAATCTTAAAAGGTAATTAAAGAAAATTGCAGACACAATTATTGCATGTCTAAACACACCGGTCCTAAGTCTCTTTTTGTATATATTTAGGCAACATTAGAGAAATTCAATAGTTCAACAATTTCGTTTTCACAAATTCAAATCAAACTGCAACACCACAAAAGTTCAAGCTAAATAAAAAGAACTCTAGGTAAAATTAATTTTCTTTAAATTTTATAATTTTCGGCGCTTTTTGTCAGGAAAATATGGATTTTTTTTTCTTATGAATGCAAATAATAAATAAGATTATTTATAAATTAATATTGTTTTTATATTTAATCCAGTGTATAAAAGCAAAAAAATCGTTTCGTTTAAAGACATACATTTTAAAAAATTTTTTAAATGTTCTCCAAAGCAAATAATTTTTGAATGATAAAAAACAGAAATTCGAAATGCAAAATTGGCTTTTCGCTCATCTACTTGCCTTAATATATATTAATGTAATTAAAGGATTATAACATATAGTTCTTTAAAAAATAATAATAAAAAAATAAGTGTTTTTTTGGAAGCGCTAATTTATTCTTTAGTATAACGAACACTTCATTTTGCAAACGTTTCTGAAACGTTTTTTTCTCAAAACCTTTAATTTTATTATAAACGTTATTTTCTTCTGGCTACGTACTTTTACTTTTATGTACATTCTGTGTTAGCACAAACAAAAACAATAGAAAACTAAATGATACACTATAAAGAACGAAACGAAACGTTCAGTTTTGTTTATTTTCGTACCCTGATTCAAACATTAGAACAATGAGCGTGTAGAATTTTATTATTTTTTTTAGTATCAATACTTAAAAATTCACAAGAAAATTAGAGCCCAGTTTAGTTAGAACCAAATATGGTTTAAAATTTTTATATCCAATTGAGTAAATTTTTTCTTACAGAATACGAAATTGTGGCTATCCTATGGAGAAGAGAAATATTGGTTATAAAAATTAAATTACAAGTTGGAACTGAGGCAAAAAAGTGATTATTAGTTAAAAAAATAAAAGTTATAGGAAAATTAAAATTATAAATATGAACGCCTAAATTAGTACAGACAGTAACCGTATGTGTTCTGGCTTCCGCATTCATAGATGTAAAAAATATTTCAAAAATAATATAAATTGATAAATTGAATCTGGTAGAATTTTATAAACTAAAAACTTTTAAAACAGTTTAAAATTTTCTACAAATCTTTGTGAAAACAACAAAAATTTTTAGAAAAAAAAAACAGAACAACAATTGTTTAATTTTCTTATGTTTAGAGCAGCTGTCAAAAGTTTATCATTTTATATTACAAAAGTTCTGTTTTTTATATTCTTTAAAATAGAATTGTAACAAGAGCTTAAAATCAATTTAAAAAACAAAGCATATTTTATTAAAAAGGATAAAAAAAAGTGAAATAATTAATTATGTTTTAAAGTTACTCGTACACTTAAGTGCTTGTTTTTTCTTTTTGTTGTTGTATTGTTGTAGTGGCATCGCCACCTGGTTTAAATTTGCCGTGCTATCATGTAACAAGTTTGTTTTTTATTTTTGTGAAAATGAATTGCTAAAGAGCAGGGTTCACTATCATACTCAGTCGTACGATCTGTCAAAAATTGCATGTGTGGATTAAAAATGTGACAGACTTTTCAACGTACAGATCTGTCAAAATGTCTTTTGAAATAATTTTCTCTATGCGAAAATTTTTAAGACGATGAGGAGAAAAAACAACAAAATATTTAAAACATATATTTTTTGCGACGTTATTCTGAAACGATTTTTAAAGTAGGACAGAATTCTTTCAGTTTTTTTTGTGATTAAATCGTACAATTGTATATGATAGTGAATCCTGGCCTTAAAGGATATGCATCTTAATACACTTAAAGAAAACGTAGTGTTTTTGTAAAGCTGCAATATTTGACACTGATCTTTTAATGGAATTCTCACAGCTTTTCGGACAATTAATAATTGAAATTTTATTACCAAAACAAGATTTATGAATTTAAAAAAATTATGACATTAAAAAGGTCAACAACAAATTAAATGTGAAAATAACTATTAGGCATTTTTAGAATTTTTTGACAAACAACCGCTTAAAAAAAATATTTCAATTTTAAAATAATTTTCAATTTAACTTTTTTTTCTAAAACTTTATTTGATATGTATTTTTATTTAACATCTTTTTAAGGGAATTCAATATGAAATTGTTTTTTCTTGTTTTAATTGTGAATACACAAATGCATTGTTTGATATGTAAAGGGTATAATTTTCCTCTTAATTATTGTTTCTTAGTGAATAGTTAGTTATATTTGGTTTAGTATCTTTTTTATCAATTTTTCTTGAAAATTTTTACTTTTGTAACATATAGGTTTAGTACTTTTTAACCTTAAAACATTTATGTAAGTTTCTCTTATATTTTTCTAAGTGTAAATTTAACAAACTTAAATAAAATTAAATTTAAAAATAATTTTTAGCAACTTAAGTCTAATTACAATAAATTAAAAATAAAGTATAGTTTTAATCAAACATTATTAATAACAATACCTGAGCATGTGTATGTGTATGTATGTATGTATTTAACAATAATCTTTTTTAAGCCTTTTTTAACTCATAAAAGTTTGTACATTTCAACTAATCAATAATCAAATGGATTTAGGATTTAAATGAACAAGCTTTTTTTATTCATTGCCCTCTTGCTAATTTGTTTAGTGTCACGAATATTTAATAATTTATGTACAGTTTTATATTTTTATAAATTAGTTCCAATTTTAAATTAGTTTTTGCTCAGTTTTTTTACAGAATTTAAGTTTTAAATTTATTTTTTAGTTTGTTGATATTTTTACTAAGTTTTTTCTTTAAGTGTAGAATCTGACTACAATGCTGCTTAGTTCACTTTATATTTTCTTAAGTTCTTTCTAGAATTTGTGATTTTTGTTTATTTATGATGAGCTTTTTGTTTTTTTTTGTGATATTTTTTTTTCTTTTTGTTTGTTTAAATCATCTTTTTTAGTTAAAGGATATGTTTGGATTTTTAATTTGTTTAAGTTTTCTTAATCTTTTATTTTGTTTAAAAGGCAGTATTGTCTTGCTCACCAGTTGGCACAGCCATAACTCTTGCTCCACTTTGATAATCACCAACATTACTACTCCCTGCTACGTCACCTGTTTCATTGTTTCCATCTCTGCTTGTATTTTGACCGGTGGCACTGCTTAACATTTTTTGTACTTGTTCTTGTGCCGTTTGTTGATTTAATCGTTTTGCTTCGTTAAATGGAAGATCATCGTCATCGGTTTCTAAAGCTGGATTTATACGTCCATTGCGCTCATCTTTGCCAGCCATTGTTGCAGCACCATATGATCTACCCAACGGTCCAGCCATAACGGAAAGCTGAGGAATGCAATTTTCATTAGAAATATGTATTAAAATGATTATTATAAAGTAGTTGCATAACACAAAAAATGTTTATTTTTAATCATTAAATTATGAATGATCTATTATGTCATTCATTCCAAACGGAATGCTTTTAATCCCCACCGATTTTGTTTTACTTTCTTCACATTACGACAATTATTTTACTTTCAAAAAAATACTTAATCAGAATTATAAAAAAGTATACGAGGGCTGCTATATATATTTCTGGCCTGGCAACACAGAGTGCTGCCAAGTGCAATCTGACATTTCCATTGGAAAGTTTGTCATTTTTAAGCATAATCGTACTCAAAACGTTTTGACGTACGACCATTATTTGTGTTGTTTACAGTGACTTGAAAAAATTAATATAGAAAAAAATGGAATTAACTCGTGAACATTTTCGTGCCATCATTTTTCAAAACGTTCGACGTGGATTATCACGACAAGAGTGCATTGATGAACTTAAATCTTTGTATGGCGATGAAGCACCATCCTATAGCACTGTGAAAAATTGGTATAATGAATTTAATCGTGGCCGAAGCTCGCTCAAAGACGAATTCCGTCCAAAAACGGCTGTTGTGCCAGAGAACATTGATGCCGTGCGTGAACTCATAATGCAAGATCGACATGCAACATACCGAGAAATAGAGACATCCTTGGATATTGCTTCCACCAGCATACATTCGATACTGCATGAACACCTGGCCGTAAAAAAGGTTTGTTCTCGTTGGATCCCGCATAATTTGAAAGTCACCCAAAAAAAGGCTCGTGTCGATTGGTGCAAAGAAATGTTGCAAAAATACGATTGCGGTGCTTCAAAAGACGTTTATAAGAATGCCACAGGTGACGAATCATGGATCTATGCGTATAAGCCCGAAACGAAACAACAATCGACCGTGTGGGTCTTCAAAGACGAGCAAAATGCAACGAAAGTTGTTCGTGGAAGAAACACTTCGAAGCAAATGGTCGCCTGTTTCTTCGGCAAAACTGGTCTTGTGGCGACTTTTCCACTAGAGCAACGTAGGACGGTCACTTCTGAGTGGTACGCTACAATTTGTTTGCCTGAAGTCATCGGAGAAATTCGAAAAACCAACAAGAGAAGACGAATCATTGTTCACCATGACAATTCGAGCTTTCACACATCGGCTCAAACCAGAGCGTTTTTTACCGGCCAAAACGTCGAATTAATGAGTCATCCGCCGTACAGCCCTGACTTGGCACGTAATGACTTCTTCTTGTTTCCGTACATCAAGAAAAAAATGCGTGGTCAACGATTTTCGTCGCCAGAAGAAGCTGTTGAAGTGTTCAAAAACCATATTTTAGAGGTGTCTCAATCGGAGTGGAAAAAGTGTTTCGACAACTGGTTTGAGCGCATGCAAAAGTGTATAAATCATGCTGGAGAATACTTTGAAAAACAATAAAACCATTTTTGATTATAAATATTCGCATTTTCACTATTAGGCCAGAAATATATAAAGCAGCCCTCGTATCATAGATGGTGTAATATGATTCATTTTAGAAACTGTTTGCGATCAAGACAAGGTTATAGTGGAACTTCTATACGAAATGTAAGTATGGGTAAAATGTACAGTAACCCCAGATTTAAGCACACCTTAACACGCCGACCACTTTCCGCTTTGCACCAGCGCTGAAATAGAAGATGTTGAAAGCGAAATGAATGATGGTTTCAGGCATGCAATTATAAGACTTATCGCCATTTTCTTATTTAATCCAAAAAATGCCGTTTCAGACTGCTACAATTGGTAAAATACACTAAGCATATTTTATGTGCCTCTGCTTTAACAAAATAATGTTGATGGCAGGCAGAAAAAATCGCCTTTTAGACTATTCAAAATTAAATACAATTATATAGCGTACGCATTTGCTTATTTTTGGTAAATCTTTTTATAAACTAATAAAAATAATTCTACAAATTCTGTTGAAACTGAGTACGGCTCTTACTAAGTTTTTACGCAATACGAAAATAAAAATTATTTCTAATTGTTTAACCCACTGTTTATACGCAAAATGCACACAAAAATATTTTCGACATTTTAGTGGTACCGGATAAAATTTTATATTTAACTGGTAGAATTTCTACCCGCCAAAATATTTTGCAAATAGTGTTGTTAATCAGGAATTGCTTTTGTGAGTAAGATATTCGCAAATAAAAATTTAATTCAGCGTAGTTATAGAAGAAAAATATTTGTTGACATGAAATTTTTATTCCACCCGAACTGAATTGGTATCAGGAATTTCACGGAACCATTTATTCCACAACTTGAACAGTGTTACCATTGAATTTACAAAAATGAAAAAAAAAGTTGTTTAAGGCTTATAAAATGCAAATTTAAGCAAAAATGTCAAGTGGGATATTTTGAGATGATTCTTAGATTCGGAGTTACGGACCTCCAAAGCTTCTATGTATATGGCATATGCCAAGTATTTTATGGCAGAATATCTACTCGTATATAATAGAAAAGATAATTTCAATATTTATTTAATGAAAAAGAAAAAAAAGTAAAAAAAACGTAAGCAACTTTTTCCCAATAAGTAATAATAGGCTCATATCTTTTCTTTAAATAAATTTATAGAAAATATATTTTTTATTTACTACACAATATGCCTATAACCTTAAAATAACAACAAAAATTAAATTCCATTTCTTTGGAATTTATAATAAAATAAAAACAAAATTAACTTAAAAATTCGCTGTGCAAAACCTAAGCAACTTTTAATATTTGGTATGATATCCTTTGTTTCTTACGACCTTAGCGCATCATAGATTCAATAAGATTCGATAAAATAGATGTTCGTATAGCTTCCCACTATCATTTTAGACAGTTCATCAACTCCTGTTTATTTTTAAAGCGTCGAGTTCCAACTCTCCGTTTTAAAATTACAAAGAGGTTCTCTATGGGGGTCAAGTCAGGCGATTGAGGTGGCCAATCCATAATTTGAACCCCATTAGCTGATAACCAATCCTTGACTAACTTCTATGAGTGTTTCGGGTCATTGTCATGTTGAAACACCAATCGAAGTAGCATTTCCCACTCAGCATAATTAAGCATGTGAGTTGCTAAAATGTCTCTGTAAACAAAACGATCCATTTTTGTTTGAATTTCTAAAAAAGGGATCAACACCACTGGCCGAAAAACAAGTCCAAACCATCACCAACCATCATTTCCACCCCCATGCTTTATTGTGACTTTTAAGTATCGAGGATGTAGCCGCTTTCCTTTTGGTCTTCTCACGTAACAAACTCCATCTGAATTTAGTAAGTTAAATTTAGATTCATCACTAAACAAAACAGTTCTCCATTTGGATATAGTCTAATCCATATGTGCTCTAGCAAAATCCAACCTAAAACAACCAAAAAGCTAAGAAAATCAAAGTCTACGTTGCAATCAATCAAACAAACCTCTTTTTTAAATGCTTCTTCGTCAGCATAGGCTTCTTAGATGGCATGAAGCTCCTTAATTTTTTTTCAATAAACGTTTTCTTACTGTGGAATAACTAATCTGAAGTTCAAGCTCGTTCATTATGTCTCTCGACGAAATAAATGGATTTTTTTTTTAATTAGACGGACAATTTTCTGGTCTGTTCGCTCAGAAGTTTATCGAGGTCGCCTATCGCTATTGGCTTCCTCTACTTTCCCAGTAGCTTTATACTTTTTTATAAGTCGGGAAACTATTGATTTATTAATATTCAATTGCAATTTGCTATAGCAATTTGGGATTTACCGTTATTAAAAGTTCAATAATCTTTAGCTTTAAAGCTGATCCATAATGTGTTCGCATCATGGTTGCACTTTTAAAGAATTAGTACTACTTAAACGCATAAAACCAACCAAAATTATTTGTTTCAATAGCAATCATAACGAGACTAAATTTCTTTTTTAATTTTTGTTGTTGTTTTAGTTAATATTTCGCAACAAATGCAACAATGTAAAAGTTGCTTAGGTTTCGAACAGCGAATTTTTAAGTTAATTTTGTTTTATAAATTCTTCCAAAGACACAAAATGTATTTTTTGTTGTTATTATTAGTATGTAGACTATATGTATAATAATAAATAAAAGGGAAAATTTTCATTAATCTATTTAAATAGAACATATGCGACCATGAGTATTTACTGGGGAAAAGTTGCTTAGGTTTCCAACAGTACTGTATATATAATTTTACATAAAAATGTCATCGGCTCTTAATGGATTCAGCACTTTATAAAATTTTAGTATTTCCTCAAAGATCTCTTCAATAGCTTTAAAATGATACCCGTAACTCGAAAATATGGGTGAACGCCAATTTTTCCACTTGATGTTTTCTTCTTCTTTTTCAATTCTCTACAGCCGCATATATGTATGTATTTGTTTTTTGATTTCAGTTACATTATTCTTGCAAATAATAGGGAAAAATTAGAGGTAGGCGCGTTGTTTTTCCCGCTGCCTCAAGGGGCATGTACCGATCTTGCTAATTTCCAATAGCATATCTAAATTTTTTGTAGCTGATCTAGTGCCTCGGAAAACACTTACATGGACGGAATGGCGGACATCGCTCAATCAACTTCGCTATGCCGGCCGTTGGCCTGTGTAATAAACAGAAAATCGTCATGCCTATTAATTGTACAATAAGGATTTAATCCTTAAACCTTTACTTTTTAGTTTAACACTACATTTTGGTACTAAATTATTAAATTAAAAATTTTTTGACATCGATTAAGCACAATAATGTCTTAATATCTGGTCACGCTGATGAGATTTTAGCCTGTAATCCAGTATTTAATTTGTCTAAACAAACAAGTGGGGGGGAAAACATATGTTTTTTTTCGTTTACATATGTATTTTCTTTTTAATAATTAAGCCACATGAACGTAAAAAGTTTAGCTTAAATCTTTTCTTAATTTAGCTTACCTGTTCTCCCGATTCGGCAGGTTCACCAACTCTAACAATATCTTCCGGTATATTAACCACACAACGGAACACATCATAACTTGGTGGTAGCTTACCAGATTCAAACATCATTCTGAAAAATTATTAGTTTATAATATTCTATACACTTTTTTTGTTATAAAGTTAAATTAATACTTAGTCCACCATGACACCAAAATCAATGTTATAAGGCTTAAAATCATAGCCATCGTCCGGAATGGAAATAATTGGGTTTGAGTTTCCTCATCATAGCCAGGGAAATGTATTAGAGCGGGTAGACCAAGTAAGGCCTCACCGCCTGACAGACGTATAAAAAGTGCTATTATATAAGCTGCTAAACTACCATAAGTATTGCAATGTTTTTTAAAATGTACTACCATTAACAGTTGGGGAAATAGGATGACGTATACCAAATCAGAACACATGGACCTGGGAAGGAAATAATTGAGAAAAAATATTAAAACTACAAAAGTAAAATAAATTAATAATTTTTTTTAATGTCTACCATAAACCATAAATCGAGGGTATAGTCAAGGCCATAATGGTCGATAATATACCCACAACTATAATGCCACCTCTCATCACCCATATAATTTCCATTTCGGAAGCTTTTTGACGAAATATTAACTTGTAAACATTTCGCGCAAACATTGAAGCGGCGGACAATACTGACGAATCGGCGGAGGACATAACGGCTGCAGATACAGCACCCAGACCAAAGAATGATACGAAATCTGGTGTTAGATATTGCAATACCATGGGCAGAATCATGCTAGTTTCTTGCACGGTTAAGGGATAAGGGCCTGTGTAATCGGTTTCATTCCAGGCTAGAAATTTATTTATAAGTTTTAATTAAACAAATATACAAAATTTTTAATATTAATAAAAAAAAAAAAACATACGTGTGGCTTTGGCAATAGCGCCAATTATTACCGGTGGGATGGCCATTAAAATACAACCTGCAGCAGCTACGTAGGATAAAATTTGTGCACGACTTGCAGTCTTACTGGATAAAACACGTTGGAAGTATACCTGTGAATAATACAAAAAAAAATGCATTTTTATAAAGACTTCTTAAGTGTTGTTGCTTTCATATAGTGTGAAAAATATTAAAAACAAAGAAAAGAAGAAGAACTTCAAAATCTAATCAAAAATTAAATTTGAAACTCAAATAAAGTTGAACTAAGGCTTAAGAATTTGTGTTTCGTAAACTTACCTGCCATGGTATGCCACCAAATATTAACAACAATCCATAGTCTATGTAGAACCATCTTTGCTCAGGGTCCACATGACCAATCCAATCTACATCCATTGATGACAAACTTCTGACATGCTCATTAGCCCATGCAAACGGTATACACATCCACAAACCAATAAAAATACAAAACAACTGTATCACATCTGTATAGGCCACTGAATAGAGACCCCCAAAAAGTGTATAAAAAATGGCAATGCAAGATGATAATATAACCGAAGTACGATGATCCATATCAATAATTACAGACAGAGTTGCACCCAAAGCTGCTAAAATACCTGCAGCCCAAAACACTTCACCACAAAGCGCAGGCAAAAACAAAAGGCCACCCATACGTTCACCAAACGAATCCTGCAGTGGATCCAACATGGTAATATAGCCTTGCTTACGCATAGGATTGGCAAAGAATATACCACCTGGCCAAAAAATTTTATATATCAAAACGTATTACAACAAGATATTTTATTTCTGCAGGTTTTTTTTCAACAGAAAATAGTTTTCAACTCACCAAATATTAAGCTCAAAGCATAGCCAAAGGGCGCCTGACACCAAACTAAGCCAGAGGTATAAATAGCCTCAGCGGTACCATTAATATAACCGCCACCTACCCAGGTTGCTAAAATATATAATATTGATTTTATAGAAATTCATGTTAAAAGATTCCAAAATTTAAACTAAAAAATTAAAAAGTACAAACCAATTTTTTGTAAACGTAAAATGTTCAGATTTTTCAATTTCGAGAAAAAAAAACTTTTCTAAAGAACAATTTAAAAGTGCACGAAGATTGCTAGAACTCTAACTATGAATTTGCAGATTATGGAAGCAGCTTTTTGGCGGCGGTAAAAACGCAGAGTTTGAAGTAGACCACTATTTAAAAAAGTAACAGTGCTATATTCGGCTATGCCGAATCTTATATACCCTTCACCATCTACGTAAATATAGTTAAGTGAAGTAACTCCAATTAAAAAAGCAAATATTGGGGTGACAGAGAATTAACAAATAAAAAAAAAAAATAAAGTACATATGTATATACTTATAAAGTGCATATATATTGTTACGAAAATAAGATCTGGCAATCCCTGTTGTTGTTATCCGTAAGAGCGTGGCTATTGGATTAGAGGGGAGATGAATGGCTTGGCTAAAAGGAGTAGGGTCTGTGGATGGTTAAGGTTACTAAAGGCATTGAGTATTTTATATCTCGTCGGAGTAATACAGCAGTGCAGCGTGGATGGCTGCGCTTGTAATAATAAATAAATGCATGTTTAGTAAACACGAGACCATGGGATTCACAAGACCGGTAGTATCAAGAAGTATAGCCAGAGAAAGTCATTAAGTAAGAATACAGAATTTATAATGAGCCCCACAGTGGCATTTGCAGTCAAAAGAATCCGAACGTGTTATCTAAAAAGGCAAAAACGTAACAATATTTTACGTAAAAATGCCATCGGCTCTTAATGGATTGGAAATGTTTGTATTTACTTTAAAATCTCTTCAAAAGCTTTTAGATGATACTCGTATTCATACTTTAAAAAATTTGAAAATTTTAGAGGCCTGTAACTCGAAAAACTATGAGCGCGCTCGCCATATGTTTTTCTTATTTTTTATTTCTCTATCGCCCCATATATTTTTTTCATTGGAGCTTCTTCATTGTTCCAAGTAATATGGAAAAATTTGAGGTAGGCGTGGTGTTTTGCCCGCTGCGTCTAAGGACATGAACGCATCTATCTACCTTAGGCTGTCAATGTGTGATATTCATAGAGAAAAATTGTCAAAATAACGTAAAATCGTCACATCTTGCAACCCTAGTTATCAAAACTGCCAGAAGACAAAATGGCTACATTGGAGATTATGTCAGTATTAAATTCACATTGGGGATTATGTCTGTATTATTTTCAATTGAAAGTCGGAAAAAAACAAATTTGGAATTTAAGAATTCACACAACTGTAGCTAAACTTATTTAATAATAATTCACAAAATTGTCGTACACACTATATATACATTTATATAAAAGAAATCAACTTTAAATTTTAGCGTACCCAGTTTGCCCCGTTTTGCTATTTGTCTTAAATATTCCGGTCTTGTTTCAAATTCCTACAAAACTTGCTTTGTGTTTAGAACCCACAACTAAAGGCTGGTTCACCGGCAAAAATTTTGTTCCGAAACATTTTTTTTTTTATATGTAGTTTCTCTCTCTCTCAAAAAATAAAATGTCAAACTACATATAAAAAAAAATGTTTCGGAACAAAATTTTTGCCGGTGAACCAGCCTTAAAAGTTTGTTTCTTTTTTCATTTTATATATTTTTGAAATTATTAATATTGAAAAATATAAGGATTTAAAAAATAAAATTTGTAAATAAAAAACTGCTAGGAATGAAAACAATCTGGCCAAGGCGCTCCCATGTTGGCCTACGAAAATGTTTTTTTTCACATGTTCAGCGTTGCACTTTTATTCTTTAGAAAGTAAATCATTGCTTAATACTAGAGTGTTTTTCTTTTTTTGAATGAAATTAACCAATTATTAGTGGTGATGTCCTCATAACTTACGATAAGACAAACAGTATGTATAAATATAAAATAAGACGCATTTCTGTTTTAAACTTTAAAAACAATTTTGATAATGATAGAAAAACATTACTTCTTTATAATCTGGTTCTAAGTTGTTTCAAAAACTTTTGCTATATAAATTTACTCATGAGAAGCAAAATAACAACTTTCTGTTTCAATGTAATTTAGAAAGAAATACCAGTATTGTAATTTAATGTTTTTTATTTGTGCTTAAGTTTTTCCATCTTTTAAATTAGTTTAAAATAATTTTTATCTGGCAACGCCACTGGATATTTAAGAGAAACTAATGTTGTATAATTCATTTTTTTATCTTATATTATTAAAGAAATTACCTGTCATTGTAAATATTCCCACGAAGAGGCCTATTGATCGGCCAGCAAGCATAACCTCCTCCTCAGAATCATTGCCAGATTCCTTTTTTCGACCAGCCCAAATGCCCACAAACAAGATGAGCAAATAGAAAAGCACAATGCTCACAACACCAGCAATATTAATCATTTTGTATGTTTTTTTTTAGAAATATTCTTAAACAAGCACACACAAACTTGCACACAAAGTTTTTCTTTTAACCACTAGTAACAGTTTTATCAATTTCTCTTGCTTAAACCTTGAGAACTTTAATTGTGTGTGTGTGTTATAAGTGTCAGTTTAGGGTCGTTGTTTTAATGGACGTAAAATGTGTGTTGAAATTTTTCTACTTTCTATTTTAAGCTTTTGTCGTTTAGTTTTCTTTTTATGTGTGCAATAGCATTAGTTGAGTTAATACGTATGGATGTATGCATGAGTTTACGTATTTATATTTTTTGCTTATTTCATAGATTAAATTTTATTTAATTGTAATGTTTTCAATTCTTGCTTTTTTTTGTAAAATTCAGAAAATAATTTATTTTAATTAAAATGTTATTTTTGCACTTGTTTAATTTTTGCTTGTTTTGTTTTTTTTCAAGTAATTTTCTTAAACTCTAGTGACGTTGTTAATTTGTTTATTTCCTTTTAATTTATTGTTTTAAATTACTATAATAAGTAATTTGTTGACATTTTTGTTGTCGACTTTTGTTATTTACTATTTAAAATTGCTGTTTAGTTCGATTTTAGCTTTAAGCCTGTAAAAAACACAAAATAAAATTAATTAAATCGAAATAATAATCGAACATATTAACATTACAAATTAATAAAATCTGCACTATAATTACATTTATAACACAAAACAAAAGTAAGAGTGCTATATATCGGCTATGCCAGAGCATTAAAAAATAAAAAAAATTAAGTACTATAACTTTACATAAAAATGTCATCGGCTCTTAATGGGTTAAGCATATTTTAAAAAAATTTAGTATTTCCTAAAATATCTCTTGAAAAACTTTTAAATGATACCTTCAAAATAAATCAAATCCACAAGAAAAGTGCCTTTGAAATGTTCAGAGGCCCATAACTCGAAAAATATGAGCGAGTGGCAACTGTTTCAGTTAATATTTTTTTCTTATTTTTAATTCTCTATCGCCTCATATACATATTTGTTTTTAGGGTTTTTTTTAATTAGAAGCAGGCGTGGTGTTTTGTCCTCTGCCTCGAAGAACATGGACCGATTTTACTGATTTTTTTTTTGGCGTATTTCATTTTTTTCTAGATCATTTAGTGACTTGGCAAAGTTGATTTTAACCCGAACACGGAAGGACAGACGGACATCGCTCATTTCACTCCGCTATGCATAAGAACTCAGAATATACATATATGGTTTATGGAGTCGGAAATGGGTATTGTAGAAATTACACACGGAATAACAAACTTAGATAAAACCTTTTTCTAAGTAAGACTGCTATATTCGGCTATGCCGAATCTTATATATCCCTTACCTTATATTCCTTCATCATATACATACATATAAATTGGCATAAGAAATTCTTTCCTACTATTTTGTTTTTCTGTGAAAAAAAAATATCGTCGAAAATTCTAAATTTTGCTTAGGGTTGCTGTCCCATTAACTTTCGTTTGTATTCTAAGGGCCAGATTTTGACTTTGTATTTAAATGTCATTAATATTTAAGTTCTATTTAAATACAAAATTCAGTTTTTCAATGGACACTTAAATGAAACTTAAATGACCAACCTTGTGTATTTAAAGTACATTTAAATAATACTGTTTTACCATATGATTATGGCATTTTGTTTTTTGTTGTTGTTTCAAAACTAAACAAAAGTAAACAAACATTTTAGCCATTGATAGATGTTTTGCACACATTTCTTAATGAAAATTGTAATTAAAAAGTTAAATTAATAAATAAAATAAGTTTAGGTGATGAATACATTGTATCGCTGGCATTTTTTATTATATTTCAAATATTTTTAACATTTAAAATTGTGTTTGTAAGCAGCTGTTATAGATAGTTGTTTTGATATTTCCTAATGCTGCCATATTTTTATCATCGTTAAATAAAAACAATCATAGATGACTTAAAAACTGAAACTGTATTTAAATACAAATTAAAGCCCAGTTTCACGATGTTGCAATCTTTCTTTTGTTTGTTCGCACAAGTGCATTCAAAACAAAAACAAAGTGTAAAAAATTGTTTTTGTTTAAAATGTAATTATGCGAACGAACTAACGATTGCGACATCGTGAAGCTGGCCCTTCCTAAATGCGTATTTAAATATGAAATCAAAAACGGCCCATAAGTACTCAGTAAAAACTTAGTACTTAGTAAAGACAACCATCTGCAGCAATACAAACAAAAGTTGAAAAATTAGAGGCAGGTGCCGTGTTTTGCCGCTGCTTTGAAGAACATGGAGCGATCTTACAGATTTTCAATAGCAAAATTTTTGAACTCAAAATATATGTACTTACTTTAGGGGGTTGGAAATGGATAAATCTTAGATATACCCTTTCGAAATTTTATGAAAAAGAAGAATCATTTACGACATTCCAATTTTTGACATCTGTTGTTGAAAATATACAAAATTTATACGGAATCTTTTTTTAGATTAGCATTTTCAATAGCAGTTTCCTACGAAGCCTGTATTCCGCTAAAATAATAATTATTTATTTATTTACCTTCAATATTTATTTTGTGAATATATGTCTCGTTTCTATTCACCCTATTGTTTTTATCAGCCAGTTTTAAGGTAGTGAAATAGCAATAGATGGGTATGATTTCTAGCAATAACCAATTTTTAAGATATTTATTGAGAATTGTGGTAAATTATAAAAATAATAGCTTGAATGTTAAAACAGGATTTATTTCTTTAAATATTAATAAAACAAAATACAGTTGATATCATTCTGGACCTTTGATCTGCTTTAAGAAGTGATTTTAAAATATAATAATCCCAATTATGAATATTCTCACGGAATTTCTTTCCCACGGAAAAAAATTTTCTCGAGAAAAGATTTCTCCAAGTATGAATTCCGTAGAAACAAAATAATAAAAAAGTGGCATCATCGTAAATTGAAGAGACTTATTTTGTTTATTTACATATAATTTTTCTTTTATAATTCATAATACCTACTTTTTTCCCCCGTATTTTTTCACTTTCCGCAGGAATTTTTGTTTATAATTTTCGCATGGAATTTTTGTTTATAATTGGGCTGAATAATAATAAAATATAATGAGAAATCAATAAAAAATCATTCATATAATTCATGAATTTATCTTTTTCGGTATTTTGCAAAAGAATTTTTTACACAAAATTTCGTTTAATGGATTTTCTTTAATTAAATGCTTTTTGTTTAAAACGTCTTAACCCTTTCGGGACGGAGTTTTATTTTGCAAACCAAATTATGTATGGTAAAATTTTTTTCATATTCTAAAAGGTATGATAAAAGTATTATGTTCTCCATACTTAAAAATTTTAAATTCGTCCTTTTATCCTGGGACATATAATCCCAACAAGTGTTTTCATTGGGCATAAAATCACAATCAGTGTTCTCGAAGAGCGATTCGAAATTAAAAAGACAACTAAAATATATATATTATTAGATTGAGATAAAAGTTTACATTTATTTTTAACATTTTAGGAATGTAATTAGGTATTTATTTGTGGAACGGCCCAAAACACTTTTAACATAAGGCGTTGTTACAATCTGAGCATATCATCTTTGTTCGCTTTTCTATGCCAAGTGAAGAACAGCGGACACAGCGACAACGCTTCTCTTGCTCTACTGGCAAGTGGTCTCCAATATTGATGCTATCCGTTTTTGGACGTTTGGCAGTTCTACCTCCCTGGCGATTGCGTTGAAAATATAGAAAAAAGACAGTTTGAAAATTGCTGGGACGTATTATCCCAGTAGTCCCGAAAGGGTTAAACAACATTTCCGTAGTTTTGAGCAAATAGAAGAAAAATTCCTACAAATATAATATTTTTTATCGTGACAGTTAAGGTGCGGTCAGATTAGTCAAATATTTGACCAAAAGGGTCACAAATATCAATCAATCTTTTCTCACTCGTATCATTGCGAATGACGATTTATGATATAATAAATGTAATGCCTTATCTTTTATATTGAGTTGGATCTTATATTTCGTAATAAATATTTGAGGAGGACAAACATTTTCTCCACAATTAGTGGTTACGTCTCTTTGGTCAAATATTTTACTAGTCTGACCGTACCTTTATTAATATTTGTAATTTTTTGATATACATAAATACATATTTTTTTTTAATATTAACATACTTTTAAAACATAATATAAATAAATAAATTTTGACAAGTTTTAAAGCTAAATAACCGTCCCCATTGTAAATTTCATGTAAAATATTATATTTTTATTAGAAACTTCACAAGGTAATATAAAAAATAAACTTATAATAACGAGCATGATATTATTGGAAAATATATTTCGTCACTTAAAATGCGAAAGGGTGTAACAAGTAAAAAATTCAAAATTAATTTTCTGATTGATTATAATACTGTGCCAGTTAAAATGCTTTTATGGGTTGGGTCTATTTTTTGTGAAAAACTTGTCGCTCGCCCATATTTTCCGAGTTACGGGGCTTTTTAATTTTTTTTTTTAAATTTATATGGATATCATTTTAAAGCTTTTGAAGAGATCTTTAAGGAAATATTAAAATTTTTTAAAAATTTTTAACTTTTTAAGAGCCTGTCATTTTTATATAAATTATATGTATGCAGTACCAAACTTTTTTTTATTTTTCAATTCTCTGTCACCCCAATACAGGTCCCTTTAAATTTCAGCGTTCTGTCTATAACGGTTCCACGGGACACCCTTAAGTTTCCAAATCTAAATATTATACTTGTTATTATAGCGAAGTGATCAATACAGGTTCCTTGTAAACTTCAACTATCTGTTTATAACGGTTCAAAAGTTTGGCCACAAATATCAAATTATATTAACTATTGGTACACCCGGGCACCCGGCATATCCATATGGCCATTTCACTACTGCTCAAATAGCTCATCAGTGAATTTTACCCAAATTTTGTATAGAAAACTAGAAAGTCTTATACCAAAAGCCAAATTGATTAAATGAGAACTCTATTGAATCAATAAGACAAAAGACAACAACTTAAAAATGTTTTATACAAAAAACACAGCAAACATTCAGAAACTATTTTTATTTTTGCTTTCCCCGCAGTAATACATTTCATTTTTTAGTTTAGTTTAAAATAATAAATATTTCATGAGAATATCATGAAATATTTCTATTTGAAGGAATCAAGCACGAATAAAGTAAATTAAATTTAAATGTTTATACTTCACTTTCATAGCAATAGACATTCTGTCCAATTTTTTTTAGCGTTTGTCTATACGCTCAAAAAGAAAGGCTCATATAGGTCAATTAACTTCAACTATGGGTACACCCTTTAATTTTAAGACTTATTTTTCTATTACTTTTTGCTATTGGCAGCTATAATCTCAGTTTTTTTTTTTAATTTAATAATGGTGCTCTTTACGGTGCATAATACACCCTTAATTTTTTAAGATTGTGAACTGTTTTTAAAACGGGACCAAAATCTATCAAATTACAAAAAATTTTCAAAATCGCTTCATTTGCCCTTAATAAAAAATTCAATAACAACAACTTTTGAGATGAATTATTTTTATACCCTACTCCACAGGTGGAAAAGGTTGTATCTAAGTTCGTCAATTTCTTCAATCTCAATTTCCGACCCCTTCTGACTTCTTATGCATAGCGAAGTCGTTTGAGCGATGTCCGTCATACAGTACCCACCTTGTTCTTTTATTCTTAACGTACAACAATAATTAATTATTTTATTTATCTACGTATGTATGGAGAAACATATGTATGTTTGTGTATTTATACACATACCAATAAAGGAGGAAACAAAATTAAACAGGTACAAGCATAAAAAATCCATTACTCTCATTTAGATTAAGTTTTTTGACATTTAATGACATATAAATAAAAAATTCATTCACAAAACTAAGCAAGCAACTAAACGCAACTGCGCAATTAATAACAACCCATAACGTTACTTGCATACTCACAAACGCACACACACACACACTCATATACAAATAGTTTCCAATACAACATCCTTACTTACCTTTCGTCAAGTCTAAAATCTAAAGAAAACCAATAGCGCACAAATTAATTTTCAGCAGCAAATATTTGATTAAAATGGAGTTCAATTCAACAAATTTAAGCTTAAAATTATGCAACGTTTTTGCTCATTTGTAATACATTTAACAAAACATTTGTATAGAATTAAGTTTATTAAATTAAATAAAGACACAGCACATTTGACAGGTAATTTATAATAAAATTATTTTTTATTATTTGATTTTTTTTTATAATTTATTAGTTAACAAAGAAATAGGAATTGTATTGAATTTATTGCAGACTTTACGCTTATATAATTAGAAATGTTTTAGTGTTCTGCTAAAATTCAATTGCCACAATTATCGCCCCAGCGCAGGGACGTCTTTTGAGACGGACTATTTCGTGTTTTATACTGTAAACCACACATGGGCTCTTTTAATTATCGAAAACCACGTCATAGGGAATAACATTTAATTATAATTGTTATCGTTAGTTTATATTTTAATTAAAATCAGAATTTATTTAAATATTCACTTTTCATAGCATGTAATAAATCTAACACTTTTTAATAAAATACGTTTATAAAACTTTATATATTGAACTTCTTATTCGATACAATAGTTATTGTTTTTCCTTAAACTATGCCACACTCTTTTTATTTATTTGCAATGAGAAATAATACTGTAGAGATAAAATATTTTTGTTTTTGCTGCGGAGAATGCCACACTTCTCTTTTGTGTAATTCAACGCGCGCGCCTAGGAACACAATATATTTTTATGTCAAACTAGTAGCAGAATTAAACGTCATATACTTCTGGTAACAGTGGTATGTATTAAAATTTTTCGAAAATCAAAAAAAGGAACACAATTCAACAATATCCGCATATGAGTTTCACATTTATTATATTGTATAAAACAAAAGTTGAAGGTGGGTACTATATTTAAAGGATTAATTCTCTGCTATGTTTTTATTTTATTTCGTATTTTTTATCGTAATTAAATATTTTAAATCAAGTTAAAGCAAAAAGTCTATTTGTATTTAAACATTTACAATTTTTACGCGTTTACGTATTCTTTGTGTTCCTTTAGTTTCAATGGTAATTTGCTAACTGAATTTAACTTCATGGAAAGCATTCCCTGTTTATAGATATTCGCTTAAATGAAACTATGTTAACTGTTTTGCTTAGCTAATGAACTTATATTGGAAAATAAAAATGTTCATTCTTTTCCAATATTTTCTTTTAAAAAACATTTCCATTCTTTAATGGGAGAAAATAAAGTGACGATGAGAAAACATTACCCCTTATTTTGTTCTATTAAGAGAATTTTAGTTTTCATAATTTACGTTAAGTAAATGGTGGTGAAAAGCTTTTATCCCATTTTTTTCCTTTCTGGTAACTTAAAAGAATTTTGTCATAATAATTTATGTAGGAAAAGTGGAAAAAGGGTATATCTAATTTTGTCATTACGTTTGAAATTTCTACAATATCCATTTCCGACCCCAGAAAGTATTCTGAGTTCAACCAGATTTGTAGTCAACGTGCTTACCACCATGACTACAGCAGCCTCAAATGTTGGTGTTGAAATCAAGTTTGCCAAGGCACTAGATCAGCTACAGAAAATTTTAATATTTCATTCGATCAGACAAAATTTCGAAAGAGTTTCTATTAAAAAATTAGCAAGATCGGTCCATGTCCTTCGAGGCAGCGGGCAAAACACCACGCCTGCTTCAATTTTTTCCACATCAATGAAGTAACTCCAAACACAAATATATGGGGCGTTAGAGAATTAAAAAATAAAAAACAAACAACAAGTGAAAAATTGGCGGGCGCTCATGTATTCCGAATTATAGGCCTCTGAAGTTTTCATAGAAAACTACGATTGTGCACCATACATTTTAAGATATCAATATGGGTATCATTTAAAAGCTTTTGAAGAGATTTTTAAGGAAATACTAAAATTTTCAAAAAATGCTTAACCTAGTAAGAGCAGTCAGATTAGTCAAACATTTGACAAATGTTTTTTTTTTAATCTTTACTGACACGTATCATAACGAATAGTAATATAATAAATGTGAAATCTTTGCTTTTATATTATTTAGGATCTTATATTTCTTAATAAGTATTTGACACTGGCAAAAATACTTTTTCATAATTTAGTGGTTACGCCTCTTTAGTCAAATATTTGACTAATCTAACCGTACCTTTAATTTTTTTTTTTTCTTATTTTTAATTCTGTGTCACCCAAATATTTTTTTATTGGAACTAGATTTACATATATGGTGAAGGGTATATAAGATTTCGGACCGAAGCCAAAACTAAAAAATAAACCAAAAAATCTGAATTATGTTAAAAAATATAGAACAAAATGTGTATGTAGTATTGTGTACATACGTTCTTTTTAGTTAATTTTATTTGATTAATTTATCGTATTACATTGTATACACTTTTTTGTATAAACAAAATATCTTAAAATTAAATTACTGATTTGTTTAGAGACTTTTTTCCAAATTTCATTTTTTTCTTCTTGGGTTCTTTACTTATTACATCTGAATTTATAGAATCTAAAGGTTCATCTAAACGCTTAACTCCACTAAAATAAATATAAAACATGATAATATAACCTTCTAAAAAAATATTTAATATCTTACCTTTTAACCGATATCAGTTTAGATTTACCCTCTTTCACAGATAAAGCTTTCGACCAATCCTCATCATTACCCTTAATGGCAAATTCTTTTAAGCTTTCCATTTTAAGACGTTTAAGTTCTTCTTTTTGTTTTTTTGTTATTTGTTTGGCTGTTTCTTCAAGTTCCTCGTTCAAAGACAAGGATATAGGTTCAAAGTCTTCACCTCTTTGATGTTTTGTTTCATTGCCCATTGTGCTTTCGACATGGCCTTCGATAACATTGGAAAAATATTTTGATGATTTTTTTATGATGTCATAAAATTTGGCCAGTATTTGACTTCCGGGCATATTCAATTCGGCCGCTATGCGATCGACAGTTTTTCCCTGCACTCCAAGAGCCAATAGTGTAGCTTTTTGTAAGGCATCAATTTTTAAATCATTCATTTTACCTTGGAAATATAAATAACTTATATCAGTAGTCAGATCTAAAATAATACGATATTCGATTTGATTCCTGGAATAAGACTCTAAACGTTGCAAGTCATGTGGCAGAAAATAGACGTCCAATATTTCCTTACTCAGTTCGGTTCCTTCGATTTTAACACTTTTATTGTCTAGCAAGGATAACGCTAGACTTGTTGGGAATTCTCTAAATGCTTTACTTAACAACTTTATAATTCGCCTTCTGAAATCGTCAAAATAAAGACATAGCCAGTCTGCATTAACATTTTGATTTAAGCCCGATTTGTCTAATGTATGTAACATAATGCAGGAATGTTCACCGGTCAAGTCATTTGCTTTCTGACTTAAATAAACTGGAACAAATCCCAAGCTTTTCCAAAATTTCAATAATTCTTGTGTTAAACCATAAGATGTGCCTAGATAGTCAATATGTTCTGGACACCTTTCATTCAATCGTTTTAAAAGTGTGGGAATTTTGCGCCTGGGTCGTATTTGCTCTTTCAGCAAACCCAATTGTTCTTCTTCCACCTCTTCGATTCCATTTAAATCGTCATTAAAATGTTCGTTAATATTTGTAAATTTACCAGAATAATAGTCTCTCAGTAACCTTATTGCTCTTTTCCCATAACCCATCTTTAAGCACAAAAAGAAAGGACTATATTAATAATTTCAAAAAATTAATTTACTTACTCTTTGATAGCTGGGATGCGTAGCAACACGCACTATTCTTACACCTGCCAACTTTGGAAATTCTATATCACCGTATTGTTCTGATACGTTCCATGGTATTAAGTCTCCACTAGCTTTTTTGCCTCTGCCCAAAGAGTCTGTTATTGTCTGGGAGGATATTTCACCTTCCAAACATACTTGCACTACTACTAATATCTCCGGCAGTTGATCCTTTTTTTGTATAGGTCCCAACAAGCAAAACAAGTGATGCGCTGGAGCATCACTCATCATCTGCAAATCATTGGGGCTGTTTTTATAATGGGAAGAAACATAAATTGATACTAAGCGATGCAGAAATGATTCGGCTGCTTTGTGATATGAAAATAGGGCGTCACGATCTATATAATAAAGTTCACAGGCATCAGGTGTGGGACAACCGGAGCTAATGTGTGCTACTGCATTAGTTGCATCTAAGCACAACAGATTTATCAACCAACTTTCAATATCATCTCCTTTTGCATAACGTATGGATTCTTCCAGTTTAATCTAATTTAAAAATCAAAATTTTGTTTTATGAAAACTAATTTTTATAATCACATTAAATATCCCTACCGGAGGTGGAGCATTATTTTCCTTTTGCAACTGTGATATTAATTTTAAACTAAGTGACCGTCCAGTACCTTCGTAACCGTTAATAGTGGACGCCATAAAAATCAAGTAAGGTCCCATCATTTTTTTAACTAAAGGCAAAGGTATTGCGGCTGCTTCATCAATCAAGAGTAAATCAGCGGCATTCAACAGATGTGTATCAGTTGGCGCAATATATTGTATAGTTTGACGATTTGAACGTGTTATGTTAATGCGTATAATAGCTTTTTTATAATCCGGATTTGTAGAACGTATAATTGTATAATCTGAATGCTCTTGATACTCTAACGCATCAAATCCTTTTAAAACAAATTCAAATAATGTAATTAAGTTTTCAGGATGTAGAGATGTGACATAAACATTGACGTAGCCGAACGCAATGGCTGCTGCAACTGAAAGCCCCATAGCAGCAGATTTACCACGGCCGCGTGCTGCGGTTAATGATGTAGGTGGTCTGAAAAAATAAATTTTTTCAGTTTTAAGTTTTTTCTTTTTATTCATTAAATAATAATTAATAAATACTTACTTTAACTGTTTCTCAGCTAGAGCTTCAATAAACTGGGCAACAGCTTTTGCTTGATCATATGTTCTGCATAGAGCTACCAGTGGACCGGCTGGAGGAGTATCTCTTAAGCTGTCCTTCAGTTCCGTTAAAAATTCATTATTTTCCGATTTTTGGATTTCAGCTGGCTAAAAATTAAGATTTTTTATCTATCTACAATTAATAGAACTTTTAGAATACTTACATTTACTGGATCTACATTAACGGTTCTGGAACTTAGCGGCAGTACGGTTAAATCATCATTAACAACAAGACATCTCTTACAATCTGCCAATGAAAGTATAAGTCTTTCATTAAAACGACAAGTAACAGTATTATGGGACTCTGTCCGGAATCGTTTATGTACATCCATACTCATCGTAAATAATTGTTTTAGTGACGTTAATGTTTTCAGAAGCAATATAATTAGGCCACCACCTTCTACTGTTTCGACAGTACGTGCCAAAAGATTCGGTGTTAATGCTTCAAAATCTTGTAAAACGCAAACTCCATAAGTTCTGCCTAATATTGAATGAGTTTCATTATAATAACGACCGTGTATAGTTGTAGAGACGCGGAAAGTATCAAACAGATCCGCATCGTTGATGTCAATTTTTCCTGCTGCTATTTTCTTGGCACGCTTTTTACCATGACTAAAGTGGTAACAAGTTATTAATATTGTTTTAGTACTATCCGGCTTAACTTACTTAGATATCGCTTCATCTTTATTTTTATAACACCATAGCACAGTTGGGCGGGCTTTAACTGTTGATTTTGTTAAAATATCGTAAAGTATTGGCACTTGATCCCTAGCCTTGTCACCAATTATTATAAACATTGTACGATGACCTAATTTTACGCCATTTTCGATCATCACTCTTATACGATTATCAATCTTTTTTTTAACCATATTGAATTTTATTCAAAATAAAGAATGTACTTCATGGAACGAAAATCACCAAACACATTAATCTAATGAAGAAATGCACGTGTATTTAGATTTGTTGTTATTCCTTCACTGTCAAGACGAATTAATAACAGATGGCCTTACCAGCCAGATTACTATTTTTTGCGATTGTGATTTTATCTTCTTCGAATGTCAAAAGTTACATTCAAGGCGAATCAAGTCTAAAGCCTGGTACTCTGTTCTGTTTTTCACGCGGAATGCTGTCAAACTACATACATAAAAAATTTGTATGAAAAAGTCATGAAAAAATGTTGCAGAAGTAGTACTCTGTTTTTACTGTGGAAAAACATATGAAATGTTTCTGGCAATATTTTATCAAAGCTGTGAAATAAAGCAAATAGGCATTATTTCATGTGGAATTTTTTAAACAACAGCTGATCGTATGTCTTTTACATACATTTTTAAAACAATGATACCACACTTTAAATGTCAAATATTCCACATGAAATATTCAATGTTTCTCAACAATTTTCACAAATTTGAACAGAGTACCAGGCTTAACCTTATAATTGGTTCGCCTTCTGTGCTAGTAGTGCTAGTACTGTCAAACTTCATATATAAAAAATATACACAGACAAGGCGAATTTATGCAGTAATTTCTACCAGCAAAAAATAATTAATTCGCCTACGCTGCCAACTGATAATTTATTCGCCTTGGTTTGTGTTGATCTGGCAACACAAGACATATAATTACATACGGGCATGTACAAGGCGAATTGAATACTAAGTAATCGCATGAGGACAAAAACAAAAAACGCATGTATTTTGTTTGTGTAAATTTACTTGTACTTGTCAGTTAACACCTGACGAAAAATATAAAAAACAAATACAAAAACAGAAAATAAAAACAAATTTATTAAAAAGTGTTTGTACATATGGAACAAATATAGTTTACGGAAGCAGCTTTAAATTAAAAAAAAATGTTTCCTACGGGGTGTAGAAATTAATTTTAAGCAAAAAATGTAAAGTGACAAATTTGAGGCTGACCCTTGGTTTTCGAGTTACGGGCCTCCAAAGTTTGTATGTACAATATGGAATATATCGAGTATTTTTTGGTGAAATAAGACAATATGGGTATCATTAGAAAGGTAATTTCAATATCTTTCAATTTAAAAGGAAAATAGTAAAAAAAAGTTAAAAAAAAATTTTTATATGAAAGTTTCTTGGACAGCTCTTAGTTTTAGCTTCGCTTACTAAAGATTTTCTGCGTAGCCGGCCTTCGACCGGGCGCAAAACTTTTCTCCTCTATGGTATGAACAACACCGGCTTCGCTTGCTAAAGATTTTTTTTTAACTCTTTTCGTATGGTATTGTCACTAAACTTAATTTATTTAATATATATTTTTTTTGGTCGTTATCTGTTTTTATTGTATTTTTTTTTTATTATTTTCCTTTTCAATTGAAAAGATTATTTCACCAAAAAATACTCGATATATTTCATATTGTACATACAAACTTTGGAGGCCCGTAACTCGGAAACTAAGGGTCAACCCCAAATTTGTCGCTTTAAATGTTTTGCTTAAAATTAAATTTTACACCCCGTAGAAATTTTTTTTTTTAATTTTTAAGCTGCGTCCGTAAACTAGATTTAAGGCGTATATATTTGTACACTGTGGTGTCCAATGAAATGAAAAATATGGAGGTAAGTTGTTTATTATCACTGGCATGTTAGACATATACGCGCCGCTGCAGAAAAATTGATTCCACAAATGCTACTCCATTTCACTTTTCTTTTAGTGTCCTTTGGCATATCGAACAAAGTTCCACACCCGCGTTCGTACTTTTTCTTGCAAACCGCACAATAACACATTTTTAAAAATGTATATTTTGTTTAAAATGTTTTTAATTTACAAATATTTTATAAAGAAACGTTTTCTTTTTTAGTAAGTTTTTTGTTCTTTTTTTATACTCGTATTCTTACAGCACTTTTTGGCACACACACTTTTCACTTTTTAAACAACGGTTTTTTGCACATTCACTTTTTTTCAAATTAATAATTCAATTTTATTTTCAAGTTCATTATTTTTTAGTTTTTTTAAATGGCGCGTCACGAAAATGTAAATAAATTTTGACGTTAGCTCGGAGAAATGTGTAAAGCGAATTCGATCACCTGCGCTACTAGTTTTACCTAGTATTCAATTTGCCTTGGGCATGTAAATCACCATTGATATAAGACGTATATCACATTGTTTTGGTCTTTTTTTATTTTAAAACATTTAAAACTATAGTTTGTGTTTAAAAGATAAAATCGAAATGTCTTCTTGGAAGAAGGCTTCGAAAAGCAATCAAAAAGTCCATAGAGAAAGACATCAACCCGAATCAAGAGCTCACTTGGGTTTGTTGGAGAAGAAAAAAGATTATCGCAAAAGAGCCCGCGATGCTGAACGAAAAGCAAAGACCTTACAACTGCTACACAAACGAGCGTTAAACAAAAATCCTGATGAATTCTATCATCATATGATACGTTCTAAATTACAAGATGGTGAACATCATGACGAGGAAGAAAAGGATGAACATAGTAAGGAACAGTTAGCGCTAATGGAAACGCAAGATCTAAAATATGTTGCTATGAAACGTACCATGGAAGCAAAGAAAATAAAACGCTTGCAGTCACAGCTACATATGATAGACTTTGCTAATACGGTACCAAATAAGCATTTATTTTTTGATGAAGATGAAACCGGTGAAGATGGAGTGGTTTTGGGCAAAGAACTTAAGGGTTTAGAATTGGCTGAACGATTAGAAACACATCCAAGTATGTTGGAAAGGAAAACGAATAGACCAAAATTAAAGGACTTGGAAAAAATAGTTATTCCTAAATTGAGCCCCGAAGTAAGTACATATTTTCTTGTTGGAAAATAAGTTAAACACAAAGTTTTTTTATAGGAAATCAAGAAAGCAAACTTGTTAAAGCAACAGTCCTATAAGGAGTTAACTAAACGTATAGAACGCGAAAAAGAATTGCTAGTCGTGCAACAAAAGCTGGAAATTAAACGAGCCTTGCAACAGCCTCGTCTCTTGAAGCCCAAGAGAAAAAAGCGTGGTACTAAAAATACACCCCCTGTTTATGAATTTAAATATGAACGCAAGAAGTAAAATTAAATAAAAGTGTCTTTTTTAATACCACCTCGCTGTTTTTATTACCAGACTTATAAAAATTCTTACTTATGGCATTTTTCTAATTTTATAAGCTGCATATAAGTTGCCAAATAAATAAAAAATTTGGCAACAATAAAATAAAATTACTTTGTTCGAGCATATAAACATCTTCTTGAAATTATTCTTAAAAACGAAAGATTAAAAATGTAAATTATAGAAGCGTTACTAAATTTTTCTTTTTTTGCACAACTTTTAATGTATGCATTACATAGGTATTATCTTATTGAATCTTTGTTCTAGGATTTATCTGAAATAATGACCGAACTTTTTTTATCTTCTACTAAGACAAAACAACAAAAAAAACCTGTTTAGTAACCAAACCTTTTATTTAATTCGGTAAAACCATCACCAGTTTGATTTTCTGGTGGTATCCATTTAGCGTACTTTTCAAGTGATTCATATTCTACATCATCATTTATATCAACTTCTTCACGTTTACCACGCTGACGGATACGTTGACGACGCTTTTTACTGCTATTTACAGAATCCTTGCAGTTTTTATTTTCAGATGGTAGTTTTTCAAAACTTTCGTTTGCAATCATTAATGCATCTTCCTCTGATTTTTCAGTGGTTTCTTCAAAATTTTCTGAACTTACATTACAAGATCTATTTCCTTTTATGTCTTTATTACCAGTGCTCCTTTCTTTATATTCTTTGTTACTTGGTTTTTCGTCCTCATCTACTTCTTCTTCATCCGATTCTAGTAACTTGGCAGGTATTCTTTCTTTCGTTTCTTGTACTTTTATGATTTTAAATTTACTAAATTGATTACGTTTGCCAATCATTGGTAGCCGTTTTTTGGGCGAAATCTCTCCCTGCGCTTGCAATGCTTCTTTATTTGCTGTTTGCATAACTAAGGGTATATCCGTTGGTTTTGCAATTTTAATAAGCCTTTTTACTTTTTCTTTTTCAGTTTTTAAACGTAGTTCTTCAGTCTGGAAATAAAGTTTTTAATAAATACATACGTAGCAACTAAAGTTTAATTTATTTACTCTTAATTTTCGAATTTCCGTCTTATCGAATTTAATTTCTTTTTCCTGTAAATTTTCCATAAAAGCGTCCAAATCTTCACCCTCATCCAATTGTGTTGTCTTTACACGTTGCTGATGCTCTTGGTAATCGTTAATTTTACATTCGATTTGTTTTAATTGTTCATCAATTTCGTTTTCTTGTTTAAGCTTAATATAACATAAAAAATATGTTGATAACTATTTTTCAAAATTTTTTATTTTTAAAATTTCTACTTACTAAATCCTCATATGTAAGAGTTATAGCTGTATTAGCTGCTGCCTTTCTTTGCTTCTTTCTAGCAACATCACCAGTGCGATCCCAAAACTCATCATCATCTGAATCTGATTCTTGTGATTTTTGTTTTTTCTTGAGAGGTTCTTGATTTGCTTGCCTTAAAACGCCATGACGATCTAAAATACGACAAGCTTCTAAGGCACACTGAAGAACGCAGTCTTTCTTCTTGCCCTTATGTACAACTTCAGCAACAATTGGTCGACCATTTGCATCATCTATAGGCAGTTCGACACGACAGACAAAAGAGCCGACTGACATTTCATCGCATTTATACGTTACCTCTAAGCCTTCTCTTTCAAAGTAGCCACGTAAAGTTTTTTTGGGGTCATCCAAGTAGAGTTCTTCATTGTTAGTGCTAGCATATGGATTGTGCCTTAAATCCGTTTCTTCGTCAGCATCTTCAGCCATTCCCCAACTGCAACCGTCATTATTTTCAACAGATTTAACTGCCAAGCGACTGTTTTCTAATGCAGCCTCTTCCAGCTCTTGCTGTCGTTTGACTTTAAGTTCTGTTATAGATAGTTTAGACTCAGGTTCTTCGTCTTCAGAAGGGCCTTGCAAAATAAACGATCTAGAGCTGGCTCCTAATCTTAATAAATGACCAACCCTTATTCGAACGTAAATTTTTGGCGGTATTCTTTGTTTATTTAGGAAAGTTCCATGGGTGCTCCCTAAGTCATATATGTACCACCCCTCTGCGGGACCATAACTTCCAAGGTCAGTGTCAGTACCAGAGATTTCCTCATTTTTCGTCTCAACGTTATTTAAATTGTTTGGTTTCTTACACATTGGCCTGTATTGCAATATCGCATGGTATCTGGATATAGTAGGATGTGCCATTTCTATATCATTTTCGGGAAATCTTCCAAAGCTCCAAAATGCCTTTTTTTGTAATTGTTTTACTTCATCTATAATTTGGCCAGACTTAAGGACTTCAAAGCTATAAGTGATTTTATCATTTGGGGTACCAGACCATGGCGGTATTTTATAAGGTATTTCTGATTTTATTGGAACAACAGTTTCATTTTTATTCTCAGAATCCTCCTGGTCTTTTTTTAAAGCTCCTTCATCTTTTCCGCCCTTATTAGTAGCATTAGGCAAACATGGTATTTTAAACTCCTCCATTGTATAACTATTAATTTGTTTAACAATGATATATTATAAGCTAAATAATGAGTTTTGAGTTTGTTTTCAACTTAATGAAAATAAATACATAGTCAGCTGTTGTTGTTTATTTGAAACAGTGTTGCCAAGATAAAGTAATTTAATGTAATATAGAAAAACGCAAGGCGAATTACCAGTTATAATATTTTTTAGTGTCAATAAAGTATTTATATCGTTTATTTGTAATACAATAAGCCTTAGTTGCAAAAAGCGTATTACTAGACAATTCAAATTATATATTGTATTTACATTATTACATGGTATTTGTACATTAATAATATACAAAAACGTAGAGATCATAAAAAATTACATATATATATTGCGTCCGGGATACGACAAAAGCAAATATAGATATAAAAAAAATAACTAGGTGATGTATAGGTACACACGTTGCACAAAGCAAAAATTATTAAGAATTATTTTCACGGAAAAAGCGAACAAGACGTTTTTTATTCAAGTTAGAAGAGTATGAAAAAGAGCGTAGCTCGCGAGGTAAAGAATTCGAAATCCTTGCTGTTCTAATAAAAAAAGAACGTTCGAACACAGAACATGTAATAAGTGGGATAATAATTTGAGGGTTTTTTTGTTAACCTGGAAAAAGCAAATCTGGTAGAGAGATAATATGGAGCCCCAAAATTTATGGTTTTGTAGAAAAACAGTAGAATTCTTAGAGAGATGTATTGTCTTAAATTGCACCTAAGGAATTTAGCGATGTACTGGGAAATATGTTCATGATAATGTAAGCCGCAAATTCATTTACTGAGCAAAACCAGAACTTAAATAAAAAAATGGGAAAACGTTTGAAAAAATATTTAAACAGATGACTCTCATGACAATAAAATAATACGCATTAGTTGTAAAAAAGGCTGACAATGGCTTCTGTAGTGTAGGCGTCCAGACAACAATTATGACAATTTATTATGAGCATTAAACCTCACGTTCTCGGAAAATTTCAAATAGCTTTAGCATTTCTTCCTGCTATTTTCCATTTCTATAGTTTTAATTTAATTAATTTATTTAAATTTCATTTAGTAAAAACAATTATAATAAAATTGTGGGCATACGTCATATCACTGTTTTATTTACTGTCTTCAAAAAATTCAAGACAGTAATTCAGACAATTAAAATGTGTACATGTATTAGTGAAAAACAGTGCATATATTGTTATTGTCATGACAATATTGTCTAATGTAAACAGGGGGTAACTGAAATTGCTGCCAATTCTCGCAAATTTAAAAAGAGTAGTTAGTTTTTCGCTTGAAATAATTGCAGCTCATATTACTTCACAATTGCGAAAAATTGTTGCCAGAAACATTTTGCTGTTTATAAACATGAAGCAAGAAACATTCCGTGATTTCTCACTTATTAAGCCTGGTACTCTGTTCAAATTTGTGAAAATTGTTGAGAAACATTGAATATTTCATGTGGAATATTTGACATTTAAAGTGTGGTATCATTGTTTTAAAAATGTATGTAAAAGACATACGATCAGCTGTTGTTTAAAAAATTCCACATGAAATAATGCCTATTTGCTTTATTTCACAGCTTTGATAAAATGTTGCCAGAAACATTTCACATGTTTTTCCACAGTAAAAACAGAGTACTACTTCTGCAACATTTTTTCATGACTTTTTCATAAAAATTTTTTATGTATGTAGTTTGACAGCATTCCGCGTGAAAAACAGAACAGAGTACCAGGCTTTATTGATCAGAGTAAAATTTCGCAACGCTATTTTTTGTTTATTTCGAACTAATTTTTTGTGTGGAATCTTATTATTTGAAAGTGCGTAACCTTGATAACACAGCTGTCAGACAGGTTCTTACCTCAAATAGTGAAACAAGTACTTGTTCCGTAATATTACATTATTTCCTGTCGGTACCAACAGTTACTAAAATTTGGCTACGCATAAATTACTTTTCCAATGATATCCATATTGTCCCATTCTGCCATCAAATACTCGATATATGCCATATTAAATATAAAAAATTCGGAGGCCCGTAACTCCGGAACTAAAGGTTGGAGTCTTTTCATTTTTTTCGAATTGCATTTTACACCCCGTAGGTAACTTTTTTTCTTTTGGAACGGTGCCCGTAAACTTGATTTAAGCCAAAATAAATTTGATGCTGATTTCTTATAAATGGAGTTTAACATTTCTAGCAACGGCGATAATGAATGAATTCGCCACTGCCACTATCTGGTACATGATTTCGCTATGATTATAAATTACAAGTACGATAACTTTTCCAACCCTGTCGTAAATATCAGTTCCCGCTTAGTTCAAAACATATCAAAAGCCCAAATATACAAAAATGTATTATATTAAACATTAAAAATGTATTTTATTGAAAAAATCTTTATTTATATTAGAATTATCTGAACAAATAGTTAATAAAGAATAATGACGTTTTCTCAATCATTTGAATTTGGTAATAGTACATTTGTTCAGTTGGAAAGTGAAGTTAATCATGCTATAAAGGATGATGATCCTAAGGAAAGTAAAGCTTTAGATGTTATTTTGGAATCACCGACTTCAAAGTCTACACATAAAACTTCAGTTTTATCATTAACCAGAAGCAGGTCGCGGGTTTTTCCAGCTAAAACTCAAAGCCATAAAACTGAAGATTCTACAAGTCATCGAAAGTTTAGTCGAAGCAAATCTGATTCAACGCTTCCCAAATGTTTTGCTCAAAACAGTCAAAATGAGTCGGACAACTACTCCTATCTATTTCAAAGTGAGTTTTCTTTTCAACTTGATATTGACAGGAATAAGAAAAATAACGTCAGGCATGAAAATAAATCAGTATTAAGAGTATCGCAAATAGAAGATGCATTTAAAGAAAAGGAAAGTGGAAATCATGAAACGGATAATTGTTTTGAAAGACCAATATTTTCCGAAGATCTTAAAAATGTATTAGAGCCTGGAGAAAAGGACATAGTTGGGAAAGACTTATTACAATTGTCCTCTACAACCAAAAATGATGAAAATGTTGATGAACGATCTGAATTTCTACATGAAATAAGCAGTTTTATTTATCCTCCCAAGGATAACATACTAAGAGAAGAACTTTTAAAGAGAGAGTTACAGCTAAGTCATAAAATTTTAAAAGAAAGCCAAAATGGTAGAGAAAACTCATCAGAATATAATATAAGTTTAAGTTGCATGTCACCTGATCAGCTTAAATTTACAGAAGAGACTTCTTCTGTTTGCAATAGTCGAATTGAAAATAATGTATTAAACCCAACAAATAATTTAGTTACTGTAGAAGAAAACTGTATGAAAAACGCTCAAAAAGAATCGGAATTCAAGTTAACCGAAAATATAGAGGCACTAAAAAACATAAAAGCATGGAATTTACCTTTAAGTGTCTTAAAAGAATATGAACGAAAGGGTGTTAAAAAAATGTTTGATTGGCAAATACAGTGCCTAAGTAACCCAAAAGTAAGTTATTTAGTCTCAATGCAAGTAGAAACTTAATGTATATTTATATATGAGCTTTGATTTTTTTTTCTCTCATTTTTTTCCAATCTATCCATCTAATACGATAATTATTCGAAGGGTTCTGCACCATGTAAATTTGAAACTAGCAATACCTACTCTGCGTGAATATAGAGTTTCAGACTATTACAGTTAAAAAAAAACGGTTATATATGTAAACGCCGGGATACCCTTAATTTTTTTTTTAGTTTTTGTACTTGTCATTATAGCAAACAGCTGCTTATACTCTGCGCAAATCAATATAAGACAATGTTCGTCATAATCAAGACCTCTATAGAAGCATCCTTTAATTTCTAAATTTTTAGTTCACACATACTTTTATAGCAGATATATTTGAAGATACTATATAACTTTTAAATGTGTGCCTACTAGGTTTGTTTAAACCACGTCACTATAGAAACACCCTTTATATTCCAGTTTTAATTTTAATTTTTTGTACTTGTTTCTTTAGGAGGCATAAAAATACTGAAAGTGTCTTTCTATTGCGGCTTAAAAACAAGGCACTGTAATTGTTTTACTGAAACTGAAAATTTGCTTCTGCCTATCAAAGTTAAAAAATAGCAATATTTTTTTAATATCACGTTACTTTTGCAACACACTATAATTTCTAGTATTTGTTGTTACAGCGGCTATAAAATACAGATGTGAAAATTTCAAGATTCCACCTATTGTGATTTCAAAAATAGAGGTCCGCAAAAAACGGGCAGGCATTGTAGCGAAAATAATAGCGTTACGTTTTTGCACTTTGGGTACTAAGCCCTAAAAATAATCATCATTTTATTGCATTTTTATTATTATATATAAAAAGTTTGACAGAAATAAATGCATTCGGATGCCGATGAGCTGTTCAATTTTGATAAACTTGAATATGAAATAAATCTTTAGCTCATTTATGTTTTCGAATTTGATATTAACACACTTTTATCCGATGTGTCACGCTGGATGACAAACTTTAATTTTCGTATTAATTCTTCAAAGACCAAGGCAATGATTTTCACATCAACTTGCACTGTAATTAACCTATCCATCATAATTAATGATCAAGTTATTGATTTTGTTGATCGTATGAAATCTCTTTGTGTTACACTAGACATAAATCTTGGATTCACTGACCATATTAGTGGTCTGATCTCAAAAGTTAATTTCACTCACTTTATTAATGTCTAACCTCTTGTGTTGTGTCGAGGTGTATTCTAGTTGTAGTGCCGAAAAACTAAAGAGGTGTGTCTTACTATTTAATACAATCATACGTTTTGTATATAAATAAAAAATTCATGATCATGTTTTTACATATGTAAACGATTTTTTTGGGTGTAGTTTTTTAAACTACATTAAGATTAGATCTCTTGTATTTTTGTATAATGTTATGCTAACAGACTGACAGAAACCTGCAGCTTCTAATTCCTGTTAGAAATCGTTTAATATATAAAAGATCCTTTCATGTTTAGGTTGCCAAGTGTTGGAACTCTTTACCACGCTCGTTAAGAGAATTCCACTTAGCACGTAATTCGTTCAAGGTTAAGCTTGTCGAATATTTCTCATGATTCAGTTGAATTGTTCTACTCTTTTTATTTTTTGTATATTCTAATTATTATTATATATTTATTTATTTATTTATTTACAATATATTCCTTAAATAAATTTACAAAATATTCTCAAGGCGCCGGGTGACTAGACCATGTGCGCTCATTTTGTAATACAGTAGGCTTTATACAAGTACGTTAAATCTATGATGTAAGGAACATTAAAATTATAAATTTAATCAAATACCAAGGTTAATGTAAAGTTATTATAAAAGGAAAGAGAACATATGTCAATCACACAACTTGAATATTGTGCTTCTGTAGGCTAGTCTTGATAGATGGTAAGAAACTGGTGGTAGTGCAATCAATGATTTTGTCTAAGGACTCGTCTATCTTGGAAATTTCGCATTCGGTCAGTATATGTGTATTTTATATTATAATTATTAATTTCTATAATTATTTCTTTTATTGCCTTATTTTGTTAAATTGTTATCTATTTATAAGTTTGTAAGTAGACAATTATGTACACCTGTTAATACTTGTAGTCCACAAACTAGATATGGCCCTAAGGGCTCAGTTGATTACTGTAATAAATAAATTAATAAAATAATAAAATATCTTACGTCACGGGTTCTAATGTACCATATATTACCTTCTGAGTTTCAGACTTTACACATTCTTCAGTTTGATCACAGTATATTGTCAATATGCGCCGATTATACTGCAGTCATTCGCTCTGAAATAAAACCGTTAGAAAAATTAAATAAATTAATTTTTAACATCGTAAGAAAGTTTTTCAAGTTAATTTAATTCTTACCAATTTTTTTTAGGTGCTTTTTGAATATAGCAATCTAGTATATTCGGCCCCTACTTCGGCTGGTAAAACATTAGTTAGCGAAATTTTACTTCTAAAAACTGTAATAGAAAGGGGTAAAAAAGTATTACTTATTCTGCCATTTATTTCCGTAGTACGGGAAAAAATGTTTTACTTACAAGATCTTTTGACTGCTGCTGGGTATCGTGTAGAAGGATTTTTTGGAGGCTATACACCACCCGGAGGTTTTGATAGTATTAATGTTGCTATATGCACAATTGAAAAAGCAAACTCGATTGTTAACAAACTGTTAGAACAGGGAAAATTAAACGAAATCGGTACAATTGTAGTAGATGAAGTACATTTAATATCTGATCCAGGAAGAGGTTACATCTTGGAATTGCTATTGGCTAAAATACTGTACATGACACAAAAATACGGTTTACAAATCCAAATTATAACTATGTCTGCGACGCTAGCTAATGTGGAATTATTAAAGAAATGGTTGAATGCAGAATTATATATAACCGATTTTAGGCCTGTGGCTTTGCAAGAAATGATCAAAATCGGTAATAAAATCTACGATAATAGTTTTAATGTCCTACGCTCGATTACTGAACTATCGTCCAGTGTCAAGGAACCATTTCCTGCCTTACAAAATGACTCAGATCATGTTGCCCAGTTGTGTATTGAAACATTAGTAGATGGCTGTTCTGTTATTGTTTTTTGCCCTTCAAAAGATTGGTGCGAAAATTTGGCAACACAATTAGCAGGAGCAATACATTCATTAGGAAAGCAAGGTGGCGAATGGGGCACTAAATTGAAAGCAAAAATTAATCGGCAAGCTATAAATAATGTCAAACAACAATTAAGAGACATACCAACGGGTAAAACGTTCTTTTTGGTTTAAAATTCAAACAGTAACTAACGCATTTCATTCTTTTTCAAGGGTTGGACACTGTTTTAGAGAAATGTATAACATTTGGTTGCTGTTTTCATCATGCCGGTCTAACAACCGAAGAAAGAGATATTGTGGAGGCAAGTTTTAAATCTGGTGCTTTGAAAATTATTGTAGCCACAAGCACATTAAGTTCTGGTAAAAATAGGACATTGTTATTAGTATATTATGTTGATATCATGCAAATAAAATTTTCTTTTAGGCGTCAATTTACCAGCACGGCGTGTGCTTATACGATCCCCTCTGTTCGGGGGCAAACAAATGAGTTCTCTCACATATCGTCAAATGATTGGACGAGCTGGAAGAACTGGAAAGGTATTTCATTTTTAATTTATCTAATTTTGTAATAATGTTTTAACTTTAGGATATTTTGGGTGAATCTATATTAATCTGTACGGATAGTAATGCACGTATAGGTAAAGAATTAATCACAGCTGATTTGAGACCCATAAGTTCGTGTCTTGACCTTGATAGTAGTGTAAGTGGCATAGCTTTAATAAAGAACAACAAGAAATTAAAAATTAATTATTATCTTAGACTCATCTAAAACGAGCTTTGTTAGAAGTTATATCATCGGGTGTAGCTACAAGCAAAAAAGATATTGACAATTTTGTTAATTGTACACTTTTGAGCGCACAAAAGCACTTGGCTACGCAAGAGAAAGAACAAAACCAATGTGAAACATCCGATAGCGAATACACTAATGAAGTCTTGGATTTCCTTATGGAGTATGAGTTCATACGTTTACAAACAAATGATGAAACTCAGGACCAATATTATGTAGCCACTCGTTTAGGAAGTGCTTGCTTGGGTAGCAACAAATTTTGTCATATGGTTTCTCTTTTTGCATTACTATTTACTACTTTTCCTTCTAGCTTCATCAATGCCTCCAACAGATGGTTTGATATTATTTGCAGAACTACAAAAATCAAGACGATGTTTTGTATTGGAATCAGAGCTACATGCTGTTTATTTGGTAACCCCGTACTCGGTATGCTATCAGCTACAAGATTTAGACTGGCTTTTATTTCTTGATCTTTGGGAGAAATTAACACCGGCAATGAAAAAAGTTGGAGAACTAGTGGGCGTGAAAGAATCATTTTTAGTTAGAGCTATGAGAGGCCAAACGAAGTTAGACTACAAATTGATGCAAATACACAAACGGTAAGATTTATTTAATTAAATAAAATAGTAATAATAAAATAAAACAAAACAATAATTAAAATAGTTTTTATACGGCATTGGCTTTGCAAGAATTGGTAAACGAAACTCCAATTAATGAAGTGTCCATTAAATACAAATGTTCTCGTGGTCTTTTACAAAGCCTACAACAAATGTCTTCAACTTTTGCTGGCATTGTTACATCATTTTGCAATTCTTTGCAATGGGATACTCTGTCATTAATTGTAGCACAGTTTAAAGAACGCTTGTATTTTGGTATACATCGGGATTTAATTGACCTAATGCGTTTGCCAGATCTAAATCACAAACGAGCTAGAATCCTTTTCGATGCTAGAATAACATCATTGGTGGAACTAGCTGGTGCGGACATTTTAACTATTGAAAAAATACTTTATAATGCGCTAAGCTTTGACTCTGTAAAAAAGCATGATAACGAAAATGAGTTTGAAGCCGCCCAACGAAATGAAGCTAGGAATTTCTTTATCACCGGTAAGGCAGGTCTGACTGCAGCTGAAGCTGCAAAACTACTTGTACAGGATGCTAGAAAATTTATCCAATACGAAATAGGTGTAGGCAACATAAAGTGGTCTCAAAATGTGGGCGACAAAACTGAAGAAGAAAATATTGAGGAGAATGATATTCATATGTCTTATGAGGAAAATCAATTTCAAAATTCTTCAGCTAAATATAATTCAGATAAACCAATATATCTGTTGGAAAATAAAGAAAATATTTGCCATCAAAATGACGCTGATAACACTAAAAAACCAACTGATGTAAATATTAAAAGTAAAATTGAAGATAAAGAAACGATTACAAACAGCAGGAAACCAGACTTCATCACTAAAGAGTTTTCTAAAGATCAAATTGTTCATAATGACAATAAGAACTTAAATTTAAATAATAATAAAATTAATTTAATACAATCTAAAACAAGTAAAGTAAAACAAAAAGAACTAAATGGAAATAAACCTGTTGAGAAATCATTTAATAGAGATATATATTCCACAGAGAAAAATATTAATATGCCAAAAGAATATTCAGAAGCCAATTATAAACAAAAAACCAATTTAGTATTAAAAGACAATTCTAAAATTCTAAAAGCCTTGGGAAATAATAACTGTGGTCATAAAGATGTATTAAATATTGACACAAAAACAAATTTTGTAGAGAAACCTTCAGTCTCTCCAGGAATCAAACGTAAATCTTCTGAAAGTCTTGAAATGTTGGATGTTATAGCCCCTAAAATCAACAAAAAAATTGATACCTTAGAAACACTTGCTCAAACTGATTCAGTTCAAATGGCTACTTCAGCGTTTAGCAAATCTTCTGGACAAGATTTAGTTGATACGCCACCAACTTCTAATAAAAATTCCAATCATTGTAATGATAATGCTAAAGATACCGAAGAAAAGCCTAGCACAAGTAAAAAAGCTCAACGACTATTAAGAGCAAAACAATTATCAGATATGAAAAAACAAGAATGGGCAAAAAGGACAGATAGGCAACAAAATCAATTAATGAATACACCCGAAACGAAAAACTCTTTAAGTAAAAATGCAATAACTCCTGATAATGTTGACCATAATACAAAAACTAAAAACAAATCTACAACAAAAACTACATTGCAAACAAAAAATTCACCAAAAACTCCCAAGCCAACATTTATTAAAGAAATTCCGAAATCTCCAAAATTGCCTAGAAGAAGCCCACGAAACCATACAATAGGCTCAACCAAAACGGATGAATCAACTAAAACAATAAAGACAAAGAATAATGTTAAAAATCCTAATGAGGAGATGTTAAAAAATAAAGAACAGTTAACAACCAGTACCGATGGAAAAGAAGCTTTAAAGGAAGCTAAGAATTTCAAGAAACTTCCTATTTTAGAATGTGGAGCTAACTCAACAGAAGATGAAATACCAAGTTCACAACAACTAGTTGAAGAAATGCCAGCTTCGAAAGTTAACTCACCCCAAGCATCTCGATTTCTCCTCAGATCCTTACGTGCTTCACAAAAAATACAGAGTCCAAAAACAAAACCCATAACAGATGTACAAAAATTAGTACCTCCACTATCTACCAGCATAGAGCTTTCTGACTTTTCCATGGAAAACTCACTTATGAAAAACCCCATCCAATTAAACGCCTCACACATTCTTAGTTGTTCTAAAACTGATACTGATTCGTCCTCGTTAAAATCTCTGGATATGATAGACATTTGTGGAAATCAAGAACTATTTAAAGGAACATTCAAAGAGTTAATGGAACATAAACGCTTGGGTTTTTGTTTAGGTATCCAGCAGCAATGTGGAAAGCGCAAACCCGTAATAGGAGCAAATCTTCTGCTAAATCAAGTAGCTGTCTCAGAAAGAGAATTGGGACAAATTAAATCTTATGAATTTCAAATAGATGATACAAATTATTTAGCTGGTGTTGCATTTTGTATATCGGAAAATGTAGTTTATTACATGAACATGCAACAGGAGGGATCTTGCAAAGAACTAACCGCAGAAATTAAGTGGAAATATTTACATAAATTATTGCGATCATCGGAACACACTTTGCTCGTCTACGATGCCAAAGAACAAATGAAGATTTTGCACAAAATATTCAAGGATAGTGGAGAAAGTTTAATTGCCTTAGAGGACCCGAAAATAGCCAATTGGTTGCTTCAACCTGATAAAAATCATAATTTACAGAGTTTGGTATGACAGCTAGTTTATTTGTACATATATACATTCTCAAAAGTTACTTATTTTTATATTGTTTTTTTCCCTGTGCTTTAAGGCTCAACAGTTTGCCCCCGAATGCTCCTCCCTAGTTAGTTTATGCGGCAGTGGCCGTGGTTATAATAGTTACGGTTTGGATTCGGAAAGTGCTATTTTAGCTAAGGTTAGGTAATAAATTAATTATCTTCCATTTTAGTATGATTTTTCTTTTTAAATATTCATTTGATGTTTTACGTTTCAGATCCTCAATAGAAGCTTGCGTAACAATACATATCTTAAAGGGACAAATAGAAAATTTAGAGCGCATTGGAACTGGCCAATTGCAAAAGTTTTTTATTGGTAAATAAATTTCGAACTAAAAGTTATTTATACATTTCATTTCCTTACATTTACTGTTTAGAACTCGAAATGCCTTTACAGATGTCTTTATGCAACATGGAAGTTATTGGTTTTCCCACAAGTTCGGAAGCTTTGCATAAGTTGTTCCAGCAAATGGTTGAAACAATGAAAAAACTAGAGAATAAAATATATGAAACGCATGGTTCTAGATTTAATTTAAGCTCATCTTCAGCTGTAGCCAAGGTAGGAATGGATAGTAAAAATTATTTTGTATTACGTTGAGAATTGGTTTAAAGGTTTTAGGTTTACATCGTAAGGCAAATTCCCGCATAAGTACTTCTAAGCAGATTTTAGAAAAAATAGACTCACCCATATCACAAATGATAATAACATTTCGTAAACTAAGTGTAACACTTACAAAAACAATACAACCCTTGTTAAAATGTGTAAAAAATGAAAGGTTTGTTTTTCTATTTGTTTAAAATTTTAGCAAGTGTAATTTTTGGTTTGTTTTAGAATTCATGGTCATAGCATCACTTTTACATCTACCGGTCGCATATCTATGACTGAACCCAACTTACAAAATGTTGCAAAAGATTTTGAAGTCGATATTGATTCAGAAAAAACGACAATATCATGTCGCAGTGCATTTTTTCCCGCAGATGCTAAACGTTGTTTAATTTCCGCAGATTTTTGTCAGTTAGAAATGCGAATACTGGCGCATTTATCACAAGATCCAGCCCTATTGGATGTTATGAAATCGGATAAGGATTTATTTAAATCGATAGCAGCAAGATGGAATAAAATTTCCGAAAATAGTGTTACAGAGCAATTACGTAATGGTACGAAGCAGATCTGTTACGGCATTGTTTACGGTATGGGTATGCGTAGTTTAGCTGAAGGCCTTAAGTGTACCGAACAAGAAGCTAAAATTGTGTCAGAGCAATTTCATGCTGCTTATCCAGGTATTAGGTAAATATATATGTTTGCCAAGTATGCTAGTGTAGTTGTAAAAAAAAAATATTTTTGTTGCATTACATTCTCGTTTTTAAGGTTATATATAGAAAAAATTATTAAATTCGCTAGAAATAATGGTTATATTGAAACGATAACTGGCAGAAGACGATATCTCGAAAATATAAATAGTGAAGAAGCATTAATTAAAAGTAAGTTCTTTGTTACTTTTAGTTTAAAGCAGTGCTCACTAGAGTACGAAAACAAACAAAACATTTTTAAAATTTTTAGTCATTTTGTACATGAGCAAAACCAAAAAAAAAAACTTTTTGAAGGACACTGATCGCGAACGAAACATTAGCTTCGCGTTCATCCACTTGCTTTTATGCTATATTTTTCAAGTTCTTATTTATTTTCATCAATAACGAACAAATCTATAAAAACGTTAGCAAAACTCCGTTCGTTTAATTTAATGGACATTTTTTGTCCACGAGCAAAATGAATAGAAAAGTAAATAGCAAAATCATTATTGAATCGGTTTTGTTTTAATTATAAAGCATACGACTCGTTTTGTTTATATTCGTACCCCGGTGCTCACGTATCTTTAAAAGAAATCATACTAAATGTAAATTTAAAACAAAAATGATAATAATTAAGATATTAATAAGTTTTACCAAAAATTAAACATATGATTTCTGGTCTTCTCATTGTATTTCTGGCTCTTAGATCAAGCTGAACGACAAGCTGTCAATTCTACCATACAGGGATCCGCTGCTGATATAGCTAAAAGCGCTATTTTACGAATGGAAAAAAATATAACGAAATATCGCCAGAAGTTAGGCATAGAACCACAATCGGTAAATTTAGTTTTGCATTTACACGACGAACTTATATTTGAAGTGCCCGAAGAAAAGGCAAAAAAAATTGCTAAAGTTTTGAGCCTTACTATGGAGAACTGTGTTAAACTTAATATACCTCTTAAAGTAAAACTAAAAATTGGTAAAAGTTGGGGCGAACTTAGAGAGGTGAAACTGTAACTATGTAAAGAATATACACAAACTATATAATTTGTTTGAAGTTTACTTTTATTAAAATTAAATAATCTTTTTAATAAATTTCAAATGGTTTCATTTTAATAAGTATTTAGTGTATAAGGTACAGCAGGGCATGGCAAGATCCAAACCTCTACTGGGCTTGAACAAAACAGATTCTAAGGATGAACATGAAAAGTACACTTTATTAAAGACTACGATTATGGGACAATTATCAAAAATAAATTTACAGTTTATTTAGTATAATTAAAATAATGTTCAGATGTTTATTCCAGGCTGACTCTTATTCACCTATATATATTTTTCGATAGTTGTAATAAAGCACATATCCTTTTATAATCCTTCCTTTTGGGCCCATTCTGTCCAAGAACCTAAGTATGGTTTTGCACTGAAAATTGTTTAGAAAATGTATCATCATATATCCTATGTTAATTGAATAAGCTATTGTTTAAATAATTTACTTTTCAAAGCCTTTAATTAATGCAAGATCGGTAGCTTTTTGTGCTCTGCCACCTTTCAAGCAGCTAAAGATCAATGGTGCATCTTTAAGCGGTTTAGGACGATTAAAGTGCGCCTTAAATTCATCATCGGAGAATTCAAAAGCCTGATTCAAGTCTTGCACTATTTGGAAAAGCTTAAATTATTAAAGCTCCATAAGAATTATGTACAGTATTTACATGGTATATTAATACTCCCAGGTATGGTGCCGGTTGAACCTACTTCATCTTTACTTCTTACATCAATTAAATATACTTCCGTATTTTTTACCACATTTTTTACTTCTTCGTATGTTGCCATTTTCAATTATGTAATTGAATTTTATTTTGTAAAAAAGTTTATAATATTAGAAAGCCTTACATTAATTACTGCTAAACATTAACACAAAGCAAATATTACAAAAGTGACTACTATCTATCGATAGGGTTGCCAGTATTTTAGAGGACAAATAAAGTATAAACTTTTTTTATACCCTTCATCCCAAAAAGGGTTCATCAAAGTTTGTCATTCCGTTTGCAATTTCTACAATATCCATTTCCGACCCCATTAAGTAGTATATATATATATATATATATATATATATATATATATATATATTCTGACTTCTTGCGCATAGCGAAGTCGATTGAATGATGTCCGCCCGTGTCGGTATTGAAATCAAGTTTGCCGAGGCACTAGATCAGGTAGAGAAAAATGAAATATGCCAATAGAGCAAACATTGTGTCGAAAGAGTTGCTATTGGAAATCAGCATGATCGGTCGATGTCCTTTGACAAGCTTTTGAAGAGATCTTTCAGGATATACTAAATTTTTTTAAAAAATTCTTAACCCATTAAGAGCCGGTAACATTTTTATGTGAAATTATGTATAGTAAATAACTTGTTTTTCTTATTATACCCTCCACCACAAGTAAGAGTGCTATATTCGCCTATGCCGAATCTTATACACCTTCACCATCTATGTAAATCTAGTTTAGTGCAGTAACTCTAATCAAAAAACAAATATATGGGGCGATAGAGAATTAAAAAATAAGAAAAAAAAAAACATCAAGTGATGGCGCTCGCCCATATTTTCCGAGTTACGGGCCTCTGAAATTAAAAAAAATTTTAAATATCAGTATGGTATAATATCTTTAAGGAAATACTGATAATGTTTAAAGATGCTTAACCCATTAAGAGCCGATGACATTTTATCTGTGATAAAAATTCAAACGCTTTTTTTTTTGGTGAAGGGCATAAAAACAAAAAAACTTAAAGAGATGTCATATTTATCCCAAACTCAAATTCATATCGTGGATTATTTTTTATGATAGCATTGTCAATCAAGTGTATCCGAAAACTGTTGCGATTACTGCGGTATATAAACAGGTTTGAAGAATATGGTGTATTGTGAGATACCTGAGACTTGAAAATCTGCAGATGTTTTTATTTTGGCTTTTCGTTTCTTTTATACAGAACTAAAATTTTTGCCTCACAGTTTTAAATACGGTACATTAAAGAACTTAAAATTTTTATATAATGTTACTGTATTTAAATATTTGTTAATTTTTAGTGTTTAAAGTGTTGATTAACAAACTGTATACACAAAAAATATTCAGAAAGGTATAAAAATAAAAAATAGAAGTTAGTAAAAAGGTAATGCAGTTTCATATAGAAAAACTTAAGGCGAATTAATAAGATGCTTACTTACGGCGAAAATTAATACAATACAGAAATATGTAAATTTTGTTTTTATACAAATCATCTTCGGCTGTCAAAAACAAAGGAGGAGAAGAAAACAAACTTTTTGGCAAACTTTTTTTAGGAAAGTTCTTTTTCCTATGTGTGAGCATGATTTTGTTTTGTAGGTGTATTAGTGCCACGTGCTTTCATGTTTTTCATTAAAAAAATGTAAACAAACTAAGACCAAAAATACCATTTTTTAACTTGATCACAATTCGTTAATTTAAGTTAAATTTTAATACAAAAAAATTGAATTAAAAGCCTTCAGATGATAGAATGACATTTTGCAACTGTCACTTTTGATAATTAAGATAAAAAGGTGCAACACATCAAGCTACATATTTAGAGCAATTTTGCAAACTTAAACCTATAATGATAATAATATAAGAGTTTTTCGCTCAAAGATTTCGAATTCTTTCATTACCGTTGGAGATATAGGAAACCAAGTTCAAAATTCATATAAAAGTAACGGTCTTATACTTAATTTATATATTAACAATATTGTTTTTTTCTGCAGATAACTGTTATTAAACATTCTTCCAAATAACATTTTAACTCCCAGGGCTTTTTAAAGGACTGATCTAGCATGATGATTAAATTTAAAAGATTTGTAAAAATTTACTCCTAAATATTTTACATTATCAACAAAAGGAATATTTTGTCCATCCAGATTTCAACTAAGTTGCTTGCTTTCTGGAACAACAAAGTATTTGCACTTTCCTGAAGCATTCCTCAAACAAATAGCTTTACTTTTGTTTGGATTAATTTTTATACCCCAGTGCTTATAATAGTTATTGACTTCACTTAAATATGATGAAATTGATATGAGAGTATTTGGTGGAGAAATACCGTAAGCATACAGAAGTGAATCGCCTGCATAAAGAATTACAGTTGCAAAGTTAAATCATAGATAAAAATATTATATAAATGTGGTGCTAAAATAGAAACCTGAGGAAAATTCTGAAAAATGTTCTATTTCTTAAAAAAAAATGCGAATGATTTTAATAAGGTATTTGAGTACTAAAACCAATATTTATCATCTTAATAATTAAACAATCATGACAAGTGCTGTCGAAAGATTTTTCTATATCAAGAGAAACCGTTATTGTACAACGTTTTTCCCTTAAATTATTCACAACATCGTTCTGAAATTTAAGCAAAGCATATTTTGTTGACTGAAATTTATTAAGACCAAATTGATAATCTGGAATACAAGAAGTTTCTAAATTGTTGTCCAGCTTAAATTTAAGGACTTTTATAAAAAGTTTTCCAAGGTTAGATAAAAGTGATGTTGTTCTTACATTATCTTAATCAAAAATGTTCTGATTTTTTTTTTGAACTGGATAAATTTTTGCCTTTTTCCAAGAAGTTTTCTTATAATGAAATTAGAAACGCCATCCAAACAAAAAGATTTCATGTTATTTAACGATTTGACAACTGACAGTAATTCATCAGCATAAGCTAGAGAACTATCCCTATCAGTGTTAAATGATGGAACCAAGTTATCTAAATTAAACATCGAAATTGGAAAGGACGATAAATGTCGATTTGAGTTTTCAATAGCTGAAACATCCCGATGTGGATCTGAATCCGAATATATTGAAGAAAAATCATTTTGAGGATTTGATTATTTTTGGATGCTATTTGTAATTTCAATGCAGTTTACCATTAATTTTAAAAAAGCACAATTTCTTGGAGTTCCTAAAATATTTTTATTTTTTTTTTATAAGCTGTTGTTGGCCCAGGTTTGATATTAGCGAGACGATTTTTGGAAATTTTTAGCCGGTTCAATTTGAACTTGTTCTTTTATAATAATTTTTGTCAACTGAATTTGTTTCGAAAGAAGAATTTAATTTGGAGTCGATCTATTTAGAGACCTTCTGAAAATGTTCCTAAAATCTTTCTGCCAAGCATACTTTAATTTATATAAGTTTTAATTTTATCCGAAACTATAACATGCTTATTTCTAACGTTGATTTTTTCACAGTGATTCTTAGTAATTTGATTCACTGTGGAAGGAAACTTTTCGATAAAATTATCAATTTCTAAATCTGTGATCACCTCTAAATATATAAAAGTGGATTTTTATATGAAAAAACACAAAATTTATAAAAATTCGATTTTGACCCCAAAAAATGAATTTTTTTATTAAAAGGTTTAAAACTTGATTTTGTCGTAAACTAAGCGTCCTAGAGCTTAAATAAGCAAAATCTGTGATCACCACTAAAATATATAAAAATGATTTTTTTTAACTAAAAAGTTTAAAACTTGATTTTCTGGAAAATCTGTGATCCTGGTATCAAACTGTCATATTACCTGCGGCAGAGACTCGAACCCAGGCAATCAAAGCAATTCATACTTAGTAAAATAATCACCCTTATTCTAGTTGTCGGCGTCGTCACTTATCAAAGTTGATATGTGTCGACGCATTCGATTTGTTATACTACTTGTCGTTACTGACACTTATCGATTACTGTTCAAAGATTTTTTGTATTCTATAACAAATGTGACGACGATATTTGTATTGACGTGACTCTGTTTTTTGTCGACGCCTTTTTGCATAACGACTGAAAGTGATTTAAACCAAGCAAAACATTGAAAATGTAAAAAAGTGGAAGTTATAAGTGCAAATCAATTTGAAAAATTAAAAAACTTTCGCAGAGGCATCGCTTCATGCAATTTTAAAGAAAAATGGGAAAAAATTAGAAAAATTCTAAATTCTCTTGGTCCGCCTAGAAGATTAGCAGATGAATGGCAAAAGGTAACAAAATAAAGGATTGAATAAAGATTTATAAAAAGGTTTGTAAAAATTACTTCTAAGGTAATGCGAAATATAAAATTAAAAGTGAATAAAAGATGGTTGCTAATAAAGCAGAATGTAAAGCCACTGGCGGCGGAATGTTTAAACAATTTTCACTCAGTCCGCTGAAAGAAGCTGTGGCAAACCTTCTTAACTTCCAGAAGCATTTGAAGCTGAGGGAGCAGTTCAAGTAGTTCAACTGGTTGACATGGTAAACGATTCTAATGACATGGATCTTGCTGAAATCGAATTTGTCGTTGAAAGCACAGCCAGGAGCAGGCAAAACATATGTACATACTTGTGATACGGCATATTAAAAATAATGCAATTCTGCCTAAGAAGTTTTCTTTTCAACACAAGTTTTTGTTTTTTCAAGCCTTCATCATCAATTAAATCAAAATTTTCTTCACTTATAGAAAACATTTTACCATAAAAGTGTCAAACACAAATAAAATTTAATAAAAAACTTGGGGATGTGCATTTTCATTTCATAAAAATCGATAAACCGACGACGTCGTAACAGGAATGTTATAAAATGCAAAATTTTTATTGAATTGACGCCGACATTGATACGAAGTTATATTGATACTAAAACGACGACGATGACGACGCCGAAAACTAGAATAAGGGTGAATATAATTTCTTATATACCATCTGCCATATTCATAAAAAAAATAAAATATTATATGAAAACTTTGTCATAAAACACATTTCAAATGTGCTATGAATTCTATGAATACGTCAGTATATTTTTCATTAAAAATTAAGCAATCAGACCTGTTTAGGAACCCACAAAATGTGATTTCAAAAAGTTTGACATTTAGAGCAGCGACGAACATAAATAAATTGGCCTTGGTATATTTAAAGATTTTCATTGGCTATATCATGTATTAGGTAATAGAATTTGCGATTCCATCAATTATCGCTGTTGCTAAAAACGTTAAACTTCATATAAAAAAATTTATGGAGATTTTTTATTTATAGAGTCTGACAACTTGTTGCTGTTCTACCTACATATATAGCATACACATAGGTAAAAATATGTTGTTTCCACCTTTGGTGCAAATTGATATAAACCAACTCAGGGTAATATCCATTATACACATATGTTAAAAAATCAGCTTGTGTAAATTCTGTGTTTATATAAATTGACAAAAACTCAATAACAATTATAATATGATCAGAATTCGGACATGTTTTTAGGGCAGAATTTAAAAATATTATATATCGTCTAAGTTGTTAAAAGTTCTTTTGATATGATACTATACATACTAATCATGGGGAAATACTTTCTAGCAATGGCAAAAATCAATCAATTCACCACTATTATCACCTGGTACATGATTTCGCCATACTTGTTAAGAGAGCGGAGCGGGCCTGAGGTGTATTTTTTAAGTTTCAAGTACTTAATCAAACTAATATTTCATTTTTTTTTATTAATTTTATATTTCAACCTTTACAAAAAATATATATTTTTTGACAAAAACTTTATTATTGTTCAATCTTTATAGTTTTTTTTTCATTTTACTCAATTTATCAAAAAGCCGTTAAATTATCACTATGATAATAGATTTACAACAAAAATGATAGTAATTTGAAGGAATATGCAGTGTTTGTTTAAAAAAGGAATAATTTTAATAAAAAAAAATTGCACAAATGTTTCTGCTTAATATGATAGTATTCTAATAACGATAATAAATAAACTATTGTATTAAAAATTGCTTTAAATAAATATCGTTTCTAAACACATTAAAATGTTTTAAACATATTTTTAAATATTCCTTAAATAAAATTTTAAATCTGTTAATTTACTATATATCTTTCATTATATTATTTAGGATTTGTGTGTGCAATATGTTTCCATATGTATTTTAATTTATAATAGAAAAAATCAAAAAACAAAACAAATACAAATCTGTAAATACATGATTATACACAGATAAATAATATTATTTTTTTTATTATATACTTTTTTTTTAGCATTAATTTCGTTTTCTTTTTTAACTCTCTTTGTATGACAATGTCTATTTCATATAAATTATTTATTGATTTAATAAGCAACTATGTTTAAATTACAAATTTCATTATAAATTTCTTGAACTCAGCCTGCTTATACGCAAATTTATGTACACAATTACATAAACGAATTTTTAAATATAACAACAAATAAAGGCATTGATTTATCAAAATAGACGCTTATTTAATATATATATTTTTTAACTCAAGAAAGAAATAAAGATATTAAGTTTAATAAACGATGTTGTGCATTGTGAAAACATAGAGTGGTTTATAACTAAACACCAGTTTATTCCTATCGGTGTTCACTTTTTGTATTAAAAAGTATAAACATTAGCAGCGTTTCGCTGGTGGCACTAAATGATCAGGCAATACATTGGGCAACTCATTTCCCTCCAATTTAACATTGATTAAATGTAAAGCTAAGGCAAACTCGTCTGAATCCAAGAAACCATCACCATCGACATCAGAAAGTTTCCAAATTTTACTTAGTACAGAGTTGGGTAGTTTTGATTTGATAAGCTCTTGTTTAGCAGCTGCAATAATAAAATTGAAAGACATTATAATTATGGCAAAAGAAGAACAACAAAAATCAAAAGTACCCTGTCCAGAAATTCTACCATCAACAGGAGAAAGATTATTAAATATAACATCTGTGCGTTCTTTATCTCTATTGCAAATCCAATCGTGTTCGCCAAACCCGGCATCGATACCCTCACCTTTCATATAGCCAAAGGGTGACACATTGTCATCAATGACACCTTCGAAGGCACCACCTTAAAAAATAGAAATATATATTTAACTTTAATAAATAAAATATTTAAAAGGTGAGTGAAAACAAAATATAACCGAATAGTGATTAATTACTTAATAAAAGCAGATACAAAAAAAATTAAATTAAAATAAAATAGTGTAAATTTAAATATAAAGGGTATATTTGTTATGGTGTACATTGTACAGCTATAAATAAAATGGATATAATACATGAAGATAATTTTATAAAAAAAAAAAACAAAAAAAAAGAAAAAAATTGGCTTTATATTAAACATAAGGTCGGTTCAATAACTTTACTAGCCAAAACTAGCAACGAGAGAGTAAAACATAAATGTTTAGAAATAAAATTCTTAATTTTTAATAATTAAATTTGTACCGAAAAGAAGTATATGGCATTGAATGTTTCATCACGGGCTAGTTTACTTTTAATTCTTAAAAAAACACCTGAAAAGCTAAAGTACTAATTTCTGTCGGTTTTTTGGCTGTATACTCTCCTGGCTAAATTAAAGAAAAAAATATAACTAAACAACAATAGTAAAGATTTTACTATTACTTTCACATTTTTACGCTCCTGTGTACGGTATTCTGTTAGCATACGAGGGATGCTCTATATATTTCTGGCCTAATAGGGAAAATGCCAATATTTATAATCAAAAATGGTATTATTGTTTTCAAAGTATTCTCCAGCATGATTTATACACTTTTGCATGCGCTCAAACCAGTTGTTGAAGCACTTTTTCCACTCCGATTGAGACACCTCTAAAACATGGTTTTTGAACACTTCAACAGCTTCTTCTTGCGACAAAAATCGTTGACCACGCATTTTTTTCTTGATGTGCGGAAACAAGAAGAAGTCATTAGGTGCCAAGTCAGGGCTGTACGGCGGATGACCCATTAATTCGACGTTTTGGCCGGTCAAAAACGCTCTGGTTTGAGCCGATGTGTGAGAGCTCACATTGTCATGGTGAACAATGATTCGTCTTCTCTTATTGGTTTTCCGAATTTGTCCGATGACTTCAGGCAAACAAATTGTAGTGTACCACTCAGAAGTGACCGTTCTACGTTGCTCAAGCGGAACAGTCGCCACATTACCAGTTTTGCCGAAGAAACAGGCGACCATTTGCTTCGAAGTGCTTCTTCCACGAACAACTTTCGTTGGATTTTGCTCGTATTTGAAGACCCACACGGTCGATTGTTATTTCGTTTCGGGCTAATACGCATAGATCCATGATTCGTCACCTGTGACGATCTTATAAACGTCTTTTGAAGCGCCGCAATCGTATTTTTGCAACATTTCTTTGCACCAATCGACACGAGCCTTTTTTTGAGCGACTTTCAAATTGTGCGGGATCCAACGAGAACAAACCTTTTTTACGGTCAGGTGTTCATGCAGTATCGAATGTATGCTGGTGGAAGAAATGTCTAAGGATGTCTCTATCTCTCGATATGTCGCATGTCGATCTTGCATTATGAGTTCACGCACGGCATCAATGTTCTCTGGCACAACAGCCGTTTTTGGACCACCTTCACGGAATTCGTCTTTGAGCGAGCTTCGGCCACGATTAAATTCTTTATACCAATTTTTCACAGTGCTATAGGATGGTGCTTCATCACCATACAAAGATTTAAGTTCATCAATGCACTCTTGTCGTGATAATCCACGTCGAAAGTTGTGAAAAATGATGGCACGAAAATGTTTACGAGTTAATTCAATTTTTTTCTATATTAATTTTTTCAAGTCACGATTATGCTTAAAAATGACAAACGTTCCAATGGAAATGTCAGATTGCACTTGGCAGCATTCAGTGTTGCCAGGCCAGAAATATATATAGCAGCCCTCGTACACATACACAAACCATAAAATCAAATTAAATTTGTGTTTTCTAAACAAAACAATATTTTTTTTTTCAATTAAACATGTAAGCGAGAAATTTAGTTAAACAAAAACAAATTTGTGTAAGAACTTCTAACGTAAAGGCAGGTAACTTAGGTGATTTGTGGCAAGAATATTAAGAAGGAAACTTTAATGAAACAAACTTTTGAAATAAACAATATTAATAATCATTAATTATTTATCAAGTACAATTTTTATTACCAAAATTATATCGTGAGAAATGATAACTAAAAAAGGTATTGTGTTTCTTATAGATACTAAATAGAAAGAATAATTAAATCAGGTGTGTCAAGAAAATCAATATAAAAAAAAAAACGTTTTGAAATGTATTTAGCTGTATGTGTAGATTTTAATATAAAACAAGTAAGACTATGCCGAATCTTATATAACCTTTACCATCGAAGTAAATTTAGTTTAGTGAAGTAACTCCAATCGAAAAGCAAATATTTGGGTGACAAAGAATTAAAGAATAAAAAAAAAATTTTGGTACTGCTTATATTTAATTTTACAAAAAATGAAATCGGCTCTTAATGGGTTAAACATTTTTAAAAAAATTTAGTATATCCTTAAAGATCTCTTTAAAATGATACTCATATTGATATTTTAAAAAAATTAAAAATTTCAGAGCTCTGTAACTCGGGAAATGTGGCCGAGTGACAATTTTTTCAGTTGATGTTTTTTTTTATTAACTTTTAAATCTCTATCGCCCCATATATTTATTTTTTTGATTGGAGTTACTTTATTGTTCCAAATGACATGAAAAAATTTGAGGTAGACGTGGTGTTTTGCCTGCTGCCTCGAAGGACATAGACCGATCATGCTGATTTCCAATAGCGCCTCTTTCGACACTAATTCTGATCGAGTGACATATTTTTTTTTTTAAATCAAGTTTGACTTCGCTATGCATAAGAAATCAGAATATATATACTTTGAGGGGTCGGAAATGGATATTGTGGAAATTACACACGGAATGACAAACTTAGTTATACCCTTGTTAGTTATACTTTTTGTGGTGAAGGGTAAAAAAATAAGTGTAAAGAATGTATCGACATTTTTGAACTTGTCGTAAAATCTTTACACTTTACATACAGAATGAAAAACAAAGATATACCTTTTTTCCACTTTTTGTGGTGAATGGTAAGCATTTTTTAAAACTTTTAGTATTTTCTTAAACATCTCCTCAAAAGCTTTAAAATGATATCCATATTGATATTTAAAAAAATTTGAAAATTTCAGAGCCTCGTAACTCGCAAAATATAAGCGAGCATCCATTTTTTCACTTGATGTTTTTTTCTTATTTGTTTTTTTCTATCGCCCCATATATTTATTTTTTGATTGGGGTTACTTGATTGGTCCAAATGACATGAAAAAATTAGAGGTAGGCGTGGTGTTTTGCCTGCTGCCTCGAAGGACATGGACCGATCATACTGATTTCCAATAGCGCTTCTTTCGACACTATATCTAAACGAGGCAAACTTGATTTCAACACTAACACGGGCGGACAGACGGATGGATATAAATGGCTGTTTTTCCCCTTTTTTCTCTCATCTAGATCCTAGCTATGGAAACAGATATAAAAGAGGACCTATGTTTCGAATTTCATTAAAATCGATTAGCCGAGACTTTGCTAAAATTGATTCAGACGCATAATAATGACCGTTTTCCTTTTTCTTTACTTCTGGTCGGCTACTTACAAATTTTAATACCCTATTTTATCATGAGGAGAAATATCTACCCGGGTTTCAAATGTCACTAAAATCGGAGCAGTTGTTAAGCCGTGATTGATGCACACACACACACACACACAAAAAGAACAAAAACAAACAAACGTACAAAAAGATCTATAATATACATATGCTTATACATATATTAGATTAGATTTTTTAGAAGCCAAAAATTTTATAAGCTAAAATCAAATGGAAATCCTGGGATTTTTAAAAATAATTCCGGTTGGCATCCCTAGTTACAACCTTAAGAAAATGTTAAAGCTATTTCCCTATTAATATTTAGCAATTATTCGGCCTAATCACTAGCAAAAATTCCGTGAGATTTTTTTCAACATTTCTCTTTTCTCCCATTTTAAATTTGTTCCCTTTTTTATTGACTGCGGAAATTGAAAAAAATTCGAGGAAAAAAGGAAGGTATTAAATATAAAAAAAGCATAATAGCTTCCTTAACATTACTGTGATGAGCTTTTTGTTCCCATGGAATGCATAACTGGAAGAATCCTTTCTTGAGAAAAAATTTCTTGAGAATATTATGATTTTGTTATTAAAAAGTTTTGTTTCTATTCACCCCGTTTTACGGTATTTAAAATGTTGTGATTCTAGACACAAACTGGACTTTATTCTGTTCGTATAATATTGATCTCAACACTTAATTAAATAATTTTATTTGAAAAAAAAAAAATTTATTTGAAGAAAACTTGTTTTTTCAAGTACTAATTTTAAATGAGTAATACATTCCATTTTTTTTGTGATTGCAAAAAGAGAGAAATGCAATTTTAGATGTTATAAAACAAAATAATTATTAGGAATAGTAGCATGAAGCACCTGCCCATGAATTAAATTTTTGTTTTTTTTTTTTTGTGCAGTTAATAAGTTTTAATAAAAACCAAAATATTATGGCCCATACATAACTGTTGTTTTAAAAATATAAAAATATTTTTATTAATTGCAATAATTTTGCAAAATACATACAGAAGAAAATCTGCTTTTTAGCATTTTTTGCATGACATATTTTTAAAATAAAAATTAAATTAAGGGCAAGCTACAACGTTTTTCTTTTGAGTCGGCTAAAATATTTATTAATAATGAATTACTGAAATAAAAAAATTTTAGTATAATTGAATAAGTTACAGTTAAACGAAAATAAAAATAATAGTAACGAATGCTGTTGTTTATAAACATCCATTATGTGTTTGGGATTTTAATGTTTAAATTAAATAAAAAAAAAAATAATAAAAAAAAAAGTAAAACCTTGTTTTAAAACAAACAAAAAAAAATTTCTCTGTTTTCTTAGAAGTTAAATTTTTTTGCAACCTTTCAATTAGTAACAATTATTAAATGAAGGTTTAAAGTTTTTTCCATAAATATTTTTTTATCGTATTGTAGTGTGCGCCATAACGTTTGCTACTTTAATATATCAATTTTAATTTTTAAAATCTACTTGAGTATGGGCGCATTTTCATCTGTTTGCCAGTTGAGCAAATAAGTGAGTGCATCCATTTACTTAAGATTTGTGTATTTATTATTGTGTTTTTTTTCTGTATCGTTCAGACAAACAAATTATTGCATGTAATGCAAGTCCAACAAGTATTACTTAAAGTATTTATTTTTACTTTGGCAATTTTGCAGATGACTATTAAATGATTGGCGGCAATTAAAGTTTAGTCTGTGAATTTATTACTTTTGCATTTCCAATTTATGGATTACAATTGATTTGCTTCATTTAGTACACAATATTTAATGCGTTTGAAAATTGCTTTAGTTTCCGAATAGTACAAAAAAACATATGATTACATTTGTTAAGAAAATGGATTTTGTTTTGTAACCACTAGAAATGCGACCACACTTAAAAATATTTAGATTAATATTTTACACAGATATTTTAGTTTTTTTTTTTTTAGTAAATATTTTGTTTATAAATGAGCTTTGTTTATTTTTACGAAGAATCTCTCTGTGGTTTCGAAAGTAAACATCGATAAAAAACATTTCCGATAGAGATTTAGTTAAAGTTTTTTCCATTATAAGTGCGCATTGATATTATTTTAAAAATAAACGGCCTGCAGAGAACATTTTACAGATCTGAAAAAGCGTTGCCGTTTTGGTTACTTTTAACAAAAATTGGTTATTTATTTTGCTTATGTGTAAATATGTACTTTTATTATATTTTGGTTACTTTTTATTCTGTACGCTGTTTCTAAATTTTAAAAGAATTAATTCATGCTGTTTTTATTAAAAATTAAAAAAGAATCGAAAACTATTTAAGAAAAAATTTTTGATATCGAAAAATTAGTTGCAGAAATAACTCATTTAGGATTTCCGAAACAGTGTCATCATTGGGTAGTATAATCTATCAGTCCTGTGATGAAATTCAATATGATCTAAGCATCTTTGTATTAAATAGGCCTTCAAAGTTTGAATAATTTTTTACGCGGAAAGTGCCACTGCCACTTATTTTTCAAAATTTTTCTTTATGTAAGAGCCACCACGGATCATTGGAAAAAAAATATTTAAGTATATCAATCCATGTTTTTCAACTGTGTTATTAGCAAGGAACATTATTTTATTATTAAATTTGGCGCGATTCGAAGTGTCATTGTTTGACATTTGAACAATTGTTATTGTTTGCTAGTAAAAGGTACGAGGTTAGTAAAAATGGAGCGCTGCACGAATGAACGCATTCTCATTGTTTTAACAATGAAAGTTTTGCGGCTACAGTTCGTAAATTGCGATCAATTTGGGGTCACAATAATGCTCCAAAAGAATCAACTGTAAAGTCTGTTAGTGATGTAAAGACAACAACGCGCCTTCGATCAGGTCGATCGACCAAAAATGTCGCAGCTGTACGTGATGATGTCGCTCAAACTCCATCCACCTCAATTCGACACCGAGCTTAGCAAATTGGTGTCTCCAAATCCTCTATGCAGCAAATTTTGACGAAAGATTTGCATCTTCATGCATACAAAGTTCAATTGACTTAGGAACTGAAGCCAGCTGACCATGGACAGCGAAGGGAGTTCGTTAACTGGGTATTGGAGAAACAACATAAAAATGCTGATTTTGCCGATAAAATCATCTTCAGTGACGAGGCCCTTTTCCATCATGATGACTTTGTCAATAGGCAGAATTGTCGCATTTGGGGTGAGGAAAATCCTCGAGTGATTCACGAGAAGCAAATGCATCCTCAACGTGTCACTGTGTGGTGTGGTTTTTGGGCTGGAGGAATCATTGGACATTTTTGTTAATGAAAATGAGGCAGGTCAAGCGCAATTGTGTTCGGTATCGTGAAATGATAACCAGTTTTTTCTTGCCTACAGTTGAAGAAATGAATGTAGAGGGCATGTGAATTCAACAAGACGGCGCCACATGTCATACAGCTAGAGAAACAATTCAATTGCTGCATCAGTCATTTCCCGGTCGTGTTATTTCGCGGTTTGGAGACCAGAATTGGCCGCCTAGATCGTTCGATTTAACACCTTTAGATTTTTTCTTTGGGGACGACGACTCAAGCCTTAAAAGGAAATTGGACGCAGCATTAAAAAAATACCGCAGCATTTATGCAAAAAGGTCATTGAAAATTTCATTTAAAAATCGCGTGTGTGCCAGCAAGGCCGCGGCGGCCATCTGCACGATACCTTGTTCCATACATAACCTCATTCTGTCTACTTTACGATATAATCAAGTTTCACGATTTTTTTTTAAATATCTGTGTTTTATTTAAAACTTTAAAATTGCGTTCTAGTTAAGACACCCGTTATATATACTAGCTTGTTGTACTGGTTGCTGTCTGTTGTTTTTAACTTTAGAGCCTTTCGATCCACTGGATAATATATTATATCCTTGTTTGCTGCGGGGTTCTACTACGAACACGTTAGAATTCTATCAAATAAGTTTGGATATTACAGACCCAGAGATATTTATATTTTAAAATCTTTAGAATCTAAAACCGTTAAGATTCATAAAATCGTGCGTTTGTTTTCTACCGCACTCCTCCTTCTATTCCCCCCTTTTTTTCAAAATATTCAAAATATTTTACCCTTTACATAATTGCCAAACGTAAATGCACGTTTGTTTTCCTCTTTTCTTTTCCCTAACTTTGAAAATAGATATGAGGACCTATCCATGTTTCGAATTTCATTAAAATACATTAGCCATGTATATCAATTAGATTCAGTTGTGTGGTAATTTCTTGTCTTAAATTGTAAAAAAATTTTCAATTAAAAAATCAAAGTTCAAATTTATTTTAAATACATAATTTATAATACATTTTAAATTAAGTTATTTTTTTCTCACTTGGCAACACTGGAAAGAGTTTAGGCATATGCTAGGAACATAACAGGGACGAACGACGAATTTTTGGTCTCGTATATTCGTCGTCAAAAATAATACACATTTATGTACATGAATTACGTCAGACGAAATTCGTTATACGCGGCGAACTTTGCAATAGAATCATTTCTATTTCTCACGCCGGCGAACGACGAACAAATCAGTACAATGTGACCATGTTTGACTTTGATTTGAAATATTTTAGTAAATAAAGTTATTTTACTTAAAAAATTTATGTACTTTTATTTTGTAGCATTTATATGTTTATGCTTTTGCTAATGTTTAACTTTTTAAATATAATTTTTTATATGGTCACCTTAGCAGCTTACAAAAAGTGAACAACTTTAAAAATTATAACAGCTGTGTTTTTTTCATCATTATTGTGCTTCATACAACGAATTTACAAAACGAATTTTTGACGACGTATTCGTCGTGTTGGACTAAATTCGTCGCTCGTCCTAGCCATAGTTTGCCTGATTGAAATTTTTGTTAAGTAAAAAAGTTAAGATTAAAAATTATATTAAAATAGAAAGAATATCAGATGATTCATTAGAATGTAAGGAGATCAGGCGAAGTAGTGTATTTTTTACCGTTTAATAAGTGTTTGTTGCACTAAATTTGGTGCCAAAATTATTAAGACATTCTGATTCCTCAATACCCATGTCACCCATGACGCCAGGCAAGGTACCGTAATCGGCCGTACGTCTGGGACTTACGAGGATTAAATTCAATCCTATTCAGAGGTTGTTTCTGATATACCATTCTCTACGAACACGCGTCAATTTGACGCAGAGACGAATATCTATAACAACACTTAGAAAATACTGAAATTATATACTATAAGAAAAAATGAAAATGTAAGATATACGAGGGCTGCTCTATATATTTCTGGCCTAATAGTGAAAATGCGAATATTTATAATCAAAAATGGTTTTATTGTTTTTCAAAGTATTCTCCAGCATGATTTATACACTTTTGCATGCGCTCAAACCAGTTGTCGAAGCACTTTTTCCACTCCGATTGAGACACCTCTAAAATATGGTTTTTGAACACTTCAACAGCTTCTTCTGGCGACGAAAATCGTTGACCACGCATTTTTTTCTTGATGTGCGGAAACAAGAAGAAGTCATTAGGTGCCAAGTCAGGGCTGTACGGCGGATGACCCATTAATTCGACGTTTTGGCCGGTCAAAAACGCTCTGGTTTGAGCCGATGTGTGAGAGCTCGCATTGTCATGGTGAACACTGATTCGTCTTCTCTTGTTGGTTTTTCGAATTTCTCCGATGACTTCAGGCAAACAAATTGTAGTATACCACCCAATAGGGACCGTCCTACGTTGCTCAAGCGGAAGTCGCCACATGACCAGTTTTGCCGAAGAAACAGGCGACCATTTGCTTCGAAGTGCTTTTTCCACGAGCAACTTTCGTTGGATTTTGCTCATCTTTGAAGACCCACACGGTCGATTGTTGTTTCGTTTCGGGCTCATACGCATAGATCCATGATTCGTCACCTGTGACGATCTTATAAACGTCTTTTAAGGCACCGCAATCGTATTTTTGCAAAATTTCTTTGCACCAATCGACACGAGCCTTTTTTGAGCGACTTTCAAATTGTGCGGGATCCAACGAGAACAAACCTTTTTTACAGCCAGGTGTTCATGCAGTATCGAATGTATGCTGGTGGAAGAAATGTCCAAGGATGTCTCTATCTCTCGGTATGTCGCCTGTCGATCTTGCATTATGAGTTCACGTACGGCATCAATGTTCTCTGGCACAACAGCCGTTTTTGGACGACCTTCACGGAATTCGTCTTTGAGCGAGCTTCGGCCACGACTAAATTCATTATACCAATTTTTCACAGTGCTATAGGATGGTGCTTCATCACAGTGCTATAGGATGGTGCTTCATCGCCATGATAATCCACGTTGAAAATTGTGAAAAATGATGGCACGAAAATGTTCACGAGTTAATTCCATTTTTTTCTATATTAATTTTTTCAAGTCACTGTTAACAACACAAATAATGGTCTTACGTCAAAACGTTTTGAGTACGATTATGCTTAAAAATGACAAACTTTCCAATTGAAATGTCAGATTGCACTTGGCAGCACTCAGTGTTGCCAGGCCAGAAATATATAGAGCAGCCCTCGTATGTATGTATATAATTATGTTAAGGTTTTATTACAGATTATTTCAATATTCGACATTTATTTTGCACACGTCAAATTGACGCATATCCGTAGAGATAGATATACCACATAAAGAATTTCAATATTTCAACACCTTTGAAAAAAGTAGACCTCAATATATATTTATCGCGACCACTGGATAAAAGTCAATACAAGAAATAAGATAAAAATGCCAACGGTGTTTGTACTTTTCCTTATAAAATTTGAAATGCGTCAAAATGACGCGTCCCGTAAACCTAGTGTTAAGTGTTTTATATGTAAATGACCATTAAAAATTATAAAAGGATAGGCTACTAGCTGGATGTTAAGCATGATTTCTTTTACTTTGGAAACTTTAGAACAATTGCAAATAAAAAAAATTGTATATAAAATAAAAAAAGTTACAAGAAAACGACACCCAATTTGCAAATTATTTGAAATATTATGAATTTTATATTTAAAAAAGTGCATAGCTGCAAAATACAAAAAAAAAGTGATACATAAGCTAGGACAAGTGCAGGATATGAAAAAAATCTCTTCCTTACTTTTTATATTTTTGAAAGTAATTTTGACAATTTGTCTTCACTTTGTTTAACATCTCACTTAAACGTTCTCGTACATTTAACTGTAAAGAGTCAACATTCTCTTCGGAATGGCAGGAGTGAGATGTGGAAATGGTATCTTCTAAAAAGTGTAAATAAATAAAAAAAAAAAATACATAAAAAACGTATTTCGAAAGGGAATTAAAGCGCTTTAATTGTGTTAAGCAAAAACGAAAAATATGTGGTAATTTAAAAGATGGAAAGATAACTATAAACTAAACCTCAAATTTTATTTTTTAGCAATTTAATGATAAACATGTAAAATTTAAAATTTAAAATAATATTAACTAATAATTTATACAGATGCTATTGAGTTTGCACCAGGGACGTTGTACGAAATTTTTAAAAAGGGGTTTATTTTTCCGTAAAATCAAGTTTGCCAAGGCACTAGATCAGCTAGAGAAAATTTAAATACATCAATCGATCAGGCATAGTTTCGAAAGAGGTGCTATTGAAAATCAGCAAGATCGATCCATGTCCTTCGAGGCAGTGGGCAAAATTTGGAACAATGAAGTAACTCTTTAAAAAAAAAACAAATAATGGGGCGATAGAGAATTAAGAAATAAAAAACATCAATTGAAAAAATGGCGCTCTTCCATTTTTTCCGAGTTTCGGGTTTCCAAATTTTTTAAAATATCAATATGGGTATCATTAAACGCTTTTGAAAAGATCTTTAAGAAAATAAAAAAAAAAAATTAAAAATAAAACTTTTTTAACCCATGACATTTTTATGTAAAATTATATTTAGTATTTAATTTTTTTTTGTGTTTTTTGTCACCTCAATATTTGCTTTTTTGATTGAATTTACTTCACTAAGCTATATTTACATTATGGTGATTTACCAAGTTTTCGCCATCTACATTACTAAAACTGCAGTAGAGATTGTCACTGATTTTATTTACAAGTATAAAACAGGAGGGATATTTGACGCCATTTTGCTCTTTTGCTCTTAAGAGTCTTTCAGATACAAAAGGAAGGTCGCTCACGTTTTAAACTGTTGTATATTTAAAAGGATTTTAAGTTTAATAATAACCGTGAATTCCCTTACATTTTTAAGACGAATTGCTGTTACACATAGTATAGAAATTTGTGTGCTTTATAATTGCTACCACTAGAGAAAGTTAATTTTTAAGAAAATATAAGATACAACATACATACATATCTTGACATCGAAGTAGGTAAATTACTGGAAAATTTAAAATTTTTAACTAAATTTTTTCGAGTAATATGTTTTAAGTAAAAATTACGTCATAACTCAAATTTTCAAATATTGGGGTTGATCATACAGAATTGTTCGCCATTTCATGCTTTATATTGTGTATACGTTTTATCTATATGTACATATGTATTTTATACTTTCATGTTTCGCAACTTTGTTTGCCGATCAGAACGACACATACATACATCGCTTTCTGAAAAATCGTCACATTTCGTTTTTTGACTGTACATATGTATATATGAAAAGGTGATCTTTTTAAAATGACTTTTGGCATATAATGTATTTTTTTGAGTTATGGCAGTGTTGATGAAAAATTTTATTAAGTAAAACTCCGTTTTTTTTTTTTAATAAAGATAAATTTTAGTTTATGACACAGTAGTGGATATAATTTTATGACGTCATAATTCAAACATTTCAGAATGTTTGTCTAAGACATATATAATTGATGAAAGTCTTCTTAAATGGATTTTTTTATTTATGAATCATTTTACTAATTGTATTGGAAACGAGTCAAGAATTTCAACTGCGATTTTTTTAAATTATGACGTTCTATTAGCTAATGAACGATATAAATAATACATATCAAGCGTTTTCCGCAAAAGAGTCATAACTAAAAATTTTAAATTTTTTGTAGAAATATTCTTCTGAGAAATTAATTAAATAAAAAATTCCTAATACCTCCAAAAAGTTTATTTAGAGTTTTAAAAGCAATTTGATCAGTTCGAATGTTTTTAAGATATTATTATTTTGCAGCAAAAGCTCAATATATTGACTGGTATTAATAAAATTCACATATGTACACACAGTTTTTTATACCCTTCACTACAAAAAGTGGAAAAAGGGTATAACTAAGTTTGTCATACCGTGTGTAGTTTCTACAAAATCTTTTCCGACCCCATAAAATATATATATTCTGACTTCTTATGCATAGCAAAGTTGATTGAGCGATGTCCGTCTGTCTGTTCGTTCGTAAGTGTTAGTGTTGAAATCAAGTTTGCCGAGGCATAAAAAATAAATATGTCAATCGATCAGATATAGTGTCGAAAGAGGTGCTATTAGAAATCAGCATGATCAATCCATGTCCTTCGAGGCTGCATGCAAAACACCACGCCTACCTCTAATTTTTTCGTGTAATTTGGAACAATAAAGTAACTCTGATCAAAAAATAAATATATGGGGCGATAGAGAATTAAAAAATAAGAAACAAACATTAAGAGTAGAAATTGGCGCCCGCCCATATATTCCGAGTTACGGGGCTCTGAAATTTTCAAATTTTTTGAAATGTCAATATGGGTATTATTTTAAAGTTTTTGAGAGCCAATGTAATTTTTATGTAAAATTATATATGTATATGCAGTAACAAAATTTTTTTATTTTTTGATTCACTGTCACCCCAATATTTGCTTTTTGATTGGAGTTACTTCACTAAACTAGATTTACATAGATGGTGAAGGGTATATAAGATTCGGCATAGCCGAATATAGCACTCTTACTTGTTTAATATTAACAATTAAACAGAATTAAAAACAATAGTCATACCTGTAGTTAAACTGGAAACAAGTACATTTTTAAGCATCTAAAAAACAATTCTGACCTAAAATTAGGTTTCAAAGAGAAAGGAAGAAAAAAATTATACAAATTGCAAAATACGCTGTTTAAGGGGTCAGAAGACTGTCATACACTGAATTGATGCCGATGCCAAGTTCATTAACACTTGAGGTTAATGAACAAAAACTTAAAACATTTGCAAAAGAAGAAAAAAAAACACAAGTAAATACAACCAACTTAATTTATATGTTGTAAGCACAATGTGATACAAAAACCTAAAGTTAAACAACAGTAAAAAATTTAGAGGAAAATAAAAAGAACAGAAGAACAAAAATTAGGTAAAATGTCGCAACAGCAAACGGAAGAAGGTACATTTAGTTTTTACCAATTTTTTATACTCTGTGTAATTGTGATAAGTTAAAGTTAATAATTAATAAGTTGTGTTGTTTAAGTAATTGAATTTTTAATGCATTTAAAATATAGTAGTTTTATCTACAACAAAGCTCTTTAATCCGGAATTAATTTTTCAACTAAGATTCGAGTAAATATTTTATTTCGAAATAATTAATATTTTTAGTTGAGCTTAATTAAGTTCGTTATTATAAATGATTTATGCTAAAAAGCAAAGAAAAAGTTAGCTACTAGTTAAATGAAAAATATTTCCTGATCTAGAGTTCAATAATGAACTTAACCCTAACTGGCAATAATAAATATTAACAAGTAAGAGTGCTATATTCAGCTATGCCGAATCTTATATACCCTTCACCATCTATGTAAATCTAGTTTAGTGAAGTAACTCCAATTAAAAAAAGCAAATATTGGGGTGACCGAGATTAAAAAAAAACTGGTGCTGCATAAAATGCCATCTGCTCTTCTTGGTTTAAGCATTTTTAAAAAAATTTTAATATTTGCTTAAAGATCTCTTTAAAAGCATTAAAATGATACCCATATTGATATTTTTAAAAAATTGAAAATTTCAGGCCCCCGTAACTGGGAAAATATGGGCGAGCGCCAATTTTTTCACTGGACATTTTTTATAATTTTTTTAATTCTCTATCGCCCCAAATATTTATGTTTTGATTGGAGTTACTTTATTGTTTCAAATGACACGACAAAATTAGAGGTAGGCGTGGTGTTTTACCTGCTGCCTCCAAGGACGTAAACCGATCGTGCTGATTTTCAATAGCACCTCCATCGACACTATATCTGATCGAGTGGCATATTTTTTTTTGTGAAATCAACACTATCACGGCTGGACAGACGGTCGGTCGCTCAATTGACTTCGTTGATGAGTAACAAAAACTATGCTAAAATGTCGTTCAGTTTAGCCCAGAAAAACGACGGCAAAATAAGTGAAATCATACAACATTTTTAAGAAGACAATGAAACAAATGTACACTAAATTAAGTATGTATTTTCAATATCATTGTCATTACAGCGCCACAAAAAAAATCTCTATGCTTGTTTACAAAAATGTCGTCACTGAACTTTAAGAGTAAAAAATAAAGAAAATTAAATATAAAAATAAAAGAAATTAGACATTTAGACTTTTTTTTTTATCATGCAATAAAGAAATAAAAACTTTTAAAGTTCATTCACTTTCATTTAAAATGCGGGTTTCGTATTATTAACCACATTGTAAGTGAATATATTTTTATGCATATTGATTAATAAGCATTTGTTATTAAAATTAAAAACAAATCTGGTTTGTACATTTAAGTAAATTTTTTAAGTGAAACATTTTTCAAAATAAAACGCAAACAAATAAAATTATCGTCAATTGTTTAAAGTAGAAGCAACTTGTTAATAATTTTTAAGCTTGTATGAGTATGACATGAATTATATATATTTTTAAGTTTTATTTAATTCCATGGTATTGATCGTGTTCAAATTCTGCAATAATTTTCTTGACTAGTCAAATTTCAAGAATATTGTTAAATTTAACATGTTGCTATTAACGATTTTTTTCAACAAATATTTATGAATATAGGATTTTGTGTTTAAGAGAGAACAATTAAGTTCTTTAAGTTATCGATTAATAAATCACAGAGAGCCGAGAAATTAATTATTGCAATACATTGCAAAATATTATTTTTTACTTTATTATTTTGTGCAATGGTGAAAGTGTTAAAAACAGGATTATTGTCCAACAGTCTCAGCTACGTTTTGTTTTAGTTCCTGAACTGGAGAATAAGAAAGACTCTTTATACACATTCCGTATTTGAAACGTCATTGTTATACCCCTCACCACAAAAAGTGGAAAAGGGTATATATAAGTTTGTCATTCCGTGTGTAATTTCTACGATATCAATTTTCGACCCCATAAAGTATATATATGCCGACTTCTTATGCATAGTAAATGAGCGATGTCCGTCTGTCCGTCCGTGTTAGTGTTGAAATCAAGTTTGCCGAGGCAAATCAAAAAAAAACATAAGTATGTTAATCGATCAGATATAGTGTCGAAAGAAGTGCTATTGAAAATCAGCATGATCAAACCATGTCCTTTGAGGCAGCAGGCAAAACGCCACGCCTACCTCTAATTTTTTCATGTCATTTGGAACATTAACGTAACTTGAATCAAAAAAATTTATATATGGAGCGATAGAGGACTAAAAAATAAGAAAAAAACGTCAAGTGAAAAAATTGTCGCTCGCCCATATTTTCCGAGTTACGGGGCTCTGAAAATTTCAAATTTTTTAAAATATCAATATGGGTAACATTTTAATGTTTTTGAAGAGATCTTTAAGAAATTATTAAAATATTTTTCAAATGCTTAACCTATTAAGAGCCGCTGGCATTTTAATGTAAAATTATATATATCCAATAACAATTTTTTTTTAATTTTTTATTTTCTGTCACCCAAATATTTGCATTTTTGATTGGAGTTACATCCTAAACTAGATTTACATAGATGGTGAAGGGTATATAAGATTCGGCATAGCCGAATATAGCACTCTTACTTGTTTTTAGTTAACATTATTAGAAAACGTGTCGCTTTTATTTCCAGTGCTGCCGTTTGCGAAATATCTTCAAATACGTTATAGTAACTCTTTAGCACGACAATGCTCGAGAAAACTAATCTTTAATACTGTGGTGAGAAGTTCTACCCCCATAGCCATGTTCTTGAAAAGAAATAAAATTTAAGCGAATGTGTGCTTTTTTCACTAACCGCATTCGACTAATATCTTTTTTTGCTTATCAACCTGTATTATTATGACATACTTTCTATTTGTGTGTTCTTTTTTTAAGTGTTTATATAGAAAACACTTATTAGTTTAAATATTTCTAACTAAAAACTTTAAGTTTGTTCTATTTTAATATGAGCAAGTATAAGTATTTAATTATTTCACATTAAAGTTTGTGTACATAACTGATAACATTGACAACAGCAATAACAAATAACTCGTTTGTTTCAATAACGACACTAGAGCTGCAATTAAAATATACTCTTCAAAATGCTTCTTTAGGAGAAAAAAAAAATATATAATCTTAAAAGAATATTTGATTAATGCAATTTTAAAATTAAAAAAAGAAATAATATATTTTTGGTGAATGAGTTTTAAACTGAAAGAAAATGAATCACATTGATATTTTAAAATCTTGATGACCTCATTATGGATAGAAAAAGTGCTAATTATTATTTAGCACAAAAACCTAATAGAGCTAATATAATAAATGTGTTTTTTTTAATTATACATTTTATTTCTGTAAATAAACGATGTATAAACGTGTTAATTTTTGAAGTTCATTGAAAAAGGAAAATTAAACTTAAAATTTTAACAGTGCTACGAGCAGCAATAAACTAAGCACATTTTAAAGTTCTTAATACCAGGCATAATTTATTAAAAAGAAGTGTTTTAATTTCTAAAATTTTTCACAATCAGGATTTGAACCATGGATCTTATAAATGAATGAAAATTGACTTATTTTCGGCTTTTTGGTTTATTTTTAATTTACTTTCTAAACATTTTTAGAGAGAAAAATTATTTACAAATGTATGCGGACGAAATTTAATTAAAAATGAACCAAAAGTAAGTCAATTTTCATTCATTTTTAAGATTTAACATAAACATATTGCAAAAAAAAAAAAACAATTTTAAAGTTCAATAAAAATATGAGTATACAAATTTTCTCTATTTACTTAACATTTTGACACTGGAATTAATTTCGGCCTCTGAAAAAATCTATAAATGGTTTTTATAGCTTAAGAACGCTTTAAAGAACAAGCGCAAAAAATTATGAAGAAAATTTTTATTCTAAAGGGGTTTTTGAAGATGTACATTTTAATGTAAAATCTGCTTCAATCTAAAAACTTTTTCACTTTATTTTATTTTTTTATTGGTTTTAAATTTCTTAATTTACATGTGTACATAAATAAAAGAAACATTTTAAAATTCCTTACAAAAATAAGCGAGAAAATTCTATGTTTGTTTTTTAATTTAAAAATAAAATCGTAACATTTGAGGGTCTGCGTCGATGATGACTAGACAAAATATATAAAACTGATCTCAGTCTTAAAATTGTAAAGCCTCTTTAGAATTTAAAAACCAATATCACAACGAATCTGTAACTGGCAATTATTTGCATGTATGCTAAAATTTTAACCTGTGAAGGGTTGATAAAGTCGCCGAACACTATAATGTACGCCACGCATCAAAGGGTTAAACAACTTGCAACAAAAAAAAACTTGATGGACAAAATAATAAAAATCGTGGGTCTAACTAGAATTATTTAAATAATATTGTCACATGCCGATGACATAATTAACAGCTCTGTTAATTTTGACAATATTTTACAAGTGTCGTTATTGCATACTACGTTTTTAGTTCAAAATCCCAAGAAGGGTCCTTATAAAACACTTTCAAAATTTTATTATTCTTTTAAGTTTCTAAGAAAAAAAGATTACACTATTGTATTTTATATATGGAAGTAATTATATTGACTACTTAATTGCCAATTTCAGATAATGCTAATGATTTTTTAGTATTACCATTATTTTCACTAATGGTAATGCTTTTTAATGAAAAGGTTTCAGTAATATTTAGTTGATGAACAAAGTCATTATCATTGACTAATGATTAAATTGTCTCAAGTCATTAACATTATTAAACGTTACTCCTTGTCTTTTTTCACTACATTAACACCCACAAATGTAGTAGGGCATACTTATGAAATGGCATTTTTATCATAAAAATTTTGTGAAATATGTATATTTTAACACTCTCCGAAAAAGATGACGCTGTGTTGTTAGGTGACTTTCACTTAAAACTGATGAATTGTTAAAATTTTCAAATATAGATGCATCCAAAAAAGAGTGAAGATTTATTAGTTTAATGCATAGTTTTTTTAAGCTTCTGTAATCACAACGTTGTGTTTCATAAAAATAATTATTTTCTATTCAATTTTAATTACTAATTAAACGATTTCATTAAAATTACATTACCATTAGTAAAACACTAATAATAAAAATAAAATCATTAGCATTTAATGATAGTTAAAATTTTTTCATTGTCATTATTTCCAACAATGCCAATGAAATCTTAATTGTAATGAAAAAATTCCTAATATGTTGTATTGTTATAAAAAAATATAGCCGCTACCGAAGTAGGGCTTTATCTAAAACAACTAAGTTAAAAGCTAACATCGTAAAATATATTGGATTGTGATGTAGATAAAAACAAAATTAAATTAGTTGTTACTTCCACCACTAAGTGTGGTGTGTAACGGAATCAAAAGGAAAAATAACTATATGTCGACACCTGTGGTGATTGCATTGGTAGAAGATTACGAATCATGATTTGAAAAATCTAAACAGCACCTTGAGTAAAAAGCAAAATAATTTGTGTTGAGTAAATCTGATGGATAAGTTGTTTGAAAAACGAATAAATAAAAAATAGTAGTTCTTTTCTCCCTGAATCTTGATTATAACAACTGTGTGTGGCTGTATTAAATGAGTTGATTAAAAGAGCCTGATTTGTTTGACAGGAGATGAATTAGGGTCTCGCTGGAAAAACAACGTGTTTGCAAAACCAAATATTGAGTAACTCGAGTCTTGCCACAACCACAGAATATTGTAGTACGTATGGCTGCGCATATGAAGTAAAAGGAGATCGTGTGAGTATAAATATAACCAGACCCACAGAATAGAAAGCAGGGAACAAAAAATAGAAGCAAGTAAGAGTGCCATATACGAATATGAATAACTAAATGTAGCATAATCCAGATTTCCCATTGAATAGTTTAAATTAAAATCGGCATATGCTTATTATTTATTATATTTTATTATTCTTTCCTACATAGAGTTTTCTGTTAAAAAAAAGTTTTTTTTTAAAAAAAAAACTGTCAATTTTACTAAAGGTACGGTCAAATTAGTCAAATATTTGACCAAAAAACGCAACCACTAAATTATGGAAGAAAATTGTTCTCCTTCTCAAAGAACTATTAAGGAATATAAGGCCCTACTGAGTATAATAGGGAAAATATTACATTTTTTATATTATCAATCGTCATTCGTAATGGCACGTGTCAGAAAATATTGAAAAAAGTGGCTACGTTTTTTTTTGTCAAATATTTTTCTTATCTGACCGCACCTTAAGGGTTGTGGGCCTAACTTAGTAAATAAAAATCTTCAGTATTGTCAGATGAGGGTATATTCCCCTAGATTTAGGGGATTTTATTCCATTTATGGGAAAATTTGGGTAAACATTTGTTAGGGGAGAAAATTAGGGGTTAGAAAAAAGAAAGAAAAAGTTTTTAGGGGATTTTTTGCTTAATTTAAATAATTTTTTGGAATATTCAATTCCAAAAGAACGTGTAACTTTTGGATATAGTTTTGCACAATTTGTTTATCCAGTGGGAGAGCATAATTGTATACCCATTAAAAAATTAAAAATTTTGTTGCAGAAATGTCGAAACAAAACAACGCCTTCCTGATATTTCTATAATAGAAAAAATACCAACATTTTCTCCCGAGAATGTCCAAAATAAAAAAAAAAAAAAAAAAAAACCAGATAGAAGTAATATTGTACTGAAATTTAAAAATATTTGTGATGATATCGATGATACTATTAATGAATGGTAAAATTTGCCATATACAAAGTGGAATAATGCATCATCCCCAGAAGAGTTTTGGCATGAAGTCGGAAATAAGAAAAAAAAATTAAATTTTCTAAGATATATAAAATGGCTGCATCTTTGTAGGAACTTCCATATTCTAACGAATTAACAGAAAGGTCGTTTTCAGTGTTTAAGTTAACTAAAAATAAGTTAAGAAAAAGAAAGCATATTTTAACGGTAAAATCTATCTTAAGAGTATAATTTTCGTTAGAGGATGCCACAATTTTACGCCGTCCACTGAATTGTTAAAGCTATTTAATTCTAACAATATTTAAAGAGCTAACGAAGATGATGCGGGTGTGCTAGATATATTTGGTAATAAATAAGATCTGTAATTACATACATATATACATATGTATATTTATAATAAATACATACTTTATTAAAACAAAAAATTGAACACCTAAAAATTTTTATTCTGGGGGATTTTTGTTAAAAGTAGAATTGATTAAGGAGATATTTTTATACAATAAATTTAGATTTTATTTGTTGACAAATTATTTTGGGTGGTTTTTTATGGTTTTTTTTTATTTGCTTTTCGGGAAAAGAAAAAAAATATCTGGCAGCCATGAAAAGCTTGCTATATCAAGTGAAAGCTTATCACAATCACCTGCAGGAATACAAGCGAAGTTGAAAAAAAAATAGAGACAGGCCCGCTGCATCGATGGACCGATCTTACTGATTTTGAGTAGGAAAATTTTCGAAACTATGTTTGATCGATTGCCGTAGCTAAATTTTCTCTAACTCATTAGTGCCTTGGCAAATTTGATTTCTAAACGAAGTCGGGTCGGAAATAGATATTGTAGAAATTACAAGCGGAATGTCAAACTTAGTTATCCCCTTCTTCCACTTTTTGTGGTGAGAGGTAGAAAAAAAGGGCGTGCCTGTATTTGCAATCAAAAGAACTCCAATGTTTAAATAGTGAAAAAACATAAATGTAATTTTATTATTTAATTAAAGACACAGGAATATTTTTAAAATTATTTAGTTTTCTTAAAAAACTGTGTGCTATTTTTTAAATTATCCCGATTAAATTAATTACCGATATTGATTATTGAGGGTCAAAGCACTTTTATTATATTCGATAACAAATTTTATATAATTTTGCTAAACCACACTGTCATTTTAACAATGTTTAAAGTCATTTTTTTTTAATTTTGTGATGCTGATGTTTGAAATCGTAACAAATTTATATGAATTATCAATAATATGAATAGTAATAAAAAAAAATAATAAATACTAGTTTACAGACAGTAATAATCAACATATATTTTCTTAAGAACTTAAAACTCTATTAATAAATGATTGCATTACTTTTCATTAATCGCTAAATTACAGAATGGTTTTTTAAATTGAAGCAAATTTATTGAAATAAAATAGCGAAAATAGATTTATTAAATGTATAAATACTTTATCATTGAACGTTACTATTTCACCTCTGAGTGTCAGTAACAACAAGCCTTAAAAAATGCTATTATTACAACTGCGGTTGAATAAATAAATTTTCCATGAATTAACAAACTTATTATACAGAGGCTTGTTAAGTTTTTAAAACTAATCCAAAAAAACAAATTTTAATGTTCTAAGTTTATTAAAATAAGGTTTTATATATAATAAATAATTCGCCCTTATATTTAAATAACATAATTTGCTCTATTAATTGTTCAAAAATGTTTTAAACTACTTAAATAATTTTTAGAAAAACATCTTAATATTAAGCATACTTTCTTAACAGAAACAATTATTGCACTTGAATACATCAATTTATATTAAAATTTATTTCCTCTACTTTTAAATGAATAGATAGATTCCTTCTTAAGTATAAAATATTAGTTTTTAAATTTTATCAAAAATAAAAAAATATAAAAATTGTGTATGCGAATTAGTAAGTGCAAATATTATAAGTACTTTTTTCCTGTGTTAAATAATAAGTTGTAGATGTTTGTAAAGCTAAACTGAGCTGAATGAATTTGAGATCTAAACAATCTATTCAAATCTACATGATAATCTATTCAAAGTACATGATACAATATCTACAGACAAACAACAACAGAATATCTTTAATTGAAAAGAAAAACGTTTACGAAAACGACGACGACGACATTGCTTACTTGGGCAGTAAATAGATTCAATAATTTCTTGGTTAGTTCTAGTTTAAAAGTGCCTAATACTGAATCGTGTTATCATTAGAAATTCACTTGCACTTAGGCACAAGTTTCGCGCCAATTTCTATTAAACTAAATAGAAAACATAGAAGTAAATGTATAGAAAATATTCTGGCAAAAAAAAGCACATACTTGCTAAAACTAATATACGTACGTATGTATGTATGTATGTGGAAAATTGTTTGTTCAATATTTATCAAAAACTACATTCATACCCAGCAAGCATGCAAGTTTCATTTCAAGATAAGAATGCTTTGAAATTAAACTCTTGCTCATGTGAGAAGCGTTTGAAATATTAATTTTATGCCAAATTATATATCCTTAACCATATATGTGCCCATAATTATGAAAGTGGCCTAAGTCAAAATTAAAAAAAAAATGCATTTACCAGTTATTATCATACCACATTATTTTAAACTAAATTTATTCAATGTAATTTTTACGAAATTGTCAAAAATGAACCATTAAATAGTGGTTGTCGCATAATGTAGAAATATTTTTTAATTTATTCCAATGCAATTTATTAAATATCTCGAAACAAGAAATATATGACTTAGACCACTTTCATAATTATCGGCACATATGTATATATCTAGTTTTGTGAAGTAACTCCAGTCAAAAAACAGATATTAGGGTGACAGATATTCAAAAAATGAGCAATACAAATTTAGTAAAAATTTTTACAAAAATATGTCATAGGCTCTTAATGGGTTAAGCATTTAAAAAAAAAAAATTAATACTTCCTGCAACATTTCTTTAAAAGCTTAACAATGATACCCATATTGATATCTTAAAAAATATGGTGCACAGTCGTACTTTTCTATGAAAAGTTTAGACGCCCATAACTCGGAAAATATCCGCAAGCGCCAATTTTTTTCGCTTGATGTTTTTTTCTTACTTTTTAGTTCTTTTTCATTGGAGTTATTTCATTGTTGCAACTGGTATGGAAAAAAGTAGAGTCGCTGTGTTTTGCTTGCTGCCTCGAAGGTCATGGATCGATCTTGCTGATTTTCAATAGCACCTCCCTCTTTCGACATTATGTCTGATCGATTGGAGTATTTAAAAAAAAAAATAGACAATCAGGCATGTTCTGAATTTCACACGAAATTTTCACTTCAAATTTTTCAAAGCATTGTTGCTGTAAAATTATTTTTTACAGATACAATGCCTTGAAAATTTTGAAGTGAAAAATTCATGTGGAATTCAGAACAAGCCTGAATAACTTTATACTTATGAATTGACGTAAGTTTTTTAACGTTTGATGTTGTGTTTGCTGGGTAATCATTTATAATATACAACAACTGCATATTAATCAAACACAATCTACACATAAACGACGAAAAATAAATTAATTATAAATAAGTCTAGTAAAGGTAGGAACACAGCAAGTGTAGACACACATATTTGGAGAAAGATTAGTAATTTATGCGATGACAGTTTTAATTTGTTAAAAAATTTTTATTGTAGTTGCTGCAATTGAAGACAGAAAAACTGCAAATTCAAAGTAGCAACACATTTCAATATTAAAATATGTGATACTTACACAACTGAAATAATTTGGAACAATTTTGCTGTTAGATAATTTCTTTAACATTGAGATGTGTTGTCTATTGTTTAGTTATTTTTTTTTATTTTTTTTTTTTTTTTTTGGTTATAGATAAGGCGAGCCAAAACGGATGTCGAGATAAATTTGGTTCAAACGGAAATTAATTAAAACAAACAAAAACAAAAAAAAATAATAATAGTAATCGGTTATGCCGAACCTTACGTACCCTTCAACACGTATGTCTAATTTCTCCAAAAAACTTTTCGCAAAATTTGTAAAATTATTTATTTATTATTTTTTAATTTATATACATTCCTAAACGATGAGTTTTTTTTTTAATAAAATTTTAAAACTCATTTTATATCATGTTTTTTATATTCGGTGTTATATGATTATATCTACATTCTACACATACATATTAATGTAATTAACAAATACTTTCATAAAACCAATTTTAATTTAAGTCTGCCTATTGGTTTTTGTTTACAGTTATATTAATAAAATTCAATATATTTGTATTTAGTATTATACGAGTACATACATATATAAGGTTTTTATATACAAACTGATAAACATATTGATAAGCTTAAAGTCCTCGGCGTTAATTTTTTTTATTAAATAAACTTAGATGCTTGGAAACTAAAATGGCAAGAAAAATTTAAGTAAGAAATAAATAAATGACACGTAAACTGTTTGTTTATTTGTAGCAGGAATGTATGTAAGTATTTTCAAAAGTGGAACATGCTGTTGTTTACAAATATACATATTTATAATTTAACTTTAGATTTGATAACATTTTTTTAAATGCTTGAAAAAATAAAAGCAGTGTTTCTCTTTTTTTTTTTGGAAAATTAAAATAATTATTTATTTGGAAAATATGTTTTTTGTTGCAATAAAATTCAACTTATTGGCAAAACAATTTTCACATGGCAAGACTACATCAACAACAATTGTATTAAATGGTTAAAAATCAATTTAACATCAAATTAATTTTTTCACTTGCGTATTTTACCGTAAATTAATATTGCAATGACATCATAACATCAGTAATAACATCAACTGTTGCTGTCTATCAGGGTTATTTATTGGAGCTTTTTTCAACTGCTATCATATTTAAATTGTTTCTTTTAATTATGATTTTTTTTAACAAAGACAAACAATTTTTTAAATATATTTTAGAAAAATTATCCATTTAAAAGATATCTCAATAGAAAACTAAAGATGAAATTGTAACTATTCACTTTAGATCATAAGAAAAAGATTTTTTTTTATTTATTACCATATTTTTTCGAATCCCATTCATTACGTGTAAAAAAATAGTAAATCGCTAACTCACGAAAAAGAAGTAAAATTAAGAAACCAACATATTGCTCATTTACTTTAAGACTTTCATAACTCAAAATTTAAAATTTTAGAGTTAATCATACAGAATTGTTCGCTATTTCATGCTTTATATTGCGTATAAGTTTCATCTTTATGTCTTTTGTACTTTCCACATTTTAAGAGAATAAGTCGTTATTGCATTTCATGTTTAGAAACTTTGTTTGTCAATAAGAACGACACATTTTGAGTTGTGGAGTAAAGATCATATCGCTTTCTAAAACATTGTCACATTTCGTTTTGTGACTGTATATATGAAAAAAAGATATTTTTAAAATGTATCGACTCTCCGCATAAAATGTATTATTTTCAATTATAGCTGTGTTGATGAAAAATATTAAGTGAAACTACGTTTTTCTTTTCACAAATAACGACATATTTTAGTTTACGACACAGTATCGGATATATTTTTCAGCAATAATATCATAATTTAAACATCCCAAATAGTTTGTCCAAGACCTCCTGGATTTTTTTAATTATGAATCATTTTACTAATTGTAGTGAGAACTTAAGCTGTCTGATATTTTTTATTGATTTTGAGAACAAGTTAAAAACTTAAACTGCTATTATATCGAAATGAATTTTTTTGAGTTATGACGTTCTTCAAGTAAATGGGCGATATGTACTTTTTGTTAGAAAAGAAAAAAAAACATTTCTCAAAATAAAGAGGAAGTACAATATTTTTTCTTCTTTCTGGGTATTACACCTTTTCCTAACGAATATAGAAATGATATTCAGAAAATTGTTACTATATAAACTTTATGTCAAATATTTTAATATATGTGTATTTGAGAATTACGGCATTTACACTATTAAATTATTTATAAAACTAGCATGCAATTTTTGTTTGTTTGTGAAGCATGAGGAGTAAGCTGCCATTGCTTGAGTTTTGACAAGTTATTGTTGCTAATGTTAACTATTAGTTAACTTAAATAGAAAATTGAAAAAAATGCCTCAAAAAATTGCATAGTGTAAATCTGGGAAATCTTTCATTTGTTTACATTTTAGTGTTAATGGTTTATTAAATACAAATAGAATATAAAAAAATAAATTGTAAAATTTTTGAGGTAAATAATAAGCAATGTTTAAATTCTGCAATCAAAAATGAATAATTTCAAAGTTATAAAATCTTTTAGAAAAAAATTTCAATTTCAAAACTCAATTTTATATTTTGGCATGCTGGGAAATATGTTTTTTTTTTAAATTAGGTAAATTCGTAAAATAATAATTTGAAATTTTTAAAATAAATTTAAAATTAAAAAAAAAAAAAAAAACTAAACCGTTAAATTTGGCATATCACGATCGATAGAATAAAAAAAATTAAACTGACAGAATTAAAAATAATATACATATATAATTTTACCTAAAAATGTCATCGGCTGTTAATGTGTTAAGCATTTTTTAAAAAAAATTTATTATTTCCTTAATGTTACCCATATTGATATCTTAAAAAATATGGCACACAATCGTACTTTTCTATGAAAAGTTCAGAGCCCAATAACTCGGAAATTTGGGCAAGCGCCAATTTTTTTACTTGGTGTTTTTTTCTCTTTTTTTTAATTCTCTATCGCTCCATTTAATTGTTTTTTATTAGAATTACTCCATTGTTCCAAATTATATAGAAATATTAGAGGCAGGCATCCAATGATTTTGCTGACTTTTAATAGCACCTCTTTCGACTGATAGTATTTAAATTTTCTCTAGCTTTGGCAAACTTGATTTCAACACTAACACGGACGGACAGACGGACATCACTCAATCGACTTTGTTATACATAGAACTCAGAATATATACACTTTTTGGGGTCGGAAATGGATATTGTAGAAATTAAAAACGAAATGACAAACTTTTTAGATATTAACTTTTTTCACTTGTTGTGGTGAAGGGTATAAAAATCATCTAACAAATATTTTAACAAATTCAATTAAATAAAAAATTTTTCGTAGGTTTCTTTTTCGTCAATTACCGTCACTGAATTACTTCGTACATAAATAATTTTGTTTGGTCTTGATAACTTAAGCAATTGACCCAGTTAAAAAAGGAAAAAGATCTTAAAGAGCTTCAAAAAGTGTTAAGTTGTCATGAGTGTAAATAAAAACAAGTGGTTAGTTTTTGTACCGTTCATTTCGAACTGAGGTTAATTTTGCAAGATACATCGTTCTTTATTCATAACCTTAAAGATACTGTGTCAATTTGTTGCGCTTAAAATATGAAAAATGTGGGTTTGAGAATCACACAAAAAACACGTTTAAAGAAAATTTATGCTGCTAAAAGTCGAACGGGACATCTGTTTTGCATTGACTTTTTAAATGTTCAAAACATTGAACTATAGCTTCGTATGCTTTAATTTTTACATATTCTAGTCGCCTCCAGACGAATGTTCTAGTCATTGCAAAATTTAATCAAAAGCATCTATTATTAGTAAAGGATGTTTGAACAATAAAAATAAAATAAAAACTCAGATGTATTTTGACTGTTTTAATAAAAAAATTAATTTCAATAAATCAACGAAAAGAAATAATTTATTTTGTATTTTATTTGTGTTTTAAGGCTGTTGCACAAGTTTAAATAACTTGCACGAAGAAAAAGTTTGGGCTGTTCCGTGCAAGGAAAAGAACTTTATTCTCTCAAAACCGCTCTCGTTTACCCAATTTTGAAGATAACAATTTTCGTGCAAATTGGGATGCCACGGGATCCCAAAGTAGAGTAAAGAAACAGACCTTATATTTTTTTAATCGAAAAGATAGATAAAATAAATTATTTGTACTAACTTTTAGATTATTGTTTTTTATAAATGCTAACGATTACAATTTTACTTTAAATATTTTACAACTGAATCATCACCCACATTGGAAACCGCAATGTTATGAAAAAGCAAATGAAATAAAAAAATATTTTACACATGAAAGCCTTTCGTTGCATTAAAAAGAAGTGGCACAAATAAATATACGTTTTAAAAAAGTTATAAACCATGACTTAATTTGAACAACAACTCTTTCTGTTTATGAACAATTGTTCGACAAATGAAAGCTTAACCATTTTAAACATCGATCGCAGTTTTGTTTCTTTTTTCTTCTGAAATATATTCCTTAAACGTCTAGTGAATATACTTACATATTTAATGGGAACATTTTTATTGCTTTGTTATATTTTTTTCTCTAGTCTAATTGCATTGAGACGGTGTTTTTTATTTCAAAATTAACTGAAGAATAATAATTCGTTTGCAAGAGGAACGCTTATATTTGGCCGTGCCGAACGTCCCATTCCTACATTCGCCATAAGCATTCTTCGCATCTTTCTACCTTAGTATGTGAACATTTTAGACATCATTTATTTAATCAACTAATATAATAAATTAGAATACGGCCAATAACTCATAATCAATTAGGTATTAATTTTTCAGTGAAATTTTGTTAAAATTTTGATTTATTTAATAAATTTAATTTATTCGAAGAAATTTTAATTTCTAATAAAATTCTGGCAAAGATTCGTTTTTCTTGTATTTTTCTTTGAATGGAAAATCTTTTTGAATTTTGATATGTCGGTTCTTTTTAGCGGCATGGAAAAATCGCTGATAATTATGTATTCCTAAGTAGATATTTTAGAATCGGGTTTTTTTGTTTTTATGTTTTTGCTGAAAATGCATTTTTTAAAGTAATTTTTTAGAATAGAAATATTTGATTTTAATACTACTACTTTCTATTTATTTATATTTCTGGTAATTATGATAAAAAAGAAACAAATAATAATTTAATTAAACTATAAAAACATTACTTGAAACTTACCTTTGACCACTGGTTCGGATACCAAAGTCATTTCTTCGTGAGGTATCATTTCCATTAACCTGGCAATATCCTTGGCCAACATATTGTCCACTATATCCAAAAGGTGTGGCTTTAAAGTATGGAACTTTGTGAAGTCTTGATGCTGCAAAACATCTTGCATTTTCTTTATGTCGGGAAAGTCACCGGGAGAAATCGAGTGTTCCCGTTGAATGCGATCATAAGTTTGCCCCAAATTTTTAATTAATTCTTTCTTTTTACTATCTTTACCAAATACTGAAGGCATATCTTTGCGTAATTCAGAAATTATAAAAGCGTGTACCTTGGCAAGACGAGCCCGTTTTATGAGATCGTTGAGCTTGCGTAGTGCAGCATTACGTGGCAGTGATTGTAAATCACGGAAAAGATCCTGTTCTTCATCTTCAAACAAACGGCGATTTGCATCGAAACGTAAAGGCTGATCCCAGAAGGAACCAATATAAACTCGGGCTACTTCAGGAGTTTGCAAGACCTTGCCCAAAGACCACATTAGAGCACCGTATACACGCATCAACTGTTGATGGTCGATCATATCAGCCTTATTTAAAATAATGCGAATTTTGTCATCATGACCTTTAAGGGCCTCAATAGACCTGCGAAATTCATCAGAAATATCTAGTTTATGGGCATCGAACAAAAGTATGATACGATCAACACGTTCGGCAAACCATTCTAAAACTCCTGTGAAGTCATAACCTCTGTCGATGCGTTGCTTTTCTCCAGACAAAATGCCTGGTGTGTCTACTATTGATATAGCCTGTAGTACTGGCGAATTAAGTGAGGAACATTGAAATCGATTCAGAAAAGCATTTCCGTATTTACTCAAGGGACGGAATTGTTTTTTAGGATCCACTACCAAAGCATTACCAGGAATAATACCCTCCTTTTCATCGTACATAACAGCAATAAAACGATCAGTCGTAGGTTCAGGACCAATGCGAATACCAGGAAAATCTCGCTCCAGTAGATAACGAATGAAAGTAGTCTTTCCAGTTGAGTATTGACCAACTAACAATATCATGGGTTTGGCATCGAAATCAGGATCTTCCAATTTTGGGGAGTGAAAGTCATGAAACTGGTAGTGTTCTTCTAAAGGCAACAGTTTGCTTTTGTAGATTTTCTTCAATTCTCCAATGACATTTTCAACCACTTCTTGGTTGGTTTTTTCACGCTTTAGAAAACTAAACATATTGCCGTATGCGGTTTTTAGTTTTGAACAATTTTTAAATATTTATCACTTTGTTTATTTTACCGCCCCACAAATACTGATTTTAAAGAGTTTTTGACTTTGTATTAAAGGCTTTTTTAATGATTCACACAGGCGAACTATGAAAATTTATTTTTGGAAAAATTTCGTCACTTTTATTATTTTTTCGATTCAGACACACACACTTGTATATGGAAAACTTACTTCATTTACTTTTAATTTGTATTTCAAAAAAGCGAAAGTTACAGGTTGATATTAAAAATTTTAAGAACCCAAAAATATATATTTTATACAATTTTTCTAATTTTTTGACTAAAAATAATAAGAAAATATATCCGCCCGCTTACTGTCCACGTACGGTATTAACGGTGCAACTCTGATAAACACGTAAATGAAGTGAATGGCATAAACGTCATAATGAAGTGACAGTTTGTGTGAGAAACATAACAGAACTGTATTATCGACACTTACAAATTATACATTTAGATATTATTGTGAATGATTAAAATGACAGGTGTGTATTTACTTGACTGTTTTTATCGTTAATAAAACTGTTTCTTAAAATACAAACTAAAAACTTTTGTTGTTCATATACATACATATATACATATGTATGCATATCTTTTCCGTGATTATTCATGATCATATAAAAGTGAAAGACTCTTTCTTCTTTACCTGTCTAAAGTGACATATAAAGTTCGCCTCAGAAAAAAAAAAAATCAGAAACATTTACCGATCTTTGATAATATTGCCAACATTATAATTATTAGATCCATAACAAGTTACTAAATCTAATACCGAACATAATTAGTTGAAATACACGTATCAATAATAGCTAAAAAAGATCAATTATAAATTAAATCAATATAGTTTAAAAAATGTCAGCACACATATTTCATAGACTCTAAAATAAAATTTTACACACACAGCTAGTCCCTGGTATATAAGAAAAATATGAATTAATAGTTTCTTTAAGACCTTTTGGTTTATAACATATATAAAAAACAAATTAGAGTACTATATTCGGCTGTGCCGAATCTTATATACCCTTCACCATCTATACAAATCTATTCTAAGCAAGTAAGTCCAATAAAAAAAGTAAATATTGCGGTGACAGAGAATTAAAAAAAATTGGAACTGCATACCAATTAGGGTTGCCAGACGGGCCTGATTTGGCCTGATTGTCAAGTTTTTTAATGCGCGTCAAGTGTCAAGTGAAAAAGTGATTTGTCAATGTTTTTTGTAAGTTAATTTTTTTTCTCAAATTTAGTCTAGCTACATATGTAATAATACTTAAAAAAGTAAGTTTATATTTCTAAAAAACACATCGAAAGAGCATATTTTTTCTATCTATATTTCTTAAGATAGTACCTATATTTTTTTAAATAACGCCTAAGTTTTCTCTAAAATATATAACGACTGAATTTTTATTCTTATATTGTTTTTTGTTTCTTTCACATTGTTTCTGTTATTTCTACTTTTAACGATATTTTTGTTTTTATTCTAATATTTTTTATGAAAAAAATAATAAAAAAAATTAAATAAAAACCAATAGTATGAGTGTTTTTATTTGTCAAGTTTTTTTTTCAAAATCAAGTTTTTTTTTGGGCAATGTCAAGCTTTTTGGCAGATTGGATCTGGCAAGCCTAATACCAATGCATATATAATTTTATATAAAAATGACATCGGCATTTAATTGGGTAAGAATTTATTAAAAGTTTTAGTACTTCCTTAAAGATCTCTTCAAAAGCTTTAAAATGATACCAATATTGATATTTTACAAAATTTAAAAGTTTCAGTGCCCCGTAACTCGGAAAATATGGGCGAACGCAAGTTTTTTCACTTGGTGGTTTCTCTTATTTTTGATTCTCTATTGCGCCATATATTTATTTTTTGATTGGAGTTACTTTATTGTACCAAATGACATGAAAAATTAGAGGTAGGAGTGGTGTTTTACCTGCTGTAGAGACAGGCGTGGTGTTTTGCCTGCTGCCTCGAAGGACATGGACCGATCATGCTGATTTCGATGCTATATCTCATCGATTTATTTGTTCTGAGTGTCACTTTAAAATATTTTAAATCATTTTATTTAGTGTAAAAAGGGTGGTGGAATTAAAAAGAAAAAAATTGGTGTTTTTTTTATCAACTGGAATAACGTGTTTATGGTGAGTTTTCTTACCTAATAATAATAATAATTTAAAAAATAATAATTTAAAAAATTTTTATTATTATGCAAATACTTTTACAATTCCACATGTTTCCACTCCACTCGGAATATTAAATCCAACACATATTTTTTTTATTGATAACGATTCTAAACAATTATAGTCATTAACGTAACTAGAGCAGTATTATGCCTTTTAACGATGGAAAATTAGCTCATTAATAAAAATTCTTAAAGAAATATTCTTGGGGAACTAAATTTATTCTGAGTTTGGCTTAGTACTCTCAGGTAGACCTATCTATGCATATGACATAACCGTCATAGTTATTATATAATTTTTTAATTGATTTTAAGCCACTAGTTTTAAGAGTTAGTTAAAATTTAGAGAATTAATAAAATGTCCATAATGGGAATAAAACGGTTTGCTGGGAAATAAAATCCTTAACGCTCTTGCAGTTTTTATATGTATGAGTATGTTACAGTACATTAAAATCTATTGACAATGTCATGGGCAGAGAAACAAAGTATAAGAACTATGAATGAATGGACAAGTACGCCCACAATAACAATGTGTTTTTTTCTGCTTTACTACGCGTAGTACTACAGTCAGGAAATCGTTAGGAAAATAGTGATACAAAGATTTATTTAATAACACAGTGCGCATGAAAGTTTACAGAGCTTTAAAATGAATTAAAATACGAATAGGCGAAAAGTAAACATAAGACAAGCAACAAATTATTTAAGAAAGAAAAATTTAAAGAGAAAGTCTTAAAGGTCACAATTATTTATGTTCAGTTTTAACCCCTAACTTTTGAAAAACAGTGCTGACGCAATTTTTGACTTTTACCATGTAAAAATGTATTTAAATCAGAATACTTAAAAATAACTATATTTTGTTACTTATATCTTTGTTTATTAAATAAACAGTAACTTAACTTAAATCTTAATGCTTGTACTAGTGTTGCTCAATCACGCCTAAGCGTACAATGTGATTCTGAAATTTGGATCACAGATTGATTTTTATATAAGCTGCGATCAATTTTTTTTAGCATTTAAATTATAAATTTTATAATCAAAACAGGGATAAAATGAACGAACACTAAATCGAAGTATACTTTCAGGCGTTCAAAAATAAATTGATATCCATGTAAAATCTATCATCAAAATACTTTATAAATTAATGCCTTGGACACTTTTAAACAATGCAGACAAAACTTATCAGTACATGAATTATCGACACTTTTGGAAAACTGAATACCTATCTGTCTGTCTGTAAAACAGGCAATTGTCTAATGGCACTGTCATACAGTGTAGAGATTTGGAAAACAACAAAAGAAATGAACGCATACGAAGAATAAAAGGATGTTCCCTTAGTGACGTCAATTCTACGTAAATGGTATAGTTTTTAATCGTCATATACAGACGATACCTGGAATTTAAAACTAATTTTTGTCCATCTGTCTGTGTTTGTTGTGTAAAAACTGCTGGCTGGATTCGAATAAAATTTTGTGTAAAGGTCCCTTAGAATCTCGGTTCAAATAAAAATGACTTTTTTTTCGTAAAAATATTTAATTTCGTAGAGAAAATAGAGATACAAACGTGAAAGCACATTTAAAATTTTTATCATTTCATATGCGATATGTATTCAATTTTAAAAATAACTTTCATGTTTAAAACTACCTTGGTTTTATCTGAAACAACATACAGTAGATTGCGAATTACATATTTTCCTTATTAAGCGATCACAAAACGAAATAAAACCTGAATAATATTTCACAAAGCTAATCAATTACTTTGTTCGTCATTTTTTATACCCTTCACCACAAAAAGGTGAAAAACTGTAGGTTTAACTTAGTTTGTCATTTCGTGTATAATTTCTACAATATCCATTTCCGCCCCCATAAAGTATATATATTCAGACTTCTTATGCATAGCGAAATAGTTTGAACGATTTCCGTCTGTCCGTTCTTTCACAAAAGAAAATAAATATGTCACTCGATCAGATATAGTATCGAAAGAGGTGCTATTGGAAATCAGCATGTTCGGTCCATATCGTTCGAGGCAGCAGGCCAACCTCTAATTTTTTCATGTCATTTGGAACAATAAAGCAACTTCAATAAAAAAATAAAATATATATATATAGGTCGATAGAGAATTAAAAAATAAGAAAAAAAAAAACATCAAGTGAAAAAATTGGCGCTCGCTCGTATTATATATAATACGATGCTCTGAAATTTTCAATTTTTTTTAAATATCAATAATATGGCTATCATTTTAAAGCTTTTGAAGAGATCTTTAAGGAAATACTAAAAATTTTTTAAAATGTTTCACACCCGTGAAGAGCTGATTTCATTTTTATGTACCATTATAGATATGCAGTACTAATTTTTATTTTTAAATTCTCCGTCACCTTTTTTGATTGGAGTTACTTCACTAAACTAGATTTATATAGATGGTGAAGGGTATATAAGATTTGACATAGCCGATCATAGCAATCTTACTTGTTTTAAATTACAAACAAACCACTACACCCTTAATCGTCTTAAGTATATTTTAGTATCGAAGCTTATTCAAATTTTCGATAAAATGCTGACGAATATTTGCAATCAAATTCTACATTTGTAGGCTTAATTGCTTTAAAGGTCTCTGTAATACTAGTGGAATCAACGTTTTGCTATTATAGTCCATTTTTTACGTCTTGTAGCTTTGGTAAAACTTGACAATTTTAAAGCACGACAAAACAAAATGCATAAATTTTTAATTTTGCACCATCTGGCATAATTGATTCCTTAAGGTGTCTTTAGACTATATATTTTAACATATGACTTTTTAATTTGATTATTCGCATGTATGTAATTTCTTATGTACGTCAAAGTTTTACGTTTAGCTTAACAATAATAAAGTTGTCAACTCTATTTTGCTACCATCGAAATAGTTATTTTTGCACTTTTTGGTCATTTAAAACGGTATAAGTAAAGAAAGGAAAAGTGGCACCATCAAAAGTCAGATGCTTTGTCATATAATAATAGATCTCGCTCTAAATGGAAATTTGTCATTTGCTTTTTTACACACGTATTTAAAACAAGGAATGTTTTAAGCCGCTAATACAAAACACATGTATTTTGTCATATGTAAAAAATATATAGTCTAAAGGCTGTTTATTACTTTATCTCGAAGGGGGAACACCTGTGTGTGTGCGAGCAGATTTTTCTTTTTTTTTAAAGTGAAGTTATAATTGAAGACGCAACGCGCACATTTTTTCTCAACAGGCTTTTATAAAAATGCAATTTATTTAACAAATTATAAAATAAAAATATATATATATATATAATCGTTAATAATTCAATATCCTTTTCAGGATTTACCACTTCCTATACGAAGGTATAGGTCGATGTGCAGTTCCTGGAGAGACTCTTTATATAAAAATATTTTTGGGATACCCTCGCGCTGTGGTTATGTACCCCTGCCATTATTAAATTGATCTCAAAAAAAGATAATAGTCTAAAGGCAGCTTTATTGTTTTCTACTCTATTGATTTCTTTACATCACAAAAAAACGTCTTCTCACACTTCAATGTTTAAAATCCTTGCATATTAAAAAAAGTTTAAATTTAATATGAACCGTGAATACTCCTAATGATAAAACGAAAAATATTTCGAAATTCCTTTAACGAGTATTAAATCGTAGATAATAAAAATTATAATTTTTAATTATTGTTTGTTCAAGTTTTAAGTAATTATGTAAGTATATTTAATTCAAGTTTTTTTTATATAATATATTTATTGTTATATTACTAATAAATATAGCTAACTGGGTATTTTTCAAATTACAATTATTATTGTTTTAAGTTCATTTTCATTTTTAAATTTCAAAAAAATAAAAGGACAAAAATTGTTTCATTTTCCCAAAATTTTAATTATACATTTCTTTGTTTTTAATAGTATTTAATATACGAGTGTGTGTATATAGAGGCTTATTATAGTTAAGGATAATCCTTGCCGAAACTCTGTTTAATATCTTTCCTTGGTTTTAAATATTTTTTATGTTTTACTTTTTTCTATTATAAATATTATTGTTTTTGCTTTATTTGTTTTAAATAGGTAGGTAAGTTAGTATATATTATCTATAAATGTTTTAATTAGTAGGGGATGTATAATATTAATTTATATTCCAACATGAGACAGTATTTGCATTCTTGTTTATTTATATTCATTATTTAGTAGTTTTAGTTAATTATTGTTATTGTTTAAAATAATGGTTACTTTATTTGTTCTCTGGAGCCGTTTTATGTCTTTGTCCTTAAAATACTTTATTTTTTAAGTTTTTTTTTAGCTGTTCTGCTTTTTCCTTTAACCTTTTATTTAATTCATATCAATATTTCTATTTTTCTTTGTTAACTCATATTTAGGAGTTTAATAATTATTTGTTATAATTAATATAATAAATGTAGTTTAATAAATATACATGTATATAATTTAGTTTCTTATTACTTTGTATTTAATATTAATTGCATTTCTTTTTAGCCTTAATTATTATAATATATTTTGTATAATTTAAATATAACAATAAATAACAAAATTAATTAACACACATTTATTTTAAAGATAAGAGGAGAAGTGTAAAATTTTAATTTTTAATTTTAATTAATAAAGGATGTATATTTTACTTTTTAAACAAGCAGTTCTAAATAATTTTTTATTATACATAAATATATCTAACAGTTTTATATTTATAACTATTGAGTATATGACTGTTACACAATATTCAGATAAAAAATATAAAAATGTGAAAGAACTTATTTAATTTTGATGACATGTTTATGGCAATAAAAGGCAAAAATCATTTGCTAAAATAATAAAATCAAAATTAAAAATTTATTCAATAAATAAATAAAATGCAAACATATAATAATAATATAATTTTGATGACATATTATGGCAACTAAGGCAATATCAATTGCAAAAATATTAAAATTCGAAAAATGAATAAACAAAATGCACAACGCAAATATATACAAAAAAAAAATGTGTACTTAAATAAATAATTTTTTTAAGCAAATTCGAAAATTAAGATCATGTTTCCGAAGGTCATAAATTTTATAGATAAAGTCGTAAGGTTTTAGAAAATCTTAAAATATATGTACCGTTTGCCAAAAAGATTAAAAAACTCGAAATTTTATTTAAAAAGGATTATTATTTATTTCTATTCAAGAAAATTTTTTACTTCTCTCCTTTAAAATAATCAAATTTTTAAATAAATCCAATTTTTTTTAAATAAAAAAATTCTGTTCCACAAACAACAAGCGTTTTCGCTCCTTTTATAAATAAAAAAAAATCCTAGTTAACACTTACAGATCTTTTTGAATATTACTGTCAGCTTGTAATACAAATTAATGTTTAAGGCCTTGTGTACAATGTTTAGAGTTTCATTCCCGGAAAGTGTGGGTAAAGAATTCCCTGAAAAAGTGTATTTTAACTTAATGATTACCGGGAACTTGTCGTCTGGAATCCCGAGATTAAAAAGTAATAAAAAATGCAACCATGCAGTTGATTGTTAGACTTTAATGCTGAGGTTTACGATAAAGCAGAATGCTTTTGAGTGGGTTATAGAAAATACAATGTGCGATGTAAAAAAATGAAATTTATTGAGAAGCGAAATTTTGGCAGAAAAAAAACTTAACACTTAGAAAGCTTATTTAATGCGCTGTTGACAATAAGACGAATTTTAGTCGAAAGCGTTGTCAAAAGGGTTTCTTCAACATTTCTGGAAATTTTCATAATAAAATTAAAACCGCTTTTCGAATAAATTTATAGTTGCGTTGTGGTGTTATGAAAGAAATGATAATACTGCATTAAAAACAATAAAAATTAATAATGTTAATTTTTATGCATTTTCAGAATGTATAATACTTTCTCTAAAAAAATTTGAATTTAAATTTGTAAATCGCATCAGAAAAACTTAACTAATTTTCGATGGATAAGAAGTAAAAAAAATAAAAAAATTAATGAATTAACTCTAATTGGCATGACAGTTTCAATACATATTTTATATTTCGATTAAAAAATAATTAACATATCAAAAACCTTGAATAAAAGTAAAATTAAAACTATTAAAATGGTCGGCATAAGTCAAATCCTTAGTCTACAAATTTTACCCAATGAATATGTAGATGATGCAGCCAAATTATCTTGGAAAACTCCTAATGTTAGGATAAACCAACCGAAAAAGCCTGATCTTCGAAATTTTATAAAAGATTACATTTTTAGAAAACAAACTTCAGCATGTTCAGCAGCAATTACTTCCACCCTCATTATAAGCAATTAGAAAAAATATTAATTCCCCCGAAATACCCGACTAATCCCGCCTACGACACATATATACAATACACATCCACATACTCGACAAAGGACAAACTCCATATTGAGCCGGTGGCCTTGTTTTTAATATTAAGTTAACTAATTTATTTATAAATGTAATAAAGAATAACAATAATAATAATGATATTAATGATAATAATAATAGTAATAGAACAACAGTTGACTAAAATTAAAAGTTTTTCATAAAAACCGAGATTCAATAGAACTGAGTAGTTTTAACAATTTCAGAAATTTTACGTCTTTTGTTAACGAAGTCAAATTAACTAGAATTCAAAGTACAGAAAAAAATCACAGAAAAACAAAATGTTGAAAAAGCATGTTGACTCGATAGAATCACAGATATATTTTTTTTTCATCTTAAGCAAAGTCGAAAAAATCTACTCTAATATTGCAAATGTGAGTTCATATTAAAAAAAATCGTTTTGTCTATTTTCATTCTTAACTTTATTTTATTTTTATTGTTTTTACTTTTTCATTTCCTGTACAACAAGACGGAGTCTTATATTTACAGTACAGAAACGCATTACGTTATAAAAAATTTATTATTAACAAAACAAAATGGGTAAAAGAAAAACAAATTTAATAAGAATTTATTTAAAGCAGTTAAATAAAAATATTTTAAAACTATTAACATTGCTGTTTAGATGTTGATAAAGTGGAAGATTGTTCCTATAACGAGCAGCGTGTACGTGAAAATTGTCATTCAAATACTAAGCATTGATGCCGAGGTATTACAATATTTCGATCCCGTAAAGATTGGAAAAATCGTTATTTTTCAAACAAAATACTTTGGTGTTTTCGTGTATATAATTTTATTTTATGTACATACACAACGTTTATGTTTCGAAAGAAACATACACATATATTTTTTACATAACAATTATGTGTGTTTCTAAATTTTGGATGTTGCCAAACACACATGCATATATGGTTTTTAATATTTGGTTGTAACACGAACGCGTGTTCGGCAAGAAAGATCATTTGTCGAGTATGGAAAAAACGTACATTAAACATACATTTGAAGTTCGCGTAGATGTTTTGACAACACGATTGGTGTACGATATCACGATTGTTTGTATATGAAATTAAAACTTTTGGCGCTACAACATATACATGACAGTATTATTATACATAGTAACACTGTAATTTATACTAAATAAAAATTGAAGAGTATTTTATCAGTTAATATAGTTTTAACACAATGAAGTATTTTAAAGGGCAGAGTAGCGAATGCTAAAAAACAATAAAAAAAAACTAACGGGTATTCTATCATGTATGTGTGCTCGGCAACATACAAAATTTAAAAACACACATAACTGTTATGTAAAAAAAATATGTGTATGTGTCTTTGTGCTGTGTTTGTTTACAGTTATGTACGAGTTTTAGGTACATTTTGTGTATTTTTCTAAACTCTAAATTTTAGTTTATTTCACCATTTTTATCTGCCTAATTCAAGTTGTTTTCCTAAAAAATTATTTAAAATTGCAGTTTATTTTATGAGATATTATAGTTAATTAAAGTTTAATCGTAAAAACTAAACAACAAAACCTAAAACTATTATAATTGTGTACTTTCGTGGTGATTTAAATATATATTTATAAATAAATAACATGTTAAAGTATAAAGTATTTCTAGAAACTAAAAAATGAACTTAAGCCAAAAACCAATTTCAATTTAATTTATAATATCCACAGTTCAAATAACAATTAAAGTATTTCATAAATTTAAACAACTAAATCAGTCTACAAACTATTGCAAAAAAAAAAAGCAAATTTTTAAAGAATGATAAAATTAAAAAAAAAAAAACTTTAAACAAGAGTTTAATAAAACCTTAATTAATAGATATGATTAACATTTTCAACATTTTTATTGTCAAAGGATTTTATTTTATCTAATCCTTATAGGGTCTGAAAACAAATTAAGAAAAATCGAAATAAAATAACAATTGACCTGCTTAATCTTGCCAGTTAATCACTAGCTTTATGCGACATTGTTCTTTTTACAATATGTAAAGAAACATTTGCTTTTGGCAAAATTTCAAACTTCTACGATTGCATAACGCGTATGAACCTTTTTGAAATGTGTCATATAGAAACAATAATGAATTGTAGGGACTAATTTTCTTCTCAATAAATTAAATAAATGTAGATGTTATAACTGCTTGTTTAAAAAGAAAAAGGAATCAATAACGAATACGAAAACACATATAATAAAACATCAAAAAGATTTTATATTCAATTTGCTTCTTATATAAAGATCAAGGACATTTAAAAATTTATATAATATAATCTTAAGCCTTTTAAAAAAGTGAAAATGTGGTATTTAAAGATTTATTTTTTTTTACAGAAGTTTGTCATACAACAAACACACGACTTGCAAATGATGGCTTTTTCAAAAATTTAACAAAAGCAAATAATGTAACTAGAATAATAAATTTATTTGCCTCTATTATAAATGGTAATATTTGCAAAAATTGAATAATTTTAATTAAAAAAAAAACATTTTCAATGTTATGTTTTTATAAATAGTTTTTACGTAATAAATATGAGAATAAACTCTTTGACATCGAATTTTGTAATATTCGGAGATTTTACAAATTGGCGTCGATGTCGTTTTATGTTAAGAAAATTAATAGCACTATAAAGAGTAAGAAATTATGGAAAAATTGAAAAGCCTATTTTAATACAATTTTGAAATATAATTTGTCTGCAGATGTGTAAACTGTTGCCAAAGTATTTAGGGTAAAAGAAGTATACACATTATCACATCATTATGAAAATTTGCAATTTTTAGCAAATGTGTCAAATGATGACAAAATACCTGCTAATATTATTTAGTAATAATGAAAAAAGGGTAAAGAGACTTTTTGTTAAGAATAAGAAAATGTAAATAAGTAAGAGTGAATGAATCATTTAAATCTATTATATGGCATAGGACTGTTATAATAAAAGCACATTAAATAAGAAATAAATAATAAGTATTATTTTGTTGCTTTTTGCTGTAATTGAAGCATTTTCCCATTTTAATTGTTTGTAGTTTTTTAGCTTAACTATTTATTTTTACATTTAAAATTGAATTCTCATTTATTTAATTTGTGTTTATAATTCTTTTGTAGATAAATTGTAATTAACATTTAAATTGTAAAATTTTACTTCAATTAATATTATAATTAATTAATTTTAAATTAGTTATTGTTTTTCAAATTTTGTTTTATGTTTGTTTTTGATAGACACCAAAGATTACATACATTATTTAACTCACATTTTCCTTTAAGCTCAAAAAAATTTCGCTTTAATCATATGACGATCTATGCATTCAAATATAAATCAATTAATTATCAGCCTCCTGGTTGTAGTTGTAGCAGCTATGGTATATGGTTTAGTTTGTTTTGAATAGAAGACATTTAATTGCCATTGGGTAAGGGTACCACCACTTGCACATAAGATTGTGGAAAATAGCCAGTGCGACCGTTGAGTGAGCCCTCAAACCAATTGTCGTCGACGCGATTCAGCAGAGTAATAATTTCATGTTCTTTAAAGCCCAACTCGCCGGGATTTTGCGGCTCGAAATCGTACAAAGCCTGGCAATAGGGCTGCATCTGCTGGCGTGACGGTGTTGTGGCCATCGATTTAGCAGGAGAACGCATGGGCGATGGCAGCGGAGACGCACCACCCACCTTTTGGTGAGATGGTGTGCCCGAGCTCTCCGTGTCATTGCCCAAAGCATCTAAATTTAAATCGAGCAAGGATTTGGGTACAAACTCCGGCTTAGGACGCGACTCGGCTTCTTCACGCTTCTCTGATAACGTCTCCTGAAGGCCGCGCAGAATATCTGCGCATTGCGAGTGGAATTCGTAGAGAGCCTCGGCGAAAGTACAGAGTTGCGAAACTTGCTCGGTATCATTCTCGAGCAAGTTGAACATGCCCATTTGGGCAAGATGCAATGATTCTTCGAACTTTTCCTCGGCCCCACGTATTTCATCATCTTTTGCCTTCTGGCGACGTTTGCAATCAAAGTCGAGTCGTCGTCCCTGCAACTTCTTGCGATGGTGCATTACCTCCTTAAGGTCTTTTGTCTGAAGATGATGCAGTGGCTCCAAGAAATTCTGCTTTATATTGTCGTCCAGCGAGTATTTAACATCGGCCATTTGGCGCAGTGCTTCACCAAATTCAACTAACGCTTGTGCAAAAACACTATTGTCTTCACCCAACTTTTTGCCATAAGTCAACATGCAATCTGCCAAAAGCCCTTCGGGTTGAGGATAAGTGTTCGATTTTGCTTGGCCGGACAATTTCGATATACCCTTTACGGCTGCCATCTTGGCTCTGGCCGTAGGATTTGGTTGCAAAAATTCCTTTGTCTTCACCTGCAACTCCTCTACCAATTCAACGGTAACGTCTGTTTTTCGTTCCATCTCCATGAAGTCGACATCTAAACGGGTGCCCTCGGCACCACCCATTTTTTCCGTTACATACTGATTGGCTTTATTAATCTGCTTTTTTAAACCAGCAAAAGCCATGTCGCTCCTTAACTCTTTACAATTCTAAATGTTTATGAAGTTTTGGTAAAAGCCAAACTGGATTTTCTCTACAATACAAAATCAAAAACACACTCACTGTTAAATTTTAATATAAAACTTAACCACCTCCTTTTCTGATTTTTACGCAAATTCCGTAGTTCTGCGTGAAATTTATTTTATTCTTATTGTTCAATTAGCAAATTTTTAAATTGTAACTGTTGTTTGTTTTAATAATATGAAATATTTTAATATCTGGACAAGTTTTCTGCTCTTGCAAAATCTTTCGTTTTTTCGTGTATGGCAAATCGATATTTTCTGCTACTAGTGCTTCTTCTTACTATACAATTTTTTTCATTTAATATTTTCTGCACAATCGCAAAAGTACGTTGCCAGACTGTGACCAATTTGTACGCGAATAGTAAATGTCAAGTTGAAGGCTTTTCTGTGGGTGTTTTTGTTCGTTTGATATACATATTTTATGTATTAATAAATTGGTAAAAAAAAAAAGAAAAATATCAAAATGAAAAATTTATTATTCGGAATCTTTTAAAATTTAATTAATTTACTTTGTTCGTGCTTGATTCCTTCAAATATAAATATTTCATGATATTCTCATGAAATATTTATTATTTTAAACTAAACTACAAAATGAAATGTATTACTGCGGGGAAAGCATATCCATATGGCCATTTCACTCAAGCACGAACAAAGTAAATTAATTAAATTTTAAAAGATTCCGAATAATAAATTTTTCATTTTGATATATTTGCATGTGCACATTGCTTATTAATAAAAATTGTTTTTCAATTTTTATTTTTTCATTGAATCTTTCAAATACATATGAATGGTTCCCAATGGGATCCCTTATGTAGAAAAATGAAAGAAAAAATAAAAATAGTTATTAAATGTTTGCTGTGTTTTTGTGTAGAACATTTTTGAGTTGGTATTGTCTTCTGTCTTATTGATTCAATGGAGTTCTCATTTAATCAATTTGGCTTTTGATATAAGACTTTCTGTTTTTCTATACGAAATTTGGGTAAAATCCACTGATGAGCTATTTGAGCAGTAGTGAAATGGCCATATTGATATGCTTTCCCCGCAGTAATACATTTCATTTTGTAGTTTAGTTTAAAATAATAAATATTTCATGAGAATATCATGAAATATTTATATTTGAAGGAATCAAGCACGAACAAAGTAAATTAATTAAAAAAAGAAAAATAATTTTATAAAGGAATTAATGAATAAAAACGATTGCAAGAAATATTAGAGGTCTTATAATGCCTAAACAAAGTGTCATTGTGGTATTTGTTTGAAGTGTGGCACCACTGAGCAGTGATTTTTCTGAAAAATCAATATCTGTATACAAACAAAAGAAATTTGTATATAAGAGATTAATATTAATAATAATAAAAATACAATATATACTTTATCTGCTATTTGCAAACAAAATTTTCAGCAGCTACTAAATTTACTAAAGTATAAAAAAACTAGAAGAAATTTTACCGCATTTATAGACTTATTCAAAAGGCATTTTGAATATAACGTCTTATTTTATCAAAAACTTGGTAGCTCCTTTTTATACAAGACCAGCTGAAAGATGTTATATATTAATTTCTTGGGCACAGTGCAATGCGAATTAATACAGGTGACCGCACGGCTACAACAATCCAACAACCCAAAAAACAACAGGCAATTTGTTGCTACAAAATTATGTATATTGTCAAAAAAATATTGTAAAAAAAACAAACAAAATAAAAAATATATTTGATGAAGAAAAGTGGTTGTAATTATCAGAATAAGAAAATTATAAAAATTAAGTTACATAAAAATAAAAATACAGGAAAAGTGACCAAAATTCTTTTGTACCACTAGTTTGCCCATATCACATGCATCGTTCCATTCTTGCACGTTGACCATTTGAAGACTATGCTATAATCTTCCACAAAAAAACCAAGGAATTATAAATGTGTTAACAATAATTTCACTATCTTTTTACGCGTATTTTGATTATACACATCAGGAACTGCAAATACGGTTCCATGTTGTGGTAGTTTTCTCTAGGAATTTTAATTATTTGTTTACTATTAGCAATCAAAAAAAAAATTAAATTAAAAAAAAATTTAACAAATTATTTATTTTTGACAAATTTTTTGACAACTGTAATGTACACAGCTGATGGGCTTTTTCGCCCGTGCGTTCACCTGTATTATTTCGCCATGGCACAGTGTCAAAATACTTAATCCAGGGTTAGGAAAATGGCAAACAAACAAAAAATCATATATGTTTATCATTCGTTAATAAAATTATATCTTAAAATTTACGTTTAAAGTTTTGTGATTTGCCATTTTATCAATAATTCATCAATTTCTTGCAAAAAAATTTTAGCGTTTTCAGCGTTAAATTTAATTTTAATTTTTAACTGCTCCTTTATGCAGAACTTAAGTAAAAATTTCAACAGATACCGTGTGCATTTGGAATCTTAATAGATTCGCTTTTAAATTTTTTTACAGAAGGTGCTTTTCTGTAGACGCTATTACAACAAATACTAAAAATTAAAGGGTGTTTCGATAGTGAATCGGTATTCATAAAAATATTCTTTTATTTAACTGTGGTGGGCAGACACTTTAAGTTTAAGTATTTTTATGTCCACTTTAAGAGCGGTGCGGTGCTTTAAATATACGTATGCATATGGCTTCAGTTTTTCAACCGTGATAGGAAGACATTCAGAATTTACGCAGAGTATGTAAAAAAGCATCCGCTATAAAAATGAGTGTCAATAACAAATTTTTAAATAAAAGGGTGTTACCACTGAGTAACTATTAAAATAAAAGATTTTTGAAGGTTTTTATTGTCTTTTTGCTTTATTAAAGTTCTCATTTAATCAATTTAGCTTTTAATATAATACTCTTAGGTTTTCTTTACAACATTTGGATAGAATCCACTGATGAGCTATATAAGCGGTAGCTAAATGGCTATATGGATATGCTTAGTTTTAAATTATAAATATTTTAGGTGAATATCGAGAAATATTTATAGTTGCAGGGTTTGACACAATTAAATTAACATTAAAAGTAAATTAACATTAAAAAGATATCTAAAAAATATGTATGTATAATTTTTTTATATGGTGTTTGACATTTAACGAAATTGAATGAATTTGCCATCGATACCACCTGTATTATTTCGCCATGCTTATTTAATTTTGTTGTTGCAGAGCACTACGTTGATGTCAAAAATAGCTTGCTAAAGGCCAGGATTCACTATCATACTCAGTCGTACGATCTGTCAAAAATTTCATGTGTGCTCAAAAAGTATGATAGTGTGGATTAAAATTGTATGTGTGTGACAGAGTTTTTGACAGATCTGTACGATTTTAATATTTTGGAATAATTCATAAAATATTTCTCTCTATGCGATCAGGGTTGATTTTTTTAAGATGATGAGGAGAAAAAACAACAAAATATTAAAACCATATGTTTTGCATCTTTTTTGTATAATAGTGTGACACATACGACGCCATTTTGGAACGATTTTTAAAGTAGGACAGAATTCTGTCAGATTTTTGTGTGATTAAATCATACGATTGTGTATGATAGCGAATCGTGGCCTTAATTAAAAGGAAGCTGAATTTAATTTACCCTTCTACCATCATTTGACACTTCAAATGTAGTTGTACCAGTTGGTTTCTTTCTCCTGCATATGTAGAAATAGCTCGTATTTAAATTTTCAGGCTTGAAATTAAATTTCATAAAATTTACAATTTTTTATTTATAAATTAATTCGCCTTAGTATAAAGTAAAGTAATAAAAAAGTTCATGATTAACTGAAGCCTTCTCTTCGTAAATTTTAGAAACCTGGCAATGGATTGAGTCGTTAGATCTGTCAAAAATGTGTTTAAACGTACAAGCATGGCGAAATAATACAAGGTGGTCGCGATGGCGAATTCATTAATTTCGCCGTAAACTCTAAATGTCAAACTCCATATATAAAAAATATGTATAACAGTTTATTGTATGGAGTTTGACAGTTGGCGTTTAAGGCGAAAATAATGAATTCGCCATCGAGACCACCTTGTATTATTTCGCCATGCGTAGAAGTGTATTAGAATGAAAGTGACAGATTTTTTTTCATACAATGTAGTCTCTTCTGTTTTAATCATAATTTGAAACCTGTTATTATTCAAATACGGGTAGTTTTTTGCAATCGAATCAGTTGAACTTTCTTTTTTGGTATTTTTGTATTAAAATAGTTTTCCATTGTCAAGATGCGTAAGCGTTAAGAAATTGGCGTCGATGTAAAAGATCATATTGTTCAAGAGCGTAAAGCAAGAAAATATTATCGCGAAATTCGCAAAAATTTTTAAAATACCTTTTGCCACTGTCCAATACATAATCAAAAAGTACAAAAAAATAAATAAATAAGAATAAGCCAAGATTTGGACGACCGAAAAAGCTCTCTAGACGAGATGTCAGTTTTATTTTAAGAGAAGTGGCAACAAATCCGAGAATATCAGGGCCTAAACTAGCAGAAAAGATCGATAATATTACGGATAAGAAAGTTCACCAAAAACAGTTCAAAGAGAGTTACGCGCTAAAGGGTATGCAAGAAGAGTTTCCCGCAGAAAGTCTTTGATATCTGACTTCGCCTTGATTTTGCAAAAACTCACATTAACAAAGGCGCAGATTTTTGGAAAAAGGTATTGTTAAGATTAACTTGTTTGGAAATGACGGGCGTGGAAAAGTTTGGCGTAAAAAAACACAGCACTTGAGCGAAAGAATATTGTGCCCACAGTGAAGCATAATGGTGGCAACGTATTGGTTTGGTGCGCCATTGCTGCATCTGGAGTGCGTCGGTTGGTGTTAATTGATGGTATTATGGACCGATACTATTATAAACAGTTTTTAGAATGCAATTTGCAGTCATCAGTTGATATGTTGGGTCTTGGCCAGGGTTGGATCTTTCAACAAGACAATGATACTAAATATACAGCGAACGTTGTGAGAGATTGGCTGATTTATCATGCATCAAGGCAGTTGAAATCGCCTCCACAATCACCGGACCTAAACCCGATTGAGCACGTTTGGGATGTTTTAAAGCGGAAAATCGGTTATGTTAGTGTTACCAACAGAGAAACGTTAAAAGAAGCATTACAAAAGTGCTGGTCCGATATTACTCCTGACATGACCGAAAATCTTGTCGCTTCAATGCAGAGACGTCTGCAGGCAGTGATTGATAGCTAACGGTGGGCCAACAAAATATTAACGCTTTAAAAATTGATCTAAAACTAACTACTTTTTGGAAGTCAAAAACGTTTTTCTGTTATGTCCATCTTTTGTCCATCTTTATAATGAGTTTTTTTCTGGATTTATCGTTATTTTTCGAGTTGAATGAAAATGTTGGTTTTTGTTTCATAGTTAATACGGAATTAAATGTCTGGTACACAAATTTTTTTTTGCACTTTTTGTTTGGCGAATATATGAAATTTTGGGTATGTATTAAGACTTTAGTCCTTGACTGTACATATATCGCTGTAGTTATGTACTCCTGCCATTTTCAAAATTGAAATTTCAAAAAAAAAGTAGGACAGAATTCCATTAGAATTTCTTCGAAATGAATCATAAGATTGTGCAGGATAGTCAGTCGAAGCCTCGTTTCTCTATTAAAAAGAATGCTAGATGATAGGTACATAGTTTATAAAACATTACATCATGATAAAAATACATTCTTTAACGTAACTTGACAGCAATATCTGAGTCATCTTAACAAATAATGCGAAAACTTTAGAATGCAAATAACAGTAAATAATTTTACAACAACAAGAAAAAGTGTGATAAAGATTATCTAGACTGAAAACAAAACAACATCGTAAAACATGCATTCTAGGACAGATGTATTTTACGTAGTCTCCGGTAGTTAGAACAAAAACAAGATAAGATTATAGAATATAAAGATCTAACTGCAACTATATAAATAACTTAGTTTAAAATTTAAAGAATCAGTAACCAAACGTATATTGAACGAAATAGCTCAGAAATAAGAAAACGTTTAGAAGAAAATCTTTTAAAATGAAACATACTATATTCCTTATAGTTCTGCTTGGATGCGTTTTGAGTTTCACACAGGTAAGATTTAAAACTTTACACAATGCAATTTTTTTCGGCAATTTTTTTAATTTCTCATTTATCAGGCTCAAGTAAATATGGGGTTAAATTTAGGACCTAAGGCTGGGTTTGCGGGTTTGTCACCGGGTCAATTTTTTCAAACAATAGTATTGCAGTCCGAAGCTGAAAAACTTTTAGTAAATCCAGATCTCACGGATGATTTAAGACAACGTGTTTTAGATACAATGGCCAGTGCTGAACAAGGGTTTAATAATTGCTCAACTGTAGGAATAATGCCCTGGATGCAAATACGCTGTTCAGCTTTGCAGTTGCAACGCTCTAAAAATGAACTAAAAATTATTGAAAATGAGATGGCAGCCAGAAACGCAACACCAGTTAATGCGAGCCCACCAGCCACTTTAAATTAAAATACATGTGTAATTATTTTGCCCTTGACCTTACTGTATCACTTATAGTGTCAAACACTTCTATTTTTTTCTAAATTAATAATTTTTCGATTGCATGGCATTGTGTAAATGAAGTACTTTGCTAATGAAAAATATAGTAAAAGCGTGAGCGTTATCTTTTATCAAACGGGGCATATGTACTATTGCATGTACTAAGAGATTTTGTGTAATTAAGTAAAGTAGTTAGAAAATAATCAGCCGTCAAAATGAACCCACCTCATGGTATGTATGAAGCAAACTAAACGCAGTTGCATGCATCACTCGGCGAATCGTAAATCTGACTTTGACAGCTCGTTTTAAAGTAAAAATGACTGCAGAAAATTAATTAACTGCCATTGTTGACTTTAAATAATTATTCACTTCTTTTGTTTAAGTACGTATCCAATATCAATGATAACGCTAGGTTTAACGCTCTTGCTAAAAAAAAAAATTAAAATAAATTCTTCAGCATATAAAAAATATAGCTTGTGTTTCTTTCTTGCATATTCGGTTATACTAGATACATTGATAATTTATTCTGTAAATATGAGACCCTTTCGAATGCTGGAAATCATATAAAAACTCCACTGCTTCTGATTTGAATGAATACAAGGTTTTACAAATATTTAATTTGGACCCGACGTTTTCATAGAGCCTAGATGAATTCAAGTTTCATAAATTTTAAAGGATAACAGTTGCATACAGATAAAATATACGAGGGCTGCTCTATATATTTCTGGCCTAGTAGTGAAAATGCGAATATTTATAATCAAAAATGGTTTTATTGTTTTTCAAAGTATTCTCCAGCATGATTTATACACTTTTGCATGCGCTCAAACCAGTTGTCGAAGCACTTTTTCCACTCCGATTGAGACACCTCTAAAACATGGTTTTTGAACACTTCAACAGCTTCTTCTGGCGACGAAAATCGTTGACCACGCATTTTTTTCTTGATGTGCGGAAACAAGAAGAAGTCATTAGGTGCCAAGTCAATAATGTACGGCGGATGACCTATTAATTTGACGTTTTGACCGGTCAAAAACGCTCTGGTTTGACCCGATGTGTGAGAGATCGCATTGCCATGGTGAAGAATGATTCGTCTTCTCTTGTTGGTTTTTCGAATTTCTCCGATGACTTCAGGCAAACAAATTGTAGTGTAGCACTCAGAAGTGACCGTCCTACGTTGCTCAAGCGGAACAGTCGCCACATGATCAGTTTTGCCGAAGAAACAGGCGACCATTTGCTTCGAAGTGCTTCTTCCACGAACAACTTTCGTTGGATTTTGCTCGTCTTTGAAGACCCACACGGTCGATTGTTGTTTCGTTTCGGGCTCATACGCATAGATCCATGATTCGTCACCTGTGACGATCTTATAAACGTATTTTGAAGCAGCGCAATTGTATTTTTGCAACATTTCTTTGCGCGACTTTCAAATTGTGCGGGATCCAACGAGAACAAACCTTTTTTACGGCCAGCAGTATCGAATGTATGCTGGTGGAAGAAATGTCCAAGGGTGTCTCTATCTCTCGGTATGTCGCATGTCGATCTTGCATTATGAGTTCACGCACGGCATCAATGTTCTCTGGCACAACAGCCGTTTTTGGGGGACCTTCATATAATTCGTCTTTGAGCGAGCTTCGGCCACGATTTAATTCATTATACCAATTTTTCAGTGCTATAGGATGGTGCTTCATCGCCATAGAAAGATTTAAGTTCATCAATGCACTCTTGTCGTGATAATCCACATCGAAAGTTGTGAAAAATGATGGCACGAAAATGTTCACGAGTTACTTCCATTTTTTTCTATATTAATTTTTTCAAGTCACTGTAAACAACACAAATAATGGTCATACATCAAAACGTTTTGAGTACGATTATGCTTAAAAATGAGAAACTTTCCAATGGAAATGTCAGATTGCACTTGGCAGCACTCAGTGTTGCCAGGCCAGAAATATATATAGCAGCCCTCGTAATTGATGAAATTGTGCGTTCACCTTTATGGTATAATAAAATATAATAACTGTAAAAATCTGAAAATACTGAATTTTAATATATTTTTTTATCATATTGAAAAAAAAGTTTCGAAAAATTTCTATATTTTCTCTCGTAGCCGACATGTTCAGAGAAATGCGCAAATATTACTTTTTAGCTTTTTAGGATACACTGTTACATACATATGTATGTGATATACAAAAGTTATAAAAATAATTTCTTAATTTTTAGAAATCTGAATTTTATCGTAAAAATATTTTGAATAAAAGTGAAAGTTAGCATCACAGATTAGTTAGTTATCTGTGGTTAGCATGACTGAAAATATCTGTTGTTATATAGTTTACCATATCACTAATACATTTTCGAAGATGTTAACATCTTCCCAAAATAGCCTTTTTACACTTGCTCACATTTCTCATCTTTCATCAATTTGCCAAGATGTTACACAGGGCTAAAAATCAACATCTTTAAAAAATGTTCCTATCTTATTTTATCCCACTTTACATCTATCGATTATTTTAACTTCGATATTCTGGTGGCATCACTGATAAAATGGCGTTAAAAAAACTTTGACGAACGACGAATTTCGTCTAACATGACACGACGAATATGTCGCCAAAAACTCTTTGTGTAAACTCGTCGTATAAAGCACAATAGCGACGAAAATTATAATTTTTAAACTTGTTTACATTTTGTAGGCTGCTAAGGTGACCATAAAAAATAATATTCAAACAAGTAAGAGTGCTACATTTAGCTATTCCGAAGCTTATATATCCTTCATTATCAATGTAAATCTAGTTAAGTGAAATAGGTCCAATCAAAAAAGCAAATATTGGGGTGACCTAAGTTTGGAATAAGAAGACATTATGAAGACGACATTTAGTATAGTAGGCATTTTTCGATTCGCATGTCACGCATGTAAAATATTACACCATATTTACCAATTATAACTATTTTCCATTAATGCGTTTATATGCAATTAAGTTTGTATAAACACAACGAATTTTTTGAAGAAAAAAAAAAAAATAAAATACAATTGTGTATAAGACAATGCACACAGTCAATGAAAAAGCGAAAAAGCTCATCAGCTGTGTACAGTGCAGTTGTCAAAAAATTAAAAAAAATTATATGTCAGTTTATTACTTTATGTCGAAGGAGGAACATCTGTGCGCGAGCAGATTTAACTTTTTCAAAAAAGTGAGGTTATAATTGAAGAGGCAACGCGCATGTTTTTTCTCAACAGGATTTTATAAAAATGCCTTTTTTTAAAAAATTATAAAATAAAAATATATATAAAATATAATCGTTAATTAATTAATACCCTGTTCAGGATTTACCACTTCCTATACGAAGGTATAGGTCGATGTGCAGTTCCTGGAGAGGCTGTTTATATCAAAATACTTGTGGGATACCCTGGCGCTGTGGTTATGACCCCTGCCATTATTAAATTAAGATTAAAAAAAAATAAAATTACATGTCAAGGCAGATTTATTTTACTAGGTAGTGTCGTCCGGCCAGCTGGTTTGTAGTTGGAAATGTCAAAAATTTTTGTATTTTCCTTTGTTTGTTTACGAATTTCAAAAAACACTAACAACAAGCGTTTGCGAGACAAAGCAAGCATGTGTATGGAGAGCAATTATCTTTTATTTCTCTTTGTGTTTTTGATGTTTCCAACACACAAAACAACAATAAAAAGGCATGTTGTTTGTGTAAATGTTGTATTTGTTGTATTACTGCTACTATCTAGTAAAATAAATCTGCCTTGTTATATGTTAAACAGTTTAAAAAAATTTAATTTGTTTTAATTGCTAATAGGAAACAAAGTTAGTTAGTTAGTTAGGAGTGGCAACCTCTCGCGACGAAGCTAACTTGAGCACAATCAAATGGCCCGTTGTGATACCACAAGGAAGGCGGCGCGACTCCCCTTATCCAGCCGGGAACCATGAGGATTCACGGATGAACTTCGCTATGTCCCCTATAGAGTGAGATGATAGCTCCGTAAGAGTTCCAAAGAAAGGAGAGCCCAGAATTCTTAGTCTTCTTTGAGCCAGGGATGGGCAGTGGCACAGGAGGTGTAGTACGGTCTCTTAGTCTTCCTCCGAGCCACAGCTGCGACAGAAATCGTTAAAGGGCAGACCGAGTGTTTCAGCATGCCTGCTGATTAGACAGTGTCCAGTAAGTACCGAGATCGTGGTACTTATGGATTTTCTGTCTAGTCTGAGCAGTTGCTTGGTCCGCTTGAGGTCCAGTATAGACCACAGTTGTCTGGAGACACAACAGGAACTTGTGCCTTGTTTAGCAAGATCATCGGCCTCCCAGTTACCCTGGATATCCCTGTGACCAGGGACCCAAATCAGGTCAATCTGTGATCGCTCCGATAGAGTGTTCAGTAATGAGCGACACCGCAGGACTAGCTTAGATGTACTGTATGCACCAGCAAGCGCCGTGATTACCGCCTGACTGTCCGAAAATATCCGAATAGCAAAGCCAGAAATATCGTCCCTAAGCGCTATTTCGGATGTTTTCAGAATGGCCTTTACCTCGGCTTGAAAGACACTGCAGTAGTCAGGAAGTCTAAGGAAGAGTCTTAGTCTAAGGCTATTGGAGAAGATTCCTCAACCGATTTTGTCGTCCAGTTTCGAGCCATCGGTGTAGATGTCAACAGTACCACCCACAACCACTTCGTTACGGACCCATATCTCCCTACTCGGAATATGGGTCTGAAACCCGTGGTCCAGAGCGGGAGTAGAAGAGGTGTAATCTACGATTGATGGCAGTAGTACATCCCAATCGATAATCTTAGAGTGCCCTGTATGCAGCCTGAGCCAGCGTGAAAGGGCATTAAGTCTGGCTGCACAGCATTTAGCCTGTTGCAATACCAGAAGTTTGGTGGGTAACCAGTGGAGAAGAGCATACAGAGCCTTTGTCGAAGTAGTTCGGAGAGCCCCAGTAATCAAAATGGCGGCTGTTCTCCTGACTTTATCAAGAGGCTTTTGGTTGACCGTTTTTTTTTCGAGAGCGGGCCATCAAAAAACAGCACCATAGACAATATTTGGCTCTATAACTGCCTTGTAGAGCCAGGAGATGATCCGAGGCTGAAGGCTCCATCTTGGTCCTCGAGCTCTCTGGCAATGATAGAGCGCACAGGTCGCCTTCCGAGCTCTTTCGGCAATGTTTGCCTTCCGTTGAAGTTCGGGGTCAAGTATCACCCCAAGGTATTTCACACTTTTACATACACTTAGCACAGTGCCGTGCAGCCTAGGTGCAGTAAAAATCGGGATCTTGTATCTACGTGCGAAAATCATAACCTCCGATTTACCGCGGTTAACATCAAGACCAAACTCGCAGCACCATTGAGATAGAACATTGAGCGAATAGTTCACCCGTTTTGTGAATGTTGTCCGGTATTTTCCAGAGACTGCGATAGCAATGTCATTAGCATAAGCTATCACCCTATTACCCGTTTGGTCCAGTCGCCGTAGCAGCGTGTTGACTGCCAGATTCCAGACGAGGGGAGACAATACGCCACCTTGTGGAGTGACTCTTTTCACTACTCTTTTAACGTGATCATTTCCCAAGGTGGACGTGATGATACGTGTCTTCAGTAGTTTCGCAATGAATCCAACCAGCTTTGCATCAAGATCAAGATCCAAGAGGGCCTTTATAACGGCATTGGGGCAAACGTTATTGAAAGCTCCTTCTATGTCAAGAAACACTGCAAGCGTAAATTCCTTATTTGAAAGGGATTTTCAACATCGGATATTAACACGTGCAGCGCTGTTTCCACAGATTTCCCTTTCGTATAGGCGTGCTGCGAGCTAGAAATAAGCGCGGGATTTATGGAGTTCCTGGTCTGAAGATCAAGAATCCTTTCCAGCGTTTTGAGTTCAATATGAGATGTCTTTACCGCTTTAGGGATGAAAACAATTTGGGCTACACGCCAACCTATCAGCATGTAAGTAATTTCCAGGCAAGCATTGTAGATTTGCAATAGCCATTGTTTTATGAGGTCCATGGCATGTTGTAAGTCCGCTGGAATGATATTGTCAATTCCAGGAGACTTAAAGGCATCAAACGACATAATGGCCCACTCTATGTGGGCATTGGTCACCCGGAAAGGGAGGGGATAAACCGACGCGGAATACCCAGTCCCCATCGCTTCGTCAATCCCTTCACTACTAGCAAAGTGAGTATTGAGCAGCGTCTCCAAGGTATCGATTACAGAGTCCGTCCATTGACCGTCTGGCTTCTGAATACTCTCAATAACTCTCGGGGACGTGCTAAGAATCCTGCGTAGCCTGCTGGTTTCGGACGAGCTTTCTATGTTGCCACAGAAAGTTTTCTAAGAGGCTCTTTTGTATCTTCGTATGGCATACTTAAACTCTTTTTGTTTATCCTTATAGGGCAGCCAGTTTCCACCATTTTTGGCTCTATTAAAGAGTTTTATACATTCCCTACGTAGCTCTGTAATCTCCGTATTCCACAAAGGGGGTTTCGGTTTACCCCTTGGCTTCGGTGGATTGCAGGCTGCTTTCGCTGCAGAGCATAATTGCAAGGTCAAGAATTCAACTGCCCGATCAATATCGCAGTGGTCATTAATCTCGAAGGGAGCAGGCCTTAGGCCAAGCACTAAAATGGACCGAAATTTATTCTAGTCCGTTTGTTTCCTATTTATGTAGGAGCGGGACACTCCGGAACCTACTGATCCCAGATATAAGTTATAAGATAAATACCTATGAGAGACACTACAATTTCTGACAATATCAGACCAGCCACCACCTGTCAGGGTAAGATCGAGAACCTCCCTTCTACTCGAAGTGACGAAGGTAGGCTCGCTTTCCCTATTGACAATACTTAAGTCATAAGATAGTATAAAATCAAAGAGAGACTCACCCCGTTCATTGACATCCGTGCTGCCCCACATATGGTGATGAGCGTTAGCATCGGCTCCAATGATGACCGGCATTTGGCGGTCGTTAGCCTCTGCAACTAGAAGCTTTAGCAGGTCATGTGGTGGTGAATTCCCATGATCATGGGCCATATGACTGGAGACCACCCAGACATCCTTCGAGCCCGTCTCCACTGCTATGGCAACGCTGTCTCTGTCACTGAATCTGCGAAGAAAGAAAGCGTTAATATTATACTTAACCATAATACAGGTCTGGGCTTACCTTGACCTGTGACGTAGACAATTTTGTAGCCGTCCATAGATAGTCCAGAAACCCGATCATTGATAACCCATGGTTCCTGGACCAGAACAATATCCTCTCCTTTCTGTGACAGGTGGAGGAGTAGGGCCGCAGAAGCAGCGATGGAATGATGAAGGTTAATTTTCACAACCCCCATCGGAATCGCCCTCGCTAGACAGAAGTGATTCCTCGCTTTCTGCCAAAGAGTCGGATCCGAGCCTCATTTGCCGGAAAAAGTCACTAGCAAACTCGGATGAAGAGATGACACTTCTAGTGTCATCCGTAGTATCTGAACCGCATATGGTGGCCGAAGCCATTTGTGTAGGTTCAGTTTTTCCTGAGACAACCTCTGGTACCAGAAGTTCCATGGGAGGTTTAGAATTTTCCCATGTATGGTCACCCTTATAGATCCTGAGAGAGATCAAGTCGAAACCGTAGTTGATCTCCCCCTTACAGGCGTTGAGTGGGGCGAGGGACTCGTCGTTAATGACGATGATAGCGTCGCGGAAATGGCCCTTTGGCTCGCTTACTTTAGCGACCTTCCAGTCGGCCGTAGGCAGCTCTTTGTTGCTGAGTTTACCAGCTCCAGAATTTCATCCGGAGTTGAGGGATCTGCCGGGATTCGGGCGAAGTATCTTGGCCGGTTCGGAATCCGATCTTTGGATACAGCTGAGAGCTTAGCACCCGACCAGATTTCACCTAGGCTGTCAATTGCCTGCTTGTACAGATCCGCTGAGCGTTGATCAGCACAAGCGATAGAAAACAAAACAATGATTGAAATTTCTAGAGAAAACTAGTACGATATTAAACCGTATTTGCAGTTTCTGATGTGTATAAATTAAATATGCGTAAAAAGATACTGGCATTATTTTGTCTTGCTTGTTTTCTTGTGGAAGACTATGTGTCTCTGCATGTACTGTTGGTGGCGGTGAAGTGACAAAGTAAAGCTTTTTAATGGAAGATGAATGTGTGATAGTTTTAAGGTAGCTTTTTCACACTGAACAGTTGGCCGTTACAAAAACAAAACGTCGTTTAGAGAGTTTTCAATTTCGCTATAATTAACAATCAAATCCAGAACATTGTTTTGATACTGAGAGTCGGCAGATTTCCTAATAGTTGTGGTACTCAAATTTAAGACTTTATGCTCGCTACTTGAGAAACTGCCGGTGATGAACTTGTTGTAAACGATGAAAGATGGAGATTTTTCTTTTAGTGTTCAAATGGTCAACTAACGAAAATGGAACGATGCATGTTCAAACTGGTGGTACAATATAATTTTGGTTACACTTTGCCTGGATTTTAATTTTCATATAACTTAATTTTTTATAATTTTTTTATTCTGAGAAATACAACCACATTTTTGTATCAAATATATTTTTTTAAACAATATTTCTTGACAACACACCTAGATTTTATAGCAACAAATTGCCTGTTGTTTTTTGTGTTGTTGGATTGTTGTAGCCGTGAGGTCACCTGTATTAATTCGCCTTGGTCACACTACTAGCTGGTACAAGGCGAATCAATTACCAGGTGGCAGCCAAGGCGAATTGAATACTAGGTAATCGCATGAGGACAAAAACAAAAAACGCATGTATTTTGTTTGTGTTAATTTACTTGTACTTGTCAGTTAACAACTGACGAAAAATATAAAAAAACAGAAAATAAAAACAAATTTATTAAAAAGTGTTTGTATATATGGAACAAATCTGGTTTACGGACGCAGCTTTAAATTAAAAAAAAAGGTTGCCTACGGGGTGTAGAATTTAATTTTAAGCAGAAAATGTTAAGTGATAAATTTGAGGCTGACCCTTAGTTTTCGAGTTACGGGCCTCCAAAGTTTGTATGTACAGCATGGAATATATGGAGTATTTTTTGGTAGAATAAGACAATATGGATATAATTGGAAAGATAATTTCAATATCTATTCAATTTAGAAGGAAAATAGTAAAATAAAAAAGTTTTTTATATGAGTTTTTTGGGCAGCACTTAGTTTAAGCTTCGGTTACTAAAGACTTTCTGCGTAGCCGGCCTCCGGCCGTGCGCAAGGATTTTCTCCTCTATGGTATGACCAACACCGGCTTCGCTTTCTAAAGATTTTCTGCGTAGCTGGCCTTCGACCGGGCGCAAAACTTTTCTCCTCTATGGTATGAACAACACCGGCTTCGCTTGCTAAAGATTTTTTATCTCTTTTCGTATGGTATTGTCAATAAACTAAATTTATTTAATATATATATTTTTTGGTCGTTATCTGTTTTATTGCATTTTTTTTTTTACTATTTTCCTTTTCAATTGAAAATATATTGAAATTACCTTTCCAATGATACCCATATTGTCTTATTTCACCAAAAAATATTCGATATATTCCATAGTGTACATACAAACTTTGGAGGCACGTAACTCGGAAACTAAGGGTCAACCCCAAATTTGTCGCTTTACATTTTTTGCTTAAAATTAAATTTTACACCCCGTAGAAATTTTTTTTTAATTTTTAAGCTGCGTCCGTAAACTAGATTTAAGGCGTATATATTTGTACACTGTGGTGTCCAATGAAATGAAAAATATGGAGGTAAGTTGTTTATTATCACTGGCATGTTAGAAATATACGCGCCGCTGCAGAAAAATTTATTCCACAAAATTTTTTTTTTTTTTATTCCATAAAAATTTAGTGTCCTTGGCATATCGAACAAAGTTCCACACCCGCGTTCGTACTTTTTCTTGCCACCCGCACAATAACACATTTTTAATATACAAATGTTTTATAAAGAAACGTTTTCTTTTTTAGTAAGTTTTTTGTTCTTTTTTTTATATTCTTACAGCACTTTTTGGCACACACACTTTTCACTTTCTAAACGTTTTTTTGCACATTTACTTTTTTTAAAATTAATTATTCAATTTTATTTTCAAGTTCATTATTTTTTAGTTTTTTTAAATGGCGCGTCACGAAAATGTAAATAAATTTTGACGTTAGCTCGGAGAAATGTGTAAAGCGAATTCGATCACCTGCGCTACTAGTTTTACCTAGTATTCAATTTGCCTTGGTGGCAGCGTAGGCAAATTCATAAATTTTCGCCGTGTACACTGCTGTCAAACTCCATATATAAAAAATCTGTTTACAATTTTTTTTATATGAAGTTTGACATTCGTTTCTACCAGCAAAAAATAATAAATTCTCTAACGCTGCCACCTGATAATTGATTCGCCTTGAGCTGGTATATGTAAACAAGAATTAATTTTTAAAATAGTTAATTTATATTTGCCCGCGCATAAGCAAGGCGAATCAAACATTAGGTGGTTGCAATGGCGAATTAATTGATTTTCGACAGTTAGACTGTCAAACTCCATTTATAAAATATCCAAACCAATTTTTTTTATATGTAGTTTGACATTCGGGCGTACGGCGAAAAAAAAACGAATTCGCCATCGCTATCACCTTATAATTTATTCGCCTTGCGCATAAGGACAAAAACAAGGCGAATCAATTATCAGGTGGCAGAGTTAGAGAATTTATTATTTTTTGCTGGTAGAAACGAATGTCAAACTTCATTTAAAAAAAATGGTAAACAGATTTTTTATATATGGAGTTTGACAGTAGTGTACACGGCAAAAATTAATGAATTCGCCTACGCTGCCACCTGGTAATTAATTCGCCATAAACTCTAAATGTCAAACTCCATATGTATAAAATATGTATAACAGTTTATTATATGGAGATTGACAGTTAGCGTTTATGACGAAAATAATGAATTCGCCATCGAGACCACCTATATTATTTCGCCATGGACAATTTCATTTATTCAGTTTTATTAAAAATTTAAATTCTTTTTGTATTTATACATATGCAAGGCAGACTTATTTTACTTGATAGTAGCGGTAATACAACAATTACAAAAACAACATGCCTTTTTATAGTTGTTTTGTGCGTTGGAAACGTCAAAAACACAAAGAGAAATAAAAGATAATTGCTCTCCATACACATGCTTGCTTTGTCTCGCAAACGCTTGTTGTTAGTGTTTTTTAAAATTCGTAAACAAACAAAGGAAAATACAGAAAGTTTTGACATTTACAACTACAAGCCAGCTGGGCGGACGACACTACCTAGTAAAATAAATCTGCCTTGTACATATGTATGTATATATACATATGTATGTGTTTGTTATATTTAAAAAGTTTTAAAAAATTATTGGTTCATTTTTAATATGGCTGGCGCTAAAAACGCAAATTTCGTAGAAGAAGATGTGAGAATTCTTTTCGGAATTATTGCTGATGAGGAAACTACAATTGGATTTCTGTTGGCTGGTGTTGGCGAATCGTTTGGTGTTTTTAGAAAACCACGCAGTTTTTTGATGGTGAAAAATGACACATGCATAAATGACGTTCAAGATTTCTTTGTATCGCTCTACCAACGAAATGACGTAGGGATTATATTAGTTGGCGCTGATCTTTTCCAATATGTTCTACCCGTGATTCAGAATCTCGCTCATAAAACGTTGCCTATTGTACTAAAAATACCCACAAAAAGTTCAATGACGGGACCTCTTAAATTGAAGAATCAAGAAGATAAAACCAAAGCTTTTAGAAAATCTAAATCCTCTCGTCTTGATTAATGAATATTAAAGGCTTCTTTAATGTCAAAAAATTGTAATATGTATGTTTGGGATATGTATGTATGTATATGTAAAGCATTTTCGAAAAGTAGCTACAGAATGGATTGCATTGTTTAATGTAGTTATCAATAAATATATTATGAGATTTTATTTATTTAAAAATCCGAAAACTTTTTGTGCAAAGGGAATTAAATATCAGGTGGTGACAGTTCCACAGCAAATACTTTTTATTTGTTTCTTTTAATTTCTAGTTACTTCACTATGGAGGCCCTTACTAAAGATTGATTTTGGCGCGTAAAGTATTAAATTAGCCATCTCCAATTCTGGTTTAACACCCAGAATAAAAAACATTTTATAATTTGTAAACGAAACTTAATTGGAAGCAAATGCCTGGCTAAAATGTTTGTTAACTGTTGTTTAGTTTTGAAACAACAATAACAAAAAAAAAAAAATAATTCCATAACCATATGGAATTACTGTATTATATACAAAATTAGTCACTTAAGTTTATTGAAGAGTGCATTGAAAAACTGAATTTTGTACTTAAATTGAACTTAAATATAAATGACATTTAAATACAAAGTCAAAAACTGGCCCTTAGTGGTGTTAAGTAAAGTTTACAATCTTGATAATTTTCGCCAGTCATTGGGTTTTCTAAATTTTCATTAATTGAAAACTGTCCGGTGTTTTCTTTAGAGACGTTATAAGTCATCGAGATATTTGGTTTTCTGTACAATATAAAGGGTGTTTTAAAATTTCATCAAGATTTAAAATACATAGAATTCTAAACAGTAGTTGAAAAAATTTTATCAGTAGATTAATGAACCATATCATTAAAAAAATATGTATGTATAACTTTTTTTATCTGGTATTTTGTTAAGCCCGATACATGGCTAAATAATACAGGTGAACGCACGGGCAAAAAAGCTCAAAAAAGCTCATCAGCTGTATGCCTTGCAGTTGTTAAAAAATTTGTGTGTCTCTGTATGTACTGTTGGCGGCGGTGATGTGACAAAGTTAAGCTTTTTATTGGGAGATAAATGTGTGATATTTTCAAGGCGCTTTTTTACACTGAACTGTTGAATCTAACAAAAAAAAAAAAAAAAACGTGGTTTAGAGGCGAATCAATTATCAGGTGGCAGGGTTAGAGAATTTATTATTTTTTGCTGGTAGAAACGAATCTCAAACTTCATATAAAAAAATGGTACACAGATTTTTTATATATGGAGTTTGACAGTAGAGTACACAGCGAAAATTAATGAATTCGCCTACGCTGCCACCTGGTAATTAATTCGCCTTGAAATATACTTTTTTTTATATTTTGTTTCTTAAACAATATTTTTTGACAACATACTAGATTTTGTAGCAACAAATTGCCAGTTGTTTTTTGTGTTGTTGGAGTGTTGTAGCCAAGGCGAATCAATACCAGGTGGCAGCGTACGCGATTTCATTAATTTTCGCCGTGAACACTACTGTCAAATTCCATATATAAAAAAACTGTGTACAATTTTTTATATATGAAGTTTGACATTCGCTTCTACCAGCAAAAAATAATAAATTCTCTAACGCTGCCACCTGGTAATTGATTCGCCTTGGTTGTAGCCGTGCGGTCACCTGTATTAATTCGCCTTGGCCCGATAGAACTTTATTGCATCCCTAAATTAGCGCGTAAAGCGCAAGATACCTGTCAAAATTTCTCATGTACATACAAAATGTATGAAGCATCCCTAAATAGCACGGCGTCAACGCTTAGCAATTGGAATATCCAATTTTGACAGTGCGTTAGAAAGTGAAGCTGGCTGCTTGTTGGTTTGTTTTGTTATGGTTGAAAAGTAATGACAATTAAGTTATTTTCAAGGCAATCTATCGATTTCATCTCTTGTTTATGCTTATAACGCTGGTTTTATAAAATAAAATGATTTAACCAAAGGTTAAAGACACAAAGTTGACGCTCTTATTTAGAGATGATATTCCAGCGCAAAAGCTATGAATTACATTGCTTTGCGTCTTACGCGCTAATTTAGGGATGGCAGTTAAATTATAAAAAATAACACAAAAAAATTAAACTGTAAAGAAGAATTTTTTTATACGAAAGAACATAGCATTAATATTTAAAAATGATTTCGGGCATATGGCCACCGCGGCTGCTTATGACGAAGCGCATTCTGGACGTTAAATTTTGGGTCACTTTTTCAAGTACTGCTGGCCGTAGGTCACGAATAATACGCGCAATATTGGCATCCAAAGCGTCAATTGTTGTTGGTTTATCAGCATAAACCAATAACCTCACGTGGCCCCACAAGAATAATGCCGGCCAACTGACAAGTCCATTCTTCTGTCTTAAATTTCATTTCTTTATGCAAGGTACGAAACTGATCGCACTTTTCGTAGAAAATGTAGAAAAACACAAAATTTTTCTTTCTGGCCAATTTTTAACAAATATAATAAATAAAATTTATAATTATATACACATGTGCAAGCCGAATTAATTACCAGGTGGCAGCGTAGGCGAATTCATTAATTTTCACCGTGAACACGACTGTCAAACTTCATATATAAAAAATCTGTTTTATTATTTACTATTATATTATATATTATTACTATTTTTTCATATATGAAGTTTGACATTCGTTTCTACCAGCAAAAATAATAAATTCTGTAACGCTGCCTAGTAATTGATTCGCCTTGCACATGTGTATGCATACGATATAAGCGATGAACATCGTTGCATTTTTTAGTACGGTTGGCCACAAACACAGAAAATAACTTGTAATATTTTTTTACTTTTTCTTAGAACATGAACCAAAATACAAGGCAGAATAATATACTAGGTAGTGGCAGTAGATCAGTTGATTTTCTTGTTTATGTTTTCAGATGTCATATTTTGTTTACACTTATTATTTTTTTTCCTACAAAATTTTTTTTCTTACAGTGGTGTAGTGGAAATATTTTTAAAATTTTCATAAAACAAAATTGTTTCACACACTTTTTGAAACTGAATTTTATTTCCAAATTGTAGGCTTCACCTCTTCATGATTTTGTTTACCCATTTTATATGTTAAACCCAAGAAGTTTGGTACAAAATGTGTTAATACACATTTTTGGTTTTTACATATAAAAAATAAGCTGACATAATCACTCTTTGAATATATGCATGTAAGTAGCATCAAAGGAAAGCTTATGACGTCTATGTTAATAATATTCTAATTATTTTTTTCGAGATACATTTTCAAAAATTGAAAAAATCATGTTAAGATGGTTTTTTGAGAAATTAAATATCACAACGCATCGGGCTATTCCTACAAAATTTTTAAGTAATACAGCTAGAAGTGTTTTTAATCAAATAGTAAAATAAAATTTAATTTTTTTTTATTTTCCCATATAAATTCCCGAAAAATGGAAAATGTCCCATGTTTTTTTTATAAGAGGCCTTAGATAATCACGGGGCTGTCAAATGGTTTTTGGAGTATGTAGCCAAAATTTGGAGACTTACCGTTTACCTTCTTTAATCGGTGCTTTGCACTTCGAGAAATTTTACAATAATTTTAAAATTTTGTTCCGAAATTGGCAATGTTGGAAAGGGCTGGAGGGGAACCGTTATAATTGTTGGCCTAATTTTGCTTTAGTTTGTCTTTAAAATTGTTCAAACAAATTTGCTACTACTGAAGTAAATTTAAATTACATAAGCAACGAAAAGAATACCACCTTTTTGCGGAAAGTCCTTAAAAAACGATATTTTTCACATTTTCTCAATCATAACTTTAAACTTGTTTATTTTAAATTTTATTAATAATATAGCAAAAGTCCTAAAGTAATAATCCGATAATTAATAAGCGTACTACGCCAAAAACACTAAGTTAAGATTAGCTACATTTAAACATATTTTTACTCGTATAGACATTTTCAAGGTTTGATTCAATTTAAAAAATCTTAACATTTAAGTTAAAAATAAACTTCTTATCACTGCTCTGCCTCTGTAGAATTTCGTTGAGATATATTAAGTGGTTTATATGATACCCAATTTTGCCAAAAAAAAAACCGTTTCAAACCACTGTGCTTTATTTGAATTTGACATCTGAAAATATATTTTACACAAACAAAATACATGTTGTTTACTTATTGTTGTAGTTGTTTTAGAACTGCTATTACCTGTAAAATTAATGTGCCTTGCCAAAATATGAAAACGTGTATGTTATTAAATATATAAAATATCTTCTTTAAAGCCTTTTCGTTTTAAAATTTTGTTTATTTATATAGAAATTATTTTTGGCAAAGTGCGAATTAAACATAAATGTGCAACTGTGGCAAATAAGTTACTAAATTTATGTAAGTACATTGTAGTCACTTAAATTTCTTTAATATATTACCTAAGCTCTTGACAGGCTCCGCCTTAAAGCGGATATTAGACAATCAAACTTCGCCTGTTAGCATGGCCTGATGACAAGCCATCAAACTCGTGTAATAGGGTAAATTTCGTGTTTGTCGGCGGCGCTGGATAAAAATCGAAAATTTTTGATATTTTGTGTTTGTCATCATGCAATCATACGCGTTTAATGGCATGTTTGTCAAACGCACTGTAAATTTCATTTGTGTTTTTGTCGGCGAACAGTAAAGATGGCTTGGCTAGAGCGCATGAGTTAAATATAAAGCGAATAAAGATAATATGCATTGAGAAATTATTAGAAGTAGTAGGTAAATTATATTACATTGAAATTCTTCTTAATTGCTAGGTTAAATAAGGTTAAAAGTAAAATTAAAAATTAACAGTTTTCAACTTGCTTTATTAAAAATAAATGATATTGCACTCATATTTTTATAATTTCATTACAGTTCTTATAACAAAAATGATTTTTTTATAATACTGCAAGTTTGAATATAAATAAACATAATTTAATTTGTAAGTTTAGCTTTAAGTTTTATCTTCTTCTGTTAGTACCAAAATAAAATCTTAAACAAAAAATAACACAAACATACAACAAAATATTATATTTCTTTTTTAAACTGAATCAAGTTATTAAATTCGCGTTTTAAAAGAATTTATTAAAGTATATGAAAGCTTGCCGGAATTATGGCAAATAAGAAGTGATGTTTATAATAATAAAATTTAAAACAAAAGTCTTGAAAAAAAAACTAAAAAAGAGTAGAACCGAATGCAACAATTAATGTTGTAAAATAAAATAAACATATTGCAATTAATTCATGCGCTATCATAAATACGAACTTTATTATTCAGAAGCTATTTGCGCACTGATGTTTGACAAACTTGGCATGATCGTGTAATAGCAACACTCTCTCTCATCAGGCCGTGCTCACAGGCAAAGTTTGATCGTCTAATAGCCGCTTAAGGAAAGACACGTTAGTGACTTATTATTCCACTGCTATAACAGGCTTGTAGCTCAAAGTAAAATTAGAAAATTGGAAATGTTATTCTTGCATTAATCTGAATTAAATTCAGTAAATTTTAGCAACATTTTCTTAGTTAAAAAATTATTTAAAAATTTGCTAGTAAATACAACCTGTCACATGTAAGTTAAAATGAAAGTGTAAGAAAAATAAAAAAGCAGATAAATTATTCTTCAAATTATAAAGTTTTTCATTAAAAATAAAAAGCAATAATTGTAATTTGTGAAAGCATCTGTAAAATTGTTAAATAAATCTTTTTTGTAAATAATTTTTGACAGTTCCCATACATATGCACACCCAAAAATATGTACATACTTATGTACCTTTGTATACCAACAACATATGAAAATTAATAACATTTTAAGATTTTCATATTTTTTTCTTTTATTTTAAATGTGATGTCAAATCATAAGACTCTGCTCATTATAGGAAAATTTTTCAAAACAAGAGGAAATGCTCTCATTAGATTGGTGTTAAAAATAATTTATATGGGAATTCACTGAATGGAATTGTAATTGTAATTTTTACAATATCCATTTCCGACCCCATTATGTATATATGTTCTGACTTCTTGTGTATAGCGAAGTCAATTGAGCGATTTCCGTCAGTTCGTCTGTGTTAGTGTTAAAATCAAGTTTGCCAAGCACTAGATCAGCCAGAGAAAATTAAAATACGCCAATCAATCAGACAGTGTCGAAGAGGTGCAAGATTGGTACATGTCCTTCGAGGCAGCGGGCAAAACAAAACGCCTCTTTCTAATTTTTCCATATAATTTGGAACAATTAAGTAACTTCAATCAATTAAACAAATATATGGGGCGATAGAGAATTAAAATTAAAAAAACATCAAGTGAAAAATTGGCGCTCGTCCATATTTTCTGATTGGTCTCATTTCAAAGCTTCTAAAGAGATCTTTAACAAAATACTATTTTTTAAAAATGCATAGCCGAAAATATGACTGTTACTTGTTTTTACACATTTTTAATCGAACAAAACAGTACGAGAGAAAACGTTCCGTTTTGTTAATTTTCGTGCACTGCTATTACAATATGAAATAAAAAAAAAATAATACAAAAATTATCATTGTAAAGAAGTGTATAATGACACAGATGAATTTAAATTTTATCTGTGCAAAATGCATGATTCCTTTTCTACGTGACACATTTCCATGTGTTTTAATAATAAAATAAACAAAAAATTATTTACCAAAAACAACCTGATATTCGTTAACAGCCCACATCGAAAAGATTTAAGTATCTTATCTTAAGCAAATTAACTATTAAATACTTAATTGTTTTAAGATAAAAAACTAGAGCAATTTTGAAATAATCAGTTTCTTTAGAACACTTGAACGAGCAACGACAGGAAGTGAATATAAATTTTAATTAATTATGATTAAACGTTATATTATTAGTTTTATTTTAAGTGCGGTAATTTCTATTTAAAATTGTGTTAAAATTAATGAAAACAAAACAAAAATTAATAAAATATTTATTTTAGCTATTTGCACCCATTGTTTTAAGTCAAAAAGATAATGGACTCAATGATTTGACAAAAGTTACAGAGGCTGAGTTAAAAGAAGCTTTCAAATTTTCAAATATTGTAATTGCATCTATAGAAGAATACATACGTGAAGCGTTGCCAACCGCAGCAAGAACTGAAGGTGACAAAATTTTGCAAAATGTTAGGGAAGGTCTAGCGAATTGTGAATCATTTGGGCGGACTTCTCAAGATGTTGGAAAATATAAAGCTTGTAGTTCAACGCTGTTTGGTGATGGTATGGCTGGTTTGGGAGCATTGCAGGCCAAGTATAGACCTCAAACATCGGGAGCATCAAAAATAAGTTTATTTTTATAATTACAAAAATGTTTCCAAAATTTTAAGAATTTATATAAAAATTTTGGTTGTGTTAATATTTAAAAATTCTGTAAAATTCCAAAAGATGTTTAAGTAAAAAGAAGGAAATCTTCAAAATATTCTTATCCCTTTGATATTTAATAAAAGGTATGACGAACGTCTTACTTCAAAAACATAGTGAAGATTGTAGGTACTTGTTCAACATTTTAATCTTAACAAAATCGCTCAATAAATGGGTTCTTAGTATTTTCATCTTAAGAGTTTTTTTCAATGGGTTTTTATGTTTTTATATTTTGTGGCTATTAAGGACTGGCGTTTTTATAGGTGCTTTTTATTTTATATAAAGTAGGCAACATTCACATTGTTTTTATTTTAAGGCCCAACTATAATGTGCATAAGCTAGCTTTAGCTTATGTCAAAAATCTAACGAAAAGCCTGTCAAATGCTTAGGTAACTTTTTAACGAAATTTATGTGGCCACAATATACTTAAATAAATTTAGTGACTTATTTGCCACAGTTGCACATTTATGTTTAATTTTTTTACCTTTGCCAAAAATAATTTCTATATAAATAAACAAAATTTTAAAACGAAAAGGCTTTAAAGAAGATATTTTATATATTTAATAACATTCACATACACATTTGCATATGTATTTTGGTTCATGTTCTTAGAAAAAGTAAAAAAAAAATTATTACAAGTTATTTTCTGTTTTGTGTTTGTGGCCAACCGTACTAAAAAATGCAACGATGTTTATGTTCGCTTATATCGTAAACATATGTATGTGTGTATACAAATTTAATTTAAGTATATTTGCCGTATTCACAAGCTCTGCTAAGGTGTAGGTAGTATTGCATACTACCTTTTGTTTACTTCTTTGTGAACAAATATTGTATCAGTGTGCCATTGTACATTGTACTTCATACGTCAAAAAGTTAATCAGAAGAAGAAAAGTGCTATTCATCATTTGTTATTTATAAGCCAAATGGGGGAGAAAACAGAAAAAAGTATATTAATAAATTTTTTGTGTGAGGATGAAATTCAAGACATTTTTAGGATGAACCTAATGTACTTGCTCTCCAGTCGCAGAATTATACATTTAGGGCTACCAAAATCATCATTATGGCATAATCGGGTTTTAAGATATTTTGATGAAAACAGATTTCTTCATATGATACGACTACGGCCAGAGGAATTTGCCTATACGAGGGCTGCTATATATATTTCTGGCCTGGCAACACTAAGTGCTGCCAAGTGCAATCTGACATTTCCATTGGAAAGTTTGTCATTTTTAAGCATAATCGTACTCAAAACGTTTTTGCGTACGACCATTATTTGTGTTGTTTACAGTGACTTGAAAAAATTAATATAGAAAAAAATGGAATTAACTCGTGAACATTTTCGTGCCATCATTTTTCACAACTTTCGACGTGGATTATCACGACAAGAGTGCATTGATGAACTTAAATCTTTGTATGGCGATGAAGCACCATCCTATAGCACTGTGAAAAATTAGTATAATGAATTTAATCGTGGCAGAAGCTCGCTCAAAGATGAATTCCGTAAAGGTCGTCCAAAAACGGCTGTTGTGCCAAAGAACATTGATGCCGTGCGTGAACTCATAATGCAAGATCGACATGCGACATACCGCGAGATAGAGACATCCTTGGACATTTCTTCCACCAGCATACATTCGATACTGCATGAACACCTGGCCGTTAAAAAGGTTTGTTCTCGTTGGATCCCGCACAATTTGAAAGTCGCTCAAAAAAAGGCTAGTGTCGATTGGTGCAAAGAAATGTTGCAAAAATACGATTGCGGTGCTTCAAAAGACGTTTATAAGATCATCACAGGTGACGAATCATGGATCTATGCGTATGAGCCCGAAACTAAACAACAATCGACCGTGTGGGTCTTCAAAGACGAGCAAAACCCAACTAAAGTTGTTCGTGGAAGAAGCACTTCGAAGAAAATGGTCGCCTGTTTCTTCGGCAAAACTGGTCATGTGGCGACTGTTCCGCTTGAGCAACGTAGGACGGTCACTTCTGAGTGGTACACTACAATTTGTTTGCCTGAAGTCATCAGAGAAATTCGAAAAACTAACAAGAGAAGACGAATCATTGTTCACCATGACAATGCGAGCTCTCACACATCGGCTCAAACCTGAGCGTTTTGGACCGGCCAAAACGTCGAATTAATGGGTCATCCGCCGTACAGCCCTGACTTGGCACCTAATGACTTCTTCTTGTTTCCGCACATTAAGAAAAAAATGCGTGGTCAACGATTTTGTCGCCAGAAGAAGCTGTTGAAGTGTTCAAAAACCATGTTTTAGAGGTGTCTCAGTCGGAGTGGAAAAAGTGCTTCGACAACTGATTTGAGCGCATGCAAAAGTGTATAAATCATGCTGGAGAATAATTTGAAAAACAATAAAACCATTTTCGATTATAAATATTCGCATTTTCACTATTAGGCCAGAAATATATAGAGCAGCCCTCGTATATTCAACCTTATAAAAAATGACGATGTTTTTCACACAATTGGCGAAAGGCTCCAACTACGCATTGACTTGGAGCTTAAAATTGTACTTTACTGCTTGGGATCTTCAGGAAATGGTGCTTGTGTTCGTAAGGTAGCATCTCTTTTTGGAATAGGTGATGGCGGTACCATACAAAACATTAGAAATCGAGTCATTAAAGCAATATTAAATCTTAAAGAACAGTTTTTATATTGGCAACTTTCAACTTCAACTTTCTAATAAATCAGTCAAACCAATAAATTAAATAAATAAAACTAATAAAAATATCTTTTAATTCAATTTAATTTAATATAATTCACACATGAACACAAAAATAATAATTCATTCAAACATTTAAACAAATACAACGTTTGAAAAACATATGAAAAAAAGTACTAAGTGTTGTATCGCATGTTTGCAAGAAAATTACCAACAACACAGCTAGCATCGTTGTATTTTGTTAGCACTTGGCACGTACTAGGGGCTTGTGAATAGGGCAATTATATTTGTAAAAAGTTGACCATAAAGAAAAATGTTGTAGAAAAACATTTTCTATTGAATTAGAAACTAAAAATTTAACAATTTAGGTCGTAGTTAAATATTTTCTTTATCAATGTATAACACAAAGCACAATCAGCTGTTTCCGTGCTATCAGTTTCGTACCTTGCATAAAGGAAAGAAACTTAACGAAACTTGACGAAAAGTTATCTTATGTACATTATAGCTTACCACATATAATTTAATGTATTTGCACAGTTGTACAAGCTTGCTTAAGTTGTTTTATGCACATTATAGTTGGGCCTTTACTCATTAAAGAATTTTAGGAGACTACAATATAAACTTAGTTACATTTTTCAGTTTAAACAAAATTTAAGAACAAAACAGAACGTATTTCATAATTTTAATAACGTTCATATGCATCTTTACATTTATTTTATTTTATTTTATTTTAAGATAATATTTAATACAAAAAAAAAAAAATACAAGTAAGAGTGCTATATTTGGCTATTCCAAATCTTATATAATCTTCACCATATTTGTTAATCTATTTTATTGAAGTAACTCCAATCAAAAAAGCAAATATTGGGGTGACAGAAAATTAAAACTAAGAAAAAAATAAAATACTACATACGAGTATATGTATATATAATTTTACATAAAAATGTCATCGGCTTTTAATGGATTAAGTATTTTTGAAAGTTTTAGTATAAGTTTTAGTATAAGATATAAGATAAAAACTCAAAATACATATACATGGATGTTGTAGAAATTGCAAACGGAATGACAAACTAAGATAAAACCTTTTTCCACTTTTCGTGGTGAAGGGTATAAAAATGACAAGTTTTTCATTCCATTTTTGCATCTGTCGCCAACCATACTAAAAAATGCAACGGTGTACATCACTTAAATCATAAACAATTAAAATTCAAATTTTATCGCGTATTGCGCTTGTTTTTCGTTATTCTACATTTTCATTCAAATTCAAAACTAAAAATTTTTAACTGTAGGTCTTAATTGCAATTTTTTATGAATGTATGAATGTATAATACAAAACACAATCAGCTGTTTCCGTATGGAAAGTGCGATCACTTTTGTACTTTACTTTTAAAGGAATTACATTTCATGAAATTTTACGAAAAGTTTTCTTAAGTACGTATATCATAATTTTACACTTTTTTGCACAGTTGTTTAAGCTTACTTAAGTTATCTTATAGCATGTTTACACGGCAATGTGAAGCACTTGCTTCGCTCTCTGAATCATGATTGCGAAGCATGCCGTTTCCACGACACATACTACATGCTTCACATTGACTTCTGTTCTAAAATTTTGTTTTTCGTTTCAATTTTAGTGTTTGTAATTGATAAAATTTTAAATTATAATATAATTATTTGTTTTTATATTAACACACATTTACACAGCACTTTTAATATTGGTTTACTTTTTTTGTTTACACTTATATACAGCTAGTTCTGATAAACTTGCGATAAAAATTAGGGAAGACAGAAATTTTTCATGCTTCGCAAGTAGATTCAAGCTGAGTCGTCTCAAAACAAAATGCTTCGCTCTCAAGATTTTATATGGCGAAGCACGTTGATTCGGTGTATCATGAAAAGAGAGTGAAGCAAGAATATTGGGCTCCGTGTAAACATAGTATTATGCACATTTTAGTCTGTGCTTTTAACTTATTATGCTAAAGGCCAGGATTCACTATCACACTCAGTCGTACGATCTGTCAAAAATTTCATGTGTGCTCAAAGAGTATGATAGTGTGGATTAAAATTATTGTGTGACAGAGTTTTTGACAGATCTGTACGATTTTATAATCTTTTGAAATAATTCCTAAAATATTTTTCTCTATGCGATCAGGGTTGATTTTTTTAAGATGATGAGGAGAAAAAACAACAAAATATTAAAACCATATGTTTTTGCATCTTTTTTGTATAATAGTGTGGCACATACGACGCCATTTTGGAACGATTTTTAAAGTAGGACAGAATTCTATCAGATTTTTGTGTTTTTAAATCGTACGATTGTGTATGATAGTGCATCCTGGCCTTAAGTACTGTGTTCAAGCTTACGAAACTTGTCAAGCAACTTTTCTTATTCTACTTGGAAAATTTGACAACTAGCAAGTGGTGCCAATACTACGATTTAAAAGAATTTTTTTTTATTACTTTTGTACCATTGTTTGCTGTTTTTTACAATTCCGCAAAAAACAAGTGGAGCTCATATTATGTCGCATTTGGAAAACATTGTTCATATCAAATCTTCTTTTAGTGTTTTTATTTTAAAAAAATAAATAAATAAAAGTAACGTTATGGAGTATTTCGCTTAAGTATAATTTTAGCGATAATTTTTCAGTTTTAAGTTTGAATACTAAAGATTCAATCAGACGTCCCATTCCATAACGCCATAGCAGTAATCATATTAAGTGCCAACAAATAGTAGTGATAGTCATCAGCAACTCTTATTTGTATTGCCTTTGTTACGAAAGCAGGGCAACGAAAAATATAAATTAAAAGTCAATAATACAATGCATAGACATAGTGTCATTTTTGAAAGTGTCATAATTGCCGCTCCTAAAACAACAACGGTTTCGCTTACCAAAGATTTCCTGTATTCCTTTACAGAATTATTACTGTTGGTTATTGTTGTTTTTGCTTAAACTTTTTTTTTTTTTTTTTTTTTTTTTTTTTTTGTAGATTTAAGTTACTCTAGATGCTTAAACTTTGATTTTTGTCTTTGCTTTATTGTTTGGACAAAAATCTTTAGTTTATTTAAAATGTTTGTCAGAGGTTTCCTAAAGAGTTAAGTAAGCGCTAACAAAATGGCCATTGAGACGTGCTTTTACCCTCAATAATCAATATCGGTGATTTAAATAATTAATCGAAAAAATAGCAAGAAAAAATATTTTTTTGAAAATTAATTAATAATAATAATTCTTGCGAAAAAAATCGACTTCAAAACAGATTTCATCTGTCTGTCTATACGGTTCAAAAGTATGCCCTTATATTCCATCTCTTAACTTTATAGTTATTATAGCGGACTTAGCATTCCAGAGCCTCGCTGATTTGAACCGTCTGTATACAACTGTTCAACAGTTTGGCAATGTACATTTATTTACAGTAACAATAGGGGCACCTCTTAATTTCAGAACTCAAAATTTATTCGTGCTGTTGTAGTAGTAGAATCTGCTTCTTTGGATATATATATACCTTCAATTGCATTAACTTTTTCAACACCCTTTAATTTATAGTTTAATATATTTATACTTTTTCTTATTCTGTCTAATTTTCAAATATTTATATAAAACGGCTCAATAGATGCAGCCACGTTAAATTTGAAAACACCCTTTAATTTCTTAATTCAATTGTATACTTGTATACTCGTTGCTATAGCGAACTTAGCGGTGCAGGTTCCTTGTAAGTTTCAGCTGTCTGTCTACAAAGGTTCAATTATTGGGACACTCCTTAATTTCCAAATAAAAATTTTATACTTGTTGTTATAGCGGAGTTAGTAATACAGGTTCTCTGTAAATTTCAAGCGTCTGTCTACAACTGTTCAAAAGTATGACCATATACATCAAATTAAATGAACTATTGGGGCACCCCTAATTTATAATTTTATATATTAATGCTTGTTACTATAACGCTCGTAGCAATTGACGTTCTGTTCAATTGGCAAACGTTTGTCTATAAAGATTCAAAAGATAGGCCTTTATTGGTCAGATTACATCAATTATGGGAACACCGTTTAATTTTTAAGTTCAAGTTATAAGCCTGTTAATATAGCCGCCCTTGTCAGTTTCAGCTGTCCTTTTATAACCGTTCAAAAGTTTGGCCACATACATCAAATTACATCAACTATTGGGACACCCTTTGATTTTTAAATCCAAAATTTATACTTGATGTTATAGCGGAGTTAAGGCCGTGTCAGATAAAACTTTTGCTTTGCGTTGCGTTGCAAATTCGCTTTGACATCTAAGATAAAATGCACGAACTTATATGAAGTATGTCACATAAAGCACTTTTAACGCAAAGCAAAGCGCAAAGTTGGGCAACACTCATCTTTTTGCGCGCTTTGACAATTAGCTGCTATACATTTGTATATTATTTTTGGCAAAATCGAACGTAAAAGAGTTAGAATTTTAAAATATTATTTTTTTTTTATTATATATTCTTCCTTTATTATTTTTTTTTTAGAAAATTATGGAAGAAAAACTTATAAAAACAAACATTAATTAGGCGCTGTTAAAGTTTTTATTGTGACACACCTCTTGCGTTATACGCTTTTTTTTCAAAGTTTGAAACGTCACGCAAAGCGGTAAAGTTTTATCTGACACGGCCTTTAGCAATACAGGTTCAAGGGTTTGTCTACTACTGCTCAAAAGTAGGGCCATATATATCAAATTAAATGAACAATAGGGGCACTCTTTAATTTATACTTTTGAATATTAATACTTGTCATCATAAGGGTCATAGCAATTTACGCTGTGTCCATTTTGTAAGCATTTATCTATAACGTTGCATTACTACTTCTTTTTTTGAAATCGTCTAACACTAGAACCCGCTTTTGTACCATTCTAAATATGTAAATCCAATTCAGATACAATATAATCCAAAGGAAAGACGCTCAAGAATGCCTGGTGAATAAAATATAAATCGTCTATTTATTTTAAATTGATCTGAAAAGCCTAACTATAAGAAACAAACACTTAATAATTCAGAAGAAAAAGGTCGATGTATAGTAACGAGCTGTTAAGACATCAATGAGAATGTATCGTTACCTTTTAAAAATTCAATTTTGTTAAAAAAAAACTATTAATGTTTTTTTAGCCCAATTTACTTAAAAAATTTCAATTTGGTATATAAATCAGTGATTCAAAGAAATTTCTGTTGGTTATTGAAGCATTTGCAAAATCTAAAATAAAAAACATTCTACTTCAATAACAAGTCAGTAGCAGGCAGTAATAGTAAAAGTCATTCGCATCAACAGAAAGAAAATGTTCAAATTACGAACTAGAAAAGAGAAGAAAAAATTGTAAAATATTCCATTAATATTTTTGATTCAAAACTAAAGGCGGTTTTTCCTAAAAAATTGTTCGAATCTCAAAAAATCAACGACAACATCAACAGCAGCGTAAATAACACGATTAGTTTTCACATAACACCTACTCAATCAGTAGTGTAACTTCATAAAGTCGCTTACTGGTTGCAACTGAGTTACAATTACCAAAGAAGTGAAAACAACTCCTTGATGGCTTTAAAGGTTTAACTGTTAACTGCAGATTTTATTTTTATATACATTTATATAATTTTTTTAGTTTAGTTATTGCAGAAGTCACAAACGGCAATTTGTATTTGTAGCAGTAAACAATAAATAGGGTGTTTCCAAATTTTTGAAAGATTTGCACTAAAAAGAAAACACAGTTTTATTTCCTTAAATTGTTGTTTTCAGCGAATTCGTATAAAAGAACTAAAACTTGAGACGGCTAATTTTAAATCAATCAAAAAATCATAATATTAATTGAAACAAGAAGATAATACTGCAAATAATTAATTGACATAATTTATATACAGTGTTATAATAAGTATAGGCCCATAATAATATATTAACTTTACTCACTAAATTATGATTAAGAAACATGTCGTTTATATGCTGCACTTTCTTTTTGTTATATTTACGAGGGCTGCTCTATATATTTCTGGCCTAATAGTGAAAAGGCGATTATTTATAATCAAAAATGGTTTTATTGTTTTTCAAAGTATTCTCCAGCATGATTTATACACTTTTGCATGCGCTCAAACCAGTTGTCGAAGGACTTTTTCCACTCCGATTGAGACACCTCTAAAACATGGTTTTTGAACACTTCAACAGCTTCTTCTGGCGACGAAAATCGTTGACCACGCATTTTTTTCTTGATGTGCGGAAACAAGAAGAAGTCATTAGGTGCCAAGTCAAGGCTGTACGGCGGATGACCCATTAATTCGACGATTTGGCCGGTCAAAAACGCTCTGGTTTGAGCCGATGTGTGATAGCTCGCATTGTCATGGTGAACAATGATTCGTCTTCTCTTGTTGGTTTTTCGAATTTCTCCGATGACTTCAGGCAAAAAAATTGTAGTGTACCACTCACTAGTGACCGTCCTACGATGCTCAAGCGGAACAGTCGCCACATGACCAGTTTTGCCGAAGAAACAGGCGACCATTTGCTTCGAATTGCTTCTTCCACGAACAACTCTCGTTGGATTTTGCTCGTCTTTGAAGACTCACACGGTCGATTGTTGTTTCGATTCGGGTTCATACGCATAGATCCATGATTCGTCACCTGTGACGATTTTATAAACGTCTTTTGAAGCACCGCAATCGTATTTTTGCAACATTTCTTTGCACCAATCGACACGAGCCTTTTTTTGAGCGACTTTCAAATTGTGCCGGATCCAACGAGAACAAACCTTTTTTACGGCCAGGTGTTCATGCAGTACCGAATGTATGCTGGTGGAAGAATTGTCCAAAAATGTCTCTATCTCTCGGTATGTCGCATGTCGATCTTGCATTATGAGTTCACGCACGGCATCAATGTTCTTTGGCACAACAGCCGTTTTTGGACGACCTTCACGGAATTCAATTCAAATTCTCAAGTCTTAATGTGTTGAAGAGAGTTAATTCGTTCAATATTGAGTTGTAAATCATGTAAGACAGAGCGAATAATGAATTTTGGGCTTCGTGTACTTTTTGCCTACAATAGACAAGTAAAGGCTGCGGCACATAGAATCCGTTATACGTTGTACTTTGACGTATTCAACTGAAGTCAAAGTAACGATGGATAAGGTTGGCACAATGAATATTTTGCTGACGGACATTAAATCAGCTGATTATCATTTCATCAGTGTTGCCAGGGAAAGACAGGAAAAAGTTACGCTTTTCCTTCAGAATAGTTACATTTTTTCATTACAAATTATGTTTTGAAATTTTCCTTAAATAAATAGAAATTTTACGTAATTTTTACAAAATATTGTGAAATGTTTTATTCCATATTTCAGGGAAAATAACAAGGCAACAAATTCATTTACACACAGAAAAAGGATTCGTAACAATTCGCTTGATACTTTAAAAATTCAATTACTAATATAATAATTTGATTTTTATTATTAATAATTTATAGTCTTGATTTATTTTTTATATTAAAAGCTAACAAATGATATTTGCCTACAAATGTTGGTTGTAACACCTCTTAGAAAAGTTAACATGATCGATTTGTGTCTTTACTAAAATCTATTCCATTAAATGGAAGATACAACTAAACTTATTCAGTAAATTACTACTAAAAACCAAATTTTGGAAGTAAGAATCAAAAACTCGATTGTATATTCTGAAATTGAAAACTGTTTGACACAATATACTCGTATGTAAATAAAATTTGTACACATTACAAAAATCAAAAATTTTTAAGTTCAAAAATAAAAATATTTATTAAAAGTAGTAAAAAGTTCTGCAATATTGGTAAATGGTAAGTTCAAAATTATCTCAGAAAGACATTTATATATAAAAATAATTTTATAATATTTAATTTATTTCGCAGCGCAAAATGTGCGATATGTGATAGCAATTTAGAGATAATATGAGGAAAAGAAGAAATCATGATGTAAATGAAGAAGATAGCTGCATTCAATGGTTCGAACCCTGAAATTTATAATGTATAATCTTGTTCCTATAATTTATTATTAAAATAAAAGTAAATATTAAAAAATTATTTTGTTTTGTTTAACTCACAATAATATTTTATAATCAGCCAAGAATCATTTTTTAAAATAGTTGTGATTGCTATATTTATTCAGTTACTGCAACCGAATTCAAGATAATACACACAACCGACAAAATTCGATTGGCAACATATTCGGTTCTTATAACGAATTTCTTTTCTCTGTGTACTGAACAAAAATAAAAGGAAAATAAAAAAAGAAAAAAAATAAAAACGTATGAAAAAAAATTCATACTTATGAGGATTTTAATTAGGACTCAATAGTAATATTTCGGTATGGAGAAGTGCAAGCTCTCGTCATTCAATAAAATTAGTTAAAGTAGGATTTTTTAATAAATCTGTTTTACATTTTTTTTTTCGAAAGATTGAGCTTCGACAGAATTTACTACACTAATTATTTGAAAAATGCCGTTATTAAAGACAAATTTGAGCCTTTTATTTGCTTAAAACTTTAACATGAAATTACTGAAAATTTTTCTGTAATATATTCCGGCACTTCATGAAGGAAATTAAAAGACAACTTTCATTCTTTTTCAAGCGGAATAACTAAAGCTGCTAACAATTTTCGCAAGTCTGAATAGAATGCTTATATTATTTTGCATTTAGAAAGAATTTTTGCCAGAAACATTTCGCTGTTTTTAAACATGAAGCAAGAAACATTTCCTGATTTGTCACGAATTGAACATGTTATTTTTTGTTTATTTCAAACTAATTTTTTATATGGCATTTTGATTACATTTGCAAACTGGAATTGATATGTTAAGAAAGGTTGATAATTGATATGTTGAAAGGTTGATAATGAAACAAGTTCAGTGATATTACTTTATTTCGAGCCTATACCAAAAGTTACGAAAATTTGTCTTCAAAAGTTAAAAAAAATGTAACCAAACGGCAACACTAGTTGTGATTTTATACGTCAAGAACGGTCAAACCGAATTCGAATGTTTAGGGCTTTTCGTTTGGTCGTGTAGAGAGTTTTTTTAAAGTTGGAATGGTCGGCGCGTTCGTGAGTTGTGAATTTTCATGACAACATGTGATTTTTTTCTATAAAAAAAGTAGCCAGCCTTGAATTTTTGTACTAAAAACTTACTTATTAATATTTATTGTTTATAGAAATATTGTAACGATTGGGAGAGTGGGCATGGTACCTCCCATAAAAAGTTTTTGTCTTTAACCTAGGGAACTGTGAGGGGACAGGTCTTTTAATTTTGTACAAATAACTTTCATATTAGCGTGCTTAATCAAATTAAAACTGGCTGATAGATTTTAAGGCAGGCAGCGAAGGCCACTCGGAATAGCTAGTTTTTTATATTTATATTATGTTATATTATATTATTATTAGTACACGTTAAACTTAAAGTGTCGGATAGGCTATTGGACAGATAATCTTGCTTTTATCTTTTAACTTTTAAGCTCTAAACACATAGACGACAGCAGACTTCACAACTTTACGGCCTTAAATGCTGGGGGCTTATTCTGAATGGCGATGCGAAAATCAATGCGATGCGCAAATGAAATGCGATGCGAAAGAAAATTGGTATTCTGTTAGACTTTCGCAATTGCATTCGCAATTTCTTTCAAATCGTTGGCAACGCTGCTCAAATAAACATCAGTATCAACAAACGTCAAATTAAAAATAAATAAATTTTTTGTGCTTCGCTGTGAAAATTGTTTCTAAAATTTATTTAATATGTCCAAACCTATTAAAATTTAAGTCAAATATTTTTGAAATTCTCTAATAGGTGGTCCATTAATATTTAGTTCTTCAGTTAACGTTTGCATTTGGTGTTTTTAAATGGCGTTTTATTCATAAATTCTATTTTTATTTAAAGTTGACGCGGTTTGTTGGTTTTATTGTTTACTTCCCTGAATTAAATAATAAATATATGATGAATACATAAATAAAATATTGTTTTTTACTTACATGTTTGTACTTTGCGTATGCTACTTTGTTGTCGAATAAATTTTGCGAATTTGACATGTGTTTTCGCAATTTAGAATACCGATTTACCACCTTTTCGCATTTGAAATGCGATTAAAATAGAACTTTGCGAATATCGCAATGCAGAATAGCAATTGTTCGCATTTATGTATTTTCGCATCGCATTGACTTTCGCATCGCGATTCAGAATAAGCCCCCTGCTTACTTCAAATGCTGCTCTGAAGTCAGCTTCATAATTATTTAGGAGACAGCAACAACAGCTGTGTACTTTAGCAATAAAAATTTAGGGGATACCGCATACATATATTTTATAGTGAATAAAATTAAAGTTATTGATAAAAAATGTAATAATATCACGAAAAAAATTTTTTTGTTTTTATTTTTCCAATTTATATGTATAATGGCAACACTATATTTGTTTATTGCTGCCCGTCAAAATAGAAAATAGCCTAAGTTGGCAGCAGCAGCAAATGCTGTCGTGTAGTCGTGCTGCTATGATGTCGTCAAAATAATCGCATTCATTTAAGCGCATGTATTTTATTTTTGACAGTTTGCTGTCTGCTGTCGTCTAAGTGTTTAGAGCTTTAGGGTTTCTTTTTATGGAGTTGCCATATTTTACTTTAATAAAACTGAATTTGTACAAAGATTTCAACTGTGAAAAACACCTTTCACTATTTCTTGTTTGGAAGTAGTCACTCTTTTAATTGTTATTTTGCCAAAAAAGTAATCGGTTTTGCTGTGGTCTGCCACAATTACAAAATTTTAAAATTTAATGATAAACCTCAGTTTATAGTTTACTTCAATTAATTAAAATTTTATTTAGCACCAGTAGTTATTGCAACACATTTGTTTAACCGCCCCCCCCCAGTTTCTTAACTATTATTTACTAAATTTGTGAGAATTTTGGGATACCTTTAAATAAAAAAACCATTTCAAACAACGATTGAGTTCAAGGATAATTTACCAATCCAAGCAGCAAGCAACACAAAATCGTTTTCAATAATTTTTTTTATACATTCTGTTGACATATTTTACAATACCAATATTAGCTTTATTTTGTTTTTGAGCAGAAATTTTAAGTATTGAAAAAATACACTTTGTGTTCATGCTTGAACATTACAATTAAATTATTTTCTAATAAATTGTAAAATTGAAAAAAAAAATTTTTTTTGATTGAAAAAACGACAATTCAAAGAATTCTTTAAAGTATTAAACTGTATTTATAATCCCACAAATTCAGTTTCAAACATGTTTTTTATAACGAATTTTCAAAATTTAATTGACAACATTAATTTAAAAATTAGCGTTTTTCAAATATGGTAAAAACTAAAATTTTTTTATACAAAATTTTTTAGGAAATTGCTTCTGCTTGTAGAATTCCTATTGGATTGAAAACCATCGTTTTGTAAAGGCTGTGATCAAGTTCCGATTGATTTCAAGAAATTCAAACCCAAAATAAAAGTTTTTAAAAAAGTCTAAAAACTCATTTTCTAAAACAAAAATAAATAAAAAAAATCTTTTTTTTCAAATCGATCTATTTCTTCTAAACAACTGAATTTCTTCTTTGTGAACGTTATGGAAAAGTGTTTCTAAGACAAATTTGTTTACTATGATCGCTATCAATTTCAATTTCTTTAACCTGTCAATTAAAGTCATAAAATCCCAATATTGAAACATATCTTAATTTACTCTTTATAATTTAAGTGATTAATTTCACACATAATACGAGTATTAAAGTGATTGTATTTTACACTACAATTATTCATGAACTGTTTTTATACCCTTCACGAAAAACAGTGGAATTAGGGTATAACTTTAAGCTTGTCATTTCGTGTGTAATTTCTACAATATCCATTTCCGACCCCCTAAAGTATATATATTCTGACTTCTTATGCATATTGAAGTCAATAGAGCAATGTCTGTCTGTCCGTCCATGTTAGTGTTGCCTCGGTAAACTTAATTTAACAAAAAACAAAAAAAAAAATATGTCAATCGATCAGATATAGTGTCGAAAGAGGTGCTATTCGAAATCAGCATGATCGGTCCATGTTCTTCGAGGCAGCAGGCAAAAAACCACGCCTACCTTTATTTTTTCATATCATTTAAAACAATAAAGTAACTCCAATCAAAAAAATAAATACATGGGGTGATAGGGAATAAAAAATAAGGAAAAAATATCAAGTGAAAAAATTGGCACTCGCCCATATATTCCGAGTTACGGGGCTCTGAAGTTTGCAAATCTTTTAAAATACGAGGGCTGCTCTATATATTTCTGGCCTAATAGTGAAAATGCGAATATTTATAATCAAAAATGGCATTATTGTTTTTCAAAGTATTCTCCAGCATGATTTATACACTTTTGCATGCGCTCAAACCAGTTGTCGAAGCACTTTTTCCACTCCGATTGAGACACCTCTAAAACATGGTTTTTGAGCACTTCAACAGCTTCTTCTGGCGACGAAAATCGTTGACCACGCATTTTTTTCTTGATGTGCGAAAACAAGAAGAAGTCATTGGGTGCCAAGTCAGGGCTGTACGGCGGATGACCCATTAATTCGACGTTTTGTCCGGTTAAAAACGCTCTGGTTTGAGCCGATGTGTGAGAGCTCGCATTGCCATGATGAACAATGATTCGTCTTCTCTTGTTGGTTTTTCGAATTTCTCCGATGACTTAAGGCAAACAAATTGTAGTGCACCACTCACTAGTAACCGTCCTACGATGCTCAAGCGCAACAGTCGCCACATGACCAGTTTTGCCGAAGAAACAGGCGACCATTTGCTTCGAAGTGCTTCTTCCACGAACAACTCTCGTTGGATTTTGCTCGTCTTTGAAGACCCACACGTTCGATTGTTGTTTCGTTTCGGGCTCATACGCATAGATCCATGATTCGTCACCTGTGACGATCTTATAAACGTCTTTTGCAGCACCGCAATCGTATTTTTGCAACATTTCCTTGCACCAATCGACACGAGCCTTTTTTTAAGCGACTGGAAGAAATGTCCAAGGATGTCTCTATCTCTCGGTATGTCGCATGTCGATCTTGCATTATGAGTTCACGCACGGCATCAATGTTCTCTGGCACAACAGCCGTTTTTGGACGACCTTCACGGAATTCGTCTTTGAGCGAGCTCGGCCACGATTAAATTCATTATACCAATTTTTCACAGTGCTATAGGATGGTGCTTCATCGCCATACAAATATTTAAGTTCATTAATGCACTCTTGTCGTGATAATCCACGTCGAAAGTAGTGAAAAATGATGGCACGAAAATGTTCACGAGTTAATTCCATTTTTTTCTATATTAATTTTTTCAAGTCACTGTAAACAACACAAATAATGGTCGTACGTCAAAACGTTTTGAGTACGATTATGCTTAAAAATGACAAACTTTCCAATGCAAATGTCAGATTGCACTTGGCAGCACTCAGTGTTGTCAGGCCAGAAATATATATAACAGCCCTCGTATTAATATGGGCATCATTTTAAAGAGATCTTTAAGGAGCCGATGTCATTTTTATGTAAAATTATATGTATGCAGTATCAAATTTTTTTTTTATTTTTTAATTCTCTGTCACCTCAATATTTGATTGGAGTTACTTCACTAAAGTGGATTTGCATAGATGGTGAAGAGTTGATAAGTTTAAAATAGCCGAATATAGCACTCTTACTTGTTATAACTTAATATGAAATTTCTTTAATGGTCTCTTCAGGCTTTTTATAATGATTTTTTGTTTGTGTAGAATTTGGCACAAAAATGCAGTTTTTAATTAATTAGGGGATTACAGCTGTTTCTCGAAAGTAAAAACGCGGGTCTACTTGATGGATGCTAATCTGATGTCTTTTATATAATTACAGGAAAGTGACTTGACTGCATCGGCCCTAAACAACCCTGTGAAAGTTTGATTTACTCTCTTTAAAATGGAATAAATAATGTTAGATGTTAAAAACTAAACATCTATTAGGTTCAGAACTTAAGTATTTATATTGCGGTTTTAATAATCGTAAAGATTGCATGTGTTTCGAAAAAGTATGATAGTGAGGATAAAATGTCTAATAGATTTTAAGGCAGGTCTGTTTGATTTTCTAATCATTTAAAACAATTTTATACGATAACACTGCACAACAGCATTTCTGATGATTGGAGTACAATACATAATTCAAGTCTAGTTTTTAATGAGGATTTCAAATCTGTAGTCAGCTCTAGTTCAAAAAATATGGCACATAAGCTGTTTTACACAAAAACACCATATTTTTCGTTGTAAATATTAGTTAATTAAGCTCTTAAGATAAAAATTAATTTTATTAAGACCTTCGTATATTACGAGAATGCAGAGAGCTTCTCTGTATGTTCCAGAAAAAAACTGTCATCATTTGCACGTTCCAGTGGACCTATTAGCTAATACAAGTGGTCTATATAAATAACTAGTCAATTTCTTAACTTAAGTCCCTTAAGATTGGCGAAAAATATGTCTAAATAATTTTTAAGGAAGTGCAGTTTGATGTGTATATAGATTCATGTGGATAACAGTTACCAATACGTTGCAAATAATGTTGCAATCGAATGTTGTTTCATAATAAAACACTATAATTTTAGAAACAATTAAAATTAATTTTATTCCTTTAATGAAAAAAAAACTTTCTTTTATAAGATTTTCTTGCGAAATTTGAAGGCAGAGAGCTAATCTAAATGCTCCAACAACAGTCAGCCATCATACATGCGTTCCAATAGCCCTGATAGCGCTCCTCCATGATGCGGATGTCGTGATAGAATCTCTCGCCTTGTTCTTCACTTAAGTCTCCAAGATTTGCGGGAAAATGATCCAGGTGGTTTGAAGAAAGGGCAACTTGATACTCATGTTACATCCGAACATTTGAAAGTGACTCATCAGTTGTTCAACGTATTGAGGAAATTTAGAACTTTTCTTATTTCCCAAAAAATTTTCAACATGCCAAACAAATTCATTCCATGTCGCTTTCTCAATCTCTGTCATAGTGTCAGTAAAGTTTGTTTCTTTTATTAATGATCTCATTAATGGCCCGTCAAAAATCCCCGGTCTTATCTTTTCTGCACTCAGATTTGGAAACTTTTTTGATGGGAAAAGAAAACACTTTCCATTTTTATCAAGGCCTTTTAGAAATTGTTTTATAAGTCCTAGTTTTATGTGTAAAGGAGGCAAAACTATACAATCCCTTGGTACTAAAGGTGGGTTTATCACGTTCTCTTGTCCCATAACTAGCGCTTCCCGAGGAGGCCAATCTTTTCTAATCCAATGTTGGCATTTAGCTCTACTATCCCACAGGCAAATAAAACAGGGTTATTTCGTCTAACCATCTTGTTGGCCTAAAAGAAAGTTGACCATTTTTAAATCGACACATATAAACCAATTGTGTTCCACATATTTAATTTTGTCTAGAATTAGAGCAATAGTTGTATATTCTTCTTTAAATTTTGTGGAATGTGCAATAGGCACATTCTATAAATAGACGCCACTTACTGGGGACGTAATTTTGAAGTCCCATTGCAACCATTAAACCAGGTACATCTTTACAAAATACGAAATCATTTTCTTCAACAAAATATTTAATGAGGTTTTGTTCTCTTGTTCGGTTATAAGAAACTTTGTTTTCTCTTGTTACTAAATTTCTTTCTTTTAGCCTAGACGCCAAAATTTATGAGGCAGCCTTTGACAGTCCCAAATCTCTGACAAGATTGTTTAAACAATTTTGGTTGAATAGTTTGGGCGCTTTCAGGTCACATTCAAAATCGCTATCAGTACTCTCAGATTTCGCCTCAAGGTGCATAGTCTCACCCAGTGAGGCATCAGCTTCAGATCCAAGCGATATTTTAGGGCGTGAAACATGTCTATGTGCCGACCGTATGGAAGGATATTCCCATTTGGCTCGATTGTTTCGGTTAATGCCAGCTATATTCAATAAAAAAATAAAAATAACAGTCGTCGTGGTGGTTCAAGGATTCAATCCAGATCATTGCCGTTTCATACCGGAATCTATTTTTTTATTTGTCCATAAACGTATAAACTCAACGCATGTTTTACATATCTTTTGTGGAATCCAAGGCTTGTCCTTCATTTCCAGTGCATGACCAAAGTAATTTTTGTAAGCCTCAATAACAAACGCTGTCACATTCAAACGCTATTTTCTAAATATATAATAATGAATAATAATGAAACAAAAATGATTCGGATCATTAACACAAACTCTTCTTGATGACGTCATGTTAAATTTTATTAACAAAACTTAATATTTTTTAATAAGAAGCAAATTAACCGACTAAAACAGCGATTTTTTTTTTGTGAAACTTTATCTCGTAAACTAGAGCTGTTGTAAAAACCGAGGGCATATTTGAAATCAGCAACGTCAAATTAGTAAATATAATGTCATAAAAGTCAATCATCAGGCAAAAGTTGCCATATTGTTGTGCAGTGTAATAATAACATAATTTTGAAAAAATCTTTTTCAACCTTTTTAAAAATTGTATTGAAAAAACTTATTACAATATTTTATTGTTGCTTTTAAGATACATTTTCACTTTGAACTGCATGTAATACTGAAACACATTTTCAAGTGAAACGCAGGATTATGTAAGATAGTGAGTAAGCAGCTGATCATTCATGAGTCATAAGACTTTTTCAAAAAATAAACAAACACAAACATTTATTTGTTTTCACACATACTTATGTAGATAAATGTTTTAAAATATGCATTCATATGTGTGTTACAAAAACAGAGTAAGATTTATTATTCAACTTCTACAGCAGACTTGTAGCCTCAAGTGAAATAGGAAATTTTATTATTGACTTCGTTTACATACAGGATAATAAATTTTAACAATATTTACTAATTTAACAAATTATTTTTATATTTCATTATTTATACAACTTTTAATTGTTTAATTTTTAAAGTTTTGTTTGAGTAGTTGGGCACTAAAAATAAAATTTATACTCTTTAACTGTTATCCTTGAAAATTAATTTATTATAAATAGCATCTGTTATACTTCAGGTTAACTTTTCAAAACAAAACAAAAAAAAAAAAAAAAGCAAAAAATTTTTATTAAAAATGCTGAAGTATTTACATCTCTTACTTTTTTAGTCATTAATTTTTTTTAGTTGGTAAAATTCCTGCTGTTTTGCAAATTAAGTATTTTAGGAAGTTGTTAAAGTTTCTACATTTAATTTTTTTTCATTCCATTTTAGAGTGACGTGTTTTGAGAAAAATTATGCAAACAAGTGCAGTTTAATTACGTCTTAACTGACAGATGACTTCTATTCACAAAAATTTTTGCAAAATATTAAAGCTGAATTCTTTTAAAGGTTCAGACTATGATGTAATTGTTCTTATATTTAAAATAGAAAAGTGTCTAAAATTGAAAATAGTTCTTTTAACACCAGCAAAAGTGAACGAAGAACAACGATTATTTCCTTGAGTGTAAAAATACATAAAAAAACTAATTACTTTTGTGTAAAGTTTCAAAACTTTTTTTTAGCATAATTTATAACTACACAAATTTTAAGAATATTTTTCTTCTTAAACTACAAAAAACTGTAGAAACCCCCTAAATTAATGTCGCAATAAAGATTTAACAATTTAAGCAGCAACTTTTTGTTGGGGAGTATAAATAAAATAAAACTTTTTAAGTGTATAAACGAAACGTAAAGAGGACGGAAAGAATGAAATTACTTAACAATAGTGAAAAAATAATGAATGAATCCCTTAGATTTCCGACTCAAATAGAAATTGTGTCATTTTGTTTAAACAAATTATAAATTTAAGAGCGCAAACATTTTCGTACGATTGCAACTGCAGGAAAAATAATACAGTGACATAAATGAAGTTTTAATTAAGAAATGTTTTTTTTCTTCTCGTTTATTTATTTGCAATCTATTGTACAATATTAAGCAAATGTGATTAATTTAAAAATTAACAGGAGTTATTGTGTTTTTAAGTGAAACAATAACTATATATTATATACAAAAGTAAAGATCATGCAGATAATTAAATAATGATCATATACGAGGGGTTCTATATATATTTCTGGCCTGGCAACACTGAGTGCTGCCAAGTGCAATCTGACATTTCCATTGTAAATGTGTTATTAAAATCAAATTGATGTGTTAAGAGAAACAGCTACTAGAGAGATTCTTAGCTCACACAATGAATTAAGGTCTTTTTCAGTAATATTACTAAATTACGTGTCTGTACCAGAAGTTACGAACATTTGGAAAAATACAAGAAAATTATATAAATTACGTAAAAAATGAAACCAAACGGCAACTTTAGTCTTAGTACGAGAAAACAACCGATTAAATCGATAAGGTATTTTCTTTTTTGGGTAGTGTATAATTGCTCTTTTTCTTTAAAGCTGTTTCCACAACTGCAGTTTTAATTAAAATTATTAGGAATGGACTTTATACCACTTTCAAAAGAAATATTTGTGCGATAGAATTGTACAGCGAAACTGTTTTTGTTTATTATATGTCAAAAAAACTATTGAAATTTTAAAGGAAACTATGGAATTAAAATAACTGTTAACTTAGTTTTTTGCAAAAATTGAAATTAAATTATGATGATGATACTCGTAATATTAATGTATTTAATTTATTATTTATTATTTTTTTTCAAAATCTTTAAAATCTTCGACTTTAATAACCCCACTGTTAGCAGTTGGCAAATTTTGTGAAAAATGTTACGCATTTATAATTTTGCACTTAAACCTGTGCTTCATTTATGAATGCATCTCCATCTTTTCTTGAAAAAAAATCAAATTTTATTTTTATATTTTTCGTTTGTTAGCAAAATAACTTTAATGATGTTAAAGAATTCTTTACGTGTGTGTGTACGTATTTCTTTTTCAATGCTACACATAACGAAGAAAGGAGGAAAGGAAGCGTATGTGCAATTTACGCAAGCAAAAAAATGCATGAATGCATCAACACTCATACGCAATGAAATATTAAAAATATTAAATTATTATTTGTTTTAAATATAAATTGTATTTTTGTTAGCTTTTCATTTAATACGAAATTGTTTTACTGTAAGAAATGCTTTTATTTATTTTTTTTTAAATATAATTTATGTTTAAAATCTTTTTACAAATTTAATTAATTCAGGGTTGGCGTTAAGCTCTGTCTGGTAAGTCTTTTTGAGAAAATCTATTATAATTTTTATTTCCTTCTTTTTACTTAAAGGATTTGATAGTCGATAAAAAATATATTATTATATTTGTCTTTATTTAGAAAAAAAAAAACAAATAAAACATTTCTTGATTGTAAAAACAAATTTTGCCTTAGCGCTAAGCATTCCCACTTCCTCACGCTTGCATGCTTTACACTTTTGACTCCATTGTCTTCCGTCTTACATTCCACTCCGCACGCTTTTCCACTGCAAAGTAAATACAACTTTTAATAGTCAATTTTATTTACACATGTGTTGAACTCACCTCTTAATGTTATTGGAGAAATTTTCGCAACTTTCAATAAATCTTATTGCATATTTATTAATAAATTTTATTATTTTTTTTCAAATTTCTATATTCTGTATATAAATTTTATTTTTATAATATCGAAGGGACGCAATTGATATTTGTAATTCTAGCTACCAATATTAGGGTTTTGGTACCAAAGTACTGAATAAGTTTCGTTGCTTTACCCAATAATCAGAATAGGTTTTAGTACAGACACAAATTGGGAAGGTAAACTTTGTTAACTGTTGTTGCAACCAACCTTTAAGATTTAATATAGTTTGTTAGTTTATAATACAAAAAATATATCAAGATTAGTTTTATTTATTATAAAAATTAAACAATGATGTGAGTAGTTGAATTTTGAATATTTTAACTGATTTTTTACCGATCTTTTTTCTGTGTGTAGTATTTTTTTTGGGTGACCCACTTTCAATTAGAAAAGTCCTACTACAAGTAACTCATTCCCTAGGGATACACTTTTAAAGGCTCTTTTTACGCCAACTTTCTAATTTTAGTTCTAAAGTTAACATCTGAAAATTTAAGGATTCAGTTTTTTTCTTTTCAGATATACAACAACTACAGGGTACTCTGTATGTACCCGTCTGTCTTTTGTAACTCTAACATTGTCTTTCTTCTTAGAGATTCTTATAGCCATACCTAAACAAGGACGGAAAGCGTTTTTTGCTGTCAGAAGTTCTCATGCTAGTGCATTTTGTATGTAGCATACTGAAATAACGCGGCGGCAACGCATTGCAATTGGAAAATCCTATTTTTACAAGGCGTTTAATAATAAAAAAATTAAAAATAAACAAAAAGCACAGCGTATTTACATTCATACTTAACTCATAACAGTCAATATAATAATGGAACAGCACCTATAATGTTGTGAGTCAACAAGTATTAATGATTAAAAACAAAAATGACATTTCGTGGCCATACCGAAGGTTAGTACGAAGCAAAAACAAATGTATGAGAAGAGCTGCAGAGAGAACGACGAAGAAATGCTTTAGGTTGTGTGTGAACTTCGTCTAACCAAATTTATATAAAGATTAGTTAGTTAAATAGAGAATGTTTACAATGTGCATAACAAAAGGTAGATAGATGCGAAGAATGCTGATGAAGGATGTAGCGGTCTCGAAAATGCTGCATTTCATTTTGCTAGTGTCTAAATATTTTCTTGTTTTCTTTGGAAAATGTCCGCATACATTTGTAAATAATTTTTCTCTCTAAAAATTTTTTAAAATTAAATTAAAAAGGAACATAAGCCGAAAAAAGTAAATTTCAATTCATTTATAAATAATTTTGTAAGAATTCCATACAAGCCAAAATTTTAAACTTTGGTAGCCCGAAATAGCTCTTCTTTAAATAGCTTCAAACACAAATTCAAAAGTTTCACTCGACTGCATGTCCTTTATTTTCATTCAAAAGTTATGTGGATAGTTCCAACTTTGAGCCAAAAATCTTTTACACTTTTTACAACAAACACTGATTTTCATTTTATGATGACGTAGATACGTCACAGTAAAAAATTGTTTTGTACGGCTGAGTGTGAAATATTGTTTTCTTGATTCATGTAAATATTGTATTAGGCCGCTTTTAAAATCTCTTATTTATCCACTCCTCAAGTAAAACTCTTTTTAGGTGTTCTTTGCTAGATAATTTCTTTCATTAACTTTCAATCATTTTCGGTGCTTAGGAAGGAGAATTTACTTTATTGCTTGGACAAAGATCTTTTGGTTCATTTAAAATATTTGTGAGAAGTTTCCTGACGAATTAAGTGAGTGGTAGCGATACAGCAATCAATATATGCTTTCACCTTCAATAATTGATTATAATCAATATCCATGATTTAAATAATTTGTTCGGGAAAATAGCACGACAATTTTGAAAGTTCGTTTAATTTAATATTCCCAATTCTTTAATTTTCATTAAGAATTAATATCTGTAGTTGGGATTAATTTTAACATCCACTTGTACTGGCAGTTCTCTTGCTTGAGAGGTGCATTTTAGCGGCGAAAATCCTTTATTGGATTTTAACGTAGATAGTGTCAATACAGACAATCTCACAGCTAATATGTATCCACAAATCACTATACTACCTCCATCAGGATTAGTGGAAAACATATTTGTATTACTAACGCTTCATTAGGTTTTCTCTGATGCTATCACATCCAATTTGTCTTTACTAAATTTGGTATTTCTTTAAATACCGCCATTTTTGTCAAGTTCTAAAAATTCATCTATATGCTGTATGTAGACTTTGTTGGGCAACTGTAGTTGTAATATTTATTTTTAATTTGGTTATTATTAGTTATAATTTTCACAAATGCTCAAGAAATCCTAGAAACTATAAGAAAATTGCAGTAGCTAGAAAATCTCAGAAAAATAAAAATTCTAATTCAATATGGAATTGCAGGAAATAAACGTTTTTCTCCTGCCATTAACACACTTATCCAGTTTAAGGTACGTGTAAGTTTCTCTTCTTTAATAATTGACTGTTAAAAGTTTTTCTTTTGTGAAAATACATAATTTTCCGGGACTAGCTACCATAAATGCCGGAGGTTTGTAACATTCTCTTGATTTGAAAATGTTCGTTTAATTTTGCTGTTTCTTGTTACAATTTTCTTTGTGTGTTGTAAATTTACATTGTTACTCTTTCTATTATTAAGTATGTAAGTATGAATCAAAGAAAGTTTATATTGGATGAGTAAATATAAAAGTATTAAGTAGAAAATTGTAAGTTTATTCAAGTAGAGCAGAATTATAGTAGAATTCAAGAAGTATAAAAAAAAACAAAGAACAGTAAAACAAAAATCTCTGGCACAATAAAGTAGAAAAGAAAAAAAGTAATAGTGCAATATTCGGCTATGCCGAATTTTATATACCCTTCACCATCTATGTAAATCTTGTTTGGTAGAGTAACTCCAATCAAAAAAGCAAATATTGGGGTAACAGAGAATTAAAAAAAAAATAAGTACTAAATATATAATTTTTTACAAATTTTTAGTATTTCTTTAAAGATCTCCTCAAAAGCTTTAACATGTATCCCATATTGATATTTTAATAAATTTGAAAATTTCAGAACCCGTAGCTCGGAATATATGGGGGAGGACCATTTTTTTAACTTGATATTTTTTTTTTACTTTTTAATTCTCTATCGCCCCATTTATTTATTTTTTTTGATTGGAGGTACTTTATTGCTTCCAATGACATGAAAAATTAGAGGTAGGTGTGGTGTTTTGCCTGCTGCCTCGAAGGACATGGACCGATTTGCTGATTTCCAATAGCACCTTTTTAGACACTATATCTGATCGATTGACATATTTTTTTTTTTGTGAAATCAACTTTGCCGAGATTTCAACATTAACACGAACGGACAGATGGACATCGCTCAATCGACCTGGCTTCGCATAAGAATTCAGAATATATAGACTTTATGGGGTCGGAAATGGATATTGTAGAAATTACTTACGGAATGACAAACTTAGTTGTACCCTTTTTCCACTATTTTTGGTGAAAGGTATAAAAAAGAAGAAAAGCAAAAATTGTAACATAATCAACAACAAGAGCATAAAATGAAATAATCAAAACATAAAAACTAAAACAACAACAACAACAAAATTAGAAAGCTTGAAGCAAAAGAAGCAGTTATGATAACAACAACAAAAAATTCTTCAAATAAAGAAAACGAGCAATCAAGTGTATAGAAGAATAAATATGAAGAATTGCTACAAATACACTTTTCAAACTCTTGTCTTCCTTTTCTAAAGACCGCAACGAAGCAAAAAAAAAAAATTACAGAATACAAACAACAAGGACAACTGCAACGACTTAACATCACTACAATAGTTGTTAAAAAAACAGGAATCTTTAGACAACAAAATCAGCAACAGGGGAATTTCTTTTTAATGTTTTAAAAATTCTTATTTTGCGGGTTTTTTGGGAAAATAAAAATTTGCTTTTCGGTTTGCTTACCGATTGTTTTCACTGTTTGGTATCTCAGCTAACCACTTTGCTTAGCTGCATGGGATTTCAAATGACGCCGCCAATATTCAGCAAAAAAAATTTTTTGAAATTATATTTTGTATTCTGTAAGATAATTTGACATTGATAAGGCCAAGGTACATTCGTTTTACGAGGTAGTAGGGGCTCTACAACAAATACAATATTGGCAAAAACAACATGGCTTTTTATTGTTGTTTTGTGCGTTGAGAACGTCAAAATAGAAAGAGAAATAAAAGATAATTGCTCTCAATACAAATGCTTGCTTTGTTTTGCAAACGTTTGTTGTTAGTGTTTTTGAAATTCGTTAACAAACAGAGTAGAATACAAACAGCTTTTGACATTTTCAACTACAAACCAGCTGGAAGGACGACACTACCTAGTAAAATATAAATATCTTGGATAAGGCGTTGAACGACTGTGATTTTGTCTCTGTACCTCAAGAATAGTATGCATATGAACAAAGCGTCAAGTTGAACAGAACAGAATTTGCTTTGAATATCTCAGGATTCATACTCACTCGTACGATCTATCAAAAATTGCATGTGTGCTCAAAATTTGTAATACTGTTGACTAAAAGTGTATGTGTGTAGCAGACTCTTTGACAGATCTGTACGATTTTACAATCATAAAATATTACTTATATATACTTCATAAAATATTTTTCTCTTTGCGATCGAGTTGATTTTTTTAAAATGAGGAGAAAAAAAAACAGCATATGATAGTGTGGCACCGATGACGCCATTTGGAAACGATTTTTAAAGTAGGACAGAATTCTGTCAGATTTTAAATTGTTCGATGGTGTATGATAGTGAATCCTGGCATTAACGTTATTTGAGATGCAATGCAGCTGGAGACTATATTTTCAGAGACTTTTTTGTTTTGAACGATCAGATTTGAATCGGACTTCTTTTCTATATCGCGCGTTAATACATGTGTATGTGTACAAGAAGAGGAATGCCGCTTGGTTTTTTTTTTTTGAAAACATCTCACCAGATGTGTCAAGAGAGAGATTCGTTGGGAATTACCATAATAATTAACCCGGAAGATATCTGGAGCTGGGCTAATGAATTTTTGAGATATCATCCTGTTTCAGTATGTATTTAATACCTATCTCACTGTTGTGTGTCTAAATACGATCGTTTCGCATCTAATTGAATAATTCTCTACACAAATAAATATATCGTAGAACTTGTACAGCTTAAAATTATCCAGTGGTTGTTATTGAGAGAATCGAGGAAATAAATGTAAGGTTAAAAAGAACATTCTTTGAGCATAAAAATAGAAAATTTCGACATCGTAAAATTGAGGAAATTCAAGTTGTGCAGGATATGTTAAATCTGAACATCGATTAATTATAGACCATTCAAATAGTTTAAAATAATACAAAATTATTATAAAGAAACATTTTTTATAAAAAACTGCTCTTAAAAAACACCCTTTAAATGAACAGTTATGGATAACAAAATAGGGTTAACAATATCGTACATTAAGTTTCGAAATCTTCATACAAAACTATTATTTCAAATATTGCCATTTAAATGACAGCCTGGCAACGCTGCGTAATTAAAAAAAAGTATGGCAGAAATAAAAAAATGTAATTTTTCAGAAGAAAGAAAAAACATCAGTGGTAAATCAAAGAAATAACACGTTGTAGCTTAAAGCCGGCGCACATAGGAATCTCATACGTTGTACTTTGACGTATTCAACTATCGACTGATGAGGAGAACCTTGTTGACGGAGAAAAGATCATTGTAAAATACAGCAAGAGCGAAAATACAAGAAAATACAATACAAGAAGAAGAGATCAAAGATATTCCGTCAAAGTATTCAACGTACGTCAAAAGTTAAAGTTGCCCAAGTTTAGCACTTTGCCAACACTCATAAAAAAACATGTATTTGAACTAACTTGTCAGTTAAATAGGTCAAAGTTTAACGTATGACAGATTCTATATGCTCCGGCCTTTAGTACATTAATAGATCTTACAGTTAAACTTAAATTAGCGCATAAGGTGCAATTTATCTCTCAAAAATTCTCATATGCATACAAAATGTATAAAACAAAGCATAACAGCGCGGCGTCAACGCCGATCAATTGAAGCATCCGATTTTGACAGTGCTTTAGGAATTAAAGTTGGCCGCTTCTTACTTTATTTTGTTTTTTTATTATTGAAAAGTAATGACAATTTACAGCCATTTACCATAAACAAAAGCGGAAAGCGGAACGATTTCTTCCGCATAGCTTTAGCGCTAAAATGCCATACCTAAAAAAAAGCGTCAACGCTATGTCAAAATGATAAAAAACAGGGTTATTAAAAAATTAAGGCTTAAGTCTAGTTAACAAATGCAGCTCAAAAATTAAAATAAAGTTGTAAAATGGAAATCTAAGCAAAACATTACCTTTCCGATGATTCCCACATTGCGTCATTCCGCCATAAAATACTCGATACATACAAACGTTGGAGGTCTGTTACTCAAAAACTAAAGGTCAGCCTAAAATTTTCACTCAAAATTTTTGTTCAAAATTTTACAACCCGAACACAATTTTTTTTTAATTTCTAAACTATATTTTTTGCAAAAATATATATAACTTCCCTTATTATTTTAAAAAGAATTGAAAATTTTATAAAAAAAACAAAAATTTGTTTTTTTTTTTGTTTATTTTGAATTATTATTATTATTAAACGACTTGTCAAAATCGGATTTTCCAATCGTAAAGCGTTGCCGCCGCGTTATTTCCGTATGCTCTATACAAAATGTACTGGCATGAGAACTTTTGACAGCAAAAAAACGCTTTCCGCCCTTGTTTAGTAATGGCTATTAGACATTTTCAGGGCAATCTAGCTGTTTTATTTCTTTTTTTAATTTATATACAGTGGGATTTAATGAGTGAACGTTTCTGTTCAAGACAAAAAGTTGACGCTCTTGTTTAGGAATGACATTTTAGAGCTGAAGCTATTTGCTAGATTGTGATGCGCTTAACGCGCTAAATTAAGTTTGGCTGATGTTTCTTTTCTTCCTTCTATTGGTCTTTGAAAGGGCTTTTAAAATAACGGGGTTTTAACCGGAATATATAGTAAATAATGGGTGATGCAAATTAGGCTGAACACTCTATTATTCGAAATAAAAAAAATTTTTGTTGTCAAAAAGCCAATAGAAGACCTCCTTATTTTCTGTTTAGGGCGTGACCATAAGAAAATCTTTTATTACAAGACAGGCTTGAAAACGAGTATGCAAATAGAGACAACAAACCCTTTTAACTCGGCTGTAGTAAGTAGAATTGAGCTGGGCTTTCAAGATGCCACTAGGACAATGAAATAGTGAGATCTTAAAAAAATAAATATATATAAATTGGAAAGGTGCTTTTTTCATTTAAAAATTACAAACGTTTTGAGGTCGTATGAATCAGACACTGATGGAAAATCATAAGTTAGAATTTATTTTTTTTAAATATCCTTTAAAATATATTAAGTGATCCTATTATTTTTGCCTAAACTGTATATATCAAATTGTATCAAAGTTTGTCTTGAGTAATAATTGAAAGAGGAAATTGCTTCTTTATTTTTTGTTTATCAACGACACAATCTATCATCATGATTTCATCACCATCACAATCAAAATCACCATTATCATTATTTTTCATATTTTCTTATTTTCATCTGCTTCATCTCTTTCTGTTATTTGCCAGAGCATTGTTATTGTCATAAAACTTAGACAAGATTTTCTAAATCAAAATTATAAATGATGGTTTTCTTAAGTGTACCAGCAAATATTTTTGTTTAAATAAAAAAATACGTCGATAACGAAATGGTCATCGAGACGTGCTTTGACCCTCAATAATCAATATCGGTGATTTAAATAATTAATCGGGAAAATAGCACGAAAAAAAGTTTTTTTTGAAAATTAATTGATATAATTAAAAAAATTCCCATTGTTTAACATAATTGAAATTTTTGGTCAAAAAGTACCTTCAGTTTTTTAAGTAGATTTTCAACGTTTTTTTTTTAGTAAAATTATAAAATTTTCAAAATTTTTTTTGTTGTGTACATCTGATGTCTTTTTATGAAATTCTTGTGAAACACCCTAAAAATCTAAATGTTCGAGACTGTAAAAAAATGGCACACCATTTCTAATTATTTTTATAACCAGCTGCTCTAGCACGATTGGTTTTCAGTAGCTTGGCAAATTTTTTAGACATTTTGGGTAAAATTAAAAAAATCACTTTTTTTATTGTGCAGAAAGAAACACATAAGGCCGTGTCAGATAAAACTTTATCGCTTTGCGTGACGTTTCAAACTTTGAAAAAAAAGCGTATAACGCAAGAGGTATGTCACAATAAAAACTTTAACAGGGCCTAATTATTGCTTGTTTTTATAAGTTTTTCTTCCATAATTTTCTAAAAAAAAAATAATAAAGGAAGAATATATAATAAAAAAATAATATTTTAAAATTCTAGCTCTTTTACGTTCGATTTTGCCAAAAATAATATACAAATGTATAGCAGCTAATTGTCAAAGCGCGCAAAAAGATGAGTGTTGCCAACTTTGCGCTTTGCTTTGCGTTAAAAGTGCTTTATGTGACATACTTCATATAAGTTCGTTCATTTTATCTTAGATGTCAAAGCGAATTTGCAACGCAACGCAAAGCAAAAGTTTTATCTGACACGGCCTATAGTCAGCTTAAGCAAATGCATTTCTTTCTCTTTTTTGCATTTGCTTTTTCTTTTGCTTCGTTTATAATGAAATATTTTGTAAATGCTGAGACATTAATTTTTTTTTATTTGCTGAAAAACATGTAAGCAAAGCAAAGATTTTAGTGCTGTTGCTATTTTTAAGTAAGCAATTTAAACCCTGACATACATATATGTACATACATATGCGTATATTATGTACTTAAGCAAATTTATGTTTAATAAATGATTTATTGTTTTAATAAATTTGGGTTTTTTCAACAGAAGTAAATATTTTTAAGGCAACATAAGCATAAATGATAAAACTATGAACTCTCCAAAAAATTATTTGCTTAAAACTAAGACATTTAAATTTTGGCACTATATTTTAGCACTAAGAAAATTTTGTTAGCACTTTTAGTACTATTTTTTTTGTGCCAAATTAGCTCCAAAAATTTTTTGGATCTGATCACACTGTGTCTTGGTTATCCTCCTCTTATTCCAGACTAATTTAAGGTAACCACTTCATGCGAATAGTATTTAATACTGGATCCAGCGTTGCCACACAAGAAATTGACTTCCTACCAATAATTTTCAAAAATCCTACCAAAATCGTTCACAGCCTACCAAAAATTTAAAAATGCATTTCGTTCACATAAACCCTGTTATACTCACTTGGTTTTTTTTCCCGTAATTGTTGAGATGAAAGTTTGTCTTTTGGTGATTTTAAAATGGGTGTTATGATTTAAAATAGTTTTAGAGCATACTATGCAGAATGAACCCCCATCCCTTTCCTGGAGCTAATCAATTTCGCTCAACCATTCGGTTCTAAATTTTCTTTTGACTGTTTCTTTACAATGTTCACTAATAGTATTACATCATTTAAAAATGTTTAAAAACAAGAACTTTAAGAGTGGTTCTACCTGGTTGATGGAATGTCGTCTTCTGAAATTATATTATTTCATTTAATTTTGGAGTTTTTGATAAAAATCTGAATAAAAAAATACATGCAATATTAGTCAATATTTATGTAATTAATAGGTATATGTTTACAATTAAAAAAGTAATTTACTTTCCCATTTTGTCTGTTAATTTTTTTAATACATACACTTGAAAATAAACCTTCACTCAAAAATATTTTTATTTTCAATTTCATAATATTGTTTGCGTTTCTTAAACCAGAGATGGTTATAGCTTTAATCATCTCCAGGGAACGAAGCCGATCGGCTTATAGTCGACTAATAGCCGCCGCCGACATATAATTCAATTATTGAGCCGCCGCCGAAGTAGACGGCTAACATCGGCTAAAAATGTTAGCCGACTGTGTCAGCTAAGCCCCCAAATAAAGAACAATTCCTCATTAAAATTGTTTGAAACTACTTCCTTTTTTACTTTTTTGTCTAAAAAATCATGGGTAATGTTAAACTTTTAGCTGTTTTAAGTTTTGTTGTTCGTTAACACTGATGGGTTTACCTTCTGTATGCTTTTTCAAGTATTTAAATAGCAGAACGTTTTGAAAACACTAAATTTCATATAAATCGAAAATTTGGCGTTCTGGCTACACAGCTTTTAAGAAAAATTGTTGCTATTTATTACTTTATTATTAAAATAAAGCAAAGTTCTACCAGATTAAATTCAACAGTTGTTAATATTTTTAAAATTTTGTTTTATTTAACATGATTTTTTAATGAAAGGTTTAACGTACTGTGCTTGATTTTTATAAAAGAAAATAAATAAATATTTCATGATATTCTCATAAAATATTTTTATAATTAACAAAAAAAAATATTTATAATCAACAAAAAATTTTGAATGTATTAGTGGAGTTAAACCATGTCCATAAGGTCGTTTCGCTACTGCCTATATTGAATCCATTGATTAACTACATATATAGTCAGCAGCGAAATGGCCATATGTATGATTTCATCGCACTAATACAATTAAAATTTTTGGTTGATTATAAATATTTTTCATGAAAATATTTATTTATTTATTTTAAAAAGCCGTAAAAATCAAAATAAAATTATTATTTTTTAATTTATGTTTTTTTTTCTAAAATAAATTGAATGAAAATATATATATATATATATATTTTGAATTTTATTGATAATCGTCACCGGCTTAGTCGTCTTTGAGTCGCCGCTGAATTAATATTTACTTAGCCGCCGCCGCCGAAAATATGTCGACTTCAGTCGACTTTGAGCCGCCGCCGTAAATTTTTTGCTTAGCCGCCGCCGATAGCAATTTGACATCGGCTTCGTTCCCTGATCATCTCTATGCAAAAAAGCAGAGATGTTTTTTATTACATCTAAAACAGTTTTTGAAAACAGTGGTAACACTATTCAAAGTTATTGTTTATTTAATTCAAAGCTACATTTTTTTATTTTATGTTCTGAATTTTTAAGGTGAAAAATTTACTATTGCTTAAAAATTGCTAAAGAAGGAAAACCTACCAAAAACTTAAAAAAATGCAACAAACCAACCAAACTACCAAACTGTTTTTTAAAAACGAAAAACTACCAAGTTTGGTCCGATTGGACCAAAGCGGCAACGCTGACTGGATCGGAAGGCAAAAGTAAATGGTGCATTAAGTCGGAATTTTGAGCTGTTTTAGAGCATTTGCTTGTGTTCGACAACCGTTATTGCTTGACATTCCTACTTCTAGCTTCTTGTGGTTTTTCCGTTAATTCTCCGAGCGGAGAAATCCGATGCCATTCTTCATTTAAGTTTTTCCAATTTTAATTTTTGTATCTCACTGAGATTTGCTTTAAGCACCTTTACCATTTGACATTTAATTCAAAAATTAATATGTATTTGTGTATAGTCATTAAGTGCGAGTCATTTAAAATTTTTCCAAAGATATGTGCTTTGTATTTCATATCGGTTGCTGTCTATACCAAAATCAAATTTTTTAAAAATATTTTGATGATTTGGTACTGCACATGGCGAAATAAGTCAGGTGGTCTCGATAGCGAATTCATTAATTTCGCCGTAAACTCTAAATGTCAAACTCCATATATAAAAAATATGTATAACAATAAGATAAATTTTTTATGTATGGAGTTTGACATTTAGAGTTTACGGCAAAATTAATGAATTCGCCATCGAGACCACCTGTATTATTTCGCCATGGTACTGCATATATATAATTTTACATAAAAATGCCATCGGCTCTTAATGGGTTAAGCATTTTTTAAAAATTTTAGTATTTCCTTAAAGATCTCCTCAAAAGCTTTAAGATGATATCCATATTGATATTTCAAAAAATTTGAAAATTTCAGAGACCCGTAACTCGGAAGATATGGGTGAGCGCCATTTTTTTCGCTTAATTTTTTTCTTATTTTCAAATGCTGCATATATATGCCATATATTTATTTTTTTGATTGGAGGTACTTTATTGTTTTAAATGTCATAAAAAAGTTAGAGGTAGGCGTGGTGTTTTGCCTGCTGCCTCGAAGGACATTGACCGATCATGCTGATTTCGGTAAAAGGCTCAAAGATTTTCTTTATAAAATTTTATGCTTTCCCCGCCTATCTTTTAAACCGTTATAGAAAACGCTTGCAAAGTAGACAGAATGTCGATTGGTATGGCTGTTATAGTAACAAGTATTAATATTGAGAATTATAACTTATAGGGTGTGCCAATAGTTCATTTAATTTGATGTATATTGCCATACTTTTGAACAGTTGTAGACAGACACTAGAAATTTACAACGAACCTGTATTGCTAAGTCCGCTATAACAACAAGTATAAAATTTGGATTTGGAAGTTGAAGGGTGTTCCAATAGTTAATGTAATATTGTGTATGTGACCAAACTTTTGAACCGTTATAGACAGAACGCTGAAACTTAAAAGGGACCTGTATTGCTAAATCCACCATATCAACGAGTTTATAATATGAATTTAGAAATAAAAGGGTGTCCCATAATTGATGAAGATTTACTTATATGAGCCTATCTTTTGAACCGTTATAGACAAGAGCTTGTAAATTTGACGCATTGACGATTGCTATGGCCGTTATTGTAAGGAGTATTAATATTAAGAATTGAAAATTAAAGGGTGAGCCAATAGTTCATTAAATTTGTATGGCCATACTTTTTAGCAGTTATGGACAGACGCTTGGAATTTACAACGAACCTGTAATGGTAAGTCCGCTATGACAACAAATATAAATTGTGGATTTGGAAATGAACGGGTGTCCCAATAGTTTATATAATATGGTGTATGTGACGGGACTTTTGAACAATTATAGACAAACAGCTGAAATTTACAAGGGACATGTTTTGCTAAGCCCGCTATAACAAGAAGCTTATAATTTGAATTTAGAAAGTAAAGGGTGTTCCCAAAATTAATGTAATTTGTTCTATATGGCCGTATTTTTTTAAACCGTTATATACAAATACTTGAATTATTTTACAGAATGTCCACTATTTTGTTATAATAATATAATATAAATAATAATATAAATATATTAAATTATAATTTAAAGGGTGTTACAATAGTTGATATAATCGGATGAATATGGGCAAACTGTTGAACCGTTACAGACATATGGTTGAAATTTACACAGAACCTGATTGCTAAATCTACTACAACTGCAAGCATATAATTTGAATTTGAAAATAAAGAGTGACCCTATAGTTGCTGCAATTTGATGTATATTGCCAAACTATTGAACAGTTGAAAAAGTATAACGTTTGGAGATATAAGTGTGTCCCAATAATTAAAGTAACCTAATTTATGTGGCCATACACTTGAGCTGTTATAGGCAGGTAGATGAAATCTGTTTTGAAGTCGGTTTTTTTCGCAAGAATTATTAGATAATAAATATTTTATGAGAATATTATGAAATATTTATATTTAAGGTAAAGTAGTATTTATTATCGTGTTACTTGGTAAATAAAACCGGTAGCACCTTGAAATTTTGTTCCATTAATATGCATAATTGCCTGGATTTAATCAGTGGGCGTGGTATTTTTCCATACAAAGTAAAAGATTATTGTTGTATAAAAAACTAAAATATCCAGAATGAAATTCTGGTAGTAGCTTGATAACGAACCGTTAGATAAAATAGGCTGCGTATATATTTCATATTTCAAGTGGGCGTGGCAGTTCCCGTATGAATTAAGTATTTTACATCATGTAAATTGGAAATTATTGTAATTAGACCCTATTAATTTTGTACAAGTAACTTTCTGATCAATGGGCATAGTTTGGCAAATAAAAGAATGGATCAGAACCGCCTTTTCGTGTATTATATTTTTTACAAACAATATGCAGTATGTTTTTGGAAACCAACGACAACTCCATTTCACCAATTCCTATTTGACCAACAGAGACAATCAAAAAACTCGTAAACGATGGAATAAAAACTTGATCAAATTAAGATATTGGATAAAGAAAACATTGAAAAGAAAAGGTACACTATAGAAAGTTTGAGAACACAACAAAAAAGGGAACATACAATGAATTTAAAAGAAGACACGGACAACATAAACGCAAATTATAGAGTAGCAATTCATTGGAATGGACGGTGATACTACGTTAATTTGAGTTTTTGTGGTTTAAATTAATGTTTTTGTAACGTTTGTTTTATATGTTACTTAAGGCTGGTTCACCGGCAAAAATTTTGTTCCGAAACATTTTTTTTTTATATGTAGTTTGACGTTTTATTTTTTGAGAGAGAGAGAGAAAGAGAGTAAACTCACTTCGGAACAATTTCAGCTTGAATTGGTTTAATTTTAATTTTTGTTCCGAAACAATGAAACTGTGCTGCCAACTATTTTATATTTTCAAAGAAAATTTAACTGAGCTGCCACTTCATTAATTAATGTGATAAAAATCATTCAAGCAAAAAAATATATTTTACATACTTTTTCGTTCTTTGTTTGCATTGATATTCAATAATTATTTTTAAAATTTGTTTTGTTCTTAAGATTACCTGCCTTAATTTGCCTGGTATATTTATAATAAAACATAAATAAAAGAAAATAAGTTTAAAAAATTGTGTCATGGATCTCAACGAATGAATCCCTTGCCTTTAAGCTTATTTCAGAAATGAAAAAGCCTCAATTTTTTTTTTTACCTCATTTTTTGATTTAATTATGAAATTTTTTTTAATTTAGAATTTATTTATAACAAAACGGCATTCAGTAATTTTAATTTTCTATCACAGTGCTGCCTGCTTGTAAAGTAACACATCTCGCTTACACATATGTTTCATATGGTAGCTTTGTTTTTCCAGAAATATTGTTCGAAGTGGGTGAATCGTTTCAGAACAAACTCTCAAAAAACTAAAATTCTTTCACAACAAAAATTTTGTTCCGAAACAATGGGTGAACCCGCCTTTATTCTTCATGTTGTTTGGAAAGTTTTATATCTTAAAATTGTTTTGTTGGTGTAAATAATTTAACTGTAAGTTTAATTTTAAAAGTAAAAACAATTTTTATAAATTTAATAACATTGTAAATATTTTGAAAAAATTAAATAGCTATTCCCTTGAGAAAGTCAACAAATAATTGACGAAACGTCGGGAAAAAATGTAAAAATAAATTAGTTTTATTTACATTTGGAAACACTGGTCATACTAGCTTATACACGGAACTTAAAAACAAAATAACATTGGCCAAATAACCCAATAAAGGAAAACTTGTGACGTTTTTTTATATTTGTAGGCGCAGAGATAAGAACTTGAATTAAAAATTTATTATTTAGAAAAATCTTATTAGAAAAATCCCCATGAATGTTTAGTTCTTTCTAGTTCTAAACAAACAAGAATACTAATTTAAATTTGTTCAAATATATTGTTCATTTTAGCAACCAATTAAATTGGTTTAATATATTCGAAACACAAATGCTTCATTCTTTTATTGTGTGATTTGATCGACATTAAGCCAACACTTTCATTGATTTTTGTGTCAAAATTACACAGGCTAAAATTTGTCAATAAAATGTTGAAATAAAAAAAAACTACTTAAAAATGTTGTTGTAACAAACTATGAGGCGTATATACGAATCCATTGTTCGCTTCACCTTAAACTTTATAAACGTTTTGAATTCATTTTGTATTTATAAATTTCTTGTTTGTAATATTTTATTTATTTTAATAATTAAATATGCGATCTTAATGATGGAGAGCATCTGAAGAGCCCAATTTCAAGCAGAACCGCTGGCATCAAAATACTTCTATAGTTAAAGCGACTTGTTTTTACCTTACAATTATTGCTTTTTTCTGTTTATCCTTTACTTTTTAGCTTGTCAAATACTGAAATGCAAAAGAAACAATGTTGAGATTGAGAGAATACGTATCTAAAATTCAAATAAAATATATTCATACTTGTCACGACGATTTTTATTTTTTCACACAAAAGTTTGAAAAAATAAAAAAAAAAATCAAAAGAAAATCAAGTGAAATAGAATTGAAATAAAATATATTTCTATTCAGCCCAATTACGAATATTCTCACGAAATTTCTTTCCCACGGAAAAAATTTTTCTTGAGAAAAGATTCCTCCAATTATGAATTCCGTGGGAATAATATAATAAAAAAGTGGCACCATCGTAATTTGAAGGTAGTTTACTCGTATTTATTTATTTATTTACATATAATTTTTATTTCATAATTCATAGTATCTACTTTTTTCCCCCGAACTATTTTCACTTTCCGCAGTCAACCAAAAGGGAAAAAATTTATAATGGGAGAAAAGTGAAATGTGAAAAAACTCGCACGGAATTTTTGTTTATTATGTATTTTATTTACAACTTGAAAAACTTAAAATATTTTAAACTATGTGTTGTGGTTTTATAACTCAAGAGCGGCCAATCCGAATTCGATTGAATTTTTAGAGTTTGTTCGTATGGTCGTGTAGATGGTTTATCTAAAGTTTTTACGAAATCGGTAGACGCGGTCGTGAGTTGCGACGTTTCATGGCAACATGTGATTTTGTTCCTATAACAACATGCCTGAATTTTTGTACTAGAAACTTCCTTATAAATATGCATTGTTTAGAGGAATACTGTATCGATTGACATTCCTTCCGGGGGCACCAAGAGTCTGTGCTAATCTAACCACGGTGGAGACGAGGGTCCTCGGGGGTATAGGGGGAACCAGTCCGGCGGTGTTGCAGACACTGAAGTTGATGGATTTTCTACCAGTTTCCTTTATTGATAATAAAACATATTTGTAATAATAAAACTTAAAAAACGGGTGCTACGGGAACCGGTGGCCCATACAGAGAGCCGCCCATCTCTGTAGCCGGTTATTAATGAGGTCCTTTCGGGATACACGAGGTGGCTGTTGGTCAAAAGTCTTTATCTGTGGGTGTGGCGCGAAATAGATGGCAAGTGTGCTGTTGCACTCTCAACAGACGGGGTTGGATACTCTCCAACCCTCAAGCAAGGGGAAGTTCATGGTCCTGCAAGCCATGTTCTTGAAATTGCAACTCTATTGGCTACGTTCGATGGAGGGCGCTAGTCGACGGATTATATTTCATTCAGTCAGGTTAGGCTATCAATGGCAGGTACTGACGTTAATCTGTATCACGTATTGTATCGATTGACAGAGTTGGCGTGATACCTCCCATACCATGTGAAAAGTTTTTTGCTTTTACCTAGGGAACTGTGAGGGGTAGGGCTTTAAAATATCGTACAAATAACTCTCATATTAGCGTGAATTAACAAATAAAAAAGTGGGACTTAAAATGAAAAAAAAAAAAATTAAATAAATATCACTTTAAACCACGGGAAAATTTAATTTAATTTATTTAATAAATTTTTAATAAACTTTCCTAAAGTCGAAAAAAATTTTTTTTTTTTAAATAAAAAGTTTTCTTAGCAAAAAAAAAATAAGAAACTTTTTTTTGCTCACTGTATTTCAAATAAAAGTTTTATATTTCTTTAAATCTTTCAAGTGATGTATGTTACTCTGTTCAGGATTCCATTAAAAGACTTTAATATAAAAAAAATAACAACCATTCGGAACAGATATTTTAGCATTTTGAAGAGATAAAAGTTTGATTCTCCTGTAACATCAACAATAGCAGAAGGAGCATTAGCAGTGCCTGCAACCCAAGTATTGGTGGCAAGAGCTTTTAGCGCTTTATTTAATAAAATAGCAAACAACCGCCGAAATATGAGCACAGTAAAAAATAGTTATTGATTTTTCGTTTTTAATTTCTGATGCCTGTTAAAAACACACAATAGCAGTTTAATAGCTAATCTAGACTTTAAGCAATTTAACGTTTTTAACTGCCCACTATTATAACCCTTTTATACTTAGAGATTTTAAAATTTCTAGGCCGAATATGGAATGTAGTCAAAAAATTTATTATTAAACTGGTCACAAGGGTTATTCTTGCCAGTCAAAAAATATGTTTTAAAATATTATGGTCTTCTTCACACAGAGTGCTTTAAATTTGTTACATTTTATATGGATGATAAAAACGTTTCCTTAAAAAAATCATAGGAAAAATTTATAGAATTGTAACAAAATTCTAAAGCTACGCCCACCGCCCACAAGCCGAAAATCAAAAATTTAGCTCCGTCCTAAACCAACGGAGCAAAAATACTTTAACTGTGCCAAATTATCAGACGATTTCAGAAATCTCTGGAAAGAAAATTGGACATACATACATACATACATTCGGACATACAACGAAATTATATGTATAGATATGTTTTATTTATTTTGGTCATAGATAAAATGAAAAGTATTGTACACTTCATTAATCAAATAATTTTGTTTTAATTTATTTTTATTGAATGAAATAAATCTAGTTAAATCTAATAGCTCCATATGCAACAAGTTGTTTAATGGAAAAAATATAAGTTAATGAATCCTTTAAAAGATCATATTTTTAAGATTAGGGACCACTAAAATTTTTATATAAAATATGCAATATTTCACATGTTTTGCGCTTTTTAAATAAACTATCAGAATCCTTACAAAAATATGTTGAAACAATGTTAGCTCATAAGAAACCTGTTTAATGTTATTTTACTTGTTATTATTTATTATTTTTTTTTTCTTCTCTAAACCAACAAATAAATTACATTTTTGTTTGAAAATGTTATGGGATATTAGCATAATATAATAATTTAAATAAATAATAAATTTTTAATTTAGAAGCCTACTAGTTCATATGGGTAGAAACAATTTGTTTGTGATATGTAGCGCTCTTGATAGGAATTTGAACCATTCGGCCACAAAGTGCTTTAGATATCACAATATGAATATTATTGTTTTTTTGTTTTTTTTTACCATTATAATTAATTTTCTTTTCAAATTCTTTTTTTTTCAACCCTTGATTCTGTGAACATCGCATTTAACGAACACAAAAGTTTGCTCCATTAAGTACCTTATATTATAATTTGAACCTATTTTTCATTAAAATTATTTCAGATTTTATACTAACAGTGTAATGAATTGTACCTTCTTTATTATTATTTTTTTTTTATATATTATAGAGATCTCAAAACATATTTCACAATAAACGGCAAATAATACAGTTTTAGATATTTGTTTATTCATAACATGAGTACTAGAAATAAGAATGGCATATAACGAACTTTTCAGTTGAACGAACAGGCCTGACAAAGAACTGGTTCTTTAAACCGGAAAACTACTAAACTAGGTCAATTTTTAAAATAACAAATAAGAATGCTATATTCGCCCATGCCGAATCTTATACATGGATATTGTGGAAATTACACACGGAATGACAAACAATATACTTTTTGTGGTGAAGGTTATAAAAATATTGTTTATTAATTTTTATTTATTTCGATACTTTTTTATTAAAAACTGACCTAGTGCTTGAAAACAAAAAAAAAAAAAAAAAAAAAAAAATAGAAAAGAAATTATTACAATAGGTCTGTTTCTTAACTCTACTTTGGGATCCCAATTTGCACGAAAATTGTTTACTTACTTCAAAATTGCGTAAATGAGAGCGGTTTTGAGAGAATAAAGTTGTTCTCCTTAAAACACGAACAAGATGCAAAATAAATTATTATTTCTTTTTGTTAATTAATTGAAATTAATTCTTTTTTTTTATTATACAGTAAAAATACTTTGCGTTTTTATTTTGTGTTTAAAATTTAGATTTTGTGTTCTCGTACTTTTATATAATTTTGTCTCTTTATGAGAGAAAACAATGCTTGCGCTCATTTTCACGAACTTTACCCAAAAAGTAAAGAAACAGACCTAATATGTTTATAGAAAGTTCCATAACTTCGAAAATATAAGTTGTCAATAGTTCTTCCATTTAATATGTTACCCTCAAAATTACCTTTTCCACCCCACGAGAACCTCTTAACAAAATTTTTTAATAAAAAAAAAATAATTTTTTGAAATTAAAAATTGTTTTTTTAGATTATTAATCGTTTGTGAATACTCGTATAGGTTTTTTAATATTTGCCCATTGTAGCTTTATGAATTTGTTTTAAGTTTTTTTTAATACGGCTGTTAAAATTTTTTTAAATTGTTAAAAGATAAACATTAAAAAAATTAACTCCTTCTTTATTACTTTTAAATTATTTCTGAATGCTTCTTCTTCTTCTTCTTGTAATTTTGCATAATTGTCTTATGAATTTTGAGACCGTTGCAGTTATGTGTATTTATTGCAGAAATTACCTAGGTCTACTATGGTTGAGCCACTAAAAAAATCACAAGTAGTTTTTCAATTCGAGTTAGAAGTAGTTTCGGAAAAAAAACATTTATTTTAAACTTAAGACCTGCACTATCTTTCTGTTCTTCTAATTGGAAATAACAGCACAAATATTTTTATTTTACTCTTGTTTCTTCTATGTCTTACATTGTGACCTTTATTCCCTGTCTTTAATTAACGAAATATGCACTTTAACAAATTCACACAGTTTTTCACACCACAATATTCCATTAAGCGAGACTCTAAATCACGATTTTCTGCTTTAACAACCAGATCTTTTTTCACCCACCCAGTCTCTGCTGCCCCACACTCTTAATATGATGTGGCTTTTCTCACTTAATAAAGCTCCATTGATGTTTGATCTTTGATTTTTTTTGTTCAAATATAGAAGCGCCTTTACTAACGCCACTTCTGTGGCTACAAAAAAATTGGGTTCTAATAAAGAATTTGGGTGGTTTAAACAGCTGCTTTCATTCATTCGCCTTTGAGCAGATTTTTTTTTCTTAATACGCAAGGCGCCATTGGGATTTGAACACATGACTTGTGATCTTTTATTTTAATAACATACACGTACTTCCCTTTTGTAGTATTCACATACACCACACTTTGTTAGAGATGGAAGTATCAACATATACAGCTCTTCATTACTACCGACACAGGCACAAAACAACATAAATTTTTTAAATATTTATTCCTGTGCGCATGTTTATTTCGGAAAGCAACTTCAATGAGCTAAAAAAAAAGAAAATCCGTCACGGGCCACCCTTTAATTTTAAATTAATTTTTTTTAAATATTTTTTTGTTGAAAATTCAAAGCAGCTGTCAATTATGATTCACCACATAATTTGTATCAAAATCAGATATTTTATGGCGACACCCTTTAAATTTAAATTTTATTTTTATACTTTAAACTTTAAATAAATTTTTAGGTTGATAATGATGGACATAATGCTACATTCTCTGTGCAAATTTAAAACGCCTTCCTACAACGTCTTGAAAGAATGGACAAGAAAATCATTTTACTGCGGGGACTCTCTTTAATTTTTAACTTCACTGCAATTTTTTACATCATTTATACACTTTTAAGAACTGAACCCTTAAAATCTGAAAAAAATTAGGAAAAAATTAACTCATGCTTGGGTGAACAAAAAAATCGCTTCTGACACCCAGAAATATTTGTGTCAAAAAAAAAAAAAAAATTATAAATAATTAAGGGTCTAAAAATTTTAATTTCTCGATTGATACATGTCTACTCAATAACAAAGACTACAGAATAGCACTGTGTAGGGGTAACATCAACTTGAAAATAGCAACACAACAGCCCTGCTTATGGCCTTTAATTGAAAGAACCACCAATTGAATAAAACACTTGAACGCATAACAGCAAATGTGGTCAAAATGATTGCGTGCAATTTAATATTTAATTCAATATTAACAGAGATTTAAAACATTTTGGTTTCTTTTTACTTTTTTATATCATTTGACAGTTTTGTTGTTGCTGGTGGTGCTAAAACTGTTACCCAGCACGTAACACTAATCAAATTAACGAAAAAGCCCCTATTAATATGACTGAACTCTGATTGCGTTTTGCATTTTACTATAAAAAGGCTGTTACACCGATTATAGAAATTATTTCGTTAAGATTGAAACAAGCGTAAATTTTACCCACGAAAATTCGTAGCTGAAAAGGTTGGTGAAGGTGGCTGGGTATTTTATATACCATCCATTTAAATGGAGGTAAAGAATTAAATGTTGATGTTTTTAAATTCGACAAAACGTAAAGTTTTAAAGCTTAAGGAAACACAAGGGCACTCTGTTGGCTTGGAAAAAGTTAGGAGCAAGTGCCGGTTTAGAAAATGAGGAACAATTTACTTACAAATTTGCCCAGATTTGAAGCTCAAAAGGGTAATAATGAATCAGTGTTGGAGAGAGTAAGTAGACTGATTGCTTAATAAAAAATAAAATGATATTTTAAAATGTGTCTTTCTTTTATAATTATTTTTTACAGGTGCCACCAGATATGGCTCATTTGGTTAATCCCTACTGGGGTCAATTTCCTCCCATGAGCACCAATCTTAATCAAATTTTGGCAGTATTTTCAATTGTCATTTTCATTTTATCAGTTCTTGGAAATGGCTTGGTAGTCTATATATTTGGTAGCACCAAATCCCTAAGAACACCAGCCAATTTGTTGGTTATAAATTTAGCTTTTTCTGACTTGTGCATGATGATCTCCCAGTGTCCAATAATGGTTATTAATTTTCATTTTGAAACTTGGATTTTGGGACCACTTTGGTGTGATCTATATGCTATAAGTGGCTCGATGTTTGGTTGTGTATCGATATGGTCAATGTCGATGATTGCCTTAGATCGTTATAATGTCATTGTAAAAGGAGTGTCTGGCAGACCCATGACTGTTAAATTGGCCATTTTGAAAATCCTTGCCATATATATAATGGCTACTTTTTGGACTATATGGCCAATGCTGGGTTGGAATAGGCAAGTTTCTAATGAATATTTATTGCTACAACAACAAAATGATCTTTAATTTAATGTTTTTTATCTTTTGCCAGATACGTGCCTGAAGGCAATCTAACTGCTTGCAGTATTGATTGCTTGACTAGAGAATTCAATACAGCTTCTTATTTAGTATGCTATTCTTTGTTTGTATATTTTACACCGTTATTTCTGATATGTTATTCGTACTGGTATATAATTGCGGCGGTGGCGGCACATGAAAAGGCCATGCGTGAACAGGCCAAGAAAATGAATGTCAAATCGTTAAGATCGTCGGAAGATTGTGAAAAAAGTGCTGAAGCAAAATTAGCTAAAGTGGCTTTAGTCACAATTTCGCTGTGGTTTATTGCCTGGACTCCTTACTTAATTATATGCTATTCTGCTCTATTCAGAGTTGAAGGTTTAACACCCACCGCCACAATATGGGGAGCAACATTTGCCAAGACAAGTGCTGTTTATAATCCAATGGTTTACGGCATAAGGTAAAGAAGTTTTTTTTTAATTGTTTAATAGTTAAGCGATAAAAATAAAATTAAATAAAATATTTTTTTTGGTTTTCGCAGCCATCCTAAATATCGCATTGTATTAAAAGAAAAATGTCCAAGATTTGTATGCGGCTCCACTGACGAAATCAAACCTGATAATGCAGACAGTAACACAACTTCACAAGCTGAAACTACAGCTTAAGATTTTATTTTAGTTTAAAAAAAAAACTCGATATTGTTTGTTTTGTTTTTTTTTTTTTTGATTAAGCAATTATGCCAACGTAAAAGGCCCGAAAGTACAAAAAAAAAAAAAAAAAATATTAAAAAAGCAATTATCTTATAAAAGATACAAAAATGTAATAAAAACAAAAATGTAATAATGTAAATTAAAGAAAAAATAAATGTAAACAAGAAATTAATTTGTTGTCACTTTTCTAAGTGTCTTTCTTCATTTACCTACTTTTTTGTGTTTGAAATTTTCACAACAATCAATTGTTAAGAAAGCAGGAGATTTACAAATAATTCTTGCAAAAAAAACCGACCTCAAAACAAATTTCATCCGTCTGTCTATAACGGTTCAAGAGTATGGCCATATAAATTAAATATTGGGACACCCAAACTTTGTACTCGTTCAAGTGTTTAATAGTTGATTTACAGCAACTATAGGGTCACTCTTTAATTTACAAATTCAAACGGCTGTTGTAGTAAATTTAGCAATTAGGTGTAAATTGCAACCGTCTGTCTATAACGGTTGATTAGTTTGCCCATATACATTAGATTATATCAACTATTGTAAAACCCTTTAATTTATAGTTTAAAGCTTTTATACTTCTTATTATACCAAATAAAGTAGTGGACATTATGTTTAAAAATAAGGTGTTTGTATACAACGGTACAAAAATACGGCCATATAGAACAAATAACATTAATTTTGGGAACACCCTTTAATTTCTAAATTCAAATTGTAAGTTTTTTTGTTATAGCGGGCTTAGCAATACAGGTCCCTTTTAAGTTTCAGCGGTTCAAAAGTTTGGCCACATAATTGAAATTACATTAACTATTGGGACACCCTTTAACTTCTAAATCCAAACTTTATTCTTGTTGTTATAGCGGAGTTACCAATAGAGGTTCGTTGTAAATTTTAAGCGGATGTCTACAAATGGTAAAAAGTATGGCCATATACATCAAACTCAATGAACTATTGGGTCACCCTTAAATTTATAATTTTCAATATTAATACTTGTTACTATAATCGCCATAGCAATTGTTACATTCAATAATAATAAAGTTGGTCTTGCAAACATTTTTTAATCTGGCATAACAATAACGTAGTAAAATCTAAAAATAATTATGTTAACATCATAATATGGTTGAAAATGTCATGTTATATGAGTAAATTATTATTGTTATTATTGATTTGTTACATAAATTCACAAAAGACAAAAAGTAAATTTTCTGCTTATTATATATATTTATTTTTTTATTTCTTTTCATATTTTGTGTATTATTTTCAATTATTTATTTTGCACATAAATTTTTATTTTTTTCATGTTCTCTAACAATAAAAACAATTTCAACTTTGGGCTAACAAAAAATCCTAAACTAATAGAGAAGCATGCTGCCAAAACAGCATTATTTGTTTTAACATTATTTTGTTTGCTTTTAATCATACTCTGATAAAAAAAAAAACTATATTATGGTTAAATATATTATATTATTTTTAATAATTTATAAAACTTTGGTCGTAGTTAAAATTTTTTTACGATAAACCAACCATGTTGTATATTTTGTGGACAGTAACCATATAATGGTTAAATAGCAACAAAAAATTGTTTATCGTGTCTGAAGTATTGCTGAAAACAACTATAATTTGTTGTCTGCAAAAGAACATATTATGGTTATTGTGACCATGTCTCTAGCTAATCTTGTGGCTTTGTAAACTTGATTTCCACACTAACACGGACGAACAGACGGGCATCGTTCAATCCACTTCGCTATGTATAAGAAGTCAGAATATATATACTTTATGGGGTCGACAATGGAAATAGTAGAAATTACAAATGGAATGACAAACTTAATTATAAACTTTTTCCACTTTTTGTGGTGAAGGATATAATGAAGAAATCATTGTTAGAAATGTATAATAGCAGAAGGATAATTACTTTTCGATAAACAAATCAATTGAATTGATGAATAAGTTAAACTTATATTTTGTGTTTTCGTTGACCTGTTGTATTATTATTTTATTCTTTTTTCGGCTTGAGGTCAGTTTTTTTCCTTCTCTCAATAAAATAATAGATAAAAATGAAGAAACTTTTTTATTTATTTTCTGATTTATTTTATTGATTACTACCAATATTTCGATCAACTTCTGGGGATATAAAACATAATTACAATCACAATTAACAATAAAATAAACATAACAAAATTTTGTTTTAAATAATATAATTACAATTATCATTTACTTAAAAAGTTATGAATTTTTTATCTTCCGCGCTTCAATCGTTGCACTATTGTCAAAATGTAACTAAATATAATTTATGGACCACATGTTTGTTTATAACAAATCCTTTAAAATTTATATTGCAAAATAGTTTTAATTTTGCATAATATAAAAAAAACCAAAAAGAAAAGAACTGTGAAATATTGCCACTGTAAAAGTAAACTTGATTGTCATTTATTTCTTATTATGTCATGTAATCTATACACCTGTGGTAGAATTCATGTAGTTTTTATAAAAAAATAAACTCATATTAAAAATCTTTAAAGGAACCCGATTAAATTCATTTGAGAAGCATTTTTATAGAGTTTTTTTTTAATTAATAAATTTTTGTTTTTCTTTAGATCTCTCTAAGGCCTGAAGCTATCAATACTAATTGAAATTAACATACACATTTAAGTTTTAATTAACTAATAATAATGTAATTTATAATATTGTTAGTTAGAAAATTAAATTTTAAAAATCTTAAATTTTTAAGATAATATAAATAATTATTGAAAAAAAAATCTATTATTAAGAGATTTTAATTAAATTAAAAGTTAATTATGATTACAATGATAAAAAAGCCAGAAAAATATCACACAAAGATAAAATCAGGTAGACCGAAAGCCTGATAGAAATTATGAAATGGTTTATTGTAAAACCAACTGTCATACTGCGTTAACTTTTTGATTTTTAAGAAGCTTCCACAAGGCTACAAAATTATCTAGGTTTACTTTAAAAATTAGTTATCAATTTGAGCAACTCATAGATGCAAAATAGTGCTCAGCGATGAGTCTCATTTTAAACCGACTTCAAAAAAAGAAGCATGCTATCGATTCGTCTGAATGTTGCTGTTTTATGTTTGTGCCCGCAGAATTCATTGATGTCTGAACCGATTTTGAATTTTTTTTCTTTGTTTGAAAGGTGATGCTTACAGTTCAGAATCCTAAAAATTAAAAGATGTCCCCATACACCGTACATGCATGTTTTTTACGTGTACTATGGACCGTAAAATAGCTCCAGATGGCAAAAAGTAATAAAAAAATAAATCTAAAAATTAAAGGGTAACCCAATAAGTGACGTTAATTGACTTATAAAAGTCCGCTTTAAAACGTTATTGAAAAACGCTTGAATATTGAACAAAATGTCGATTGCTATGATCGTTATAGTAACAAGTATCAATATTGAAAATTATAAATTAACAGCTGTAAATAGACACTTGACAAAGAACCTGTATTACAAAGTCCACCATAATAACCAGTATAAGATTTGGATTTAAAAATTAAAGGGTGTCCCAGTAGTTGATATAATTTGATATATGTAGCCAAACTTTTAAAACGTTATTGACATATAGCTAAAACTTACAAGGGACCTGTTTTAAAGGGTATTTCCAAAATTAATGTTTTTTGATCCATATGGTCGTATATTTGAAACCGTTATATACAAACACTTAAAGATTAGACAGAATGTCTAATACTCTATTTAGTACAACAAGAAGTTGAAATATTTTAAATTATAATTAAAAGGGTGTTACAATAGTTGATGTAATTTGATATATGTGGCCAAACTTTTAAAACGTTATAGACATATAGCTAAAACATACAAGGAACCTGCATTGCTAAGTCCGCCATAACAACAAGTATACAATTTGAATTTAGAAATTAAAGGGGGTTCCCAAAATTAATGTTATTTGTATGTTTTGAACCGTTGTATACAAACACTTGAAGATCAGACAGAATGTCTAATACTCTATATGGTACAACAAGAAGTTTAAATATTTTAAATTATAATTAAAAGGGTGTTACAATAGTTGATGTAATTTGATGGAAATAGCCAAACTGTTGAACTGTTATAGACCGGCTGTTGAAATTTAAAAAGAACCTAATTGCTAAGTCTACTAGAACAGCAGGAATTAAGTTTTGATTTGCAAATTAAAGGGTGTCCCTACAGTTGCTGTAATAATGATCTATATTACCAAACTGTAGAACAGTTGTAAACAGAAGGCTGACACTAACAAGGAACTGTAGTGCTTAGATCGCTATAATAACTATAATGCTTGGAGACGGAATATGAAGGTGTCTCAATAATTAATGTAATTTAATATATACATATGTGGCCATATTTTTGAACCGATATAGATAGATAGAATTATTGGAATAAGCAATGAAACTAACAGATCTTATAGACTCCATTACATTTAGAAAATTGCAGCCGAATATCTTGGAACGGCCGTTAAAGATCTTAGCGGCACCAAAATCAATCACCAAAATCAATCCACACACGAAACTTTGACTATCCTACGTAACATACTTTCCAACATATACGACAATCAATATATCAACGAAATAATGGATATTGCAAAGACGATATTAAAACAAAACTACTTTAGATTCAACAATAACTTCTATAAACTACCTGATGGACTCGGCATGGGAAACCCAACATCCGCAATCTTCACAGAGATTTTCATGCAACACTTAGAACAACTACACATCAAAAAACTGATGGAAAAACATAAAATAACCCATTACTACAGATACGTAGACGACATTATATGCATCCTAGAAAGAGACAACGCCGAACAAATTCTTATAGACTTAAACATAATACACAATAAAATCACATACACAATGGAAAAAGAGCAAAACAGAACTTTACATTATCTTGACATATCAATAATACGAGGAATTGATACATTAAACTTTGACATTTATAGAAAACCAACCATGACAGACACAACTATCGACAGCTCCTCAAACCATCCTACTCAACATAAACTCGCAGCGTTTAGACACATGATTTACAGACTTAAAATAGTCCCACTCGCTCCAGATAAATACAACAAAGAACTCGATACAATTTACACTATAGCTAAAAATAACGGTTACAACCACACAACCATCGACAAACTACTCAGACAATACAACAACAAAAACAAGAAGAAAGAAGACAAGGAAACTATCGATACAACACGACGACACATCTTTACTTACACAGGACCAGAAATATATAGATTAACTAACCTTTTCCGAAAAGAAGGTTTACACACAACATTAAAAACGAGCAACACTCTACGTAACGGTCTCAAGACATCAATAGAAACAACGGATAAATTTAGCACCAGCGGAGTATACAGACTTACTTGTACTTGCAACCATACATACATCGGACAAACTGGACGAACATTAAAAACAAGGTTTACAGAACACATACGATCATACAAAAGGAAAAGGGAAGACTCCAATTTCGCAAAACACCTTAACACACATGGACACGAACCAAAGGAAATAGATGAATGTATGACAGTATTACACCCAAGTAAAAAAGGACGAAGACTAGACATTCTTGAAAACATGGAAATTTACAAAACACGAACGTTTAACAGAGACATTATTAACGAACAGGTAAACACAACCTCTGACACGATTTTTACACCACTAAAATTACTAAAACACTCTTACAAACGAAAAACACCCACAGACGGTCACACTTACCTATCCAATAATAAAATACCCAAATATTAACTATTTACCCCAATAAACAAGACAGATATCAGGGAATCTACCTGCATAATACTATTTAAACGGACAAAAAATTACCTAAACCCACCACCTTTTATTGTTAACACTATCTATTTTTAACACTATATCTTCAGTTTTAATAAAAACGCGGCTTGAAAAAGATGTTATCACATCGAAAGCGCTCGCCGAACATCCAAAGTACACAGCCAGTGACGACGGTTATTACCGAAAATTATAACAACAGTTTATTATATACTGGCGGAATCAACCCAATTAATTTAATACCAATCACTTTTTGTTTAAAAATACATATGAATGTCATAGAACCGTGCGAGATGTGGTTTTAACAAGATGGCGCTACATGACTTACTGCAACCACAAACATCGTCTTTTTGAAATACTATTCGGCAATAAGTTAATTTTATGAAATGGATCTGTCAATTGGTCGTGATTATTTCCTGTGGGGCGAGGTCACTGTTTAATACCCTATTCAGACATGTTTTCTTAATTGAGTCAATTTAGTTTTAATTGCAAAATTTAATTTTGTGTTCACACCTGCTCAATTAAGCTTATTCAGTGAGAACAAGGCATATTTATTTTTTTTACTGGTAGTGTCGTCCGCCTAGCTGATTTCTCTTTTTATTACAAAAACAACATGACTTTTTGTTATTGCTTTGGAGTTTGGAAGTGTCAAAAATGATTTTAGTATGTCCCGCAATTTTCCTTTTGTTTGTTTGTTTGTTTATATTTTTTACTTGCGGCTTGTCAATTTGTTGAATTTTTTCTTCTTACTGAAAATAGTTTTCAGAGTAAACATACTTGCTGACGAGGGTTGTACTTCGCATCTTACTCAATTAGTGATGCTATGGAGTACTAATAGCTCAATTTATGAATTGACTTCCTTAATTGCGCAATTAAATTCCTTAATTGCGCAATTAAAGCGTATGTCTGAACAGGGTATAAGCAACAATTGATGCACTTTGAAAGGAAATATTATTTTTGTTAATCGTGACATACACATTGATTAAAATATTTGTTATTTCGAATTTAAAAAAACGCCCTCCATTATAAATTAATAAATAAACTAAAACCGATTTTTATCTTAAGAGAACGCATTATAAACTACGCATTCGGATTCAGAAGATAACATGACACTAGCAATTAACATTAGCAATCAGGTTCTTTGTTAAATTTTTTGTAAAAAAAATAATAGGTTTTTGAGACTGATCTCCATCGTAATCCTAAAAATATTATATATCATTATAAAATTTACGATCTCTAACCCAATGCGCCCAACCCAATATTTACTAGTATAAGACCCACTCCAAAAGAAGATTATTACCATTCTTTCATGCTTCCACCTGTACTTAACGCTGAAGAGGATTCAGTTTCGGAAGAGGTTTTTAAAGTATTAGACCAAGAAGGATCATAGCACTCATCATCATCTTAGTGCAAAAAAAGTTGTTTTAAATAAATTTAAAAAAAATCAGCAAAAATCCTGTTTAAGTCCCCAAAACGCAAAATATATCCTCAAAAAAATCCTCAATCCCCAAACTGAAATTTTCATTATCATTTTGATTATAAAAACCCCGATATGGGGATAAGTCCCCTTTTCTGATAACCCTGCTGTAAAAATAACAAAAAGTAAAAAATGCAACCAAATGGGAACACTGATATTCACGCAGTTTAATCAGTGAACAGACAATTCATGGCCTCTTTTAATCCAAAACATATTTTTTTTGGTCATGTACAAAAGCATAGAAAAATTTTAAAAATTTTGTGTGTTGTCATAAATTATTTGCGGAATGTTTTCTTTGCTTTCGTACACTTAAGGCTGGTTCACCCACAAAAATTTTGTTCCGAAACATTTTTTTTTATAAGTAGTTTGACGTTTTATTTTTTGAGAGAGAGAGAGAGAAAAAGAGTAAACTCACTTCGGAACAATTTCAGCTTGAATTGGTTTAATTTTAATTTTTGTTCCGAAACAATGAAACTGTGCTGCCAACTATTTTATATTTTCAAAGAAAATTTAACTGAGCTGCCACTTCATTAATTAATGTGATAAAAATCTTTCAAGCAAAAAAATATATTTTACATACTTTTTCGTTCTTTGTTTGCATTGATATTCAATAATTATTTTTCAAATTTTTTTTGTTCTTAAGATTACCTGCCTTAATTTGCCTGGTATATTTATAATTAAACACAAAATAAAAGAAAATAAGTTTAAAAAATTGTGTCATGGATCTTAACGAATGAATCCCTTGCCTTGAAGTTTATTTCAGAAATGAAAAAGCCTCAATTTTTTTTTTACCTCATTTTTTGATTTAATTATGAAAGTTTTTTTAATTTAGAATTTATTTATAACAAAACGGCATTCAGTGATTTTAATTTTCTGTCACAGTGCTGCCTGCTTGTAAAGTAACACATCTCGCTTACATATATGTTTCATATGGTAGCTTTGTTTTTCCAGAAAAATTGTTCGAAGTGGGTGAATCGTTTCAGAACAAACTCTCAAAAAACTAAAATTCTCTCACAACAAAAATTTTGTTCCGAAACAATGGGTGAACCAGCCTTTAGTTAATTTATTTTTTCACACATTCAGAAGGCATTTAGTCTCATAAATAACACTTTTAAATGAAAAAGTTTAAAATGCAAGTAGATTTTTGCGAACCCCATACTTTTTTTTCTAAAAACATATTCTTAAGAAATGTGACGATTATTACATTTGTAAAGAATTTTATTTATTTCTAATTTCTAACACATGAGTGGTTGAAGTGTGTTTACTTTTAATTAAGTAAACAATGCCATTGTACAGAAATTATATTCTCTATCTTCTAGTTTGCTTTGTTTTTTAAGCACTTCTTACTTTGCATTTCAACTTGAATTTTAAATTAAATCTGAAATTGTTTTTTCAGTATGAGGATTTGAAATTATTAGGGACACTACTTTCTTGAAAAGAAGAACAAATTAAAATTCACATCAACTTGATAAGCAAATATAAGTTTAATAATTTAATAAAGGCAAAATGTTTGATGCTGCAAGAGTCATCTATAATTCAATAACCAAACAAGAAAATTTATTAAAAACATTTGGCCTTCCTCTTCGGTACATTTAAGATTATTAAAATTAATTTTGAATTTTTAAAGACCGTATGCCATCAACTTAATGCGTTCTTAAACAGCATCCTGCGAAATTAACTCTTGAAAAAATGCTTTGCTTAAAGAATCAGAGATCCTAAATGGCTGCCAGAGATGCTTTTTAAATATTTTTTCTTTCTACGAAGAGTTGTAATTAAGAATAGCAGTGGCCGAATGTAGGTGACCTACAGTGTTACCAGGGAAAGACAGGACCATTTCCTTGAATATGTATTAATTTAATATAATTTATAAGAATTATAGTAAAAAGTTTTATTCCATATTTCAATGCAACAAATTTATTTACCAAACCAAAACAAAACGAAAATACAAGAAAAGGAAAACGTATGAAAAAAATCTCATGTCAATTATACTCATGGGGACTTAAATTAGGACTCAATACTAATATTTCGGTATGGAAAAGAGCATGGATTTTTTAATAAATCCTCTTGACCTTCTTCGTTGAAAGATTGAGCTTCGATAGAATTTACTACACTTATTATTTTTAAAATACTTTTATTAAAGATAAATTTGAGCCTTATTTGCTGAAAACTTTAACTTAAAATTCCTGAAATTTTTTTTGTTATATATAATCCGGCACTTCTTGAAAGAAATTAAAAGACAACTTTCTTCTAAATCGATGTATTGTTACGGTTGCCAAAATTTTCAAGTGGAATAACTGAAGTTGCTAACAATTTACGCAAGTTTTAACAGAATATTTAATTTTCCGCACGAAATGCAGCTCATATTATTTTGCAGTTGGAAAGAATTGTTTCCATAAACATTTTGCTGATCCTAAACATGAAGCAAGAAACATTTTTTGATTTTCACTAATGCTAGGAATACAACTGGGACGAACGACGAATTTCGTCCAACACAACGAATACGTAGTAAAAATTCGTTGTGTAAATTCGTCGTATAAAACACAATATAGACGAAAAACACAGCTGTTATAATTTTTGAAGTTGTTTACGGTTTTTTTTATTATTTATTTTACGCAAAAAAGAACCATAAGCTAAAAACTATAAATAAACAAATAGTTATTATAATTGTTATAATTTTGTTACGAATAATAAAATCTGGCAACCCCTGTAGTTGTTTCCGTATGAGCGTGGTGAATAAACTAATTCAACTAATGGTGTGTTTATAGAATAACAAAACCACAAGTTAGCCAACAAAAGCTGAGCAGCCTCAATGGCTGCGTTGGTAGAGGTGCGTGCTGCAAAACAGAGGGTCCTGAGTTCGATACCGCATTCGGACATGCGTGCAACGAAAAAAATAATAATTGTTATAATGCAATTAAAATTAATAAACAGCAGTACAAACCTCCCGAGAGGCAAAGACAATTATTGTGTGAAGCCATGGCAGACAATTTAGTGGAGACTTCCAATTTAATATAAGAGCAACAGAAAATTGTCAAGAAGCCCTGTATAAAAAAAGTAAGAGCAATAATGGTTGCGCGGGGAAGTGTAACAGCATAACAACAGTGTATGGCAGACGTGTGTTGTGGCTACTGGATTAAAGGAGATGACTGGCTTGGATAAAAGGAGTAGTGGAGATGTCTGTGGATGGTTAAAGTTACTAAACAAGGCATCGACTAGTTCATGTCTCGCCGGAGTAACACAGTAGTGTAGCGTGGATGGCTGCGTTTGTGGTGATAACGCATGTTTTGTAAATACTAGACCAAGGGTTCACAAGACCGGTAGGATCAAGAAGTATAGCCAGAGAAAGCCATAAAGTTCGAAGACAGAATTTAGCCACAGTGGTATTTGCAATCAAAAGAAAAAAGGGTAAAACGTAACAATATATATCGTCCCAGAAACGGGCTCTCAAGTAGATTCATGTATGGTTTTCATTATTATTTTTCATAAATAAATATAATCTATTTTAACTTTTATTAAAATATAATTTCATGTCATAAAAAATGCGAAAAAGATACTTCAATATTTGAATTATTAAAAAAAATATGTCAAGGGGTAAAAAAATGAAAACGGGAGTTTTTAGCTTAGCCACCAAAATTTAATTTTGTTTATGTTTGGCCTTATGTTCCTACTCGTATGATTCTCATAAATATTTGTATCAAATCTGGTATTATTGATAGTAAGTTGATTGCAATTAATAGCTTTATTATTGGCCCTTCTATATATATGGTAAAATATAGGTATGCCTAACTCATTTTGGATAAATCCTTTCTTGTCGAGGTATACAAAAGCCTCGGTGGTACATAGCCGGTTTGAATACATACGAATGTATTCTTCGTTGCTATAATTGGTGCCATAATTAAGTTATTGTCATAGCATTCCAAGCTTTTAGAAGTTGTTTACTGTTTGTAATCTGCTAAGGTGACTATAAAAAAATATTATTTAAAAAGTTAAACAATAAAAAATAAAATAAATAAAAATAAAAATAGTTACTGATTTTTTCGTCGTTCGCTAGCGTAAGAAATAGAAATAATTTTACTGCATAGTTTGCCGCGTATGATGATTTTCGTCCAACGTCATGATTGTGTGCATTTTCATATACACAAATGTGTTTTATTTTTGACGGCGAATATTCGCGATCAAAAATTCGTCTTTCGTACCAGTTGCGTTCCTAGCATAAAGCCTAGCGCTCTGTTCGATTTTGCGAAAAATGTTGAGCAACATGCATTATTTTGTTTGAAAAATTTGACATTAGCTACTAGTGCCAACACAGCGTTTTAGAAAATAATTATCGTTTTTAACGCCACATTGTCTAGAAAAAATTTAAAATTTACTAAAGCCGAAGAGAAATAAATACTCACCCACCTCATTCAAACTTATGGGATTTATCGCAAACGCTTTTCTATGTCCTTAAATTAACTTTTGTCTTTTTCTCGTTTCAAATGTACACTTTTTTAATTATTCCTTAAAAATTTTTTAATAAAGAAAAATTATAATAAAAAAATGAAATCAAAACAAGCTGTCTAAAAAAATTGTTTTTAAAAAATTTCGTGCAAAAAGTTGCTGCTTATGTTATTTCGTGGGTGAAAAAAAGTTGTCCAGAACATTTTTTAGTTGGGTGCGAGAAACATTTCGTGACTCTTTCACAAATAAGCAGAGTATTACTTCAGCAACATTATTTCTTATTTATTTTGCTCTACTTTTTTTATATGGATCCTTGACAACATTTCGCACGAAATGATGAACAGAGTAAAACTTCTGCGACTTTATTTTTTGTCTATTTTTTGTATGGGATTTTGATTATATTTGCAGGTAACCTTTGTTATTAGAGTCGAATTGATATGTTAATATTGTTACGTTTTACCCTTTTTTTTAGACAAACGTACGGATTCTTTTGATTGCAAATACCACTGTGGCTAAATTCTATCTTCGAACTTTATGTCTTTCTTTGGCTATACTTCTCGATCCTACCGGTCTTGTGAACCCTTGGTCTCGTATTTACTAAACATGCGTTATCACCACAAACGCAGCCATCCACGCTACACTACTGTGTTACTCCGGCGAGACATGAACTACTCGATGCCTTGTTTAGTAACTTTAACCATCCACAGACATCTCCACTACTCCTTTTATCCAAGCCAGCCATCTCCTTTTAATCCAGTAGCCACAACACAAGTCTGCCACACACTGTTGTTATGCTGTTACACTTCCCCGCGCTAACCGCTATTGCTATTACTTTTTATTATAAAGGGCTTCTTGACAATTATCTGTTGCTCTTATATTAAATTGGACGTCTCCACTAAATATTTGCCATGGCTTCACACAATAATTGCCTTTTGCCTCTCGGGAGGTTTGTACTGCTGTTTATTAATTCTAATTGCTTATAACAATTATTATTTTTTTCGTTGCACGCATGCCCGCATGCGGTATCGAACTCGGACCCCCTGGTTTGTAGTACGCACCTCTACCAACGCAGCCATTGAGGCTGCTCAGCTTTTGTTACCTAAATTGTGGTTTTTATTCTATACACATACCGTTGGTTGTTGAATTAACTTATTCACCACGCTCATGCGGAAACAACTACAGGGGTTGTCAGATTTTTATTATTCGTAACAATATATTTCTTCAAGTAATTCCAATCAAAAAAATAAATATTGGAGAATTAAAAAATATGAAAAAAAGTACTTTTGCATAAAAATATCATCGGCTCTTAACGGGTAAAATATTTTTTAAAAATTTTAGTATTTCCTAAAACATTTCTACCCAAGCTTTAAAATAAAATCCATTTTGATATCTTAACAAGTATTGTGCATAATCGTACTTTTCTATGAGAAGTTCAAAGGCCCATAACTTATTTTTTAATTCTCTATTACCCCAAACATTTGTTTTTTTGATTGGAGTTTCTTCATTAGACAAGATTTATACCAAATAATATGCAAAAGTTATAAGTAAGTTTTCTCTAGCACTTGTAGTGCCTTGGCAAAGGTTATTTTAACCCGAACACAAACGGACAGACGGACAGTGCTCAATCGACTTTGCTATGCATAAGAATTGAATGTTGTAGAAATTACCAAGGGAATGACAAACTTAATTATACCCTTTCTTAACTTTTTGTGGTGACGGGTATAAAAATAATAAATAAAGATATAAATCTTTTAATTTCATCTGGATGTAACGATATTATAATTTGTTTGTTGCAGATAAACTAAAAAAATATAACGATAAATCTTAATAATGTTTTCATTATTACTCGTTGCAATACTTCTTTGTTTGACTGGATAAACAATATTTCCTTACTTTAATAATTCAGCACTAATAATAAAGAGATCAACAAAAAAGGATTTTCATATTCCGTTTCCTAAATCATCTGAATAATAGAGATCATCGACAACGGTAAGAAAACTTATGTGTCTACGTTTTGTGAGACTTATCCATTTGTTAAAAATAGAACTAAAACTTACCCAATTCTTTTATTATGATTTCAGGTTTTTACTCATTCTCTCTCGGTGAAGTAAAAACACTACTTTTATATTATTTCCGACTTGTTTTGATTTCCTACGATATTTCCACTTTTTTTCAGATGATTGGTAAACCTTTACATTTTTGTTGTATCAAAGCTTATGTTGGTTTTCACGCATATAAATAGATATGATTAAGTTTTTGCATTCACCACAGACAGAGGGAATAGAGTAAAAAGAACAGTGAGCTAACACACGGGTAGCTGCGATAGATGACTTCATAAAAATGCGTGAAAATAGAAAGTAAGTGTTTCTTAAACCGTTGCCGCACTAAAGGAGTTTACAAAGGCACCTGCATAATGAAACAGCAGATGAGATGACGCCTGTGTGTTTAATCAATCTTTGACGGAGCCCTAGCTAAAAAGGAGAGTAAAAACATGGCAGTGTGTGGCAGTCCTAGTTGAAGTGGTTGAAAGGCCCCGTTCATAAAATAAGTCATCATGAATTCAAATCTCGTCGAAGCCGCAGAATATGGCGATCTAGGTGACTACGCTGATTTTAGGGAAATTTTTGAAATTCAAAACATGGAGGGCTGTGAGTCTTATAGGAACTAAAGAATATTAGCCTGTGATCGAAAATTTTTTAAACCTCGTGTTTAGCAAAAAAGAGACGGTGGAAATTAATGTAGGTAGAGCTACTGTGATGGTGGCGGTGCTTAAAGAAGCATATTTGCTAACTGAGACACCGTGTGTTAGAGCTTTATCGGAGTTACATAGAATTTTGGTCTGAATAGCTGCGTAAGTTTGTTAAAAGTTTTGGTCTAATAAAACAAAAAAAAAAAAAAAAAAAAAAAAAAAAACGATCGTTAGACCAAATTATCTAGCAAGAGCCACATAGTAAAAAAAAACATTCAAACAAGGAAGTAAAGAGCATTATTTTTTTTGCTTTACTTCAATTTCTTCCTGTCACCACTTTTTTTAATTTTTGGCTGTTACAAACAACACTGGAAACAAATAATTTAAAATAGTAATGTTACCGCAATTAAACATTCCAGCTCCCTGGACCGATTGTCTTCCATCCTTCCGTTAAATTTAAAGTAACGGAAGTCATTACAAAAAAAAAAAAACAAAAAAAAAAACAACAATATTGTTAAATTTTTCGTTTTGAACCGACCTATTATGTTCTATTCAATTTATGTATCTTGAAATTTTTTTTTTTCTATTTAAAATTGTATATTTACTAAATGCATTCACATCTTCATCTATCTATTTGTGCATGTGTTTTGCTAAATTGCTTGAAACAAAAAATATTTTTCAATTTAAATTTAACAAAGAAAGTTTTTGTGTTTTTATTTTTGTTGGTGGTTGTTGCTATTTTTAGTTTCATATTATCGTACTATACATTGATACTGTGAGTGGTTTAATTCGAAACAATTTCTAGCACAAAACAGGAAACAAAAAAAAAAATTAGAATCATTTAAAATAACGGTCTGTTAAACTCTCGACGAGTTTTATGTAGTTAAAAGCACCGTACAAACATGAAATAAAAAACTTTGTTATAAAACGAAATCGGAAAAAAAAACTATAAAGGATTCATGAAAAAATATATAAATATTAATGCTTTACAGTAACAGAACAAGCATCATTAGATTAGATTTTGTTTGTATACTTTTAAGTAGACTACAAAATGTTTTTTTTTACTAAAGAAAAAAAAATAGCAGTTTTTTACTTTAATTTATCTGACTGTAAATGGTTGCACTCGTATGAAGTATAAAAAAAGGAAGCAAGTTAACAAACATTTGCAAAATAAAAATATGGCTTTTAATTGATTTAAAAATGACAACATTTAGACAAAAACAAACAGCACCTACAATATTGCCATCAAACAAGTATGAATGATTCAAAGTAAAAATATCATTTCGTAGCTATACCGAGGTTTAGTACGAAGCAAAAACAAATGTACAAGACGAGTTACAGAGGGAACGACAAAGAAATGCTTTAGGTTGTGTGTGGACTTTGTCTAACCAAATTCCTATTAAGATTAATTGATTAATTACATGATGTTTGCTTCTTACACTACTTAACGTAAATAGATGTGGAGAATGTTGATGAAGGATTTGGCGGTCCAGAACATGCTGCATTTTATTCTGCTAGTGTCTAAATATTCTTGTTTTCTTTGGAAAAAGTCCGCATACATTTGTAAATAATTTTTTTCTCTAAAAATTTTTTAAAATTAAATTAAAAAATGAAACAAAGCCGAAAATAATTCAATTTTAATCCATTTATTTCATCCACGGTTTAAATCCTGGTTGAAAAAAACGGTTTATTATTACAAATATGATCAAATATTTTATATATAAAAAAAAAATTGGTCCTTTGTATTTTTCCTTGAAGATGACCATTGTGATTTATATACCCACAACAGCCTGAATATCTCCAGAACAGTAGAATAATGTTAAATAATTATTTTAACGGTGTAAAAAGAAGATTCATATATGTACAATTCAAATATATTAATTTGTGGAAATAACGTCATTTTAATTCATTTTATTATAAAAAAAATATAACTATCAAATTTGAATAGCAAACATTTTTATATTCGAAGGATAAATACATGGCCTTTACATTTATTCATGATTCATTGCATATTTTTACTGCAGCCAGTGGAGAATTAAGAATTTCATAAAGCATTCTATTTCTTAATATAACTTTCAGAGAATTCATTACAGTTCATTCGACACAAGCAGTAATTGTTAACTGCAAACATCGACAATTCTTTAAAGTACCAGCAGCATCCTGGTAATCCTTAACTTTAGGCTGGAATTCGTATATACTTTTTGGAACGTTGATTCCAGTTTATGAAAGGCAGTTTTCCTTACTGTGGTGCATAAATACCAAGTGCGTAATTAGGGTCTCAAAATTTTTTAAAAGCTTCTTAAATTGCAGAAAATTTAAGTTAAGCTACAGAGTTACAACATTTAGAAATAGAAAATTGACAACAAACTGCAAACACAAATATGTTTTCTGGAAGCTGATCAAGCATTTCTTTTACCATCTTCTTTAAATATAGGAAACAACTTTCGGGTAACATCAACGCATCAATTACATTACAATAAGATTCTGTGCAAAATTAATGTTTCCTATATTCAAAAAAGGTTTTTGTAAACAAATTTTCGCTTTTAATTTTTTATTAATTCATCGCAACTTTTTTCGTTTTCGATGCCATAAAATAGCTACATCTATCTCCTTTTACCACCTGTCTTTTTTCTCATCTATCCCATTCCTTAAGAATGTAGCATGGTTACCATTTTAATTGAAGTAGCATTTCGTTAAAAAAAAAAAAAAATAAATAAAAAAATAAAATTAAAAAACCCTGGGCCGAAAATTCGTCTGAGCAATGATGTTCGCTATAAAAACTGACTTTTTGTACGATTTCTTCATTTCGAATTAACGTTCTCTATTGATTGGCAGTGTGAACACTCTCTTTCTTATAAAAAACATTGAAACAACCCCGATGACAAACAGAAAATTTTACTTGGACGAAACATTAAAATCAACACGTTTTTTATACACAAATACGTGGGCAAATTAATACCGTTGTCCTGCCGGCATTATGTGCACAGAGAAATGAGATTCGTTATGGCTACCGAATTTGTTTCCAATCGAATTATGTCAGTTGTGAGTATTATTTGAAATTCGGTTGAAATGACTGAATGAATATTGTGCTCGTAACTATTTTATAAAATGATTCGAGAAAGAGGACAGTCAATAGAAAATATTATTGTGAATGATTATTTATTGGGAGATGCAACAAAATTAATTCAGCACATTTATACGGATAGTCAAAAGTTATAATTGAAAAATCGATATTAATTTTGAAAACAAAATCGTTTTTGACATTATAAAAAAGAAAAAGAAATTAACATACAAAATATAAACATTTATTTATTTATTTCATTTACAAAACAAAAGAAAAAATAAGTAACTGTGAAATTGGCAAACAATTAACCAATTTTGTAGAAAGGTAAGTTTAACTTGATTAAAAAAAGAGAAATTTGTAAATATAAATAATTTTGAAACATTTTATTTAGCACTTTGGCAAAACGTAAAATATTTTCGGATGGCACTGCAAATGAAAAATATTTGTAAACAGCAAGAAATCAGGAAGAGAAGGAAGATGTATTGCTGAGGTATTCACCATTTATTACGAGCATTATGTTCTCATCTGTTAAATTACTTTTTAAATAAAGTTTTGAAAAATATTTGGAAACAGGAAGAAAAGGAAGATGTATTACTGAGGTATTCGCCATTTATTATGTTCTCGTCTGTTAAATTACTTTTTAAATAAAGTTTTGAAAAAAATTATGAAATTGTTTTATTTCATTCACAATAATATTTTCTATTGACTATCCTCTTTCTTGAATCATTTTATAAAATAGTTACGAGCACCATATTCATTCAGTCATTTCAACCGAATTTCAAATAATACTCACAACTGACATAATTCGATTGGAAACAAATTCGGTAGTCATAACGAATCTCTTTTCTCTGTGTAACGATGGTAATTTACATTTAAATTTTATTAAAATTTCTTGCAATGCCGTTGGCCGTAATTTGCCTTCTAATATTTTTGTATAATAAAAATTTATTTCTTGTAGACTTTGACTTTTTTTTTAGAAAATTTAATTTAATTGCGCATGTGTCCAAGGTTTATTTTCTTTGTTTTAATACCAAAATGTTTTTTAATTATAAGAAATATCGAAACGGATACACAAGCATTATTTCTTCCTATTTCCTAAAAAAACTTAGAAAATTTTTTTAAATCCGAGTTCGTTCTTTCGTTCGTTTTAACTCCGTTCATGCTTAAGCTACAAAGCAAAGGCTATAAAGCCTGAATCCATTTATGGTATAAGAGTATTATCAATTCTTCTTTGTGTGACCAGGCAACTTTCGTTACACGCAAATGTTAAGACTACCGGTATAATTTTAACTTTAAAGGGTTTTAAAGGGTGCCTTTTAAAGAACTCCCTGGAAAATGAACCATTTTTACAAAATTTTGTTTAAGGAACAACTGAGGAATTATTAAAATAATACATTAATGTTCGTTATTATGTTGCTATGAAAAAAAAAAAAATAACAGCGAAACCAAGAACACAACGTATTGTCATTTCACAATTTATTATACAACACATGTCATGTTCATTACTCATCTAGTACTGTATGATGAGATCAAGAGGTTTTCACTTCTCCGTAATTTCTTACAAATAAACGGATTCCAAAAGGATAATGACAGTCTCTATAAGAAGGAAAATAAAAATTAGTTTTAATATTAATCGAAAAATACAGTATAATTTTAGATGCGATTTGAAATTTAAATGAGCAACCTCATGTTTATGTATTTAAATTTTTCTTTTAAAGTTGTTCTATGCGATATTTTAATTAATAATTTAAAATATATTTTGTTCGGTCTAACTTAATAACAAACCAATTATTTAATTTTATTATATTTTTAATTTATTGATTTATAAAAATAAAACGCTACTCTCCAGCTTAATGCTTTATTAAATTATAGCTTGCTTATTTTTTAAGCTGCCAATCTTCTACTGCGAAATTATTAAACAAAGATTTTTCTCTAACAAATAAAATAAGAATTTTTCTGCATTAAAGTAAACTGTGGCGTATGATTGCTTTTATTAGCAATTGATGTTAATCATACGTTCTGTGATGACATTGTTAATATTTTTTCTTCTTGTAAATCTTAATCTTTTTTAAGTTACTAAAATATCAATTGAACTGACACTTTTGACAATGTAAAATTCCCACAATGTGTTTTCTTTGAGAGTCAATTTCAACTTAAATAACATTAAGTTCTTTTTACACTTATTCGACAGATTCAAATGTTTGTCATTCTTAACGTATTTGACATCGCACTTATGAAAATAATTACATTTACGGTAATATTTTTATTCTTGTTACATTTTGCAGCAAAATTGGTTTTCGCTTTAAGTAAATATTTCACATTTTTTTTTTCAAAATCGCTCACACAAAATATCAAGGGTGATGCAACAGAAGAGGAAAATACGGAAGGAAAAGCAAATAAAGTGATATGGAGGAATGTACAGACATACAGTCAACAAATTGAGTAAATAATATTCAAAGAAAAATTTTACAATCCAATTGTATAAATTGCATGTCGGTGGTAGAGGTTTCTAAAATTTTCAAATCATAAATGAACAAAATTAATTTCTGGAGAATAACCAGTTACTTTATAATAAAAAATAAAGAAAGAGTGCTATATTCGGCTCTACCGAATCTTATATACCCTTCACCATATATGTCGATCTAGTTTAGTGAAATAACATTAATTAGAAAACCAAATATTGGGGTAATAGAGAATTAGAAAAAAATAATAATAGCAAAAATATTAAATTAATTAATTTTACATACAAATGTTATCAGTTCTTAATGGGTTAAGCAATTTTAAAAAATTTTAGTATTTACTCAAAGATTTTGTTCAAAATCTTTAAAATGATACCCATATTGATATTTAAAAAAAAAAATTGAAAAGTTCAGAGGTTCGTAACCCGGAAAATATGGGCGAGTAACAATGTTTTCACTTGGTGTTTTTTTTTCTTACTCTTTAATTCTCTATTGCCCAATATGTTTGTTTTTTTGATTGGAGTAACTTCATTGTTCGAAATAATATTGCAAAATTAGAGGTAGGCGTGGTATTTTGCCCGCTGCGTCTAAGGACATAAACCGATCTTGCTGATTTCCAATAGCACTTATTTTAACACCATGTCTGATCGATCGGCGTATTTAAATTTTTTTTCTCTAGCTGATCTAGTGTCTCGGTAAACTGTATTTCAACACTAACATGGACAGATAGGCGGATATCGCTTAATCGACTTCGCTATGCATAAGAAATCAGAATATATATTCTGTATGGGTCAAAAATAGATATTGCAGACGAACGTAGTGATACCCTCTTTCCAATTTTTGTGGTGAAGGGTAAAAAAAAAAAAAAAATTTAATTTATAGCGCTTTGTTGGCTTTTGGAATAAGAATTTATATACAAATGTTGTAAAAATGAAAGGGTGTCCCTACAGGATATACATATTCTTACATGTATTATAAATCGTGAAGGCCACCACTGAAAATGTAAAAAAACTGCGTATTAGTACAACTCCCAATAGAAAAAGTAATACAAAAATATGGTTAAAAATTGTAGTGTCTCCATAGGTGACGCAAATTGAGTTATATAGCCGTACCTTTTGAACCAAAGTACTCAAATGCTTGAAAATCGAAGAGAATAACTGTTGTAATCACAACTATAAATATATAAAATTATAAATTAAACAGTGCACCAATAGTTCATGTAATTTTATGTTTATTGCAATACTTTTGAACAGTTGTAGACAGATGCAAGTATAATTTTGGATTTAGAAATTTAAGGGAGTCCCTATGTATGGCCAAAATGGTTAACCGTTATCGACAGATTGCTGAAGTTTACAAATAACAGCACATTGCAAAATCAACAACGAATGTGATCATTTTGAGATCACTACGTTGACGCTATTATTGAAAACTTTCATTTACAATTTAAAAATGAATGTGGTTGAATTGAAAACGCCAGATTGTCAAATTGAATGAAGATGACAAAATTTAAAAACTTTCACAACGCAAGTTTACAAATTATAAATGAACGTGCTTAAAATGACAACGCCTGGTTGTCGAATTATACGAACACACCGAAAACTAAAACTTTCGGCAACGCGTGTTTACACTTTGTTAACAAACGTGGTTGAGGCAGTTGAGCAGGTTGTCAAATTGGCTTGTTTTTTTTCATTCTTGAGTGATCAGTGCACTGGTTTATAAGCAAACTTTGAAAACTTGAATAAAATGGAACAAAATAAGGCTCAAAAGTTGAGTCTCAAAATCTTAATGGTGATGTGGTATCTTAGTGTTCCGCAATTCATGCTTTTTAAGCAAAAAAAAAAAAAAAAATTGGAAGATAATGAAGAGGACAAAAAGCTGAAGATATTCTTGGAACACATAAATATGGAATCCATTTATGATCATTTAAAATGTAAGTAGTGCAGTGTTTAAAGCAGAAACGTTTTACTTGGATTTTTAATTTAGCGGAGCAATTCACATTTATAAGCTTGCGTTATTTAAACAAGGAAGACTTAAATGAAGCTGTGCCACCACTGGGATTGCGTGTAGAGTTCCGAGAAAAGCTCTTTGCTGGGAAAAAACGAAAGTAATAAATTTAATTAACTGTCATTAGAAAATGTGGCCCCCTAAAGTATCTTGGGTGTATGCGGTTTGAAGCCAAGTACAAAGAATCAAAAATGTACTTTGCCAACACCCCATCAAGAGTAAGCCCATGCCATTCTATATCCATAAAAGCCGGACTAAGATCTTCGAATTTTTGTTAAATTACGCAGATAATTTAGAACCTGCTTTCACTTTACTCTATCCAAGAGCATATTTACAGAATTTATTTAAAGATGGTTATTATTTTAAATTAAATAAACCTATTCTAAATTTTAAAAATTGTAACGTTGTTGACGAAATAGTATTTAAGGAACTCCGTACAAAAAAAATTATTATCTACGTTCGAACATAACTTTTTATTGAAATTATTTGGAAAACGTCCGCATACATTTGTAAATAATTTTTCTTTCTAAAAATGTTTAGAAATTAATTAAAAAGAACCAAAAAGCCGAAAATAAAGTAAAATTTCATTAATTTATAAAATCGATGGTTCGAATCCTGGTCAGGGGAAAAATTAAAAAAAAAAAAAAATAGAAATTAAAAATTTTATAATTGAAAACGAAAATATTTATGTTTTGGGCAATGAAGTTAAAATTAACTGCCTGGCCCACGATATCGACTGCTATCGTTCGCATGGATTTTCAACGACAAACAGCTGATTTGCGCCCCACTTAAAGTTTTCAACACGACAAGTCGATCGACAACAAATGCGTACAAAAACGTAATCATTTTCATACAATTTTGCGCCCCAATATGAAATGTCATGCGATCATAAATGTCAAAATCAGTCACTTGTGTTGTGGTTGTCGACAGACACAAAAAGGAAAAAAATTTAACAAAAGAAACCAAAAAATAGTTTATTGTTTATGTTAAAAATTTTATAATGGAAAATAAATTGTAAATATAAAATTAGTAATAATATTATACAATTTAAACTAACAAAAATTATTTGTTTAACATAAAAAAATCAAGTTTGAAGCAGCTGCAGGTTCTTGTAGAATATATGGAAGCAAATCCAGAGTTCGCAAGAGGATCTGCTGTTTATGGAAGCAACAAACTCTCAACGGAAGAGCAGTGGGTAAAGCTCACCAAGAAACTGAATTCGCATTGGCCACCAATGTGTAGCGTTGTTGAGTGGAAAAAGGTAAGGAACTGTGTAAATTAGCTGCGCCGAATTGTTCGTAGAACACAGCCAAAAATATGTACAACAATTTTTAAAAAAATATAAATGTTTCCATTTTTTATAAAATAAAATTTTACTGGTGCTAAAATTTTGCATTTTTATTGCCTAATTTACTTGTTTTACCGATTTTTATTTTCAAACAAGCGTTTAACGTCTGAAATAGTTATTGCTTCAATATCATCAACTGACAATAAGTTAATTAATTACGTTATAAACGTAATTCCTGGCGACCGACAAGTCGAAAGATAGTGGGGCCCGTATTAGAACGATAACGAGTGACTTGTTGTCGCTCGCTTTAGTTATCAATCGACATCGTGGGCCAGGCAGTTAAAATTTTGATCCATATTTACAATCTTATGAAATTTATTCACTAGATTTGACTACAAACAACTTATTGTATTTATTTTTATAAATGTGGTCAATTGGAAAAGTGGCTACTAACGAGTATTGTATAATAGACACTATTATGGTGTCAATTTGACACTGCTATGTTATCAGTTCGACACCGTTGTGGTGCCAGTTTAAAAACGCTAAGAGCCTTTTTTGACACCGATACGGTATCACATTGTACACATATGTTGTCAATTCAGAACAATATCATTGTCGCCACTTTGACACCATCCGTGTATAAATTGATCGCAAACGTGGTTGATACACTTTTGACACCGTTTGTGGTCACTTTGTACACGTATGGTGTCATTTTTTCTCGTGGTGTAGTCTTTTAGAAAAGATACACATACGTCAGCCGATAAGAGGCATTTGTATTTTTTGGATTGATAAGATTATTGATGAAGGAATACGTTATCAAAATATAAATGCCGAAAATCTCCTAAACTGCTTTTCTGTGTACTACAACAAAAAAAGTATAGACACATATTACTTGCCGTTGTAACATAGATATAAAATATCTAACAGAGAAAACAGTTTGTGTTGTGTACATTTTTATTGGCAAAAGGTACGGAGGCAAAATTTGTGCAAATATATGCAAATGCAATTTTCTTGAAATACAAAGGAAATAAACTTACTAAACAGCAGCAGTGGCATCAGTGGCGGCAGAATCATCAAGATAGAGAACAACAATGTTTTTATTGTATAAAAATGAAAATCTTTTGTAAAGATGTTTGTAAGGATTTACAAAATTATTTTTATGAATACGAATACAATATACAAAAGTTTGTACAGAATTTTACAAGGTAGTTTTACAAGTTCGTTTGTATCTGCATCGGAAAAAACATCCTGGAAGTAAAACTGACGAGTATAAAAGCCTTCTAAAAGGCCTCTGACTTCTGACTACAGAAAAAGGAGTAAGAAGGTTTTCCGTCGTACTTTACACTCATATTTTTTGACACGTTTTCATTACGAAGCAGCCCTTTCACAATCTTTTTTGCTGGGTGGCCTTTAATTTAATATTTGTTATAAGGCTTAATTAGCAGATCTATTAAAAATTTCTTTTATAAGGGCATTTCAAAATGTTTCTTTTTTTCAATAAAGCCATTTTACAAAGCCTACAAATAAAATTACACTGAACTGCCTCTATATTTAAGCTTAAGGCAAAGGCGAAGTTTATCAATTCATCAGCACTTTTTTAAATTCGTGCTTCAGTCCTTTCCGAACCGATTTGGAATTTCTTTTATTATTAAAAAAAAAGTTTTTAAAAATCAAACATGTGGTCATGTTAGAACCACATGTCTCCCAAGTCTATATCTTTCAATTGGGGCCAAAATATTCGGTTATCATTGAACGGTAACGATTCCCATTCACAGTAACGTAGCGGTCTTGATCATCACGGAAGAAGTACAGCAAACTGTAATTTTTGTGGAATGCAATGATGACTCATGGAATACGTGTGGATTGCTGCCTAACCAATAACGCATATTTTGTTTATTGACGAAGCCATTCAGCCAGAAACGAGCCATATTGCTGAAGATGATTTTTCGATTTTTTGCTCTTAACGTTGAGGCCACTGACTGCGAATTTCGTTAGTAAATTTTAATAATTTCGACTCCTTGTTGGCTCGTATATCTTTCCATCATGAAATGGCAAACCTTACTGAACAGAAATGTCAAAAGAGCGGTAAGAAATATGGCGTCGTTTGCTGTCCCTGTTGCTCTACTTTTGTAGCGTCCCTGTTGAAAAATCCGATACATCGAAAACTGTCAGCAGAGTTTTTACAACAACGATTAAACCTTGAGCAGTTAGGTTGACAGTAAACAAAACATCAGCTGTTAACAGAAAAATGAGTCGACTTTATTTGGCCAGCAAATGTGTTTCAGCAGTGCTATCAACTTATCCACACCAATAGACCTACAGCTACTCGCACTTCAAGTGGGACACAGAGAAAAAATTATGTTGCCAAGTTGGTAACGAAAAATAAAGTCCTTAGTCTAATTTTGAGAACTTACATATTAATATTACTATACTACTAATAACAAAAACAAAAAAAAATATTTTATTCGTTGCATTAAAATATTGCCATATTTGCCATTTTATATTGCAACTCCTTAAATCGAAGCTCCCACTTATAGTGGGACATTGCAGTTTTTCATATTTTTATTTCTTGTTAAATAAATTTTCAATTCTTGGTTGACTTTCCTTTGCTGACAATTACAGCTTAAAGACGCCGCGGTATATTTTCCACCAAATGTTCCAAAAAATCGGGTTAAATATCGTACCACTCTTCTGTTATAGATTCCAAGATTTATGTTTGGTACGTCTTAGTAGAATACGAAGTTGTCTTTTATGTCTAGGCACTCGGCACTTTCCTTAACATTTTCTTTTAAAGGGTTTATTTAATACTTTGTGTCCATAGTTCCGTTTGTAAAATGTATTTTCTCAACTTTTTTCATCGTTGGCCTAAGTATTTAACGAAATATTATTTTAAATAACATTTGAAAAAGAAAAACTGAAAATAGACAGAAAGGGAAGTACGAATCTTTTAATTCTTTTAGAACCGATTGTCAAAAAAAGGCCTAAAATAAAAAGACCTTGTTAGTTTTAACGCTGGAATATTCTCATGCATATGCATGCTTTAACATGCAAAAATATTGTTTCTCATTCAAAAGTGAATACGATAAAAGTTGCCAATCAGTTTATATCTGTACAATTTATATTTGTCTAAATATACTTTCTCTAAAAAGAGAATAGAAAAGCTAAGAAATCATGTTTACTTTGCCTTCAAAAGATTTTATATTCTTATGATGAAACATCCACATCATTTTTGTCTTAAAATATGGACATTGCAATCAACATCAACATTCAAAACTTAACAGAGTCTCAATCAGTAGGACTGTATATGAAAGTGAGTCAGAATACAGTGGAAAAATTCGTTTTTAAATTACTGTGATTTCTAACTGTAAACAGTAGCACCATGAAATTTTGTTCAAATACTATCTGCATAATATATCGAACAAGAGGGCGGATTGGAAAAGTGGGCGTGGTACCTCACATACAAAATTAAAAAGTAATACCCTTACCCTGTCGTTAGATTACTAAAATAATTAAACTCTTGAAATTTTGGACCAGATTTGAATAGTGGGTGTGGTACCCTTCAAAAAAAGATTTTTAGAATTTAAACAAAAGCCATTGTACCTCCCATACAAAGTGAAAAATTATTATCATGTATCTTAAAAATTATAACACGTAGAGCTCGAATTTTTATGCTAGAAATTTCCTTATTAGTATGCACACTGCATTGCACAGTCTAGCGAAATAATGAATGCATAAGGAAAGTGGGTGTGGTAACTTCCATACATAATAAAAAGTTATTGTCGTTTACATAGAAAACTGTAGGGGAGAAGGATCTCAAAATTTCGTAGAAATAACTGTTAATGTGCATCAAATAAAAAAGTGGTTGGATTAGAAGAGTAGTCGTGCAGAAGTAAGGTGCACCAGGAAAAGCTGATATTAAATATTTCTTAATGTCTTTTTAAAACAAGAATAAAACTGTAAGCTGTACTTGAAACTAATGGCGTTTTCTTTTCTGAAAATAAATGTTACCCAAAAATCACATAAAATGTTTTGCATGTTGCCTTAACCCCGAAAAATGCTACACATTTTATAGCCACAATAGAAGAAAAACTGTTATTGAATTTTTCTAACTACCTTTACATGTCAGTAATGTTAAATTAGCGTTTCAAACATAAAGTAATATAACACTGGGTTTAGCAACCAAAGGAAACAGCACTTATCAAGAGTAAGAACTACTGAAAAAAAGTGTAGCATACTTACCCTTACATAAATTTGAGGGTAAAAAATGTAACATATCTTACACTTTTTCGTGCAACATATTTTCAAAAGAACATACTTTTTATTTACACTATCGAACATTTTTTAGAAAAGAACACAAAGGTGTAAAAAGTGTAAAACATATGCAACATTTTTGTCAGAAAAGAAAACGCCATAAGTAAGAACCTGAACTGAGAACTCTAACAAATATATAAACATGCGCGAAGACTGAACTGCAGCCTAATTCTCGTAGCTAAAGCTAAATCTTAATCACTAAAAAGCTAAAAACAAATTACGGCGAATACTTTAGCTATATCGCTAAATTGGTATTCTGAAAATAGCAATCGCTTACTAGGGTGTCAGACGATCAAGTTTTCATTCAATTTTTAAAATTTCTCTTATTTTTTTTACCAATACACTCTCACTTTAAAAACATGCTGAGAATTCGCTTTAAAATTTTCGTTCAATTGACTCTTTCAAATTACATTAAAGAAAACAGCTGATTGAAGTTTTTTCCTCCCAATAAATGAAATTTGTTTTCTTGACGACATCTTGCTTAAAAACTTGCTTTGAAATTGCATGCAGCCTCAATTTTTGTGAATTTTGACAAGCGTATGTGTAAATTCCTTGAAAGAGAATTGAACAAGAACATGACCGTGTGACTGCACTGTTAGCTAAAATTTTACATTTTTGCCGTAACGCAATTTGCTATCACTATACTTAACCTTTCCCTCTACTTTGATAAATTGCCGTTAAAAAGAGACAAATATATCGTGGTAGCTTCGTATTAGCGTTACCTTACTTTATGATTCGCTTTCCTTACAGTGATTAGCGTTTACCGATAAAAAGTTTTCAATATATGTATATGTTGTATTTATAAAAATTATTTTAAATTGCATAGAAAATCTTTTAAGTCCTCACAATATATGTACACACTTAAAACTTATGTATTTGAATAAAAAAATGTATAAATTAAATGTTGCGGTTAGCCACGAAATTAATGACAGCCGCAATGATGTAAACATAATTTCAAGATGCAACACTATTTTACACTAATATTTTGTGCAAAAAGTTAACACAAAACAATCGTCAACAACAGCCATTGAAGAAGAAATAGATTTAAATTAAAAATAAAAAGTATTTTAAATTAAATTTATTACCTTTAAAAATATTGTGCTAATTATCCCGAACAAATTATTGAAATCACCGATTTTGATTATTTACAGTGAAAGCACGTCTCGATGGCCACATCGCTACCGCTTACTTAGCTCTTCAGGAAACTTCTCACAAAAATTACAAAATAATGAATTTTTTATTTTCAAAATGAAATATTTTTTTGTGCAAATAAAGTTTATACATAGCGCCGGCCTTGCTCTTAAGCAAAAGAAGGTGACCGGTCGGCGGCACAAAGAACATTAGAGATTGATCTGATGTCTTCTACCATTGCTTTCGTATTTGAAGTGGTTGACACGGTAACTTCTTCCTTTTTCTATTGTTGTGGTGATGGCTTTTGATGTTAATGTTGACCCAAACGTTTGTTGTTAAGGGTTCTGGTGACTCTATGTCTATGTGGTTTTGGGTTTTGGGTGCAGTAGCGTATGGTGAAACCTGTCACATTTTTTGCATTCGTCCATGGATGTACATGCTCGTAGATCATGGCTTCGAGCGAGACAGTTTTTACAGTAGCGATGCATGTCAATCAATTTTTCCTCCTTTTTGATACTTATCTTCAAAAAACTTCCTGCAGAATCGCAATGCGTGATTTTTCTTGCAAAGGACACACTTGTGACGTAAGAGTTGCTATGTAACCGAGTGATCTGAGCCCTGTGGCTATTGTTTTGGCGAGTTGCTGTTAGGTGACAGTTGTTTCTAGAGAAAATGAATGAAAGTTATAAACAAATGAGCTAAATTTAAGGTGAGTAGAGTGGTATTTTATAGTTAAAGAAAATTATCGTAAAAAGTATAGAGATTGGTATAGAATGTTGTTTTATATAAAGCAAATCAGGGAGAAGTTTTATCGTTCAAAAATGGTAAATTTTAAAGCTTCACAATTGGTCGAGTGATAACTCCGGTAACTATGCGCACGTCTGCTCAACGTACATTATTATCTGGACCTGGAAGTGTCTGTTGAACCCTTCCTAGCCTTCATGAGGAGATTGTAAATCATCCATTACAACGACAAGATCCCCTATCTGCAAGTTTGGGGCTGAGGTTTTTCACTCATATCGTTTGTGAAGAGATTTGACATAATCATCTCTTCATCGCACAGAGAATTGGTAATGAATTATTTTTAATTTCTTTCCCACTCCGGAAAGGCCAATATCGGAGCTTCTCTTAGAAAGTGACCGGGAGCTTCTCTTAGAAAGTGATCGGAGCTTCTCTTAAAAAGTGACCAGGAACTAGGGCTGTTAAGTCAGCTGGGTCTTCTGATAATGCAGAAATGGGGCGAGAGTTCAGAACAACCTCAATTCTGGTTAGGAAAGCAGAAAATTCTTCGAATGTAAAGCTTTGAGCACCAGCTGTTCGCTTTAAATTAAGCTTAAAGCTTTTTAATGCGGCTTCCCATAAGCCACCCATGTCAGGTAAGTGTGGCGCGATGGATCTCCATTAGAACCCATGGGTAAGATATTTTTGAGATACATTTTGAGCCACCGTTCTTAAAATTGTGCTAAATTCTTGCTTGAGTATTTTACTAGCTCCTAAAAAGATTCTGCCGTTATTAGTTATTACCCTTTGGGGTAGGCCCCGCCTCCCAAAGAATCGCGCGAATGCAGCTCGGAATGCAGATGAGAAAAGTTCAGAGCAAAGCTATAAATGCACCGCTTTTGTGTTGAAACAAAAGAAATTTTGGTTTAACGCCTAAGACCTGCAAAGCCTGCTAAAGTGCCTTCCGTTTAACAATTAGAAATTTTTTGTGCTCATATTAGAGGCGTCGTTTAGTAATAAAATTCTAGCTGCTCTTCGTGTTAGTAATAGTTTTTTTACTATTCGCTAAAAGAGTTAAAGGTAATGCTTAATTCCATGTCCATTTAAGGGATGACAAAGTATTTACCCCCTCCACCCTTCGTAAATCTAATCTTCTTTTTTCAAAATTATAATTCTTGTTTTAGTTTTGTTAAACTCGTCCCACTGTTATATTTTTAATATACCAAACAAATTTTAAATGTTTCTTCGTTTAACAATTGACACTTGTCAAGTGTTTTTTCGGTAAAAAAAATAGATGACATTCACATAAACAAGAGCTCAATTAATATTTTAAGGTTTTGAACTAAAATTAAAAAAAAACAAATCTAAAAAGGACAAAAATTAACAGAAACACAGTTTGAATAAAACTTAACAATGGGGTGAACGACAACATTGTGATGACATGATACAATTGCCATTTAACTAATAAATTATTAAAAGACATATGTATTTGTTTAGCAACAATTTGACATTGATTGCAGAATTATAATTTGAAAATTTTTGCAATTTTTCTTTTATTTATTTTTTCTTTTTTTGAACAATTTAAATGGATTTGAAAGACTTGCGGCACATAAGAAATAAATAAAGCAAGAATTTTAGATAAACAAATTTACCCGTTTTGCTTAAAACTCAATGAATGACAGCAAAAAAAAAAAAAAAAGAAAATATATTTTGATTTATGCATTTTGTTTTGTCTTTTTTTTCTTTAGGAGATTCATTACTTTTGGCTGCTGTTGATATGAAACAAATTTGAGGCAAACAATTTCTTTTTATTACAAAAGTTGTGAAAGTTTCTTGTTGTTACTTTTTTTATTTTTTGAAATCAGCAAAAAAAATGTATTTACCAATAAAATGTTTATAAAAAATTTAATAAAATAAGATTTTGTTTTAAAGTCTCCTCCTTTTTTTCGTCTAATTGCTAAAATAGTATTTAAATTGGCGTCACAAGTAAAAAGTCAGTTAAGGGCTTTTAATGAAAGTTATATTAAAAAGTTTTCATTTTAATAAAAATATAAATTAAAGCAGCAAAAAAAGAAAGTAATAAAACCGAACACAAAATGGTTTGAACAGTTTTTTTAAATGAAACAGATATTTTTATTCTCCAAAAATTAAGTGGCAAAGAAGATAAGAGTTTTTGCAAAGTTATGGAAATCATCAAATAAACAACTACAGTGTCTGCCAATTTTGTACAGTTGTTTTCAAGGTATATGAGCTTATAAACTGTAGTGGCATTTTTGTCCTAACATGAATATACGAGGGTTGCTATATATATTTCTGGCCTGGCAACACTGAGTGCTGCCAAGTGCAATCGGACATTTCCATTGGAAAGTTTCATTTTAAAGCATAATCGTACTCAAAACGTTTTGACGTACGACCATTATTTGTGTTGTTTACAGTGACTTGAAAAAATTAATATAGAAAAAAAAATGGAATTAACTCGTGAACATTTTCGTGCCATCATTTTTCACAACTTTCGACGTGGATTATCACGACAAGAGAGCACTGTGAAAAATTGGTATAATGAATTTAATCGTGGCCGAAGCTCGCTCAAAGACGAATTCCGTGAAGGTCGTTCAAAAACGGCTATTGTGCCAGAGAACATTGATGCCGTGCGTTAACTCATAATGCAAGATCGACATGCGACATACCGAGAGATAGAGACATCCTTGGACATTTCTTCCATCAGCATACATTGGATACTGCATGAACACCTGGCCGTAAAAAAGGTTTGTTCTCGTTGGATCCCGCACAATTTGAAAGTCGCTCAAAAAAAGGCTCGTGTCGATTGGTGCAAAAAAATGTTGCAAAAATACGATTGCGGTGCTTCAAAAGACGTTTATAAGATCGTCACAGGTGACGAATCATGGATATATCGTATGAGCCCGAAACGAAACAACAATCGACCGTGTGGGTCTTCAAAGACGAGCAAAATCCAACGAAAGTTGTTCGTGGAAGAAGCACTTCGAAGCAAATGGTCGCCTGTTTCTTCGGGAAAACTGGTCATGTGGCGACTGTTCCGCTTGAGCAACGTAGGACGGTCATTTCTGAGTGGTACACTACTATTTGTTTGCCTGAAGTCATCGGAGAAATTCGAAAAACCAACAAGAAAGGACGAATCATTGTTCACCATGACAATGCGAGCTCTCACACATCGGCTCAAACCAGAGCGTTTTTGACCGGCCAAATCGTCGAATTAATGGGTTATCCGCCGTACAGCCTTGACTTGGCACCTAATGACTTCTTCTTGTTTCTGCACAGCAAGAAAAAAGTGCGTGGTCAACGATTTTCGTCGCTAGAAGAAACTGTTGAAGTGTTCAAAAACCTTGTTTTAGAGGTGTCTCAATCGGAGTGGAAAAAGTGCTTCGACAACTGGTTTGAACGCATGCAAAAGTGTATAAATCATGCTGGAGAATACTTTGAAAAACAATAAAACCATTTTTGATTATAAATATTCGCATTTTCACTATTAGGCCAGAAATATATAGAGCAGCTCTCGTAGTCGGGGAAAGAAACTTTCGTATTGCTGAAGTGTTTAGACAGAGAAATTCTAGATTTGTATTATAAAAGAAAAACTAAAACAAGTTACCAGGTCGTTTTTCATTATAAAAATGATGACGTTTTAAATCGCCTTAAACAGAAAACTCAGTTGCGAGTGGTGTGCCAGTATTTAGCAAAAAGTCAAGCGGATATATAACGTATGTAAAGAAGTTAAATGCGCTTTTTTAATAAAATTATATAAATCAAAGTAAAAAAACTGCTATCAAACAAAATAAGAATTTATAAAAGACTTTCAACTTACAATATATCCTACCAGACAGTGCTGTAAGTTACAGAATTACATACATTTTCCATTTTTAGAATTTATGGTCTATTGCAATAGTCTTTTGTATTTTCGCCGCTTTAATACTGTTTTACATAAATCAAATTTAATTTATTTGTTTTTCAAACTTCAATTTAATGGAAGTATGAATTTATTTTAGTAAAACTTTTGCATTTCTACTATGTCAAATTCGGTTTTGTCAACCCACCAATAAATCATAATTTTCTTGGTTTATGGTAATTTTTCCAATCTCTTTTTGTTCAATTATTTCAATTCCTTTCTTCACACTTCAATCGCTCATTTCCGTTTGAATTTCAAAGATATTTGTTCGCTTCCAAAAAAAAAAAAAAAAAAATAAAGCAAAGATGTGCAATAAAAATGTAAATGAGAAAGTGGATAAGAGGATAACGAATACTGATGTTGGCAAATTTATTTGCTTAAAATAAGAAAGTTGAAATAATAATTTGTTAAAAATCATTTTATTAGCTCTCATAAGTGAAAGAGAAAAGTTATTATTAGAACTGATGGTTTTATTATTTGTTTCAATGAATAAATAGAACTGTGTCACTTTGATTTATATAAATATATTTCAATAAAGGTCAATTTAAATTAAATTCTCTATATAACCAATTGAATACATAAAATAAATATTAACTTTGACAGCAGGCCAATTAAAATCAAATATTTTGGAAAATAATCATAATATATAAAATTGGCTTTTTGTTATTCATATTTGCTGATAATGTTTTCTATCGTTAAAATAAATAATAAGAAAAATGTGAAAACTAAAATAGTAAAGTAAATAAAGTCAAACAGCTGTTAACAAGTAAGTGGTTGAAGTGTTAAAGATTTGTTTCTCTCGGCCCAGCACTCAGTGGATGATCCCTACCCAATTAATGCTTTGTCCCCGAACTCGGAAATAATGTTATGGGAAAATTGATAGGGGGATAGTATTTGTGGACATTTGATTTTAATTTTTCTACATCGAAAGTGGCGAGAAAGGCCTATGCAGGAAAAAGATTCTACGTAGAAACTATTCGACTAAAAAACGAATTTTCTCTGTAATGAATAATAAGATTTACTGGCCAATCAACGCTTAATCAAAAAAAAAAAAAAAAAAAAACGTTAAAATATTGTGAACGAGTTCCCTTATCTTATTGAAACAAATGTCATTGTTGTATCGATAAAATAGCGAAACACGACCCACACTGCGTCAATGATTAAGTGAGTCTATAGACCAGCGTTGCCGCTTTGGTCCAATCGGACCAAACTTGGTAGTTTTTCGACTTTAAAAAACGGTTTGGTATTTTGGTTGGTTTGTTGCATTTTTGTAAATTTTTGGTAGGATTTCCTCCTGTAGCCATTTTTTTAGTAATAGTATATTTTTCACCTTAAAAATTCAGTACATATAATTAAAAAAAAAAAATGTAACTTTGAATTGAATAACCAATAACTTTGAATAGTGCTACCACTGTTATCAAAAACTGTCTTAGGTGAAATAAAAAACATCTCTGCTTTTTGCATAGAGATGATTAAAGCTATAACCATGGCTTAAGAAATCCGAACAATATTATGAAATTGAAATTAACAATATTTTTGAGTGAAGGTTTATTTTCAGAAGACGACATACCATTAACCAGGTAAAATCACTCTTAAAATTTTTGTTTTGAAACATTTTTAAATAATATAATACTTTTAGTGATCATTGTAAAGAAACAGTCAAAAGAAAATTTAGAACCGAATGGTTGAGCGAATTTGATTGGCTTCAGGAAACGGATGGGTGTTCATTCTAAAAAGATAAACTTCCATCTCAACAATTACGGAAAAAAACCAAATGAGTATAACAGAGTTTATGTGCAAGAAATGCATTTTTAAATTTTTGGTAGGCTGTGAACGATTTTGGTAGGATTTTTGAAAATTATTGGCAGGAAGTCAATTTCTTGTGTGGCAACTCTGCTATAGACATGCATACCCTACTTTTAGCTATGAGTTTCTTCGCCTTGTTCTGCACGCGGTCAAGTAATACCAAAACAAACTTTCGAGCACCGAGGCGTACATCAGAGTTGTATTCCATATTTGACCGGATGTAGGTGGTACTTTTACTCCGTTTCAAAAAATCGAGATAGCTGAAGGTTTTTTTTTTTGAGATATAAAACTTGAAGAATGTGTTCATTCCATCGAACAAAGCACGGCATTTTAATGTCAAGAATAAGAAGAGCTTCCGATTCCTCAATACTTATACTTCCATACTTAAAGAAGAACATAATTTTCGGTCAAACATTGAGCCTCATGAGCATTAAAATTGATCCTATTCGCTCGGTCCCATTAGGATATAGCTATAAGATCCTGATTGAGTGTATCATTATCGGTTAGCCCCAACCTCTTAAAGGCTTGGCCCTCTGTCGAATGAATACGGATGGCAAATGGGCTCAAAATGTTACTTGAAACTAAATATTGTTACGAATATCAGATCTGGCAACGCCTATTGTTGTTATCCGTACGAGCGTGGTGAATAGGTTATTTCAACTAATGGTGTGTTTATAGAATAACAAAACCACAAGTTAGCTAACAAAAGCTGAGCAGCCTCAATGGCTGCGTTGGTAGAGGTGCGTACTACAAAACAGAGGGTCCTGAGTTCGATACCGCATTCGGACATGCGTGCAACGAAAAAAAAAAATAATTGTTATAAAGCAATTAAAATTAATAAACAGTAGTACAAATCTCCCGAGAGGCAAAAGACAATCATTGTGTGAAGCCATGGCAGATAATTAAGTGGAGACGTCCAATTTAATATAAGAGAGCAGATAATTGTCAAGAAGCCCTGTATAATAAAAGGTAAGCACGGTAGCGGTTAGCGCGCGGAAGTGTAACTGCATAACAAAAGTTTATGGCAGACGTGTGTTGTGGCTACTGGATAAAAGGAGATGACTGGCTTGGATAAAAGGAGTGGTGGAGATGTCTGTAGATGGTTAAAGTTACTAAACAAGGCATCGAGTAGTTCATGTCTCGCCGGAGTAACACAGTAGTGTAGCGTGGATGATTGCGTTTGTGGTGATAACGCATGTTTAGTAAATATGAGACCAAGGGTTCAAAAGACCGGTAGGATCGAAAAGTTTAGCCAGAGAAAGCCATAAAATAAGAAGACAGAATTTAGCCACAGTGGTATTTGCAATCAAAAGAATCCGTACGTTTGCCTGCTAAAAAGGGGAAAAACGTAACAATATTAATTGGATCCCGTATATTTAAAATCTTGTAAATATGTATAGATAATTTTATGTTGATTTATTTTGCAAAAAAATTTGCTTTTATATTTTCTTTATTTCCTATCCAAAAATTACAACAATTTGACTTTGGTCTACAATATGATTCAAAGTTTTATAAACCTTAAGCCTATAGCGCATGCAATTCGATTATTTGAGAATTTAAGCGTTAGGGAACAAGTCTAAAAGTTAACTAATATTTTATTTTACCGAATAATCGATTAAAATTAAAAAAACAATATTTAATTATTCGAATATTTAAAAGAAATTATTATCATTTTCACTCAAAACACTATAGATAAACTTGTACATATTGTTATGATAATAAGAGATCTGACAACCCCTTTTGTTGTTGTGCTTATGTAAGAGGTGAAAAACAGTGGTAAAAAGTTACTTCCACTAATGGCGTTTGTAAAGAATAATACGACAAATAGCTAACAAATATTGTGCAACCCAAATAGCTGCATTGATAGCAGTGCGTGCTGTAAAACAGAACACAATCGGACATACCTACAAATGAAAAAAAAGGTTTATAATGTAATGAAAAATTAAGAAGCAGTAGGTAGAAACTTCCCCGAAAGGAAAAGACTAATTAATTTGTGAAGCCATGTCATATAATTTAGTGAAGACGTCTAATTTAATAAAAGAGTAGCCGACAATTGTCAAAACGCTCTTTACAATAAATAAAAAGAACTCTAGCTGTAAACGCTAGGAATAACAGCATAACAACACTGCACGGCAGATTAGTGTTGTGGCTATTGGATTAAAGGGGATAACTGACTGGCTTGGATAAAAGGCGTAGTGGAGTAGTCTGTGGATGGTTAAGGTTACTAAACAAGACATCGAGCCGTTCATGGAGCTACACAGTAGCGTAGCGTGGATGGGGCTGTGTTTGTAATAACACATGCTTAGTAAATACGAGAACGATCAATAATCAAGAAGTATAGACAGTTTGAGCCAGAGAATAAAAAACAGAGAAATTATAAAGTGCTACTGTTAGTTTTGGAATAAAAAAAAAATTCGTTACTTGTTGCCATAACGGAAAAACGTAACAATATGATAACTTACAAATCCATTTAAATAAAATTAATTACATCTTCTTTCAAAGGATATTAAATTATAAAAGAAATTGATCGGGTAAAACATGCTTCGTCCTATTTTATCCGTATTTTATTGGTTCAAATTTTAATTTCGATGCATTTTTTTGAATTGTTATCGATTGTGTTGTCGTTTCAAAAGCATATTTTTTCAACAAATAATAAAAATATCAGCAGCTTTATCATTTTCTTAATTAGACCATTTGATTTCAAAAGTTTTAAGTATAAAAAATACCCTAACAAAATAGTAACAGTAGTTAAATTATTATGTTTTTTATTTTGCCTTTTCGACACAAAAAGTGGAAAAGGTCATTCAATGTGTAATTTTTTTCTTTATCCATTTCTGACCCCATAAATTATATATATTCTGACTTCTTATGCACAGTGAAGTCGATTGCGCGATGTCCGTCTATCCATCTATCCGTTCGTGTTAGTGTTGAAACCAAGATTGCCTCAGCATAACAAATAAATACGTCAATCGATCAGACATAGTGTGTAAAGAGGTGCTGTTGGAAATCAGCATGATCGGTAGCGGGCAAAACACCATGCCTTTCTCTAAATTTTTCACGTCATTTGGAATAAAAAAATAATTCCAATCAAAAAATAAATATATGGGGCAAAAGAGAATTTAAAAATTAGAAAAAAAAAATCAAATGAAAAAATTGGCGCTCACCCATATTTTCCAAGTTACGGGGCTCTGAAATTTTCAAATTTTTTAAATACCAACATTTTTTAAAAATGCTTAACTTATTAAGAGCCGAAGTAATTTTTATGTAAAATTATATATATGCAGTGCCAAATTTTTTTATTTTATAATTCTCTGTCACCCAATATTTGCTTTTTTGATTAGAGTTACTTTACTAAACTAGATTTACATAAATGGCGTTACAAACAACATGACATGGTTTTTGTGTTCATACCAAAACAAGTGTTTCTTAGCGTGAATTTTATGAGAAAAGTTTAAAATAAATTTTCTTCTAAATTTTAATTTTAGGCAGTTTATTTCAATGTGTTACACACACATTGAAATAAACTGCCAATAAACTAATAATTATTTGCTCCCTGTTTATTAAATTAAACTTGGAATACTTTGCCAATCAAAAGTTAACGAAAATATTTTGATTTTGAATGAATTTGGCCTATTAATAATAGTCTTTGGCTTTAATTTACCTCAAGTGCTTGCACTACTTTCGTGTAAGTGACATGTAAGGATTTGGTAGGCTTAATTCGTTTTTAAGTAAATTTAAACTAAAGTCCTTGTAACATAGATTAACTGCAGTAATAAACTATAATTCTATTAAAATTTGGTTTGAAGAAAAAATAAAATCTTTATCTTTTATGTATTTTTATTTAGGGTTTAATTTTGATTTAAATGTACAATGTGTTATTTTTTCTTGGTACTTATTTACCTTGTGGCATTACAAAAAGGACCAATAATACAAGAAAATAAAAAAAAATAGCTTAAGTATAAAATCATGTAGATGTTGAAAAAAATAAAACATTCAACCAAAAGAGTTTTAAGGCGAATTAAATAACCAAAGTTTATAAATAACAAAAATATTAAACTTTTTTATTTGTTTGTTTGCTCCTTTTTGCCTTAAGGACATTTACGCTTAAATTAAAACAAATCTGAAAAGTGTCAACAAATAAACAAACTAAGAATATGTAAAGAAAAAACTTAAAACAGAAACAATCAATAAAAAGAAACTGCCAAGAATTAAAAAAAAATATTTAAATTTAAAAATGTTTTTCAAATGGCATTTTAGCCCATTAAAATAAACATGTAAAATTTTGTGGACAGACAGGCAGATAACTCTTTTCTAATTGTTTATAAATGGAAAAATTTCTTTTACTTGAGGGTTTTGAGCTAAAAGTATAAATTAAAAAAAAAGAATTATTTACAAAAAAAAAAAAAAAACGGACAGGGTTCTTTCCATAAAAAATAATAATTAAAACAAGACAATCAATAAAACAAGAGCAATTAAAAAAATATAAATTTTGATCGATGTTGACTGCCGAAATTTTGCCTATAGGATGTTAAGAAATATTGTTCATTAATTTATTAGACAAGAATTGATTTGCAAGTACAGTGAGAGCTCCCGTGGGCGGATACCGACCGTCAGAGCAGATTTGTCCGTTGTGGAGAGGTATCCGTCTACGGGATAGTTGATTACAAATGGTCGGCATTCACTGCTATTAAATAAATTTGAATGCATACTCGGAAATCGAAGGGACTGAAGAAATCGTCCGCTCAGTAGAGGTGTCCGCAAGTAGAGTTTTCACTGTATTAGAATACTTCTTCCTATACGCTTCCAATAACTCAAGTAAATATTGCTTTTGTTTTTCATTAGGTGTAATTAACCCCCAGGAAAATATGGAGTTTCCTACTTTGTGGCGGAATCGTAAGCAGGTGCTACTTACCAAGATTTCAGTGATCTTGTATTTTTTTCAGCTCATCAGTGGTCATTTAAAACCGTCTTCAAAAAAGAAGAAGGTTCTTTATTCGTCTGAATGTTGCTTTTTTATATCCTTCACTACAAAAAGTGGAAAAAGGGTATAACTAAGTTTACTATTTTGTTTATAATTTTGGCAATATCCATTTCCGTCCCCATAAAGTATATATATTCTCAGTTCTTACGAGGGCTGCTCTATATATTTCTGGCCTTATAGTGAAAATGCGAATATTTATAATCAAAAATGCTTTTATTGTTTTTCAAAGTATTCTCCAGCATGATTTATACGCTTTTGCATGCGCTCAAACCAGTTGTCGAAGCACTTTTTCCACTCCGATTGAGACACCTCTAAAACATGGTTTTTGAACACTTCAACAGCTTCTTCTGGCGACGAAAATCGTTGACCACGCATTTTTTTCTTGATGTGCGGAAACAAGAAGAAGTTATTAGGTGTCAAGTCAGGGCTGTACGGCGGATGACCCATTAATTCGACGTTTTGGCCGGTCAAAAACGCTCTGGTTTGAGCCGATGTGTGAGAGCTCGCATTGTCATGGTGAACAATGATTCGTCTTCTCTTGTTGGCTTTTCGAATTTCTCGGATGACTTCAGGCAAACAAATTGTAGTGTACCACTCAGAAGTGACCGTCCTACATTGCTCAAGCGGAACAGTCGCCACATGACCAGTTTTGCCGAAGAAACAGGCGACCATTTGCTTCGAAGTGCTTCTTCCACGAACAACTTTCGTTGGATTTTGCTCGTCTTTGAAGACCCACACGGTCGATTATTGTTTCGTTTCGGGCTCATACGCATAGATCCATGATTCGTCACCTGTGATGATCTTATAAACGTCTTTTGAAGCACCGCAATCGTATTTTTGCAACATTTCTTTGCACCAATCGACACGAGCCTTTTTTTGAGCGACTTTCAAATTGTGCGAGATCCAACGAGAACAAACCTTTTTTACGGCCAGCTGGTCATGCAGTATCGAATGTATGCTGGTGGAAGAAATGTCCAAGGATGTCTCTATCTCTCGGTATGTCGCATGTCGATCTTGCATTATGAGTTCACGCACGGCATCAATGTTCTCTGGCACAACAGCCGTTTTTGGACGACCTTCACGGAATTTGTCTTTGAGCGAGCTTCGGCCACGATTAAATTCATTTTCACAGTGCTATAGGATGGTGCTTCATCGCCATACAAAGATTTAAGTTCATCAATGCACTCCTGTCGTAATAATCCACGTCGAAAGTTGTGAAAAATGATGGCACGAAAATGTTCACGAGTTAATTCTTTTTTTTTCTATATTAATTTTTTCAAGTCACTGTAAACAACACAAATAATGGTCGTACGTCAAAACGTTTTGGGTACGATTATCCTTAAAAATGACAAACTTTCCAATGGAAATGTCAGATTGCACTTGGCAGCACTCAGTGTTGCCAGGCCAGAAATATATATAGCAGCCCTCGTATGCATACCGAAGTCGTTTAAGCCATGTCCGTGTTTCCATCCGTATAAGTGTTGAAATTAGGTTTGCCAAGGCAAGAGATCAACAAGAGAAAATTCAAATAAGCCAATCGACAAAGACATAGTGTCGAAATAGGTACTATTGAAAATCAGCAAGATCGGTACATGACCTTCGAGGCAGCGGGCAAAACACCACGCCTACCAATAATTTTTCCATATCATTTAGAACAACGCAGTAACTCCAATAAAAAAAGGGCGCTCGGCCATATTTTCCGAGTTACGGGCCTCTAAGCTTTTTAAATTTTTTTAAATATCAATATGGATACCATTTAAAAGCTTTTGAAGAGATCTAAAAGAAATACTAAAATTTTAAAAAAAAATTAATCCATTAACAGCCGTTGATATTTTTAAGTAAAAATATATACATGTCGTACCAAAATTTTGTTTAAATTTTAAATCTTTTTTGATTTGAATTACCTGACTAAACTAGATTTACATAGATGGTGAAGGGTATATAAGATTCGGAATTACTCAATGTAGCACTCTTACTTGTTTTCTATGTTTCTGCCTGAAGAATTTTGAAACATATTTTGAAAAAATTTTTTTTATTTGAAAGGTTAATCTCAAAGATGGCCCCCGTTTTATAACAGTTCATAATTTCAAAGGGTGTCCCCATACAATGTACATGCTTTTTGCATGTACTATCTACTGTTAGGCGCGCCACTTAAAAATTTAAAAATAAATTGAGTATCATTATAGCTTCCAGTAGTACAAATTAATAAAAAAAATCTAAAAATTAAAGGGTGCCCCCACCCCAGAGGTGACTTAAGTCGACCAATATGGGCCTTTTTGCTGGAAAGTAATAGAAAAACGCATGCAAATTGGACAGAGTGTTGATTACTAAAACTCTTATAAAAACAATTATAAGTATTCAAAATAAAAGGGTGCCTCAATAATTAATGTATTTTGATGTATATGGCCACACTGTCGAACGATGTTAGACAGACGGTTGTTGTTTACAAAGAAAGCAAGTGTAAAGTTGGAAATAAACGAGTAACTCTATAGTTGATGTTATTTGGTGTATGTGGTCGAACTTTTGAACCGTTGTTGTTTTTTTTTTGCAAGAATTATTATTATTGTTAAAAAGTTCGAGGTCTTTAAGTCTTTAAGTAATTGTAGGTTTGATTCCCGGCGCTGACCAATGCGTAGAGAAACTTTAAATCAAAACTTTTTAGATCACCTCTCCAAAAATGCATGTTAAAGCATGTTTATTTGCCTTTTGTAGTTTAAACAGAAAAATAGAAAAATCTTGAAGCCGAACAAGGTTATTGTCATCCATCTAGATCAATAAAGGCTGGTTCACCCACAAAAATTTTGTTCCGAAACATTTTTTTTTATATGTAGTTTGACGTTTTATTTTTTGAGAGAGAGAGAGAAAAAGAGTAAACTCACTTCGGAACAATTTCAGCTTGAATTGGTTTAATTTTAATTTTTGTTCCGAAACAATGAAACTGTGCTGCCAACTATTTTATATTTTCAAATAAAATTTAACTGAGCTGCCACTTCATTAATTAATGTGATAAAAATCTTTCAAGCAAAAAAATATATTTTACATACTTTTTCGTTCTTTGTTTGCATTGATATTCAATAATTATTTTTAAAATTTGTTTTGTTCTTAAGATTACCTGCCTTAATTTGCCTGGTATATTTATAATTAAACACAAAATAAAAGAAAATAAGTTTAAAAAATTTTGTCATGGATCTCAACGAATGAATCCCTTGCCTTGAAGCTTATTTCAGAAATTAAAAAGCCGGGTAGATAATCCTTGTATGACTTTTTACCTCAATTTTTTTTTACCTCATTTTTTGATTTAATATGAAAGTTTTTTTGATTTAGAATTTATTTATAACAAAACGGCATTCAGTGATTTTAATTTTCTGTCACAGTGCTGCCTGCTTGTAAAGTAACACATCTCGCTTACACATATCTTTCATATGGTAGCTTTGTTTTTCCAGAAAAATTGTTCGAAGTGGGTGAATCGTTTCAGAACAAACTCTCAAAAATCTAAAATTCTCTCACAACAAAAATTTTGTTCCGAAACAATGGGTGAACCAGCCTTGAGGAACAACACGTCTCCGAAACGAAACGAATTTTTTAACAACTCCTTCTTAGAGACTCAAAAATTTGCTGTTGTCATGGGGAGGTTGATATATTTGTTCTTTATTTTTGGGAAAAGAAATTCTAGCTGCGGTCACTTCTGATAGAATTTTTTCCTTTGCGCCATTTGTACAGGTTTTGATTATTTTTTTTTTATTGTTTTTTAATATTGAAATATCAGAACAGCAGACAACATACACAATAGAAAAAAATTAAAACGTAAAGGGTATTCCCATCAATATTTTTTATCTTTTGAATCGTAACTTGTACTAAAACATGGCATGAAAACGTTTTTTAGAGAATTATACTCACATTTATTGAATTTACTGTTTTTATTTAGTTAAGCAATTTACATTTTATTACTTTTGCTCCACGTAGTTTTTAGGTGTATTACTGCCCTTTTAACCAATCAATTATAAAAAACGATTTATTGGACGTTCAATTATTTATTAAGAAAAAATCCTTTAAATTTCATTGTTGTTGACAAAACAACAACAAAAACTAAAGAAAATGAAACTTTATTTTTCAGTGGAAAATTTTTTGCATTCTTCCACACCCGCTGTTGATAAATAAGTTTTACTTTTATTTTTCTGTTCTCAAGTTAAAACTGCCCACAGCTGCAAGAAATTCATCCATTCAATCATTTCGATTTTTCTTCTTTGCCTTTTTTATTGATATTGATGCATGATGCCATAAATAATTCACCCAGATTGTAAAACCACACATTGCATTGCATTTATAAATATTTGTTGCCAGAGAGTATAGTAAATGACTGATTGGTAGCAAAAGAAATTGCATCTGTTTTTCTTTTAAAGACGTTGAGAAAAATCATAAAATCTTAACAACAACAACTACGATACAACAAGCCACTCAATTGAAAAGTTTTTCAAGCAGATAAAGTTTAATTCAAGGACTTAAATGATACTGAAAGCATAACAACAGGGTGTCAACAAAAAATTGTGTTTAAATTAAACATAAGTTATTTGTCAGACCCTTTGAAAGATGCGTGAACTTCTTTTTATTAATTTTATTTCTTCTGCTAAAGAGAGAAGTCTTGAAGTCTTTTATTCTCTGATAATGAAAAATTTATCTTGATTGTAGCAGCCTTAAAAAAAAGAATGTCATTATAAATCGTTTTATAAAAGTGAAAAATCTATTTTGCGATAGGTTATCCGACAGATCCAGCTGAAACAGTTTTTTTTTAAATATAACTTATGAAAGGGTTAACTCTTAAATGAACTGTCATATTGCGCTCACTTTATAACTTTTACGATCAGTGTACTCTAACAAATCGTCATCAATCTATTTGCTTTATTTCTTCAAAAATAAAGTCAGATGTCACGTTATGGTCGATAAAGTTTATTACTGCACCATGTTCGGGGATTGTTTTCAAATTTAAATAAAATTGATCCGGGTGATGTAATTTCAGCAGGATTTATTAAAATCAAAATTTGGCGATAACTTAATTTCGAGAAATGGGCTGCAAGGTCGTGCGATTTGATACCTCTCAGTTATTTCCTGTAGAGACAAGTGAAGTTACTGGTTAACTCTGATAGACCAAAAACAATTAATGCCTTGAACGCCATTATTGTTCGTGTTATTCAAGGCATACGACTAGCAAGGTTCGAAAAAGTGGCTCTACTTCAACAACAGCCGTGGTAGCCAAAATTATCTTCAAATATTAAGGCCAAGTATTAATAAGATAAATGTTTAATTAAGTTTTATTTTTTGTGTTATTTTTTACAATTAAAAATTTTATCGGGCCTGAAAAACACCCATAATTTGCAGCAAGATGATTTGAAAAAAAAAAACAAATAAAAGTGCAATATTCGGCTATGCCGAATCTAACATACCTTTCACTATCTATGTAAATCTATTTAAGTGAAGTAACTCCAATCAAAAAAGCAAATATTGGGGTGACAAAAAATTTTAAAATTAAAAAAAAAAATTGGTACTGCTCTTAATGGGTTAAGCATTTTTTTAAAATTGTAGTATTACCTTAAAGATCTTTTTAAAAGCTTTTAAATGATACCCATATTGATATTTTAAAAAATTTTTAAATTTCACAGCCACGTAATTTGGAAAATATGGGCGGCACCAATTTTTTCACTGGATGTTTTTTTTCTTTGTTTACTTTTTAAATTGGAGTTACTTCATTGATAATTAAAAATTAGAGGTAGGCGTGGTGTTTTTATCCGCTGTCTCAATGTCACTATGTCTGACAGACTTCGCTATCCATAAGAAGTCAGCATATATACACTTAATGGGGTTGGAAATGCATATTGTAGAAATTACAAACGGAAGGATAAACTTAGTTATACCCTATTTCCACTTTTTATGGTGAAGGGTATAAAAAATAAAATTTTCCATTTATTTTTAATACTTGATATGAGGGCTGCTATATATATTTCTGGCCTGGCAACACTGAGTGCTGCCAAGTGCAATCTGACATTTCCATTGGAAAGTTTGTCATTTTTAAGGATAATCGTACCTAAAACGTTTTGACGTACGACCATTATTTGTGTTGTTTACAGTGACTTGAAAAAATTAATATAGAAAAAAATGGAATTAACTCGTGAACATTTTCGTGCCATCATTTTCACAACTTTCGACGTGGATTATCACGACAAGAGTGCATTGATGAACTTAAATCTTTGTATGGCGATGAAGCACCATCCTATAGCACTGTGAAAAATTGGTATAATAAATTTAATCGTGGCCGAAGCTCACTCAAAGACGAATTCCGTGAAGGTCGTCCAAAAACGGCTGTTGTGCCAGAGAACATTAATGCCGTGCGTGAACTCATAATGCAAGATCGACATGCGACATACCGAGAGATAGAGACATCCTTGGACATTTCTTCCACCAGCATACATTCGATACTGCATGAACACCTGGCCGTAAAAAAGGTTTGTTCTCGTTGGATCCCGCACAATTTGAAAGTCGCTCAAAAAAAAGGCTCGTGTCGATTGGTTCAAATAAATGTTGCAAAAATACGATTGCCGTGCTTCAAAAGACGTTTATAAGATCGTCACAGGTGGCGAATCATGGATCTATGCGTATGAGCCCGAAACGAAACAACAATCGATCGTGTGGGTCTTCAAAGACGAGCAAAATCCAAAAAATGGTCGCCTGTTTCTTCGGCAAAACTGCTCATGTGGCGACTGTTCCACTTGAGCAACGTAGGACCGTCACTTCTGAGTGGTACACTACAATTTGTTTGCCTGAAGTCATCGGAGAAAGTCGAAAATCCAAAAAGAGAAGACAAATCATTCTTCACCATGACAATGCGAGCTCTCACACATCGGCTCAAACCAGAGAGTTTTTGATCGGCCAAAACGTCGGATTAATGGGTCATCCGCCGTACAGCCCTGACTTGGCACCTAATGACTTCTTCTTGTTTCCGCACATAAAAAAAATGCGTGGTCAACGATTTTCGTCGCCAGAAGAAGCTGTTGAAGTGTTCAAAAACCATATTTTAGAGGTGTCTCAATCGGAGTGGAAAAAGTGCTTCGACAACTGGTTTGAGCGCATGCAAAAGTGTATAAATCATGCTGGAGAATACATTGAAAAACAATAAAACCATTTTTGATTATAAATATTCGCATTTTCACTATTACGCCAGAAATATATAGAGCAGCCCTCGTGTCAAGTGTAAATTTAAATAAATTTGGCCTGAAGGTCATACAGAAATCCACATTTAGCAATTATATGCAAGTGGAAATTTTTATCTTTTTAATTTTTTGTTCATACTAAATCGAGTAAAATGGATCCTGATAGATTTTAAAAGGGAAACATCAAAAAAGTAAAAGAATTTCTACAAAATAGCGATCAGTAAAGTTCTTAGGCCTTCTGTTTATTAAAAAATTGTTGGCGCTAATATTTTATTTTAAAAATTTCTCTTAAGGCTTGTTAGTGCCGTTAAATGAGCTCAAAATTGTAAGGTTTTGTTTTTTCACAAACTTTGCTATGTTGACTTGTTTTAATTTTAATTTTTCTTTCTCTTTTTTTTTAATAATAAATAACGAATTTTTTTTTCTATTAAGTTTTCTTTCATCCTTTAACACTGATGGTAAATTATTTGATATTTTTGGTATAAATGTAATAAATAATATAGAATTTATTTAATGCGTTCATTGCTTTATAAACTTTTAAAGATATATTGTTTTTTTGTATCTTCTGTCTCACAAAATAAAGCGAAATCTATTATGGTTAACGTTCCAATTAAGAAACGTTTTAGGGTGCTTCGAATGTAAATTATTTCTAATAAAGAAACATTAAATATTTAAGAGCTATAATAATAGCTATTTATTATTTTTAAATAAAAAAAAAAACATGAAAAAGATTACATACTACTTAATGCAGAGAGAAACATAGGTTGTGGTTTGGCTACGAGAACCATATTATGTTCTATGTAACAAAATATTTTTGCAGCGGAAAAATTATAGTAATTTTAAAGCAAACTTTAGTCACAATAAAAGAGTTTTTGTTATTATTTAATCATTAAATAGTTAGAATGTACAAACATTCCAATATGGTTGGTTGGTTTGAACTCAATTATATTAATTAAAATTCTTACGCCATCCAAACTTTTATAATTATACCAAACTAATAAAACATTATAACCATAAAATATTAATAATAATTAAAACAACGGCCGACACGATTTTTGCCATTATTTCGGAACACTTTGTAGTTTCTTCTAAGTTACTAACAGAGGAGAGAATAATATTTTGTTTTCTCAAAATTTGCTTTTGTTTTATTAAATTTTACAATTTTTTCCAGTTTTATTTTATGGTTTTATTTATAATCAAAAAATTTTTTACCAAACCTCAAATGGTATCCCAATCATATTTTTGTTATACTGCCTTTGGCAACACATCATTTATTTCTTAAAGTGAACGAAAAATCATACAGCTGAATGAATACGAAGATGTTACTGCGATGTGTGTGCGTGTGCGTGGTTTTCCACGACGAATTGCGAAACTAAGTAGAAATAAGTTGACATTATAATTTGTGAAAAAACATATAAAAAAGATCAGTCAATACGACATTTATATTTTGTTTTTTTTTTTTGTCTCAGAAAAACAACAATTCTCTATGAGATGATAAATACCTGGAATAGCGTAATTTAAAGAAAGGAACCGATGTACTTAAATGATAGGATTATATGGCTGAGGTTGGATTGGGCCAGGATAATATAGCTGAAGGGATTAACAAGAGCGCAACTGCTCCACGTAGTGGCCGTGATAACCGGCCACTGCAATATCGGTCTATGCCCGAAAGGTAGGACTTAACTTAATTTTTACGAAATACATCTGAGCTGCGGACTATATTCCAGCTTAACAAAAATATCGAATGACTAGTCGCAGATTACCTCATTCTCAGTCTCTCTCCTTTTTTTCTAATCTTTTTCGCCCTCTCTTCTCCCCTGTGTTTCCCTTCTCTTCATTCTTCTTCTTCTATTTAGTCACTATTTTGTATCTCATCTGCAAGTGTAACAAAGACAACGCCTAATCAACCAAAAGCTGCCGCTTAGCCTGACCTTGCTTAATATAGTTATAGTTTAGCTTTTAATTTTCTTCTAAAATGGATGTATCACAATTTAAGGGAAGCAGTTTAATACTCAAATCTAGAAAATATTTAAAAGCTCCAAAATAAGCTTTTTAAAGCAATCGCTTCTATTGGTAAAAGTAGAGATTAAAAAAATCTGCTAAAATATTTGAATAAGCTGAAGCCTTTTTAACTACTTTAAGTAAGTTTTAGTGATAGCGATGAAATTTGACAATAAGAGGTGTGATGCCTATATATTCAGTCAAACACGAAATAAATGACACTATCAGAACATTTTCGATAATTAAAACGTCGCTGTTAATCGAAATACCGGTCGTTGCGTAAAACGAAGAACATTCTTAAAGAAAAAAAAAAAAAAATGAATTGGTCAAAACTCTTAAAAAATATTTATGTACATAAGCTAAAAACTACATTTAGTCTATTAAAATATATTATTCAAATTTAATACTGAAAGACCTACAACGCTAACGCCGTTCAGTATAAAATTGTTAGAAATGTTAATGCAAAATTGTATGTGTGAATTCACTTGTTGCTGGGGAGTGGCAATAATGGAAAATAACACTGTGAAACACCAAAATTATTCAGGGGTTCTCATATACCAATTTTGTTTTGTTAGAGTCCATGGAAAACGAAAATAACTTTGGTTTTTTTAGGTCACTTCGAAAAGTGGTTTTTTAACGGTAAATGTTGAGAAAAACTCGTTTTCTTAGATTTTCTGTTTTAAATGGGTATAACTTCTTTTTTTTACAACGGATTTGTATTATTTTTTCAATTTTTAGAAGGTGTGAGTATTATCTTTTAAACAAGATATATAATTGTTTATCTAGTTCGGAGTAGACTTAACAGTTAAAAGTTGGACTTTATGATCCGTATTCTCTGGCAAATCATCATCAATAGATTAATGTTTGAATAACGCTACAGTATAATTAACTTTTAAAAACAGTCTTCAGATAATTGCCCAGTGATGAGACTAACTTTTGGTTTATCGGTTTTTTTAGAAAACAAAATTGCCATATTTCAAACAAAAAATGAAACAAATCGAAAATAGACCGTACAAACTCCTTTACATATAGAAAAAAGAACCGTTTTTTGCAGCTTAGACGCTGTTCACGAGAGTGGTCAAAAAGGGTTTTTTTACAAACACTCTAAAATATCTTTAAATTTTAAAGTTATCGTTGTTTAAAATAAGGGTTTGTGTACAGCATAAGAAATTAATGTAAGTTGTCGTATAAAGTTTTGGTTTGCAATGAAACTAAATTGTGTTATATTAGGAAGCAAATACAAGTGGTAGAGGTCGACCGTATGTTTTTTAAAAGGAGGGTTCAATGAGAAAAAAAGAGATGCGATTAGAAGAACTTGTCGCCTCTTCTTCATCTGAAGCGTTTAAAAAAGCCACAGAAAACGTAAAAGGCTCAAATAAAGCGTGCGCTTTTTAAGCCCAATAGAACTTTAAATAGTTAAAAATAACACAAGAAATTACATTGTAATGAAGAATTTTTTTATACGAAAGATCAGAATGTGGCATTAATATTTAAACATGATTTCGAGCATATGGCCACCGCTGCTGCTCATGACAAAGCGTATTCTGGACGTCCAATTTTGGGTGCCTTTTTTAAGTACTGCTGGCCTTATGTCACGAATAACATGAACAATATTGGTCTACAAAGCGTCAATTATTGCAGGTTTATCAGCATAAGCCAGTGACTCAACGTGGCCCTACAGGCGTCACATCGCACGACCGTGGAGGCCTATTGGCAGGTCCATTTCTCGAAATTAATTTATCAACAAATTAACATTTTAATAACTCGATGTTTGTGGTCGCCGTATGGCACGACAGCATTTCGTCCGGATCAATGTCATCCATATTTTCAAACAAAATATCATTGATAATGGTGCGGTTACGATCTCCATTGACCGTATCGTGAGATCCGGTCTTATTTTTGAAGAAAAAACGTTTGATGATGCCACGAGCGTGCAAACCACATCAAACTGTGCATTTTTCTGGGTGCAATGGAGTCTGTAGGGTATGTTGCGGATTGGTTTCACTCCATATACGACAATTTTGCCAAAAGATTATGTACACTATAAAAATCACAAAGTCTTTTATAATTTGAGCGAATTGATGACTGAATTTCAAAGTCAACTTGGATGATAGCGTTATTCGAGCGTGAGTCTATTCAGAATGATTTGACAGAGTTTACTATAAAAAATAAAAAAAAAAAATAATTTATTTTTTATAATTTTAAATTCTACCGGGCTTAAAAAACACCGAATGCTTATGAGAAAATTTCTGCTGGAAGTGCTTTAGCATTAATCATTGACATGGATTTATCAATTAGGCAGTACATTATAATGAGATAAGTAGTAAATTCTGTTCTAGAAGATTGCTTTGCGCCCCGTACTATATGATTGTAGATGGTTAAAAAAAGATTTTGCCTGATGACAGTCAAGTTTCAAAAACTTTTGCAGAGGTTTCCTTACAAAAGGTTTTTGACGAAAAGCTGTAAGAAGCAGTTTAGATGTTCATGATACTGATACTAAAAATGATATAGTTTTGGAATGCAAGAGGGGATTTGACGGCAGTAGTGGTCACTTACTTGAAAATTTGAAAATGAAAAAGTGATGAATTTATGTTTGTTACTTCTTTCGTTTCTTTATGTTTAGTAGATTTGGCAGTTGATCAAGTTGTTTGGGAAAATGATAAACATTCATCTGGGAGGAGGCCAGGACTTACGTACTAAATTAATTTTCGTAAAATTTTGCTCTTATCTGTTCACTGATTTGCAAATTATTATAGTTTTTAATTTTAGGTTGTATGGGAAGTGGACATGGCACTTGTCCAATTACTAATTTCAAAGTTATGGCAATTTTTAAATTATGCTTGTATGGGAGGTAGACGTGTCGGTTGACCGATTTTTTGTAAACTTGGCAATTTGTTACAATATTATTAAGTATGTTGGCATGCAAAATTTCTATCTTATCGTATCGCTAGTTTCTAAATTATTACAGTTTTTATTTTTAGGTGGTATGGGAGGTGGGCGTGGCACTTGTTAACATTTCTTTAAACTCCGCACAAATACTTCTTTTCCTAAGAAAAACATTCATGGCGAATTTCACCGGCCTACTGTAGCTGCTACTATTTTTGGCCACCCTTTATATGAAATCGCTACACAGTGTGGCATCACTAGATGTTCGTTTTTAAAAAATAAAGTTAGGCCTTGCGGCATTAATCCGGGCGAGGTGTGGTTTTGACAGTATAATGCTACATGCCATGCGTCGACCGCAACTATCAACTTATTGAATTCAAAGTTTGGCTATAAATTGATACCGAGAAAATGGTCTAATCAATTGACCTTGGAGTACGTCAAATTTGACACCTCTCTAATATTTCCTGCGTGGCCATGTGAAGGTACTAGTTTAAAATAAAAGCAATTGGTACCTTGAAAGCTAAAATTTTTCGTGTCGTTCATTTCGCACGGGCAGCAACTTTAAAATTTTTCAAATACTTCACTTCTTAAAGCTTTCAGCTTTAATTTTCAGATTGCTTTCAAAATTTCTAAATTTGCAATACCCTAACGTCAGCATCTTTTACACATATTTAACATATTTTCAAAAGTAAGAGCAAATGTTCGACAATTTATGGGTGTCAATGTATTTGTATTTGTATTCTAATGAACATTGTCCTTGATAAATGCTTTTCAAAAATCATTTAACATTCTTTTCTTACATCGACAGCGTGTTCATTTTGATATATAGACATACACACATACGCAATACAACATTGTACATTTTCGTCTTACAAAAAAATATGACAAAAACAACACATACTCAAGCAACCCCTCTGACGGCACAAATGACTAAAAGATGACAATGATGATGTTAAAAACATTTTAACAATGCAAACAGTTTTGCACGCACCAAAACTATGACAGTGATGAAAGTTTGAAAAAAAAAAAAAATAACAAATTGGAAGGGGAGTTAGTCCTGTTTTATACAAAAGTTAAATACGCTTTGCGGGTGAAAAAACAAGCGAAACTTTTATTTTTGGTTTTTAAGCAAATACATTATTACTGCCATAGCACACACATTAAATATTTATTTATTTTTTCAAGTGTAGCAAAAATATTTAAAATAATTTCGTGTTAGCAAAAGATGATTATTAAAATTTATATCTACTTAATCAAGTGTGTATGTGTGTTTTATTGTCACTGTATGTCTTGCCAAATATAACATAATACGGTAAAAGATAATAAAATGAAAAATTGAATAAAATCAACTTTAAGTCCTTTGAAAGATTATTTTGGATTAAATAAAATTATATAAGAAAAAAATTGAATCTGTAGAACACACAAACACAAAAAGAATGAAATGCCTACTAAGACGTTTAATAAAGAGATTTTCAAAAATATGTCGAAAGTACAAAAGCATTCCTTTTAATATTTGTGTAACGGTATTTCTAATAATTCGGTGACATAGACGTATGAATTCTTACGTTTTCTTATTAACAATAACATATTGTAAGTGTCTGCAAAAGCTGATGTCATGAGCTATGGATATAACATTTTATATGAAATTCTTAATTTGATTATACTTTAAAATTATATTCATACATAAATAGTTAAGAGGCATATGTTTGCAAATTTCGCAAGTAATAAAATTTATATTTCATCCATATGTTGCTTTTTTACGTCAAGGTTAAATACAAGGGATGGGAAAACATTTTTTTTCTTTTCTTGTTATAAAGGAGAACTTCTTCATGTGTGGAATTTAAAGCATAAGAGGTGCCAAAACCCAGCGATAATTTCTTGCATTTCCAATTAAAATAAAAAGTTTGGTTTTTCTATATTTAAGAATTATATTTCTAATACGTGCGCCCCAAGCTCTTCATACGTTAATTAATTTTTAAAAAACAGTGTTTTTTATGCCGGTTAAATTACTAAATCACCGATATTGATTATTGAGCTACCGCTTATGCGGCTCTTCAGAAAACTTCTCACACACATTTTAAATAATCTTCGATATATATATATTAATTTACTTTAATTGTGCTTGATTCTTTCAAATATATATCATGATGTTCTCATGAAGTATTTATTATATAAAGCTTAAAAATGAAATGTGTTAATGCGGGTAAAGCATAATCCATATGGCCATTTCGCTACTACTCATATAGCTCATCAGTGAATTCTGACCAAATTTTTTAAAGAAAACTCTAGAATCTTATATGAAAAGCCAAATTGATTAAGAAAGAACTTCATTGAATCAATAACGCAAAAAGACAGTAAAAAACATTAAGCATAATTAAAGTAAATTAATATTTTAAATGAACAAACAAAAAAATTAAGACACAATTCGGAGTTTAAGCAAAAAACAACAATAATCAGCAATGAATTTTTTCTTTACCCACTGTCCTTATCAGTGTTGCCGTTTGGTGACAAATTTTACATTTTTCGTATATTTTGAAGGTAAAATTTTCATTACTTTTGGTAAAGACATGAAATAAACTAATATTCTTTGTTAAAAGCTTAATAATTTTTTTAATTTCTCCTCGACCGCTACACGGTTATTGTCAACATACTTACGTAAGAGATATCAGTATGTTGAAACTAGAACCCAAAAATACAAGCCACTGCCGGTAATCAGAGGGGTACCTCAGGGGCCATTGTTGGACTGGCTGTTGTTCTCACTGTACTCCAATGACCTCCCAGGCATTTTGACGCATTGTAATGTAAGAATGTAAGCAGATGACGTGCAACTTTATACCAGTTGTATTAATGCCTTAATCGACCAGTGTATTGTCTCCATTAATGAGGACCTCCATCGAATTTATACATGGGCAACGGCAGATGGCTTAGGAATAAATCCAGTAAAATCTAAATGCATTGTTATTCAAAAGCGACTTGCCAAACATGATATTGTACCTAACATATCTATTAACAAACAACAAATTGAGATAGTAAAGTCTGCTAAAAATCTCGGAATATTTTTAAATGACACTTTTACGTGGTCGAACCATATTGTGTATTGATTTATACACCTATGAGAATAAGAATCCTACTTTCCAAAACTTATCTGGTGCCCGCTTCACTGTATGGTTGTGAACTATTTGCTAAATGTGATACAGTTATTAAGGGGAAATTGAACGTTGCGTTTAACAACATAATCTGATACGTATATGGACTTAAAAGGCGGTCTAGTGTATCTTTGTTTTCATCTCAGTTATTTGGCCTGCCTTTAGATAATTTGCTAAACATAAGAGTTTTAGTTTTTTACATAAAATAATACATACTCACAAACCTGATCATCTTTATAATAAACTTTGTATTTCAGATATAAGCAGGGCTAAAGGAATAAGATCACTTAGATGTAAAAGTTTAATCTCACAGTGGAACTTCTACATATTTGCAGTATCTCTCTGCAATTTTATACCCCACAGCTCTCAACTAATAAGTAAAGCACGAAAATTTAAAGAAATATTTTTAAGCTGTTTTCAGCATGACAATTTAAAACATTAATTTTATATTATGGAACATACATCCATTATATTTATAATCAAATAATTTAATTTTAATTTGTTTTTTAATTTCTAGTTTTTGTTTTTATTGTTTTTTAATGTTTAATTTAAATTTCTTTTTTTAATAAAAATTTATTTATGATTATGTTCTAAATATCATCAGTTCCATACTGCAACAAAAGGCTCTTAGTCTTATGTATGGAGCAATTCAAATAAAATAAATAAATAAATAAAATAAATATTACTGAAAGAGTACTTTTCTCATTATTTAAGTAAAGAATCTTTTTTAACATATTAATTCGAATTACCTCTGTTCAATTCGTGAAAAATTACGAAATGTTACTGGCTTCATGTTTAGAAATAGCAAAATGTTTCTGGCAACAATTCTTTTCAACTGTAAAATAATATGAGATGCATTTCGTACAGAAAACTAAGTATTGAGTTCAAACTTGCGAAAATTGTCAGCAACTTTAGTTTTTCCGCTTGAAAAATATGACAACTGTACCAATACCTCGATTTGGAAGTTGTCCTTCAATTTCCTTCAGGAAGTGCCGGATTATTTTATAAAAAAAAGAATTTTTGTTCAGTAATTTTATGTTAAACTTTTAAGGAAATAAGGCTCTTATTTGTGTTTAACAACGGTATTTTTAAAATAATTATTGTAGTAAATTCCATTAAAGATAAATTTTTCGAAGGGATTTATTAAAAAACTTCTACTTTAACTAATTTTATTGAATGGCGAGAGAGAGCACTTTTCCATACCGAAATATTAATATTGAGTCATAATTTAAATCCTCATTAGTATTATCGGTATGAAATTTTTTCCACAAGTTTTTCTTTTTTTATGTTGTTTTTGTTTAAGTAAATGAATTTGTTGCCTTGTTATTTTTCCTAAAATATGGAATAAAACGTTTTACTATATTTTGTAAAAATTACATTAAATTACTATTTATTTAAGAAAAATTTCAAAATGTAACTTTTAATCAAAGAACGTAACTTTTCTGAAGGCAAAGTGTACTTTTTTCCAGTCTTTCCCTGGCAACACGGTCCTCATACATAAATCATTCAGACACTCGTCTAAATTATTGGTTTTAATGGTAGATCCGAAAACATTTATTATTTTTTTAAATTTTGTATTTTAAAATACATATACTGGTATTTATTTTTAAATTAAACTATTCCACTTGATGAAAAAGAAGTAAATATCTACTACGATAAAAATCAGGAATCCAGTCTCCGCTGTCGATATCAGTAACTATTTTTATTTTTTTAGCACATTGCTTAAAACATTTAGTTTTGTAGTTTAAAATAATAAATATATCATGAGAATATCATGAAATATTTATATTAGAAGGAATCAAGCACGATTAAAGTAAATTGACATAAAAAAGATTTTGAATAATAATTTACATATTAATAAAATTGTTAATTTTTTATAGAAAATAAAAATAAAAAATATGGTTTTAAAAGTCTTAAAATCTGGTCTCTGGTTTTGATTAATGTGCTGTTTCTGCATTAAAAATGACAAGTGATTTTAAGGTCCGATGATGCCACCAGCGTGTAAACCACACCCAACAGTGCATTTTTCTGCGTGTAATGGAGTCTGTAGGATTTGTTGTGGATTGTTTTCGTTCCATATGCGGTAATTTTGCTTATTAACAAACCCGTTAAGCCAAAAATGGGCCTCATCATTACGAACTGCCCTAGATCCCAATCGGTAAAAGAAAGACGCAGAACGAGTCTATTCATAAAGATTTACCAGAGTTTACTGAAAATAATGAGAACAAATTTTTCATCAAGATTAAATTTTTAGTGTTATTTTTTATAATTTCAAGTTCTATCATGCTTAGAAAAAACACCCTTTATTATATTCAAAAATCTTAAAAATTTGTTAAAGAAAGTAATACCGTTGCATATGTAGATTTAATACTTTTACACAACTGAAATAAAATTTTTCTTCGTGAATATTTACGATATTACATAAAACTGATTGGCTTATGGCATGAAGTTATATACAAAATAATAAAAAAAATGTAATAAGCTGCCAGTGCTTTCCATATTAGCAAAATCTAGACGTTTTAACTCGCTAATAAAAAAAAAAAAAATTGCAGTAGTAAATGCTATAGCAGTATTAACTCAAACGACTAATGTGGAATGTGTAATGTGTGCATAAAACTTACGTGTGTATTGTTTAACAGTGTTTTCGAGCAAAATTCTATAGACCTAATTTTGCTAAAAAGAAATAGAAGCCTTTCTCTTATCTGCTTAATTCGAAGCCAAAATATATTTCACGTGAATTTGAGCAAACCTTTTATAGAAATGAATAGAAAGTTATTATGTTTAAACTCTTAATGTGTTTGTAATGCTTAATGAATTTTCTTTATAAATTTCATTAAGTTTTTTAATGAACATTTTCATTTGCACTTTGCTTCCTGTTCCTCTCCACAATGCACACACACACACAAACATTTTTATATAATAAATTCGCAAATTTATTCAACTCTGAATATGTGCAATTTAAAAAAGAAAAATGAAAACAGAAATTTTCCTATTTCTTTTAAAATTTTAATATTTGTTGGTCGTCCAGTATTTTGCTTTTTTCTCAGTATTTAAGATTGAGATTATTTTTTCAATTTCACTGGTTGTGTTTTAAATCCCAAGATTTGTGTTAGTAAGTGTATTTGTGTATGTGTGTGCATTACGTTATTCGTGCGCCCGTTGAAGATTTTTATGCAAAACGTGCAGTGAATTAAAAATTTTATTTATTTCAAGTAGATTTTATTATATTTAAGTCTTCGTAAGTTTGTGTTTCTGTGGTATTTGGTTCATTTTTTTTATCTCTCTACTAATTTTTTTGTGCTTTTAGTTTATTAAATTTAATGTGTACATTATTGTTAACAAAAAAAATTATTGAAATTCTTTCATTTTTACAACAATATTAAAAGAAAGGAAAAACAAAAATGTACAAAAAAAAAGAAACTTATAATAGGAGAAGCATTTTCCATAACTATAGTTGAGTGCTTTGTGCGAAAACATTTGACATAATTTTTATTTTATTTATGATAATTAAATAATGCTATTTTCTATTCACACTACAACTGGCAATAAAAATTCATTCTCAAAAATCTTTATATAAATATGAAATATATATTATTTTGTTGTATGTCCGCATGTATGCACGCAGAAAAAAAAACATGGTTGTGATATGGTCACAATAACCATATTATGTTCTTTGTAACAATGTATAGTAACAATTATAGTTGCTTTCAGCAAAACTTTATTTACGATAAACATTGTTTGCTTTTATAACTCATTAAAAATAATATAAAATATTTAACCATAATATATTTTTATTAAACAAAGTATGGTTAAAAGCAATAGAATAATGTTTGTGCTAAAAATTTATTTGTTCTAGTTCTTGACAGTTTTTCTCGTAGCTAAAATTTTAAATTATTTTTTATTGTTAAAGACAGTGAAAAAAAAAAATAAAAATTTAGCAGGAAAATTTTGCACTAAGGGGACTATATTATAATTCAATTACATAACATGACATTTTCAGCCATATTATGATATTTTAATTTAACCATTTAATGTTTATACTTGAACATAATTATGTTTATACTTAAGAAGGTTATTGTTTTGCTAAACAACAATATGGTACCAAATGTAACAATACTATGTTTTGTTAACAACCATATAATGCAGCCATAATATGTTGCTCTTAGATTATGGTTACCTCAACCAGGTTTTTTTTTCTTTCCACAGCTTTCTGAAGCAGTCTGATATCGCAGAAAGCTGAAATTTGGCATAGTTAAAGTATTTTTGCTCCGTTGGTGCGGAACAGGGCCAGATTTTTGATTTTCTGCTAGTGGGCGGTGGGCGTGGCTTTTCTATAAATTTTGCAATGTTTTTTTTTTTGAGGAAACTTTTATATCATCCATATAAAATGTGACACTACTAAAGCACTCGGTGTGAAGAACGCTATAATATTTTAATATATATTTTTTGCCTGGCAAGGATAGGCTTTGTGGCTACTAAATTATAAATTTGAAATTATTTTTATATGTACCAACATTTTCAATTTTTAGCCGCCCTTCATTTGTAAATTGCTAAAAAAATGTGAAGGTTCAAGCAATTATAAATAATAATTATTTGAATATATAAGCAGTAAGTTCTGTGATTTGCACAGTGGGGCAGAAATGAAACATTTTGCAAAGAATAAACCAGCAATTTATATGCAGCTGGACTAATTGGTATGATATGCCTATAGCAGAAAAGAATTTAAGCTTATGTGTGTGTTTAAGCCTTATATATCTTTAAGGAGTAACGCAAGAGGGTCCTAAATAGTGCACATCCGAAATTAAAATTTTTGTGGTTCATTAAAATCATTTTTATTACAATTAAAAAAAAATAATTTTTCATTCGACGATTACCAAATACAAGTGACGACTACCAATGAGAAGAACGGAATTAGGAATTAGTTTGTTAAATAGATGATGATGTTTACAATGTATACAACTTAAGATGTGAAGACGAATATTGGTATTGGTTGTGGTGACGAATATTTCTTTTTTTCTTTAAAAATTTAGCAAAAATTAGCAAATTATTTTTTTCTTAATAAATAATATAAAATATTAATTATTTATTAAATTTTTAAAAATGCCACAATGTTTTAGTTTTTCGACGGAACAAGCACCATCGATCCTTAGCCCTTTCCATTTCTGAAAGGCACCACCCAGTGAAGATATGATTGCTTTTTAAAAATTTTAATTAACTTTTATCCCCCACTGACGTCTTCCAAATGAAACTATTTTTCAAGAAATGTTGAATCTATAACATATTTTAATTCCATATCGCTTCAGAAATAACTTTGGAAAAATAAGAAAAATACAAACGAGTTGATAACCCACTTCTTGTTTGGGGCCTTTAAAACAAAAACAACAGCAACACGAAAGAAACTTAAAGAAAGTGTAGGCACTCATTATTTTTCTGGCAATATCGCCATTACTAACAAAAGCAAAACACTCACATTAACTAATAATGCTTAATATTTTATAAGAATTAAACGGAAAAATTTTTATTCTCTAAAGACGTTTTCACAAACTACATGGCATTTGGAAGTGGCCATATTCAACCACAAGTTTTATATTTGAAGTGCATTATTTCCCTCTTTTTTGAATACTTATAAAATATTATTACGGCGCGTGTCATTGTAAAATTTCTAACGAATATTAAAATAAAATTGCAAAAAAAAAATTTACACCAAATAGAAATAAAATCTCTTTCTTTTTTATAACAGTTTTATATGCAGCAGCATAAAATAAAATCCATTAGTTAATAAATGTTTTTTTTTGTCTTTTAAAAATTCCAACATCTATTTATTCACTTGCATTCTTTAGCTGTCAAATCTCTTCTCATGATTTATATTCTTTAACATTAATTTGAAGTAAAGTCATGTAATAAAATTTTTTTGAAATTTAAAATTAAATAAAATTTATACCATATTTGGGATTTTTTCATTATCATTAAAATTTCATTGGCATTGTTTGAAATAAGGGCAATGAAAAAAATTTAACTACCATTTAATGCTAATGATTTTATTTGAATTATATTAGTTTTTAATAATTGTAGTGAATTTGTTTCATTACTAATTACAATTGAATCAAAAATAATGGTTTCTATGAACACAAATTTTTGATCGCAGAAACTTAAAAAACTATGCATAAAATAATTAAATCTTAACACTCTTGTACATAGATCTGTATTTGAAAATTTCGATAATTTATTATTTTTAAATGAGCTAGATGTAAAACTTGATGTCTGAGAGCTAAAGTCACCTAAAACCACAACTAGCAGCTCTTATAATTCCAACAGTGTCTTATTATTCCTGAGAAAGTTAAAAAGTAAATATTTCTCCAAATTTGTCTGATCTAAATGCAATTTTAAAATGTTTCTCTACCATACTTTAAGATGTGTATTTAGTGCACAGAGACAAGGAACATCTTCATTAATGATAATAATTTTGAACCATTTAATCACTAGTCAATGGATTATTTGTTTTTTTTAACTAATTGCCAATGAAACCTTTTCATTAAAAAGCATTACCATTAGTAAAAATAATAATGCTAAAAAATAATTAGCATTATTTATCATTCAATGCTAATTAAATCGTCAATTAGTTAGTCCATCTAATTAATTACTCTCATGTATGATTTATACGATTTGTCAACTTTATTATTTTCTGCTTCGGGTGTTTTTTAAGACCGAAAAACTTTCAAAATAGTCCAATGTCAAACGCCATTTTGCACTTACGTTTCAAATTAATGATCAGTATACTACAGCAGATGCTACCTAATTGTCCCGATATGCTGTGAAAGTTACTCATCAGTTCGCGTATTTAATGGCTTAACGGGTTTGTTAATGTACAAAATTGGTTTATATGGAGTAAAATTAATTCATAAGAGATTCTAGAGACTCCATTGGATCCAGAAAAATGGCACCGTATAGAGCGGCTTATATGTTATTGACATCATTGGACTTTATATCTTTAAAAAATGAAGCCAAAGCTCGCTTTACTGTCGATGGAGATCGTCTATGCTGATGAACCAGCAACAATTGAAGCCCTATACGTCAAACATAGTTCGTATTATTTGTAATACACGGTCAGAAATGCTAGAAAATTTAGCCATAGGAAAGTGTATGAGAAGCAAAAAGCTCTTAAAGTTTTTAAACAAAAACTGTAACTTTGCCGGGAAGGTGCTTCATTATATTAATCGATTATGCCAGTCATTTGAATATGACTATTTGAATTAGTCTAAATTAATTGCAAAAAATTAATCGATTAATCGGGAAAACGATTAAATTAATTACAGTATTACAAAAAAAAATATTTTCTTAATGTATTTTAATATATCTTAGAGAAGACCCCATAATATTTGTGTCGCATCATAAAGTTTTCAGAATATACCATGATTGCAAACTTAACTTTTTATACTCGTATCAAGTCAACAATATAGTATCAAGAGTGTCTTACATATTAAGACGACTGTTCAATTTAAGTATTTTCCTTTCTTTAAATGTGGAAAAGCGGATAGAAATACCGTTGTGTCTTTCACTATTTTTGTATGGAATTGGATTTTTTCAGGAATGTCACAACAAAACATTTCAAAACTTCGTATTTTCAGAGTAGTGCGATTTATTTATGGCCTTAACTATAGGGACCACATTTCAGCTTATGTAATTTGGGTTCAGAGTTTTATAGATCTGCGAATAATTACTCAGTTTTATAAAATAATCAAATATGGCAAAAGAAAGATTTAATTTTGGTCGCTTTTCTAGAACCAATATTTTGATATGTCCAATTCACTTTACTTTATACATGAGCCGATCATTCGTAGTAAAAGTTGCAAGAATTTGGAATAGTATGCTTTCGCAGGTTTAATAAAAATGTTTGTCAATTTGTGAATATAGTAAAAAAAACAATTATAAGCAAGTTGTAACGTTACTAAATAAAACTATATCAGACTATTGGAATTTAGTTTAAATTGATCTAATGTGTCATTATTTGTGCAAAAAAATTTGGGTTTGAAATTTATATTTATTAATAATGTTACGAATAATAAAATCTGGCAACCCCTGTAGTTGTTTCCATATGCGCGTGGTGAATAAGCTAATTCAACTAATGGTGTGTTTATAGAAAAAAAAAAACTACAAGTTAGCCAACACAAGCTGAGCAGCCTCATTGGCTGCGTTGGTAGAGGTGCGTACTACAAAACAAGGGGTCCGAGTTCGATACCGCATTCGGACATGCGTGCAACGAAAAAAATAATAGTTGTTATAAGCAATTAAACATTAGTAAACAGCAGTACAAACCTCCCGAGAGGCAAGAGACGATTATTGTGTGAAGCCATGGCAGATAATTTAGTGGAGACGTCCAATTTAATATAAGAGCAACAAATAATCGTCAAGAAGCCCTTTTATAATACAAAGTAAGAACGGTAGCGGTTGCGCAGGGAAGTGTAACAGTAACAACAAAGTGTATGGCAGACGTGTGTTGTGGCTATTGGATTAAAGGAGAAGACTGGCTAGGATAAAAGGGGTAGTGGAGATGTCTGTGGATGGTTAAAGTTACTAAACAAGGCATCGAGTAGTTCATGTCTCGCCGGAGTAACACAGTAGTGTAGCGTGGATGACTGCGGTTGTAATAATAACGCATGTTTAGTAAATATGAGACCAAGGGTTCACAAGACCGTTAGGATCAAGAAGTATAGCCAGAGAAAGCCATAAACTTGAATACATAATAATGAGCCACAGTGGTATTTGAAATCAAAAGAATCCGTACGTTTGTCATCATAAAAAGGAAAAACGTAACAATATTTTAAAATAAAATTATTTGTATTGAGCATAAATTTTAATTTAATTTATTCGGGATAAAAAAATTAAGCACGATATATTTTTAAAAATTAATTAATTTAAATAAATATTCCAGTGGGATACAATATTATGACAAAAACTTTCCTTCTTTTAGTAATTTATTTCAAGATACTTTTTTTTTTAATTTCGTAAAATTATTTCCTTAAATAAATGTCAAAACTTATATTTGGTTGTGATTAATTGAAACTTGAAGGTCATGTGTTTAACCAAACATGTGCTTCTGTATTTCGTCATTTATCCACATCTGCCTTTAATCGCATGTAATTGGATAAAAATGTGCAGAAGGAGACAAGTAGATAAGGACACAAGGACACAAGCCAAAGGTTTATTATATTGCCTTCATCATACTGCTATTGCATTCTTGTTCATTTATCAATATGTCAGCCACAACGATTAATATAAACTTTACTCACATATTTTATTCGTTTTTTTTTTATTCTCATTTTATTAAACTTTGTTAAAGCTGGGAGACCAAGTCAAGTCAAACCGCTGCTAAAACTATTTTAACTATGGCAATCATACTACCATGCTTGCCATAGTCTAACAATATTATAAAACAATGTTAGTAAAAAAAAAAAAATTATAGTTGTTGTAAACGAGCTTCCTTCATTATTTTAATAAGAATTTTTCTTTGAAAGTTTTTTCTTTTCAATAGTTATTTTTTTATTTGTAAAAGAATTTGTGTAAGTAATTCTATTTATTAACAAATTTTTTAGTTTGATTAAATTTCTCATGCACTTTACTTGTTTATAATTTATATATTTTGACAATTCATCAAATTTTTTTGGCATTTCTTTAATATTAATTATCCAGTTTAGCACAAAATTCTTTTTGAGGACAAAAAAGAAATCAATTTGCAGTGGCAAATCATTTTACGCAGTTGAGTTTATAAAGAAAGAAAAAGAAACAATTAAGAGTGCTATATTCGGCTATGCCGAATCTTATATTCCCTTCACCATCTATGTAAATCTAGTTTAGTGAAGTAACTCCAATCAAAAAGCCAAATACTGGGGTGACAGAGAATTAAAAAATTAAAAAAAATTGATACTGCATTTATATAATTTTATACAAAAATTACATCGGCTCTTAAATTATACCCATATTGATATTTTGAAAAATTAAAAAATTTCAGAGCCTCGTCACTCGAAAAATATGGACGAGCACCAATTTCTTCCAGGATGTTTTTTTCTTATTTTATAATTCTATATCGCTGCATATATTTATTTTTTTTTTTTTGATTGGATTTACTTTATTACACCAAAGGACAGAAAAAAATTAAAGGTAGGCGTGGTGTTTTGCCTGCTGCTGGACATGGACCGATCATGCAGATTTTCAATAGCACCTCTTTCGACACTATATCTGATCGATTGACATATTTATTTTTTTTTGCTTCGGCAAACTTGATTTTAACACTAAAACGGACAGACAGACGAACAGACGGACATCGTTCAATCGACTTCGCTATGCATAAGAAGTCATAAAGTATTTATGAAAAACTTAAATAAACCCTTTTTCCACCTGTGGTGGAAGGTATAAAAATAGTTAAGAGAGCCTTCAAAAAACTACATTTAAATATCAATACTGCTTTTTTCTGCGGCGTTCCAAACAAATTCTTTATTTATTAATAAAACAACTATACCCGGAGTGATTCGCTACCCCAATAAAAATAATCGTTTCCCGTCTTCTAATCCAGCTATTTTTTTTTTTCGATTATGCATATTAATATGAAAGGTACTTGCTACGTGCAAAATTTCAAGACTTTAGCTGGACTATGCATATTTAAAAAAAAAGTTTAAAGTTCTACGTGCTGAATTACAGCAGAACTTTAAACCTTTGCCTTGTGTCCTTGTCTACTTGTCTACTTGTCTCCTTCTACACATTTTAAAGGCAGATGTGGATAAATGACGAAATACAGAAGCACATGTTTGGTTAAACACATGACCTTCAAGTTTCAATTAATCACAACCAAATATAAGTTTTGACATTTATTTAAGGAAATAATTTTACGAAATTAAAAAAAGAAAACTATCTTGAAATAAATTACTAAAAAATTAAAAATTTTAGTCATATTATAGTATCCCACTGGAATATTTATTTAAATTAATTAATTTGTAAAAATATATCATTTTATTTTTTTTAATCCCGGATACATTAAATTAAAATTTATGCTTAATCAGGCATGTTCTGAAAATCACAAGATTTCAAATCAATTGTGATTTTAAAATCACAGTTGTGGTTGATGGTGTTCTGAAAACCACAAAAGTTTTAACTTTTCGTTGTGATTTCACCTCTTCGAAAACACAAGAAAACAGCTGGTATTTTGTTTTAGTTTGACGAAATTTTTTATGTATTAAAAATTATAAGTGTTTTTCTTAAAATATAAAGTGAAAATAAATTAAAAGTATTGCTTTGATAAAAAAACTAAAAAAACTGATAACAAAAAAGTAAATGCAAAATCACAAAGCAAATAACAATATTTCTTGCAATAGAAAGTGTCTTTAATTTTTTCATAATTTTATAAATTCTTTGGTGCCAATTGCTAATTTTCCTATAAAAATCAATAAAAATCATTTTAAGGTATTTATATTATTAATTTACTGCGAAGTTCAAAATAAAGTGGTTGAAAAAATAACCAAGTGATTGTAAATCGGCAGGCATTTAGCTGACTGGTTTAAAATCACAAAAATTTTAAAAGTTTTGTATGCAGAACAGCTTTCTTGTGATTTTAAATCACTTTCACAAAAAGTGATTTTCAGAACATGCCTGAATATAAATAAATAATTTTATTTAAAAATATTAATAAATATAAATTTAAACCCCACATCTTTATGCACAAATAATGACACATTAATTCAATTTAAACTAAATTCCAATATTCTGATATAGTTTTATTTAGTAACGGTACAACTTGCTTATAAGTATTTTTTTTTTTACTATATTCACAAATTGACAAACATTTTTATTAAACGTGCGAAAGTATACTATTCCAAATTCTTGCAACTTTTACTACGAATGATCGGCTCATGTATAAAGTAAAGTGAATTGGACATATCAAAATATTGGTTCTAGAAAAGCAACCAAAACTAAATCTTTCTTTTACCATATTTCATTGTTTTATAAAACTGAGTAATTATTCGCAGATCTATAAAAGTCTGAACCAGAATTACATAAGCAGAAATGTAGTCCCTATAGTTAAGGCGATAAATAAATCGCACTACTCTGAAAACACGAAGTTTTGAAATATTTTGTTGTGCCTCTCCTCTGATCCAACCAGTTATTTGCAAAATTGTGCACACTGTAAAGGTCGTTTCTTGTACAAAATTTCAAGGTTCTGATTATTGTTTTTTATTTGCAAGGAAAGAGCTACGCCCACTTGATGTATGAAGAAACTTGATAGTCTGTTTTGCTCATCGGTTCGCTGGTAATCAACTGCAAGAATTTTAGACATATTGGTCAATTGGCGTAGACAGTTATAGCTTTTCGACAAACAAACAAACCAATATACACGCTTCGTTATTTATATATTTTAAGAACAAAAAATCTGATAACGAAAAAATTATCTTAAATCTACTTAACAAATGTTTTGATCTCTATAACATAAATTTTTAATTTTTTTTACTTAATTTTCGAAAAAAAAAAATGTTGTACTTCTTAAACCAGAACGAAGTGCTTTAAATAATTGCAAAAATAATTTACCAACTTGACACTTAATTTAATTTTGCATTCTACCCAAGTCACATTAAAAAATAAAGTAAACCAAAAAAGAATAAAATCTAAAAGAGAATATTAAAATGAAAAAAACTTTTCTGTTTGGTAATGAAGTTAAGATTTTAACTGGACAAGAAGCACCATCAAAACAAATAAAAAAACTTCTTAAATTCATTTATAAATAAAAGACTTTTTTTATTCCTTTTTAGTTGTTGCTAAACTTTAACAACAAATTATCCTTTTCCTTGAAACAATGACTGCCAACAAAATAAACAAAAAAAAAAAAAAAAAAATAATAAAAAATTAGTTCTGTGTAAATTGCTGTGTGGCGTCAATGTGTCAACAATTAACAACAAATGTCGAAGTCATAAGTTTCTACGACAGAAGGGATTAGTTTTTTGTTTTCTACCATAATGGACAATCAAAGTTTATATATGTTACACAGAGCTTCACTTTCACTCACACACAAGTATTTAAGTTCGACAAGAAGTAAAACAAAAATTTTCTGGTTCTGATTTTAGTTGTTGGCCCTTTAAACTTTACAGTTAATTGTCGTACATTCCGTCAGTGTTGAAAAATCTTCTTTAGCTTCATTTTTAAATAAATTAAGTAAATAAAACATTGTTGAAAAAAAAACAAATTTTACTCTTTATTCATTATTTCTTTTATTCATTAGCTTATTTCTTTGCAGTTACCAAACAAACAAGACTAAAGTGTTGTTATAACAAATAGCTAGACAGCATTTTTAATGCTGTCAACAACAAAACTAACAAATAAATTAAAATAATAGAAAGCGAAAATATTCAATAACATCACGGAATGTGATGTACAGAATTATTATTTTAGAAATCAAAGTGAAAGTGTAATTAAGGGACGTCTAGCCATGAGGCCATAACCTGACGGTGGTTAATATGATACAAATCGAGTAGCAACTATGATCACACGATTTTTGGTACCGTGCGTTGCACTGTATCGCGAAAATCTTACAAGTGCCACGCCCACCTCCCATACCACCTAAAATTAAAAACTGTAATCATTTAGAAACTAGCGATACGATAAGATAGAAATTTTGCATGTCAACATACTTAATAATATTGTAACAAATTGCGAGGTTTACAAAAAAGTCCGTCAAACGATACGCCTACCTCCCATACAACCATAATTAAAACATTGCCATAACTCTAAAATTAGTAATTGGACAAGCACCACGACCACCTCCCATACAGTCTAAATTAAAAAATAATACAATTTGAAAATTAGTGATCAGATAGCAGCAAAATTACAAAAAATTTATTTAGTACGCAAGGACTTACCTCCTCCCAAAGTACTAAGCGTAAAGGAACAAAAGAAGTAACAAACATATATTTATCATTGGTTTTTTTATTTTAAAATTTTTGTTTGTATGTGTACACTATGACCAATACTGCTGACATATCCCCACTTGCATTCCAGAACTACAGGGTCCGCCATCTAACGTTTTTTTTCAAGTGGTGATTATTTCGTGAATAGTAACACTTAGCTCATGTCTGATTTGACATATAATTAGTTTTATCCTTCCGCTGCACGAATATGGTTGTGTATACGGTTGAAAAACGCTGGAAAATATGCGACATTACTTTGCGAATGTGTACGAAAATTGCGTAAGGATTTTGGAAGAAGAGAAGCACCGTCGGCTTCGTATTTTCGTTATCTTGTAATAAAACTAAAAGAAACTGGCATCCTCATAGATAAACCAAAGCGTGAAAAGCCAAAAACAGAGCGTACACCCGTCGTTCTCAACAATTGAAGATTTCGGAGACATCATTGAGACGAATTTTGCATATAGACCTTGGTATGACACCATAAAAAGTTCAATTGATTCAGGTGTTGAACCCAACTGACCATCCATTGCGTTTTCGCTTCGCTTTCGTTTAGCATTTCAAAAAAAAAAAAAAAGTTATTTGGCGGACCCTTTATATCTTTTTCAGTATCAACATCATGAACATCTAAACTGCTTCTTACAGTTTCATCAAAAATCATTTGTAAGGGAACCTCTCCAAAAGTTTCTGATACTTGAATGTCATCAGGCAAAATCTTTTCTTTAGCATGCTAAAGCACTTCTCATTAGCATCGAGTGTTTTTTTGAAGCCCGATAGAACTTTAAATTATAAAAAATAACACTAAAAGTTAAATTTGTTCTTATTATTTTCAGTAAACTCTGTCAAATCATTCTGAATAGACTCACGCTCGAATAACGCTATCATCCAAGTTGACTTTAAAATTCAGTCATCAATTCGAGCAACTTATAAACGACTTTGTGATTTCTATAGTGAACATAATCTTTTGGCAAAATTGCCACGTATGGAGCCAGACCAATCCACAACATACCCTTTAGACTCCATTGCATCCAGAAAAATGCACAGTTTGATGTGGTTTGCACGCTCGTGGCATCATCAAACGTTATTTCTTCAAAAATAAGACCGAATCTCAAGTTACGGTTAATGGAAATCGTTACCGCACCATGATCAATTATATTTTGTTTAAAAATGTGGATGACAATGATCCGTACGAAATGTGGTTTAAGCAAGATAGCGCTACGTGCCCTGCTGCAACCACAACCATCGAGTTATTGAAATCAAAATTTGGCGATAAGTTAATTTCAAGAAAAAAAACCTGCCTCTTGGCCTCCAAGGTCGTGCAATTTGACATCTGTCGATTATTTCCGTGAAGTCACTGGTTTATGCTGATAAACCAGCAATAATTGGAGCTTTGCAGGCCAATATTGTTCGTCTTATTCGTTACATAATGCCAGCAGTACTTGAAAAAGTGAACCAAAATTACGCGTCCAGAATGCGCTGCGTCATCAGCAGTAGCGGTGTCAATATGCCCAAAATCCTTTACATTTATTAATGCCATGTTTTGATCTTTCGTATAAAAAAATTCTTTATTACAATTTAATTTTTTGTGTTATTTTTTAATATTTAAAGTTCAATCGGGCTTAAAACCACCCTTTAATTAAATCTTTTGCCCTTTCTGCTGCTTTTCTGAAGTGCTTCAGATGAAGTAGAACCGTCTAGTTCTTTCACTCGCCTCCTTTTTGTTCTCAGTAAACTCTCTTTATAAGAAATATTCGGTCGTGACACAGTGCGTTGTTCCTTACTTGAGCTTATTTAATGTCCAACTTTATAAAGGGCCGCAGCTATAGCCATTGTAGAAATAATTATTTGTTTATGTTTATTTATGTGGCGAAACGTGTTGATATTAACCGTTTGTCTGAGCACAATTTTCTCTTTGTCGTCCGGGATGTTTAAACTTTTTTAGGGAGACGTAGAGTTAAATCAGGTCATTTTTCAAAAATACAAAAAAAAAGAAGAATATATTTTTTAATATATAGAATGTGGCATAACACAATGTGAGATAATAATACGTCTTATATTTCGTTTATTGTTTATTTCCTTTTTTCAACTACTGTCATGAATTCACTCGTATTACGCAATCTGATAACACTTATGCTACAATATTTGTTGTGTTCTGCTTTTGTCCCATTATTATATGACTGAATTAAACATTGTTATTGCAACTTTTACAATATTTTAAAAATTCATGGAATTTATAGAAAATGAATACTTTAAATTTTTTTTTTATTATTTTTGCAAAGAGACTAAATTTATGTTTTATTTGTGACATGATATAAATGTATGCCTTTTCTTTTGGACCAGCCAAATAATTCTCCGGTCCTTCAAGATTCTAGAAGAGCAGAGGAGTAATTTAAAATATTAAAAAATAAATGTACACTCAATTTGTGTGAGAAAAAGTTAAAAACAAATTTCTAAAAACGTATTTTTACAAAGTGTACATTTTAGAATTTTTTTCTAATGCTTTAGTTCTTAATTTATAATTTAGTTACCAAACATTAAATCTCCAAAAGGAATTAAATATAATTCGGCTTTTTGTGGTCTTAAACAACAATGCAGTAAGACTCTTTCAGTTGTTGCAAAATGTTTTTAAATGATTTAGAAATATATGTATAAAAATACAATTATAAAATAAGTTACCAGATGTTTCGATATTAGAACTACCTAGACGTTTTAAGCCGCCTATAAATAGAAATCACCGTCGTGAGCAGTATAGCAGTAGTAAGCTTTGTATTATTTTGCAGACGTGCGTTGGCCCTCAATAATCAATATTGGTAATTGAAATAACTAGTCGGGATAATAGAAAATAGCACGAAAAAAATATTTTATTTTAAAAATTAATTAATATAATAAAAATTACCGTTATTTAATTTAATTTAATATTTGCCAAGTGTCCGTGTATATAAATACATTATCGTTGTGTTTTGTGATATTTTATTTTTCATTCTCTTTCAACTGTATAAAAGAGCCGAAAAAAAGTCAGCCGTATACAGTGGAGAAAGAAAAATAGAATTACTGTTGGTTATTGTTGTTTTTGCTTAAACTTTGATCTTTGTCTTTGCTTTATTGTTTGGAAAAAAAATTTTAGTTTATTTAAAATGTTTGTCAGAAGAGTTAAGTAAGCGGTAACGAAATGGCCATCGAGACGTGCTTTGACGCTCAAAATAAATATCGGTAACTTAAATAATTAATCGGGATAATAAAAAATAGCACCAAAAAAAAAATTTTATTTTTAAAATTAATTTAATTAATTTAAAATTATTATAAAGTTGAGTGGATAAAGTCACATCGAAGATAATAAATGTTGGCATCTTTTATATGCAAATAAAACTACCCAATGGGCAACTAAAACTTAATAGTGTATAAAATTCAACACAGCCCAGCATAGCACATTCTCTTATACAAATTAATGTTGGTCACAATCAAACAGTTTTATTTTCGTAATATTAGTGTGTTATTTTTGTTAATTTGATCTTTACCATCATATATTATTTACCATAAACCAACAGTGTAGTATTTAGCGACTTTTTACCCCAGTCAAATTTAAATTCGACTTTCACATATTAAACTTCTTTCTCAAGCCTGTAAAAAAATGTTTAATTATGCATTTGATAAAATATTTCAATTAAATATTTTTTTATCCAATTTGCATAAATAAGTTCAATGTATGTATTTTAAATACTTGATTTAAAAGTTTAGTGTCGTTCCCATTTCAATTAAATAATGAATAATTGAATTCATGTAAAATGAGTGTTTTTTGTCCAACAACCTGACATTTGATGTTCGTTGAATATTAATAAATAAATGTGTGTGCTTTAATTTAAATATTTTGTTTTTCATTTTAAAAACATGTTTGTGTTTGCATTACATTTAATATTGTTGAAAAACAAATTAAAAAACCGCCAACTTTGAAAATAAAAAAACAGACAGACACAAAAAATGTGCCATGAATTTGCAATCAAGAAAAATGATTCGTAACCTTGTTTCTTTTGACATATTTAATGAATATTTTGAAAATAACAAATATACATACATATGTATACATACGATATATACGTGTGTAAGAACGTGAGTACAAATATTACAAAAAACTTTTGTGAAAAAAAAGGTGGAAAGAAGAAATATGCAAAAGGTTGGTGCTTAACGTTTCCGTATTGATCAACCATTAACCGTTCACTATAAATTTAAAATTGTAAGCTCAGTTGCTTTGACAATGGTCTTTGAAAGTGGCTGAACGAAGCAAGACACATCATGTCGTTTAGTCACTTAAAAAGAAAATATTTTTTTAGTGAAAATTTTCAAAGTAGAAAAATTCTTTAAAGGCTTTAATAAAATCTTTTGTAATTTTTAATATTTCGACCACAAAGTGTAAAAATGTAACCCTATTGTCTGACACAGTTCTCTATAATTGGAATCATAGCAGAAAGTCTTTTGTCATTTTTACAGATAGTGTATCATAATAGCCGTTTTAATAACAAGTAATAAAATTTAAAGGGTATTCCAAGAGTGACGTAGTATTTATAAACCCTTTTTGAACAGTGATAGTCAGACACATCAAATGTTCACGGTGTTTGTAAAACTGTGTACCATACGCTATAGCAGCAAGTAGAAAAAATGAAACTTTTTTCAATCGTAGCAAAACGCTTTCCTTTCATCGGTGTCATCAGTTTTGGGAAAAGGAAAAAGTCGGCGGGGTCCAAGTCCGCTTAATATGGTGGTTGAGGCATGATAACGGTTTTGTTTTTGGCCAAAAACTCACGCACGAGCATCGATGTGTAGGCTGGTGCGTTATCATGGTGCAGAATCCATAACTGTTTTTTTCTACGAAATTCTGTGCGTGTCTAACGAATTGCTTCACGCAAACGGCGCATAACTTCAAGGTATTATTCCTTATTGACCGTACGACCTTGTGGCAGTAATTCATAATGCACTACGCCATTGCAGTCGAAGAAAACTGTGAGCAAAACTTTTATATTTGACCAAACTTGACGTGCTTTTTTCGGTCTTGGCTCTTCTGGACGCTTCCGTTGAGATGATTCGGTTTTGGTTTCAATGTCGTAACCATACATCCATGATTCATCACCAATTATGACCTTTTTGAGGAAATCTGAACATTGTCAACGACTCCTGGGCGGTGTCCATGCGACGTTATTTTTGCTCAAAATATAGCAATTTTAGAACAATCTTCGCTACCGCACATTTCATACCTAAAACATTCGTGTAAATTGCTTAGCATAGGCCGAACGATATGCCAACATCATCAGCAACCTCTCTGTTAATGATTCGATGATTGACATTTTCTCGGCCTTCCTTAAACCGGTTATACTACAATTGAACTTGTGTGCAGTCAATATTGCAAATCTTCTTGCGCATTTAATTTTATTTTTTACACAAAACTTAATACAGTCCCTTTAAAATCGAAGAGCACACAACAACACGACTAACCTTTTTTTTTTTCAAAAATAAACTGACAATCCAAAATGGCTGATATTGCCAACATAACAGAAAAAAAAATGCGAAAATCGAACATACCTAACTCGCGAAATTTGAAAATAACGATTATTTTTTGATCAGACCTCGTATTTGTAGTACTTAATTTGTTTTCTTATTTTTTAATTCTGTGTCACCTCAACATTTGCTTTTTTGATTGGAGTTACTTCACTAAACTAAGTTTACATAATAAATAAAACTAAAATATAAAGGGTGTAATTATTCTGACGTGATTTTAACTTGTGTATACGGATTTAGTTTTTAAACCGTAGTAGACAAATATTATTGTGTGTACAAATGTGCCCGCTATAAAAATAAATGTGAAAAATAAATTTTAAAATTATAGGGTATTTTTATGGAGGCAGTTATTCATACATATATGGTCTTATTTTCTAAAATATATTAGGCAGACGGCTGAAATTTATTTAGAGTTTGAACTGATATGTATAAAAGAAATTAAAATAAAATTAAATAAAGGGTGTTCTCAAAGTAACGTAATTTTTACATAGGTGGCTTTTATTGCCTGAGACTGTAAATTGAAGCAGAGTATATATCGCTAGTTCATAAAAAAATTATATATAAAAATTAATAGGTGTTTTAATAGTTACGTTATTTAAAGCACCTTATTTTAAATTTATTCAAATTTTTTATTATTGTGGCCGGTGTAATCAACTTCGTTGCTTAAAAGGAATTATTTTATAAAATTAGTTACTGTTTCAATTATGATATTTATTTATTATTAAATAAAATCAATTAAAATTTTTATCAAACAAACAATTATGTTGTTTGGTAATGAACTTTTTTCCATTGAAATCTGCAATGGTTTGGTAAAACGTTATGAACCCTTTTTTATAATGCATTGATTGAAATAGTTCTGTTGAAAATTTTTCGTTTAATGAAATTTTACTTTTTTTCGGCTTTTTGGTTCTTTTTAATTAATTTTCTAAAAATTTTTAGAAAGAAAAATTATTTACAAATGTATGCGGACATTTTCCAAAGAAAACAAGAAAAATTAGACGCTAGCAGAATGAAATGCAGCATTTTCTGGACCGCCACATCCTTCATCAGCATTCTTTGCCACAAATGCAACTTTTTTTTATTTTTAATTATTCATACTTGTTTGCTCACAACATTATAGACACTGTTTCAGTATCATATTGACTTTTATGAATTAAGTATGAATGTAAATACGCGGTGCCTAGCGTTTGTTTTAATTTTTAATTTTTTCCCTGACCAGGATTCGAACCATCGATTTTATAATTAATGAAAAGTTGCATTTGTGGCTATCAAATTGCTAGCACAAAAACAACAACAAATGTTCAAGACGAGTTACAAAGAGAATGACAAAGAAAAAAGCTTTAAGTTGTGTGTGAACTTCGTCTCACCAAATTAACATTAAAATTAGTTGGTTAAATAGATGATGTTTACGACGTACATAACATAAGGTAGATAGATGCAAAGAATGCTGATGAAGGATGTGGCGGTTCAGAAAATGCTGCATTTCATTCTGCTAGCGTCTAATTTTTCTTGTTTTCTTTGGAAAAATTTTTAGAAAATTAATTAAAAAGAACCAAAAAGCCGAAAATAAAGTAAAATTTCATTAATTTATAAAATCGATGGTTCGAATCCTGGTCAAGGAAAAAATTAAAAAAAAAAAACTTTTTTCGTTTTTGAATCAATTTAAAGTTCATGCTTATTTTCTGACTACTAACGACTGACTGTCTGGCATAATAAGATTTTTTCTGCATGGCTTCTGAGTTTCCAACTGATGCTAATTTTTAGGACAAAAATTTATTTCACAAAACGTGGCGTATTTAGGCATAGAAGTTATCTCTGCATCTGGTAGATCTTTTAGTTTTTAAATATCGATTCCAAAATTGTAATTGGTTTTAAAGGTAAAAATAAAAATAAATTTAAATAGTAATTAAAATAAAATCCAACTAAAAGGCCAAAACCAACTAATTGTATTATATATCTCATAAAAAAAAATAGTTGCAAATTAAAGCTTAATAAATATTCGTTCATGTTTTTTAATATAAAATCTTTGAATCCTTAAAACTAATTTGTATACACATTTACAATTTAATTAATTTATTTATGCAATTATGTTAGGATTTATACAATTTAAATCAATAATTAAATAAATCTATTTGATTTAAATTGTTTCTAATAATTTTTAATCAACGTCAACTGTTTGTTATTAAATTCCATTGATAAATGCAATTTATTTAATTTGAATATTTGCAATAAAAACCATTTGTTTTATTATGAATTAAAATACACAAAGTAGATTATTTTGAAAAGTATTGCATATTAAAATTAAATGAAATTTGATTTAAGCAATACAAATCGATTTGTCTATTATTCTAACAGAAATATCATTTTCAATATAAATTCAGGCATAGAAATAATAGCTGAAAACGTAAGACGTATAACAGTTTTTACACAGGTGAATTTTATACTAAGACGAAAGGCGTTCCTTTGATTTAAATTTTTCGAGATATTTTTGTATTAATTTTTGCTATAGGAAGCATTTTTTTAAATTTTAAAATGGTGCCCTTAACGGTTCATAGTATACGTAAAAAAGTAGAGTATTTTATGGTGACACCCTTTATTTTTTTAAATTATGAAATTATGGTTTCGAACAGGACCAATCTGTAAGTATCACCTTTCAAATAAAAAAAAATTAAACTGGGTTCACGAGTTACTGAGTTCTGCGGGCACAAACATAAAAAAGTAACATTCAGACCAAATAAGCATTGAGACGTTATCAGGATAATTAAAAAAAATATCACAAAGGTTTTTTTTGAAAATTAAATAATTTCAAAATATTCCCTTGTCTTTAATTTGATCACCTGCTTTTTTTTGAGTTCGGATAAAAATAAAATAGCATTTGTTGCTAAACCAGCGGTTAGCGAAATAGATGAACAGATGATGCTTACAACGTACCAACTACTTAAGGTTGCAAATAATGCCAATTACAGATGTAGCGATCCAGATAAAGCGGTATTATATTCTATCAATATTTTACTTTACCTGACTTATTTCAAAATTTACACACAAAACATTATAAATAAAAAAATTTTTTATTACTTTATAAATTAAGTAAACTTAAGCCGTATAAAAATTGTTTATTCAGTTGTAATACTAATACAAAAAAAACAAGTTTTTGTTCTGTTTAAAAAATTTTATTGGTATTTAGATTTAAATTTAATAAAATTTTTTTAATTGACTCAATTACATATTTAATTGAAAAAAAAATATATATTTTTTAATTAAATAATTACTTAAATCCATTATATTGTTGTGAAATTATAATTTCTTATTATAATTTCTTATTAAAATGCGGTCCCGAGAGGTTTTTTTAAATATTTGTACAGAAATTCACTTTATTTTTACTTTTTATGGTTAGGTTTCTTATATCTAATCCAATCAACCAATTTCTAGATCAATCTATTTTTTTATATTTCTTCTTCTCATCTCCCTTTTGTCACTCATCAACTAGTGATATCCCATCTGGTATGTGCTCCCACGAACAAATTAACGAAACTCGCTTACACGAGAAACTTTACAACAATATATTTAACTTAAAGCAAAGAAATTAATTTCTTAATAAATTAATAATTGAATCAATTAAAAATTTAATAAAATACCACTCTGAAAACAAATAACCCCCTTTAGAAGGTAAATAATTTTTATCTGTTTGAAAAAGTTCATCTAACAATTAATTTCAAAATAAAGAATATTACAAATTATACATAATTTTATTTTTAACTTCTGAAAATATGTTTCTTGCTTCTTTAAAAAAATTGCGAAAGCCGAGAAACCTATAAATTATTGATTGAAGCAGTATTCAAAAATCTTATGATTAATTAAAATTCGACGCTTATATAATTTCTAGATTTTAAGAACAAATAGTTTGTTTTTAATTAAATGTTGTATGATATTTTCCAGGTCTTATTGTTCTTTATCGGTTATTTTATTTCTGCAAAGTAGGTTTTACATATTTGCTTTCATTTTACAATATCTTTCAAATATTGCTTTTTATTTCATTTGAGTCTTTGAACGACTTTAACAAAAATTCTTTTAAAGTGATATAAAACTTTTGTATGCTAATAAGAAGAACTAAGATGACAACGAATGTTAAATTGTAGATAAATAAACTGCACTGCATCAGTAATAAATATCTGTCATAGATTTCATAATTTCTTATTTTTTTGTGTAACTTTGAGATTATTCCTAATAATTTTTTCTTTGGCATTTGCAGCTACTCTATGCCATTTGTATTCGACATAACTACTTCAAAGCTGTCCATATTAAAAAAACAAAAAGTGTTCTACAACCTTTAGAGAAAAAAAAAAATAACATTGGAAATAAAAACTAACCAATCACTTGCTGCCGATAGTTTACTTTTTTTTATTTTTAATGGTTTATAACGAAATCCCCTTTGGCAGTTTTTTCTTCTTTCTTTCCAATTATGTTATTTTCAAATTTTACTAATATTTTCATGATAAATGATGTGTTTAAAACGAATAAATGGTGTAGAAATGTGTAGTAGTTTATTTTAGTTTTCTTTTTTCCTTTTCGCCACTTAAACCTTAGAAAAGTATGCTAATAGTGGAAGTAGTATGTCCTAAAATTTAGTTTAAGTTGGACACAAATGCTTGTACGTACCTACATACTCACAGAATTAGATATTTAAATAATCTTTTATATTTGTAGTAGTTGACTTTCCTTAGTAATTTTTTTTTAACTAAGAATGCATATGAGGATTGTCTGCTATGAAAGGAACGGAAAGTGATTTAAATTGCTTTCACTTTATTGTGCCAATTACAATGTTCGTTTTCGAGTAATGAGTCACAGTGCTAAAAATGAATGGTTTTTACTATTTATTTAGAGCTGTCATTTGATAAAAAATAATTCGAATACTTTTTTTTAATTTTTATCTGAACGAACAAAATATTTTAATTTAGAATAAAAATTATTCGAATGATTTTGATAAAATATTCGAATAAATTTTTTTTAAGTTATTCGAATAAAAAATTTTTCGATTAAATTTATATAAAATCAGATTTTAAAGATATTTAATATATAGATCCAAGCCGGTTTGATGGATTTCGCATGTTTTCGGAGTAGATCCCCATTGCAATCATGAATAGAAGGGCCCTTAAATTATACCTGGGCAACGCTGGGTACCATAAGTACTATTCATATTTTTTAAAAAAGACAATATTTAATATTGAAATGTGTAAGTAAATAATAACTTGGATATTTGCCCATCTCTATATAACACACACCTTTAAAATGAAAAATCAGCACTGCTTTTTTTGTATCTAAAACATAATCCAATATTTTTAATATTTTTAAATGGCTAAAGTATAGCCCTTAGCTCTGTTGTTATAGATATTAAGAGGGATTCAAATATAATTATAATATTTTTAATATCGTTACAAGCAAAAAAACAAAAAAAAAAAAACACAAAATACCCGAACTTTTTAGTCTCTCCTAATGCTAAGTCTATGTTCACACAAGTTTGTTCACTACATTGTTAGTTTTTCAAGTAGCTTGATTTAAAAAAATATACTTAACTGCAAAATGCAGTACTTTTAAGTTGGGAAGTAAATAGAGAAGAGTACTATTTAAGTATATTTTTGTGTTGTTTTTTCTGCACATTTAAAATACTCTTATAGAGTATTTTTTCTTCTTCTGGTAGGTTGGCCTGACAATTAATAGAGAAGGAAATTAAAAAAGAGAATCATAAGTGGTAAAAAAATAGAAATAAAATATGTTGGCAAGTTAAAACCTTTTGTGATAAACAAATAAAAATATAATGAAAGTGTATTTAATATCTTTTCACAACAAAAACAAAAATACGAAAAATAGTTAAAAAATATGCAAATTTATAATTTGGAATCTTTCTTATTTTAATTAACTTTAATCATGCTTGATTCCTTCAAATATTAATATTTCATGATATTCTCATGAAATATTTTTTATTTAAAACTACAAATTGTACAAATGTATAAAATATATTTCATAAGAATAACATGAAATATTTATATTTGGAGCAATCAAGTACAGTTAAAAATTTTTATAAGGGCAAAGAAACTTTGCATGCAGTATTTATATTCACAACTAGAAGGAGCTGCCAGATCTTTTTATATTAGTACGATATAGACGTTTTTACTCGCCTAAAATATATATTGCAATGGAAAGCGATATGCCAGTATAAAGTAAAATATCGAACAAAAAATTTTTTGCGAAACATGGTAAAGTGTAAGTAACGTCTTTCAAGCAGCCTAATAACGAAATAGCTTTAAATAGGTTTGCAAATGTGGCCACAAAATGGGAGACGAGATAAAACTTAACATTGAGTAAGAGGGAAAATGGAAACACTATGTAAGATTCAAATTTCAGTATCTAGAGTCTTTTAACGGTTGGACTGTAAAAGACTTGTTAAGTGGAGCTATTTGAAAAGGAATGATATATAGTTGAATAGCTTCGCTGGGATATGGCAATATACTCTACCATCTGGTCGAGATAAAAATTGTTGAAAGATTTAAGCAGCCGAGCGGTTAAAATATAATGCAAATACATTTCAAGCTGCCTTAAAAATACGCAAAACGGTTAGCCCGTTACTGTACATGAAATATTTTTGGAAAAATTTGATGTTGGGGCAGATGGTAATCGATATGGAATTTTTGTCTGTATGTCCGTCTGTCTGTCTGTTTTCGCATATCAGGAAAAAAACTGCTGCTTGGATTTAAAAAAATTTTTGTGAGGAGGTCCCTTAGAGTTAATTTCTTAGAGAAAATAGAGATAAAAATGTGAAAGTACCCAATTTTACCGGTAAAATAGTACTAGAACAGTCTGCACATTTTAGTTTTTAAATGGAAAATTTTTAACGCTGTTTACAGAACTCTGCAATAAATACTCGTATGTAAAAATAAATTTTTCTAAGTTTGAATATTAATAAAATTAGAAATGACACGCAGACGAAATTGTGGGCACGCACTGCTAGTCTTAAATAAATGGGCTTATGTTTGATTGTAAGCAAACTGGATACTGCTCTGTTGATCGATCATCAGAGTGATAGTTCGTACAATTATATTGAAGATTTAATAAATGATTATAAAAAAATTATAAAACAAGTTTTAATTACAAAGATATTTTGGCTTAAAAATTTACTTGCTGCCTTTACTAATCTTAAAAGTTTGTGATCATCACGAAAAACTGAAATGTATTCTCAAAATGGTACGATTATTACTTCATCCTTTCCATAAAAAATAAAAACATAATTCTTATGTGTGCAAAACAAACACTGTGTGCTCTTCGAAAATATAGATAAATATATTGTGCTTGTAACGCCGATATTAAAAACTCAGGAATCTCAACATTTGTGTAAACTTATTTAAATACTTAAGTCATGGTTTAAGGTAAAAAAAAATTGTTTATTTAGTTCAGTAGCAATTTGAAACATGTACTTGGATTTTTTTCATTTACAATTTTTGTTTGTTTAGTGCATACTAATTTTGCTTGATGCTCTTTAACTTTAACTTTTGCTATAGTTTTGGTCTTTCTAAAACTTTTCTAATTTACAGAAGATGCATGTTTTTGCTGTTTAAGAAAGCGTGCATGCGAAATATCAGATATTTAAAGGGTTTAAATCATTTAGTAAGTGAAGAAAAATAAATGTATGCATTTAATTTTATAACTTCTAGATTAAATGGTATTAATTTAATTATATTCGGTGGTATGGCATAGTGTGTAAGAATATAACGTCCATTGACTTTATGTCTCACTTTATGGACATTAGATAGCTTTGATAAGTAGCTTTAATAATGTCCATGTACATTTTATCGTTTTTAGTATGGACATAGTATCACTTTTGAAAGTGTTATAATATCCGCAATTAAAACAACAGCGCTTCGCTTACTAAAGATATGCGGTATGGTATAACCAACAATGGCTTCGCTTGCTAAAGATTTTCTATAAGCCAGCTTATAAATCTGTTGCATCTTTTTTACATAGAACATCATAATATATATCCATAATATCTGTGGACGTTATGACTCTTTATGTTACGGCCGTAGGAGGTTTCCGACTAGCTTGTACCACGGTAAGCTCATCCCGGTGAGGTTCCAACCCTTCCCATTGGGTACGCCTCACATAAAAAATAACCACAAAAAATCCACAACAAACTAAAAAAAAACTCGCCAAAATAAAAACCAGAAAACACAACAAAACACGTTCATACAAACAGGACCTTCTAAGGCAGATGTTATGCCCGAAACTGCCCTCCCAAGCACGTCACAAAACACTGTTCCTAGAAATAAAAAATCCTTTTGTGAATCCTTATCCTCCCAGATTCCTCTGTCCTTAACTCACCTTCATGCCTTTTCCCTCTTTAAGTTAATCCAAAAACATAATTTTTCTTAATTTACATTATTACAATATTAAATTTTTATTTACCAAAAAACTTAATCCTATACAAATTTTTAAATAAGTGTTTACTTTTAACACACAAGTTATAATTGCCCTATTCACAAGCCTCCTAGTACGTGCTAAGTGCTAACAAAATACAACGGTGCTAGCTGTGTTGTTGGTAATTTTCATGCAAACATGCGATACAACACTTAGCACTTTTTTTCATATGTTTTTCAAACGTTGTATTTGTTTAAATGAATTATTATTTTTGTGTTCATGTGTGAATTATATTAAATTAATTTGAATTAAAAGATATTTTTATTAGTTTTATTTATTTAATTTATTGATTTGACTGATTTATTAGAAAGTTGAAGTTGAAAGTTGCCAATATAAAAACTGTTCTTTAAGATTTAATATTGCTTTAATGACTCGATTTCTAATATTTTGTATGGTACCGCCATCACCTATACCAAAAAGAGATGCTACCTTACGAACACAAGCACCATTTCCTGAGGATCCCAAGCAGTAATGTACAATTTTAAGCTGCAAGTCAATGCGTAGTTGGAGCCTTTCGCCAATTGTGTAAAAACCACGTCATTTTTTATAAGGCAAATTCCTCTGGCCGTAGTCGTATCATATGAAGAAATCTGTTTTCATCAAAATATCTTAAAACTCGATTATGCCATAATGATGATTTTGGTATCCCTCAATGTATAATTCTGCGACTGGAGAGCAAGTATATTAGGTTCATCCTAAAAATGTCTTGAATTTCATCCTCACACAAAAAATTTTTTGATTTAATTTTTTTTTGTTTTCTCCCCCATTTGGCTTATAAATAACAAATGATGAATAGCACTTTTCTTCTTCTTATTTACTTTTTGACGTATGAAGTACAATGTACAATGGCACACTGATACAATAGTTGTTCACAAAGAAGTAAACAAAAGGTAGTATGCAATACTACCTACACCTTAGCAGAGCTTGTGAATACGGCAAATATATTTATTAATTTTTCTATTTTTTTCTTACAGCAACAAAAAAAAACATACATATATTGGTCTTTATTGCAGAACTCTGATCAATTAACTATCAATTCTGATTTATTTTCCCACTTTAATTCTTACCCCGAAGGAGCTCCCTAAGGATATCAGATTTTCCTGCTAATTCCCCAGGAATTCTACGCAACAAAAAAAAAAAACTAATTGATAAGAGCTATATTCTTGTATTTTTTTTATAAATAAAACAAACTAAAAGCTTTTGACTTCCTTTTTCTTACTCATTACGGATAACATAAAAAAAATAGGCATGCCCTCTAACGGGCTATAGCAAATATTAAAAATTACTAAAAGATATACTTGATTGCTTTTAGGTGGTAAGAAAAGGTACAACTAAAAAATACGTAAACTTAAAATAACTTACAAATTAACCACTGATAAACTCTAAATAAATAAATTTTTAAATATTATATATAATTAAATGAATTATAATTAAATAAATTCCACTAATTTTTCGGTTTTTCTTATGTAAGATCTAATTTTGGTTTTGATTTTTTTTCTTTAAAGTTATTTTTTTGTTTTAATTTAATTTCATGCTTTTTTTATCCTGAGTTGATAGACAGCTTCTCATCCTTATTATAATTTTCTTCAAACATTTCGTATTTGTGGATTTTTTTTTTTGTTATTTTAATCACTTGCCATAAAATCAACACATTAAATACTCTTTGATGGACGTTATCTTCTTGAACGTTTTGACACAACTTCTAAAACAAAGGTATCTTAGGATGAAAAGAAAAAAATTATTTAATTAAAACTTTCGTTGAATTGATAATAACGTTATTAAAAACTATAAGTTTTGATTAGAAAATTGTTTTGTTGAAGTTAAAAACATTATGTTCTAATCGTTAAAATTCTTTCCGTTGCTTTTTTCCCTTAAAGGTGTGTTTAGACGGCGTGCATTAGTCAGATGGAATATCAAGTTTTCCATATGTAAATTAATAAACATTGCAAAACATAACATATATTATTTTCCTATGTGTTATAAGTTATAACTTATAACATGTGTTAGTTTTTTTTATTTACAGCACGCTCTATTTTAATATGTAAAACTAAATGACAACAGATGTTTTCAGTGATGCTAACTTCCACTTTTAAAATTTAGGCTTCAAATATTTTTACGATCAAAGTTAAATTGGGTTATATATCAATTAATATTATAATAAGAAATAATATTTTCGCACTTTAATGAGCAGAAACCCTTGAACCCTTTTTTAATATGATACAAAATTTTATTATTATTATTATATTAAAATTTAGTGTATGGAGATTATTAACGCTTATAGCTTTTTTTAAAGCAAATATTACAATTTTAACTCATAAATCGGGCCTTGTGAACTGCTTACTAGCGGCCTAGTGTTGTTGTCTTATTTTTATTTTTCTTGAATACAACTGCCTTAAAGAATCTTCTCTTTTACAATTTTTTTTAATATTTTTTTTCTTACCGTAAAGCTAGAAAACATGAAAATGTATATTTTGTGCTTAAAAAATGTTTAAGTGTTTGAAATCATTTGCACTCAATGCAAAATCAATTTTCGGCAATAACTGTCAAAGTGAAGTTATTAATGTTAAGTATGGTTAAACACAAGGCAACAACAAGTAAGTGCAAGTTTTAATAGACAAAATTGTTTTTAAAAAACAATTAGAAATTTTTTAACCAAGGAATAAATTAATTTCTTTAAAGTCAAACAGCCGCCATTCCTGACGAAACAAATTCTGGAAATCAGATTTTGGAGCAGTTTTTTGAGCTGTATATCACAAATAAGAAACAATTATTTCCTCCGGAGCATCAATTGTTGTTGCAGTGACTTATTGTGGTTGTACAGGAAGTAATAGAGAGGTGTCAAAACGTATAAACCTGAAGGCCAATCGACAGGTCAACTTATCATTTTATTGGCAAATTTTTATTAAAAAAAAAATGCCAACAACAACGATCTTCGGCGAAAAATAGAACCAGTCCCGCGGGGCTTCATTTCTTTTTTTAAATACGGATAGCTGATGCCACCAGCATGTAAATAAGTTAATTCTAAAATCATAAATTCCAGATTTTTTGATATAGAAATACCTTCCCACATTGTCATTTTGGTCCAAAGTTTTATACAGTGCATGACAAAAAAAAAAAAAAAAAAAAAGAAATAATAACTAAAACATAATTATTCTTTGAATCAATTTTTCTATTAACTACGTGCTCAAAAAAAGTTTGCGTTTCTACTTTGGTTTTCTTTTCCTGCCATTATTTTTTTTAATAAAACACAATAGACATTTTTGAATTCCTTTTTTTACCGGTATTTACTTGATAGTTTTCAAACTTTTTCTTACAAATATGATTATAAGTTTTTGCTGTTTAAGAAAACTGATTGAGAAGAAAAAAAAAAAAAAAATAACAAATGTGATTTTACATAAAATTTCTTTAATAAGCAAACACAAATATCATAGAAGAAATTATTTTTTTTTTTTTTGGCTAGAGCAAGGACAATTAATTTACAGGTGGTGTTAATAGCCCAGTTGATTTTAAAATAAAATAATTTCAAAACTAACAAATTTTCAAATAATTTGAAAAAGAAACAATTTTTACTAAATTAAATTCAAAACCAGAAAATGGAATATGAGTTATTGCTGCACATGTAGGAGAAAGGAACCAATTGTTACAACTTCATTTTTAATACATATAAAAGGATAAATTAAATTTGGCTTCCTCTTATTTAGTCAGCTATTTTTGACATCAACGTGGTTGAGTTATTAGGTTTTTGTAGCCATGCGGCCACATGGTATTTAATGCGACTTGGGCTAGAGAAGCACAACATTGAATAGTCTTTCAGGGTTGTGGGGTTAGATGCAAATTATTTTTAGACATTTATATTCCTTTTTTAATTTCTTTAAATGAATAATTCTTCTTATTGGCGTAAACTAATGATTTTAAAAAGCCCTTAAGAGGCATAATAGAATATACCTAATATTTTATGGTGTTCTATGTAAGACAAATGTAACGTTTTATAAGCTGGCTTAAAGAAAACCTTTGGAAAATCCTTGCACCCGGGCAAAGGCCGGCATGCGAAGCCGTTGTTGTTTTAAATGTTTGAAAACGGCACAATTTCCATGGATATTATGACCTTGGACACTATAACATGCCAACAAAATTAAACATTAAAAATTAAAAACACAGGAATATTAAATTATATAAATTAAACTTTAAGTTTTTTGTGCTACTTCCCATTTTGCTACCGCTTACTTAGCTCGTCAGAAAATTTCTCAAAAATATTTTAAATGAACTACAGATTTTTGTCTAAACAATAAAGTAAATACAAAAATCAAAGTTTAAGCAAAAACAATAATAATCAAGATTGATTTTAATTTTCTTCATCCACTGTATACGGCTGACTTTTTTTCAGCTCTTTTATACAGCTTAAAGATGTTGCAATGGACATTAAACATTATTAAAGCACATGCAATAAGAAACGATTGCGAAATATTATTTCTGCTTAACGCCGTTTTTAATCACAAAAGAAATATAATGTACATTTCATATTTTTATACGACTTGAGTCTTTGTCTTTTATCTAACCGAAGTCAATCTTAATATGAGTCGACAATTGAAATAATCCACTAAAGAATTTTCACAAAAATTTGAAATATACTTTGTGGTTCCTTAATATGACCTAACTGATTAAAGTCGCCTTAATCTAGATAAAAAACTGAAAATCAATAATGGTTTGTAGCCAATAAAACAAAATATGCTGACTAAGGTTGTAGCGAACCAAAAAGTGTCTTATTCTTATTATAAAATATATACAAGCACAATCTCTATACAATTTATGACAATTAATAACGAACTATTTGGAGCAATAAAGTAACTCCAATCAAAAAAATAAATATATGGGGCGAAAGAGAATTAAAAAATAAGAAACAAACATTAAGATGAGAAATTGGCGCTCGCCCATATTTTCCTAATAACGGAGCTCTGAAATTTTCAATTTTTTTCAAATATATCTTTGAGTATCATTTTAAAGCTTTTTAAAAGATCTTTAAGGGAATACTAAATTCTACTAAATATTGGGCTATGCCGAATGCATTGGTCACATTTAAAAAAAGACACATTCGAATTATTTATAGATTTTAGTTTTTTAGTTAATTTTCAACTGCACAATATAAATTGGATTTTTATTGACATATTAATTATTTTAAGATTTTTTATTTTTTTTATTTTACACTTAAAGAGATTGTGTATGTGAAAATATTTCTTCATTTCCAAATCTTTCTTAAGCAGGTGTTTTGCACATTCTAATACATTTGTTTTGTGTTAATGTATTTTTCAAGTAAATATAATTTAGTACGCTTTGTTAAATAAAGTATTCAATTTACGTTAATGCTTTTACTTTACTTTATTTTGTACATTTAAGATTCACCTTCGTTTTGTAATTCACATAAATAAATACTTTTATTCTTTTGAAAAATATATTAACATAAAAATAACATTAGGAGACAAATGTACAAATGTAAGTGTATTCTTCTCTTCATGTAACAAAAGGTAAGAACATAAAGAAAAGAGAAGCTTTCTAAGAATTAAGTTTTTTTTTACTTACAAATTTTTTTACACTTAAGAGACATTAAAATGGGCCCGCTAATTTAAATAAAATTTAAGAATAAAATTTTTTTTGTTAAAACACTAAAGCATGGAATTAAAGGTGTTAACGATTTTTATAGATAACCTGTCACATCTACTGTCCTAACCGTACAAGATTCGTAGTTTAATAAAATTTCTGTACATCATTTTCAATACTTTTCTCTAAGACGCACAGAATTCACTTCTTAGTAATGAATTAAATAAAAAGATAAATATATAAAGTATTGCAAAAAATCAGCTTATTATACCCTTCACCAAAAAAAAGGGTACAACTTAGTTTGTCATTCCGTTTGTAATTTCTGCAATATCAAATTCCAAAACCCATAAAGTGTCGAAAGAGGTGCTATTGGAATTAGACGTAGCGTGTAAAACACTACGCCTACCTCTAATTTTACCAAATATTTTTTTACAATAATGTAAGTCCAACCACAAAAAAAAAAATATGTGGGACGATAGAAAATTAAAAAGTAAGAATAAAAAACATCGAGTGAAAAAATGTGATCGACTCTTAATGGGTTAAGCATTTTTAAAAAAATTTAGTATTTCCTTAAAGATATCTTCAAACTGTTTGCAGTTTATTTAAGAAGTTTTCAGTAAAGTTAAAAATAAATAAAAATATGGTTGTGTTGGGAAGAACATCTTTATTTAACTTTTTTTCACTGTTGTTAGAAAAAAAAAAAAAACGAAAAAAAATACTGATTTTCGGTGCAGTCAAAATTATCCATTAATTTTTACCTTGTTTTAGTAAAAATGAAATACCTAATTAAAAAAAAAGTTCGTCAGTAGAAAAGCACTTTTTACAATAGCTTTAAAATAAAAAATACAAAAATATAAACAGTTGGAAAATATGTCAGTTACAAAAAAAAAAAATTAAAAACAAAATAATTTATGTAAGAAAAATATCAAAAAAATATTGGTAAGTATTTTACATAGTATTTAAAATTTGCATTATGTTTAAAAAAAATATGTTCCCTTTTTGCAGGTAGAGAATAAAGAAAATAAATTCTGTACTCTTTAAGCAGGTAACCGTGGTGCCACAGCCTACTTGGGTTCATTGTTGGTCCCAAATTAAGGTCAGTTATTTAAATTTTTTAATTACACATATATCGCTTATTTAATAATATAACGTCATAACTGGAAATTTACAATTTTGGTGTTAATCATGCAGATTTTTTTGCCATATTATTTATGCCTTTTATACTTTTCACTTTTGAAGAGAATGGGCCGTTATTTCATTTCGTGTTGAGAAACTTTGTTTTTCAATACGAACAACACATTTCAGTTGTGGAGCAGCGTTACCACACAAGAAATTTACTTTCTACCAATAATTTTCAAAAATCCTACCAAAATCGTTCACAGCCTACCAAAAATTTAAAAATGCATTTCTTGCACATAAACTTGGTCATTTGGTTTTTTCCCCCGTGGTTGTTGAGATGGTAGTTTGTCTTTTGGTGATTTTTGAGATGGGTGTTAATATTTAAAACAGTTTTAGAGCATACTATGCAGAATGAACACCCATCTCTTTCCTGGAGCCAATCAAATTCGCTCAACCATTAACTTTTTTTTACTGTTTCTTTACATGCAATATTAGTAAATATTTATGTAATAAATAGGTACATATTTACAATTAAAAAAGTTTACTTTCTTTTCCACTTGAAAATAAAACTTCACTCAAAAATTATGTTAATTTCAATTTCATAATATTGTTCGCGTTTCTTAAACCAGAGATGGTTATAGCTTTAATCATCTTTATGCAAAAAAGCAGAGATGTTTTTTATTACACCTAAAACAGTTTTTGAAAACAGTGATAACACTATTCAAAGTTATTGTTTATTTAATTCAAAGTTACATTTCTTTTTATTTTATGTTCTGAAATTTTAAGGTGAAAAATTTACTATTGCTAAAAAAATTGCTAGAGGAGGAAAACCTACCAAAAATTAAAAAAAATGCAACAAACCAACCAAACTACCAAACTGTTTTTTAAAAACGAAAAACTACCAAGTTTGGTCCGATTGGACCAAAGCGGCAACGCTGTTGTGGAGTAAACTTCATAACGTGAAGATCACATCGCTTTCTAAAACATTGTCACATTTCGTTTTGTGACTGTATGTATAAAAAGGTGATCTTTTTAAAATGTATCGGCTTTTTACGAACAAAGTAAAGCTCGGTTTTTCTTTTCATAAATGACGACACATTTTAGTTATGACACAATAACACAATACAGCAATAAAGTCATAATTAAAACATTTCACTTTGTTTGTCCAAAACATCCTCTTTAATATAAATTTGATGCAAGTTTTCTTAATTTTACTTTTTATTTCTGAATCATTTTACAAGTCAAAAACTTCAACTGCGATTAACTCGCAATGATTTTTTTGAGTTAAGACGTTCTAGTAGTAAATGAGCGATATGTACTTTAAGTATTGGTTGCATAAATAAAAACAATATTTTAAAAGTAAATTATTTTTTCAGCATTGAATAATCCCGATATCCGTTGATTTTCAAGAAGGAACGAAAATAAGAAGAAAAAATAGCATTTTTGTGTAAAAATATGTAGAATAAATAATCAGTAAATAAGGGAATAACTTTTAATGTTTAAAATAAATTAATACAGCCTTATGCAAAAAAAAAGACTAACGTCAACTTTAAAGTTCACACTAGTTAACTGACACACTAAGCCTAACAAACGTATGGTAAAAAATGGTATCCTAAAATACTACTTTAACCCTTTCGGGACTACTGGGATAATACGTCCCAGCAATTTTCAAATTGTCTTTTTTCTTTATTTTAAGCGCAATCGCCAGGGAGGTAGAACTGCCAAACGTCCAAAAACGGATAGCATCAATATTGGAGACCACTTGCCAGTAGAGCAAGAGAAGCGTTGTCGCTGTGTCCGCTGTTCTTCACTTGGCATAGAAAAGCGAAGAAAGATGATATGCTCAGGTTGTAACAACGCCTTATGTTACAAGTGTTTTGGGCCATTCCACAAATAAATACCTAATTGCATTCCTAAAATGTTAAAAATAAATGTTAGCTTTTATCTAAATCCAATAATTTTTCGAGAACACTGATTGTGATTTTATGCCCCATGAAAACACTAGTTGGGATTATATGTCCCAGGATAAAAGGACGAATTTAAAATTTTTAAGTATGGAGAACATAATACTTTTATCATACCTTTTAGAATATGAAAAAAATTTTACCATACATAATTTGGTTTGCAAAATAAAACTCCGTCCCGAAAGGATTAACTAATGTATGCTGCAATACATTTTAAACGTTAATACTGGCAACACCATTCACTTTTTATAGTTAATGATACATAAACACGAATATTAATTCGTTCGGGTAGTCAAATCTATTGAAAAAGTTTTGTATTATTGTAAAATAAAATAACTTTTTTTTTAATGAAGGAATAAATTAATGTTTTTAATATATGAAAACAATACTGTAAAACATTAAATGTAAAACATTAAACACAACACTTTTTTATTAGAATTGATATCAATTATTTTAATAACGAGCTTTGTTACGAGCTTTGTTTACTTTTGTTGATTATATGCACATCACTATAGGATTTTGTTAATTTATGTTATTTTTTATGTGACTTTAAGTAAATTGTGATAATTTTAAAATAAAATCATCAATCCTTGGCTTGTTATTTCTTGGCCGATTATATCCAGATATTTCAGTTATGCGTTCTAAATAAAATATTACAATATTAAAACAAGTTTGTCGATAATATCAAAAATAATTTTACCGATTCTGCGCACCAAATTTAGTGTATCCATTTTTTTAATTTTGTTTTTTAATTAACACAATTTTTTTTCTTTTTCGTTTTATTAAAAACTTATTTCCACAAAATTTTTGTTTACAATATGTATTCCAAAAAATAAATATCAAAAACGTCACTTTAAAGTAAGGGGTACTTACTTACTTTAAAAATTTTAAAGTTGACGTAGGGCTTACCATACGTTTGTTAAGCTAATAATCGTTTTTGAATGAAACTTTAAGGAAATTTGCTTAACAATGAGTTTAAAGCAGCGTTAACTTTTTTTTGCATAAGACCGTTTAACTTTTAATAATTTAAAATATATACCGTTCTAAAGACAAATTTTAGTCTTGTTTGCCTAAAATTTTAACATAAGGTTGCTGACAATTTTTTCGTAATATAATCCGTCACTTCTTCAAGGTAATTGAAAGACAATTTTTTTTTCTAAATCCAGGTATTGGCACAGTAGCGGTAGCTAGTTGTCAAATTTTTCTAGCGGAATAATTAAAGTTTTAAGTTTAAACAGGGTACTTTGTTTTGCATACGAAATAAGTGTAGCTCATATTATTTCAAGGTTGGGAAGAATTGTTGCCAGTAACATTTTGATGTTTCTATACATGAGATAGGAAACATTTCGTGATTTGTCATAATTGATTCTCAATAATTGTTGATTTCGAACTAATTTTTTATGTAGAATTTTGATCGCATTTGCAAGTAACTTTTGTCATTAAAATCGTATTGATATGTTAGGAAAAATTGCTACCAGAGAAGTTCTAACCTTAAATTAAGCAAGTTATTTTTTAGTATTATTACTTTATTTCGGGTCTGTACCAAAAGTTGCGAATATTTGACCAAATATAACAACATTTTTTATGTGACGTGAAGCCTTGAAAAGTTACAAAAAATGTTAAAAAGTAACTTAACGGCAACACTGGTTATGTCATATGTACATAACATATTTAAGTTTGAACATGAAAATTATAAATTGCATGTTAAACGTTTGAAACTGTGATACGTCAAACAGAGCATGTATTGTTATGTCTGCTAAAGGAAAAAAAATAAATGTAGGGTGTGCCTGGTATATGAAATAAAATTTTGAACCGTAATAAGTGCTAATGAAGTTTCAAAAAGCATGTTTTAACTAGTCATCCATACAATCAAGTATTAAAAAATTTAAAAATAAATTTAGCGGATTTATTTGTTTTTGGTGAAATGAAAAACAAAAAAAAAAAAATAAAAAATAATAATAGTTTGAATAACTATTTTTAAAGTATTTTTATTTTAATTACATATTCTATGGAATTTCATACTGTTGGCCGATAACGTTCCGTCCACTTTTTAGCTCATCATAGGTTCTTTCGCAATTGTTGACATTGGTCTAAGACTATGGTTCTCCATACCATTCGGATTTTACTAGAAGTTTCTATGATCGGCCACTTACCTCAATTATATCCAACTGAATATGTACCTTTTGCAGATTTTCTACTGACTCACTAGTCAGTAGTTCATCTCTCGTCTGAGTTGCACCATTGCTTTTTCTAAGAGATTTCTCTCTTAAACTTATTAAAGGCGTTAAGTTTTATGTTACAACATACATATTGAAACTTGGCCCGGGAATGACAAAGGGCAAACTGATAAGTTTCTAGTTTCTTTTTTAAAGTCGGTTGATAACTTAACTTAGGAAAAGGACAAAATATTATTTTATTTAATTAATTTGCCTAGAAAATCTTTTAGATAATTTTACCATACAACACTCTTCTAAAAATGGCAAATATAAAAAACACAATTTTTAAAGAAACAAAAACCACAAGAAAAAAAAAACACATTCGCCTCCGCTTGCACTAATATAATTTTCATACAATTGTAAAAGTTAATTACTGATCAAATTTTCTTCTGCAATTTCACCATCAGCTTTAACTGTATCGGTGTACTTTAATTAAAAAGACTATTTGCAAATTTTCCATTTCTATCCGCATTTAATTCTAGTGTGCTTTTTACTAATGGCATCATTTCGATTTATAAACGCCTTTAAAGGCATTATGCGTTTAGGACAAGGAAAGTTAATGGCCTTAAGTGCAAATTAGTTAATTGGATACGCAACATTTGTTCAAGTGGTTTTAATGTTGATAGCGTAACGGTAACGTTTGTAATTAGTTAATCAGTTACAGTACTTACAGACTTCTTTGGATTTTTAAGGGAATTTTCAAAGGATAATAGTTATATTTTAATACACAAAAATTTGTGTATTCTAAGTTCACTTTTTTTGAATTTTTTTTTATTTCTAAAAATCTTTTTTTTTTTTTTAGAAAGAAAAGTTATTTTACAAATGAATGCAAACGTTTTTTAAAGAAAACAATAAGAACTAAACACCAGCAGTATGCTACTAGAAGCTACATCCTTCATCAGCATTCTTCACATATACCTTGTTGTTTACATTGTAAACATCACTTATTTAACCAAATAACTTTGGTAATAAGAATACTAGGAGTATTTGTATAAATATTAGTCTGCTTAGACGAAGTCCACACTCAAACCAAAGTATTTCTTCATGTTTCCCTCCGTAAGTTATCTTGTACATTTGTCTTTGCTTTGTGTCAACCTTTGGTTGGTCACGAATGCAGTTTTTGCTTTTAGTCATTCTTACTTTTTCTCACAACATTATGGATGCTGTTTTAGTATCATATTGATTGTTATGGTTTAAGCATAAATGTACATCAGTGAACGGCAATAAGTCGTTTTTCGCTATTCATATTCACTTACAAAATTTTAAATTCAAGTGAGTATAAATCATTTAAATTTTACTACTCAGATTTGTTCGCACTCACTATAAGAGTGATTCATAAGGACAAGTTGTATTATTATGAGTACTACGTCTACTTCGAACTCATATATGTATGATTCGTGAAGTATGTCGTTTAGATTTATAATTTTAGAAAAATACTCTGAATACTTACAACTCATTTAAGTCATTCAAGCCACTCAAGAAAAATTTACGGTTCTATTTTTTAGTACTTTACAAAAGGACGGCGATTGTTACATTAAAATATAGGGACAAAAATAAAAATATAAAATATTTTTTATCAATATAGAAGTGTGTAATAATCAATGAAAATGTAATAAATGAAAACTAATAAAATGTATAATCAGCAAACAAAACCTTTCTTTTTTAAAACCCACTAGTAATAGGGCTCGTTACTGTATTTTTAAACTCTGCCTAAAACTTATAAAAAAGTTTCAACTTAAAAATTTTCCTAGAAAAACTATCACTAAGAACGTTGCCACGTAAAAATTTTCAATTAAATTTTCTCGAAAATTAATTTTCCCATAGAAATGTTTTCGAAATAGAAGAAATTTTCTTCAAAGCAGCTTTTGTTTTTAAGCAGTTTTTTAAACGTAAAAATCTTTTTTGGTTGAATTATATATGCAAGAGTTAAAAAGGTTCTACTTCGAAGCATTGTGAAAGTAATAAACATTCCTCTAAACATTATTCTATCATTTAAAAGCTTTTGAAAATATTTTTAAGAAAATACTATAATTTTTAAAAAATACTTAACCCATTAAGAGCCGATGATATTTTTGTGTAAAATTATATGTTGCAGTACAAATTTTATTTTTTTTTTTTGATTTTTTAAGTTTTGGTCACCCCAATATTTGCTTTTTTGGTTGGAGTTACTTCACTAAATTAGATTTACATAGATGGTGAAGGGTATATAAGATTCGAATTCGAATTCTTACTTGTTTTTTAATTGAAAATAGTATAATTTTTATCAGAAAAGATATATCCTTAAATTTTTCCAGAAATTTTTAAATTTTGTTCGTTAACCATTGTAAAAAATGCGAATAGACTTTGATGAAAATTGCACTCATAATTTTGAAAAAACTGGACTAGGGTATCGAAAAATCACAAACTTTATGCTTACAGCTCGATTATTTTTAATCAAAAACGTGAAGATAAATCACCATTTTGTTGGTATTGAAAAGGTCTTTCGAGTTATGTGTAATTTTGAAAAATCATATAAAAATTGTAGAAATGCCAAGCGTTAGGAAAATGTTCAGGTGCGAAGTATCCATTTTTGAGACCACATAGCGCCATGCCTTGAAAGTGGAAAATTGAAGCTAAAATATTTCCTTGCCATGCTTGTGCCAAGTTTTATATAATCACCATAGGTGGTTCACAAATGGCTGGTTCTGCCCCACTGTGCTATGGTGATTTCAGCGCTTTGCTTTAGCAATTTCACTCCGGTCTGCTTCTTTAGCGAGCTTAAAATGTAGAAAATTTTTTAGTAAAATATTTGAATTTACTTTCGAACATTGCTTCCGAACATGGATTTCGAAGCACTTAAACTTAACTGGGTTTCTTTTTTATAATGTACAAATGATTTTTGTCTGCAAAGTATTTAAACTTTTTATTTAATGTATTTGTTAATAACACTGACACACACACATATACGAGGGCTGCTATATATATTTCTGGCCTAGCAACACTAAGTGCTGCCAAGTGCAATCTGACATTTCCATTGGAAAGTTTGTCATTTTTAAGCATAATCGTACTCAAAACGTTTTGACGTACGACCATTATTTGTGTTGTTTACAGTGACTTGAAAAAATTAATATAGAAAAAAATGGAATTAACTCGTGAACATTTTCGTGCCATCATTTTTCACAACTTTCGACGTGGATTATCACGACAAGAGTGCATTGATGAACTTAAATCTTTGTATGGCGATGAAGCACCATCCTATAGCACTGTGAAAAATTGGTAAAATGAATTTAATCGTGGCCGAAGCTCGCTCAAAGACGAATTCCGTGAAGATCGTCCAAAAACGGCTGTTGTGCCAGAGAACATTGATGCCGTGTGTGAACTCATAATGCAAGATCGACATGCGACATACCGAGAGATAGAGACATCCTTGGACATTTCTTCCACCAGCATACATTCGATACTGCATGAACACCTGGCCGTAAAAATGGTTTGTTCTCGTTGGATCCCGCACAATTTGAAAGTCGCTCAAAAATAGGCTCGTGTCGATTGGTGCAAAGAAATGTTGCAAAAATACGATTGCGGTGCTTCAAAAGACGTTAATAAGATCGTCACAGGTGACGAATCATGGATCTATGCGTATGAGCCCGAAACCAAACACCAATCGACCGTGTGGGCTTCAAAGACGAGCAAAATCCAACGAAAGTTGTTCGTGGAAGAAGCACTTCGAAGCAAATGGTCGCATGTTTCTCCGGAAAAACTGGTCATGTGGCGACTGTTCCGCTTGACCAACGTAGGACGGTCACTTCAAAGTGGTACACTACAATTTTTTTGCCTGAAGTCATCGGAGAAATTCGAAAAACCAACAAGAGAAGACGAATCATTGTTCACCATGACAATGCGAGCTCTCACACATCGGCTCAAACCAGAGCGTTTTTGACTGGCCAAAACGTCGAATTAATGGGTCATCCTCCGTACAGCCCTGACTTGGCACCTAATGACTTCTTCTTGTTTCCGCACATCAAGAAAAAAATGCGTGGTCAACGATTTTCGTCGCCAGAAGAAGCTGTTGAAGTAATCAAAAACCATGTTTTAGAGGTGTCTCAATCGAAGTGGAAAAAGTGCTTCGACAACTGGTTTGAGCGCATGCAAAAGTGTATAAATCATGCTGGAGAATATTTTGAAAAACAATAAAACCATTTTTGATTATAAATATTCGCATTTTCACTATTAGGCCAGAAATATATAGAGCAGCCCTCGTATTTTTAATCAAATGCACATAATTTCATTTTGCACTTTAACTAACCCTGCAGTTCGTGGAAATAATTACTATTGGAAAAAGCTTACTGTAGCGGCATAATTTATTTATTGGTGACTCTGACCAACATCAAAATTTGTAAATCAATGTCCAGAGGTCTCTTGTCTACAGTAAATGTCGTTTTGTAGTTTTTTTGGTCATTCACTAACGAACGCAAAAAGAGTTGCAATTGACTCTGCCACAGATAACAAAGGAGGAAATCAATATTATTGTTAAATTTAAGTAAAAAGTTAGAAGGAAAATTTTTACTGGTGTCCGTCGAATGAACTAGCGATGTAAAAAAGCAATTATTCCAAATCCATATTTTGCATATCTTGTATTGATATTGACACTTATTTCTCTATTCTGTCAAGCATTTATACAGCTCTCAATTAAATTTAGTTAGTAATTTTGCTGCTGTTGATTCCTTCTGCTGTTGTCACTATAAATTAATTGTTTATTAAGATTTTGTTTGTTCATTAAAGTGTTCATCACAAGAACACAGTTAAACGAAGAGTAGCATTGCAATGATAATATGATGTTTCATTGCAATGACATCATCAACCAAACACCAACACCAACAAGAAGCAAGAGTCATGATGGTGTTAAGCAATTTACAATTAATTCAAAATTATGTGAAAATCATAAACGGATAAAAATTAATGATTTAATATTCGCACGTAAAAACACACAAAATGTTGAAAATCCAATATCAGTTAAAACTAACGATTTTATTGATATGACTTTGTATGTATTTTGCTTAATATTTAAGGCAGCAATTAATATAAATTAATTGCTTTGGATATATGCTTGTACGTGACATGTTAGTCATTTATGATATTCGAAAGATTAGTTTAATATACTGCAGAATTGAAGGCGTTTGTTTGGACAACTAAAATTGCTGCTGCAAAAGTTTTTTAAATAGCAGCAAGAAAACTTATACTGCTCTAATCAGCGCTAATAAATATTAATTAGTGTAATTATAGGTACATGGTTTTAATTGTATTATAATTTTTCGTTTTCAACTGGAGCAGTAGGAAGGCAATAAACCAAAGATGAGTGAGGGCATGGTAATGAGAATAAAAACGTTAATTTTTGGCGGAATATAAAAGAAAACAGTCTCTAAGGACGTTAAGCTTATTTTCTCTAAAAACCAGGGTAAGAAAGTTAACCAACCGAAACGTTTGCTTTCATTTTGTTTTGCTCTTTAGGGTGAGTGAGTAAAACAAAACACAAAAAATAAGAAGGATTGCGCCATGTAGTTTTGTATTACTTTTGCTCGTAATTACAAACTATTAATTAACAAGTACGAGTGCTATTTTCGGCTATGCCAAATTTTATATACCCTTCACCATCAATCTAGTTTAGTGAAGAAACTCCAACCAAAAAAGCAAATATTGGGACGATAGAGAATTAAAAAATTAGAAAAAGTTAATTACTAAATATGTATATATTTTACACATAAATCTCGTGGGATCTTTATGAGTTAAGCATTTTAAAAAAATTTTAGTATTTCCTTAAAAATCTCTTTAAAAGCTTTTAAATGATACCCATATTTATATTTTAAAAATTTAAAAATTTCAGAGCCCGTAACTCGGAAAATATGGCCGAGCGCCAATTTTTTCACTTGATGTTGTTTTCCTCAATTTTTAATTCTCTATCGTCCCATATATTTTTTTTTTTTTTTTTTGATTGGAGTTACTTCATTGTTCCAAATGATGTGAAAAATTTAGAGGTAGGCGTCATGTTTTTCCCACTGCCTTGCAGGACATGGACCGATCTTGCTGATTTCCAATAGCACCGTTTTCGACACAATGTCTAATCGATTGGCGCATTTGAATTTTCTCTAGCTGATCTAGTGCCTTGGTAAACTTGTTTTTAACACTAACACAGACGAACGGACAGACAAAAATCCCTCAATCGTCTCCGCTATGCATAGGAACTCAGAATGTATATAGTTTATGGGGTCGGAAAGGAATATTGTGGAAGTTACGAATGAACTGACAAACAAACTTCATGTTATTTATTGATATTTTTTGTTTATCTCAAGGAAATGCCCTTTCCGAAGGTGGTTACATTTTAGTCGACGCCAAAAAATTAAAAAAAATTGCCAACTAAAAACAGAAATCTGATTAGTTCTAATCATCTATTTAGAGCGTTTTTAAATTAAAATAATTCTTTAAAGTAAAATTATAACTAATTTTACAACTGCACACATAATCTGTTAAATTACTTTGGCCGCAAACGCTTTGACGACGTTGCACTGTGTAAATTTTATTAATAACATTCTAATCTCCGCCGGCGATATTGTACTATTGCTATTTCATTAGATGTGGAAAAAGCATTTGATCGTGCATTTCATGCAGGAAATATTTACAAAATGATTCAAATAGGATTTAGCGCTCCTACTGTTAAACTGGTTTCAAAGTTTCTTCTTTAAGAGGACCTTTTGTGTTCAATTTAACGGTAAATTATCAAATTTTTAGAGTATTAGTTGTGGTCTGCCTCAGGGTTCCATAATAGCACCACATCTTTACAATATATTTATGGTTGATTTTCCTCATGTCATACAAAATTCTACTGCTCTGTTGTACGCTGACGATTCTCTTCTTTATTCCCATAATGAATCACCTACTGAAGCCTTAAGACAAGTCTCCAATCATCTCAGGGTTGTAAAATGTTTTTATGATTGGGGGTTAAAAATAAATACCTCTAAATCTAAAGCTATTTTTCTTCGTAATGCCACTGGAAAATGTAAATATTTTGTTGTATCTGAAAATAAAAGACTAAAACTTTTACTTGACGGAATTGAAATTCCCTTTACTACAAATTTAAAATATCTTGGAGTTAATTTTAACAATCTTATGAAGTTTAATAGTCATCCCAGAAATGTATTGAGTAAATCTTATAAAATATTAGGATCATTTGCAAAGCTTCGGTATAAAAAAAGTTTACCAAAGAAAACTAAACTTTTATTATACAAAACAAGTATAAGGCCATGTTTTCTTTATGGTTTTCCGATATGGTTTAGTATTTCGCCAAGTATAATTAAAGAAATGAAAATTCTAGAGCGAAAAGTTTTGAGATATTGTATAGGAAAGAACTACAAATCAGTCAATAAACGATATTCTATTCGTTATGTTTGTAGTCAATCAAAAGTTACTCCAATTGGTTTGTATATTTGTGACATTTTAAAAAGGTTTGTTACGAGGGCTGCTAAATATATTTCTGGCCTGGCAACACTGAGTGCTGCCAAGTGCAATCTGACATTTCCATTGGAAAGTTTGTCATTTTTAAGCATAATCGTACTCAAAACGTTTTGACGTGCGAACATTTTTTGTGTTGTTTACAGTGACTTGAAAAAATTAATATAGAAAAAAAATGGAATTAACTCGTGAACATTTTCGTGCCATCATTTTTTTTACAAATTTCGACGTGGATTATCACGACAAGAGTGCATTGATGAAATTAAATCTTTGTATGGCGATGAAGCACCATCCTATAGCACTGTGAAAAATTGGTATAATGAATTTAATCGTGGCCGAAGCTCGCTCAAAGACGAATTCCGTGAAGGTAGTCCAAAAACGGCTGTTGTGCCAGAGAACATTGAAGCCGTGCGTGAACTCAAAATGCAAGATCGACATGCGACATACCGAGAGATAGAGACATCCTTGGACATTTCTTCCACCAGCATACATTCGATACTGCATGAACACCTGGCCGTAAAAAAGGTTTGTTCTCGTTGGATCCCGCACAATTTAAAAGTCGCTCAAAAAAAGGCTCGTGTCGATTGGTGCAAAGAAATGTTGCAAAAATACGATTGCGGTGCTTCAAAAGACGTTTATAAGATCGTCACAGGTGTCGAATCATGGATCTATGCGTATGAGCCCGAAACGAAACAACAATCGACCGTGTGGTTCTTCAAAGACGAGCAAAATCTATCGTAGTTGTTCGTGGAAGAAGCACTTCGAAGCATCGCCTGTTGCTTCGGCTTGAGCAACGTAGGACGGTCACTTCTGAGTGGTACGCTACAATTTGTTTGCCTGAAGTCATCGGAGAAATTCGAAAAACCAACAAGAGAAGACGAATCATTGTTCACCATGACAATGCGAGCTCTCACACATCGGCTCAAACCAGAGCGTTTTTGACCGGCCAAAACGTCGAATTAATGGGTCATCCGCCGTACAGCCCTGACTTGGCACCTAATGACTTCTTCTTGTTTCCGCACATCAAGAAAAAAATGCGTGGTCAACGATTTTCGTCGCCAGAAGAAGCTGTTGAAGTAATCAAAAACCATGTTTTAGAGGTGTCTCAATCGAAGTGGAAAAAGTGCTTCGACAACTGGTTTGAGCGCATGCAAAAGTGTATAAATCATGCTGGAGAATACTTTGAAAAACAATAAAATCATTTTTGATTATAAATATTCGCATTTTCACTATTAGGATAGAAATATATAGAGCAGCCCTCGTACTAGACTTTCGCTTCATGACAATGACTAAATTAGCAACATTTTTAATCAACAAACAGATTTTAATTGGACTAATACAAATTACCTTTCACCTGTGAGTTTTATCAATGAAGAAGCGCCTAATTTTAGTATAAATGTTAAAGGCCCAATTATAATGTGCATAAAACAACTTAAGCAAGCTTATACAACTGTGCAAATACATTAAATTATATGTGGTAAACTAAAATGTACATAAGATAACTTTTCGTTAAATTTCATTTCTTTATGCAAGGTACGAAACTGAGATCACTTTCCGTACGGAAACAGCTAACTATGGTTTGTGTCATACATACGTTGATAAAGAAGAATTTTAATTAAGACCTTAATTGTTAAATTTTTAGTTTTTAATTCAATAGAAAATGTACAAAAACAACATTTCTTTATGGCCAATTTTTTACAAATATAATGTATTTAAATTAAATTTGTATATATACACACATATGTATGTATACGATACGAGTATAAGCGATGAACATCGTTGCATTTTTTAGTATGGTTGGCCACAAACACAAAACAGAAAGTAACTTGTAATAATTTTTTTTACTTTTTCTTAGAACATGAACAAAAAAATATAAATGTGTATGTGATTGTTATCAAATAAATAAAATATCTTCTTAAAAGCTGTTTCGTTTTAAAATTTTTTTTTATTTATATAGAAATTATTTTTGGCAAAAGTATGAATTAAACATAAATGTGCAACAGTGGCAAATAAGTTACTTAAGTTATGTAAGTACATTCTAGCCACATAAATTTATTTAATAAGTTACATAAGCATTTGACAGGCTTTTCGTTGGATTTTTGACATAAGCTATAGCTAGCTTATGCACATTATAGTTGGGCCTTAACACTTGCTATAGGTTTTTTACAAAAAGTACACCTGGTACTCACAGAGGATTTTTTAATTTTTGTATTATTTAGTATGTAATTTTTGTTTCATTTAGAATTAAGTTTATTTATAGAGCTCGGCGTATTCGGGAGCAAGGGCGTACTATTTTTAGACTAATGTATTTTGTAATATTTAATTTTTATTTTATTTCAAAGATAAAGCTTGGAGCTGACAAACATTATTGTTAATTAAGATAATACATTATAGTCTTAAGTTATTCTTTTGTTTTATGTTGTTCCTATTCCTCTTACTATTGTTAAAAAAAGGCTCAATAAATATTAAGTAAATTATTCTTCATTCTTATAATAAGAGCCCACATATGACAGTACGTACAATGACGAATTTATTTATTTTTTTTTTTTTTTTGTTTTTCTTCTCAATTTTTTCAAACACTTAGACAAATTGAACAATTCAATAAAGTATAAATGTCAACATATATTGTCCTTAATAAAATAATAGATTTTTAGGATAAATCTCAACAAATCCTTCAAACAAACATGCATGATAATCGTACTCTTTTTATTTTTGGGGGACCTTTTAGACAAAACAATCAAGAAAATTGAATAGAAAGGAGAACATTTATTACCAGTTATTAAAACAAAAAAATAAAATATCACCAGAAGTTTTTTTATGGCTTTATATGACAATCTGATTATAAACACACAAAGGAAACAGTTTTGTTTTAAAAATTGATTTTATTGAATGACAAATTTATTTTTCCCCATTTGCAGCAAGACTGTCTTAACTCAAAATTTATTTAATATGATAAGTAAGCTGACCTTAATGGCCTAACGATTTAATTAAGGAAGAATATAAATTGCCTGCTGTTCCAATTCGTTTTAAATATGAACCAATAACACGATAAGCCTTTTTAAAATGCCAGGATTTTTTTAAATAAGTACTTTCCATTTATTTTGTTAGAATTTAACATTTCTTCTTAGTAAAATAACTTTAAAAAAATAATAAAAAAAATTCAAATGGATTTTTACAGGAATAAAAATGAAAAGACCAAATTTTATTTGAATTTAAAACGAATTTAATTGACCCCTCAAACATGTCACGTAGATAAATTTTCATTAAAAAAATATATATGAATACTTGGTATTTTTATGAATCATTAAATATTCATCCACACATTCATTCTGACATCCATTTATTCATTTCGTTATACAAAGATGTGAAAAGTGAGTTAAGCTGAATTGTTTGTTTAAAAACTGTTTTCATTTTCAATTTATTTTTGTTTTTGTTCTTTTTAAATTGGCTGTTTTAGGTGAAGATAACAACTGTTTTATTAAATCCACAAAAACTCTTGGCTGAAAGTATGCTATGGTTGTTGTAAAACTTGTCTGTTGCAAAACTTATTTTGAATCTGTGTTTTTTTGTAGGTTAAGGGAATGAATATCATCCAAACGTTATATGAATTGACACTTTAATTGTATGTCCTTCTGTTAGTTGCTTCATTTCATTTGTGGTCTGGTTGCTTCCAAAAAGTTTTGTTTGTGTATTTTTCACTCAATATATGATTTTTATGTTCGTACGAGTATGTGACATGTCATCAAATTTTATTTATTTTAATCTGTTTTCTTCTTTTCTGCCTTAAGGGTGATTTTATTTTATTCAATGTAAACAGACAGTGAGTATTAAATTGAATAGGAAACCTTTTCGCATTTCGTTTTAATCCTCTTGTGTATAAAGTTTCCAAAAATTCAAATGGTAGAAAAAAATTTTAGTTACTGCTTTAATTAAAACAATTTAAAGTCGTTTTTATCTAAAGCTATTCTTTTAGAAGAAACGTTTCTAAAGACTATTTTAATTCCTCTTACACCTATTATTTTTTTACCGGCTGTCTTTTTTCTCTGAAGATATCAAAACAAACTTTTTGATTTTCGTTTAATATGACAGAGATCTCAGCTATCGTTCTGATTTATTTATTATACAACTAATTTAAGGTCACACAGACAAAAATTTAATTAAAATTTAATTAAATAATAATTTAATTAAATTTTTAATTGATTCAATTATTTATTTAATAAGAACATTTTTTCTTTTTTACAGACATGATTGATTCAATGAGTTATTTAAGTAGAAAATTTTGTATTTATTTTTTCAATCATTTCAAGATATTTGAAAAAGAAATTAACTTTAATTTAAAAGCTGCAAAACTATTTTCTGTAATTTATTTGTCCGAGGAGATGCCAAAGCAGTCCTCATAAGCCTAATGTTAAGCATTGTTGGACATTCACACACAATACTGTCCTCTCAGGCTCTTCCTGGCGAAGTCTTTAAATAGTGTCTTCTTTGATTTTCAGCTTCAGTTTCGGTAATCACATTTAACTTACTTTCTGGACTTGCTAAAGAGTGGCTTTTACCTCAGAAGTAACTTTAGAGGTAACAACGTTTTGCTTTTGCGAGTTATTCTTGTCGATGATAATAAGTAAAGTATCTTCAGAGATAACTCTGTCTATCTAGTGCGATGCTGGCTTATTTATTTCGCTACATCTACAGAGTGCTGTTTATTTTATCAAACCAAAAATCAACAAGTTTGTTTCTTAGTAATAGAAAAAAGAATAATACGCACAGAGCTCGATATGAGCAGGTAAGTCTCTATTTAATCTGAAGCAAATATTCAAAGTTCGCTAGAATTAGCATCCTTTCAGGGATAAGACATAAATAGGAGCCTGTTACCAACCGTCAGAAAAAATTCGAAATTTTGACAGAACACGCAGTTCAATACTTTATGCCCTTACGTCTGCCAGCCGACCGTCTTACATATGTCGGATTTTATTTCCATAATACAAAACGATAAGATTCACCTTTCCTAAAAAAAAAAATACTTTAGAAATCGATTATCTTCCTCCCCGAAAAAGGTTTAATACTGGTATTCGAAAATTAAACGCCAATTGAAAATCAATGTTTTGCTTCATTTTTAAGTTCTTTGGAGAAATTCTCTCTATTTATTATTAATTTCTTTTTCATAACAATTAGTATAAATTTTAAAATTTTTGGGACATATTTTGTTTAATTCTAATGTATGTTTGTAATTCAATTTTTATACCCTTTACCACAAAAAGTGGAAAAAGGGCATAACTAAGTTTGTCATTCCGTTTGTAGTTTCTACAATATCCATTTCCGACCCCATTAAATATATATTTTCTGAGTTCTTATTTATAGTAAATTCGCTTAAGTGATGCCCGTCTATACGTCTGTCGGTCCTTGTTCGTGTAGAAACCAAATTTGCCAAGACACTATATTAGCTAGAGTAAATTTAAATACGCCAATCGATCAGACATAGTGTCAAAATAGGTGCTATTTGAAATCAGCAAGATCGGTCCATGTCCTGCGAGGCAGCAGGCAAAACACCGTGCCTCAATATAAATTTTCATTATAACTTGGAACAATGGAATAACTCCAATCAAAAAAATAAATATATGCGACGATGGAGAATTATAAAAAAAAAAACATTAAATGAAAAAATTGGCGCTCGCGCATATTATACGGATTACGGTCCTCTGAAATTTTCAAAATTTTTTTAAATATTAACATGGGTATCATTTAAAAGCTTTTGAAGAAATCGTTAAGGAAATACTGAAATTTTTGGAAAAGTCTTAACTTATTAGGAGCCGACGACATTTTAATGCTCTGTCACATCAATATTTGCTTTTTTGATTGAAGTTACTTCACTAAACTAGATTTACGTAGATGGTGAAGGGTATATAAAATTCTGCATAGAATCAAACATGTTTGGCAAAGTTTCGACATTTGTGAAATTTAGACACTTTCTGTTCAATTATCTCTGCCACTCATTGCGTGGCCTCGGCCTAAAGAATCAACAATATGAAAAGAAGGTGTTAAGAAAAATCTTATCGCATTTTAAGTTTCACATTTGATTATTAATTATTGACTTGATAGATGAGTTCGCAATGTTTAATTACAACCGAACTGGGATGATAAATTCCAAACCTATTAATGTTAATCAAATACATATGTATTTAAAATTGATCTTGTAATTTATTAAGCATTACAAAGTAAATATGATTTGTCTTGATGGCTTATTTTAAACCGCATTATAATTTTATCTTTTTTTGTTATTTAATTGTTAACAAGGATTTGACAGTTGTAAAAATTTTTTTCTACTCGATTTTTTGTTTTATTTTAAAATATTCCTTTCCATTTTTTCATTTCATCGAAAAATTTACAAATAAACTAAAATCATCACTTTATATTCAGTTCAGTGAATATTTTGTTCAACAAATTATTTTTCTACATTTCAGTTTTCACATTTATGCGAATATTATGAAAAAGCATGAACGAGTTTTCTGTTTTAATCAAGTTTATCTAGAAATAAAAATTAAATCGTATACATATGACAAATTGTTATATATGTTAAACCAAAACAACACAAGACATAAGGATTTTATTTTATTGGTGTTGATGTTGATGTTATCGCTAAATAGAAAAACTTAGTTTAAAAGGCGTTAAAATAACAAAAATATTGAATTTCTGTAAATTATTAAAATACATATGTAATATGTGTATTTATTATATATATTTTTTTATAAAAACAGACTGCATTGATCATTCGTAGAATTTTATTTTGACGCCTTTAAAATATCTTCAAGTTTTCAACACAGACAAAAATTCCTCATAAATCCAATAACATGGTGTTAGTTTAAGAATCATATAATAAAGTAAAAGTTTCAAGTTCAGGCTTAAAGTACAGTTGCATTTAAGGAGTCAAATCACTTCTAATGCTTTTTATTTCAGCTGCATTAACTTCGCTTCTATTATTTTAATTATTTAATGCTCCGCAAATATATTGATGCCCCATGAAGACTTTCGTGAATGCAAATGAAAGCTGTATTTTCATGAAAAAAGTAGAAAATGCTGTTTGATATATCCGAGTAAACATAAAGTTAAAAGTAGGTTTTCAAATACCACCTTAGGTTATTGTGTTTGGTTGCACATATATGTATAAAATTCAAAATACAGGACCAATATGATAGGATTTGGTGCTGCCGTTATGACAGGCTCCATTATTTCAGTTGTCAAAATTAAAAAAAAGGAAATTTTAGATTTCTTTATTTTGAAATGTGTTGGGCATTTATTTGCCTTATATGTATTACTTATATGCATTAATTACAGAAAGACTTGATCAATTTCAAAACATTCAAAAATTACTAGAAATAAAACTAAAAATTGCTGCACCCAAGTCAAACCAGATGGCTGTCGCTTGAAGCAATAATTGTTTGAATACAAGATTTATATGAGGCGTTAAAAATTTACTTTTAATTTACTGCTAATGTTATCAAATATACAACACAGCGAAAACAATTATAAACAATTTCAACGAACCAAATCAAATATATTTATCTTCTTTAAATATATTCCTGAAATTGTTAATAGAATAAACAGAATATTTAAGAGTTAGTCAACTGAAATTAATAACCTCTACAGCCATATGGAAAGGCTTCTAAGAACTGTACTAAGTAATTTTATAAAAATCGAAAACAACATGTTTTGAAATATGATAAAATGCATTTGGCTCATTGGCTTAAGAGTTAATATAAGAATCAAAACATAACAAAAACGAAATAAACAAAATTGTTAATTTAATTGGATTAGATCCGTCAGTAAATATTATACTGTTGTTACTAGCTATATCAATTTTTATTTATAATTTACAGTTCAAGTTTCAACATTTTACATTTCAAAATAATCGCACTTGTAGATATTGACTGGTTCTCATAATCGAGAAAAATTATAGACTGCAATTAGTCAAATGAATTGTAAATAAAAAATCTATTTAAGAAAAATTTCATCAATTATATATTGAAGGTGACGTCCTGGACAAACAATGTGGAATGTTTGAATGTATGACATTATTGCTGTAAAAATATATCCACTACTGTGTCATAAACTAAAATACGTCGTTAGCTAATGAAAAGAAAAATGGAGTTTTACTTAAAAAAATTTTCATCAATACAGCCATAACTCAAAGAAACAAAATATGACGATGTTTTAGAAAGCGATATAATCCTTACGTTATGAAGTTTACTCCACAACTCAAAATGTGTTGTTGTTATTGACAAACAAAGTTTCCAGACATGAAATGGAATAAAGGATTGTGCTCTTTAAACGTGAAAAGTACAAAAGGCATAAAGATAAAACGTATAAACAGTATAAATTATGAAATTGCGAACAGTTTTGTATGATTAACTAAAAAATTTGAGTAAATGAGCGATATGCACTTCTATAATGAAGGAAAAATTGCATCGAAAACCAAAAAAAAAAAAAAATCCAATAAATCATGGCGACAGTTTCTTAAAATGTTCTACGTTGGTAACGACATTTTCGTAATAATTAATGTTGGGAATTCAAATTTCCATTTTTAATAAATTTCTAAGACAAATTTCAACTTAAAATTATGTTTTCTTCTGACATCATGTATTTTGTAATCAAAATTTAATTAAAACAGAGTTTTTTCTTAAATATCTTTTATTCATATACATATATAGTCACAAAGCGAAATATGACGTTGTTTTAGAAAGCGGAATGATCTTTACGTTATGAGGCGTACTTCGCAACTCAAATGTGTCATTCTTATTGACAAACAAAGTTCCAAAACATGATAGGACTTATTCTTTTAAAACGTGAAAAGTATAAAAGACATAAAGATGAAACTTTTACACAATATAAAATATAAAATGGCGAACATTTCTTTATGATTAACTTCAACATTTGGAATTTTGAGTCATGATGTTGTATTAGTAAATGAGCGATGTGATCGTTCGGTGTTTATCACGCACATAATGATCAACATGGCTAGTTTGTATTAAATAATTATTACTAAAATTCAAATCACAACTTAATTATTTTAAAATTAGCAATATACCTATGATGAATGATCGCCAAACAACACAATATAGAAAATCTTCAAAAGGCAGACTCTCTGGATGGTGACCTCTGCTTATAAACATAATATATGGTTAATAATATAAATTCACACTATAACTAAAAGCGAACGAAAATTATGTAAATGTCAATTTAGTTGTTCGCTTAAAAGGATTGCTTTATATGAAATATTAAAAATTAATTTGCTCCACAACAAAAAAAAAAAAAAAAAAAAAATAATAAATAAGCACAAGTAAGAGTGCTATATTTGTCTATGCCGTATCTTATATACCCTTCACCATCTATGTAAATCTAGTTAAGTGAAGTAAAAAAAACAACTATTGAGGTGACAGAGAATTAAGAAATGAGAAAAATTTTTGGCACTGCATACATATTATTTTACATAAAAATGACATTCGCTCTTAATGGGTTAAACATATTTAAAAAATTTTAGTGTTTCCTTAAAGGTCTCTTCAAAAGCTTCAAAATAATACCCATATTGATATTTAAAAAAAAAATTGAAAATTTGAGAGCCCGGAACTCGTAAAATATTGGCGAGCGGCTATTTTTTCACTTGATGTTTTTTTTTCTCAGTTTCGCCCCATATTTTATTTTTTTGATTGTAGTTACTTTATTGTTCCAAACGACATGAAAAAATTAGAGGTAGATCGATTGATCGAGGACCGATCATGCTGATTTCCAATAGCGCCTCTTTCGACACTATATCTGATAGATTGACATATTTATTTTTTCTTTGTGGAATCAAATTGTAAAATAAAATCTAATTAGATATAAAAATAAGTTAATAAAGACTTTAATTATAAAATGTGACAAAAAATAAAAAGATAAGCAAGAATATCGTAAAATAAGTTCAATATCCATAATGTTATAATGATTAATCATAATATGTTTATACTTTCAATATTGATGTGGTTGTATTTAACAATGTTATTGTTGTGTAAGACAACAATATGGTCGTAGCAATAATAATGTATTACAATTGCTTACAATCATATAATTCTGTAGATTATGGTTGACTCAACACTGTTTTTTTTTTGAAATTTTTAAGAGGAAATATTTCTAAAACTTTTGCAAAAGAATTTAATAAAAAAAGTAAATGCTTAGAATTTTCACATCCCTCTTTTACATGTACAATTTAACAAAGAGTATAAAAGCAAACATTAACATTTTACTGTTGTTATATCTTTCGGTGAAACTTTGTACTTATTTTTTTACACTTGAGAGACACTGATGGATCACTGTATTTAAATTGCAACAAAAGAAATTAAATTATGAGGGGAAAGCGGAAATGAAACTCTAAAGAATGGAGAACAATAAGAAAGCAAATGAAATTGCGTAAAATCAATCAACCATCCATCCACCAACACTTAGTTGATGAAGCATGAAAGCAGGATTTGTTTTAAGTGTATTTCCTTGTATGCAGCAATTTTTGTTGTTAAATTTTTCAGAACACTTAAGTACATTTAAGTGCAAAGCGGTTTTATTAACAATGTAGAACGATTAATTATTTGCTGGCCTTGTTTGTTTTTGTTGTTGTCCTGATTATTATTATTCTGTATATGGAAATATCTATAAAATACATTAAAGGCTTTATAAAAAATTTTTTTTCTTTCATAATTTTAAATTTTTCTATAAATCAGAGATTTAGAAAAATAGAGACTGTGAAAAATAGAATTGATCACCAGAATAGCCTTCAAGAACTTAATATATTGTAATTAGGAAAAGCTTTAAATATGTGAAACAGAAAATTTAAAAATTATATATATTTTGCCTTTCTATACCTTTAAATCACATTTATATTGGTACACCCTTTAATTTTCAAGTTAATTCTTCTATTGCCTTTTGTTATTAATGCTCATTGTGATAGACACTCTATAAAAATTTTTATGTATCTTTAAGTTACGCTTTAAAAGTTACGACATTACGACGTCTATAATGGTTCATCAAATAACATACATTAAATAACATTAACTATTGGGACACCCTTTTACTCTATTTCAAAACTTTATACTTCTTATAGCAGACTTCATGCTTCAAATTACAGCAACTGTAGGGACACTCTTTAATTTCCAAATTTAAATTTTATACTTGTTATTGTAGTAGACTTAGACATCAGATACTTTGTAAATTTCCACCGTCTGTGTATAACGGTTCAAGAGTTTTACTATATAAATCAAATTACATCAACTATTGTAACACCCTTTAATATATACTTTAAAATATTTATGCTTCTTACTGTACTAAATAGTGGACATTCTCTATAATTTCGAAGTGTTTGTATATAACGATTGAAAAGAAACGGCCATATAGGTCAAATTACATTAATTTGGAAACACTCTTTAATTTCTAAATTCAAATTTTTAACTTCGTGTTATAGCAATACAGATTCTTTATAAATTCACAGTGTCTATATACAACTGTTTAAAATGATGGTCATATACAGCAAACTAAATGCACTTTTGGGGCACCCTCTATTTTATTATTTTGAGTATTAATACTTGTTTCTATAACGGTCATAGCAAAAAATAGGCCAAAATAGGTCAACTTACATCAATAATGGGTACACCCTTTAATTTCTAAATTAAATTATAAGCTTTTTGATGTACCAGACATAGCAATACAGGTTCCTCGTAAGTTTCAGCTGTCTGTCTATAATCGTTCAAAAGTTTGGCCGCAAACATCAAATTATATTAACTATTGGGACACCCTTTAATTTATAATTTGAAATATTCTGTCAAATTTTCGAGCGTTTGTCTCAAACGATTAAGAAGATAGGCCCATATAGATCAATTTACATCACCTAGGGGAACACCCTTTTATTTTTAGATTTATTTTTGTAATATTTTTTATTATTGGGAGCTATAGTATTACGCAGTCATTTTAAAATTTACAGAAGTGCCCTTTACAGTACAAAATACACGTAAGAAATATGTATGTTGTATGGGGACACCCTTTAATTTGTTCTACAGGCACAGACATTAAAAAAGGCAACATTCAGATGAATTGATAATATTCTTATTGTTTTGAAGTCGGTTAAAAATAAAAATTATCAACAGATGTCCGATACAATAGTAAAGTAACATGAAATTTCCAAGAACAACAACAAAATGCACAGAAATAATGAAATTTTGTTTATATTTGTTCTGTGTATTTGTGAGTAAAAAAAAAAAACTGTTGCAGAGACCGCAGTACTCTAACACTATGATGGTTCCCTCACCAAATGGTAAATGAAGGCCACAAATATGCTGATTGACTGTCATACCCAGCGTGAATTTAAAGGAACTTTCCTACTGTACATGAAGAAAAATTGTTTTCTCAGTTGTGCCGGAGTTGTCTCGTTGTTACAAACGTTGGCTAAAATAAATAATGCATCTCCTTACGCTATTCCAACATGCATCATGGACATGCGACAATGGAACCTCAGTGTGTTTACTTTTCGACGGCATGGGCTTGAGATCGCGCTTATTTAAATTCCCCAAAGGCAGTCAATCATTTCTATTTGACCTATGTATATGGACTTTTTTTTACACAGGGTGATGCAATAAAAAAGATCCACATGGATCTCCAAACCTGTAGGGAGAGTTTAAATTATAAAAAAAAATTATTTAAATTGGACTGCCTTAGCTTTTTATGAATAAATATTAATTTGCATTTTATTTCTTGCATTGCTCCCATTAGTACTCACGTTTGTTATATTTTTTTTTTACAAAATTTAACTTCGATTTGCTTCTTGAACTCCTATACAAGTATTCAAATTTCAAATTCCATGCTTGTTCTTCTTTTCAAAGTAAAATATTAGAAAACTTTGATGCGTTTCTACACACGTTATCCAAAAGCAAACATGCGCTTAAACTAATGGCAAACATCACCTGTCTCTTCACGTATCTAATATTTGCATAAAATTTAAAGTTTACAAAAAATGTAACAGAAAAAAAGTAAAATAATAAAATCAAATAAAGGAAAACTCTTGTACTCATGAGACATATGATGCACGTTGTTGATAATGTTTAATACAATGTATTCATTGCTCAAAATCACTAAAGTTTGTTAAAATGTTTGAGACTTTGTTATCGATGGGAAAGCATTGTTATTATCTATGGGTAGATTCTTTAAGTTCTTTTAGATTTTTTTTTAGAAATAATTGTTAAACAAATTGATTTACCTTACGCAGCTAATTACTTAAAGTATAAAATAGTTTTATTTTTTTGAAAAAATTTTTGTTTCCTTTTTTAGTTTTAGTTATTTTTAGATGCCACCCCATTCTGTATAATTTTATGTGGAATAGCATTAAACAACATGTTGTATGATGTTTTGTATAATAATGACACACTTCTCGTAACTTCGATTTATTTTTATAGGCGATTTTAAACGTCTAATATGGAAAGATATGGTAGCTTATTGTAGTCATTTCTTTATTAGTTTTACAATGATAACCTTAGCTTCAAATACTTTATTGGGCGATTATAACATCCAACATTTTTTCTTAGAAAATTCTCGAAGTAATCTTTATTACATTTGAAACTGATGAGTAAGGCAAATGCGGCAAAGTCTTAAAACGTACCATTTTATGGCGAAATTCGATTCTTTTTGCTTGCTCTATTCGCATAACAATAATAAATTATCTTCTATATTAATTATTTATAAAGTTGTAAATGTAATACTTCTACCAAAAAATTTGACAATCAACTAACTTGCTATCACCGTGGCGTATGTGTATGACAAAAACCTTTGCTTTGACTATGAGTTTTTTTGTTGGCAATGAATGCGTTAACGTCACACGATTTGATATTAATCAACCTTAACTTTTTGCTCACTTTTAATTCCCTAATTAGACAGTTTGAACCAGGTCCAGTTGAGTACGACAACGAAAGACAGACTAATATATTCTAAAAACAAAAATGTAACAAACGTTTTCCCAAACAAATTAGTAACACCAAAAGTTAATGTCTTCATATAAAAAAATGGTTGGATGGTGTCTTAGTTAAAAAAAAAAATTATGTTCTTCATACTTGACACGTTTGGTGTGTTTGAACAGAACAAAAGGAAAAGTTATCTAACAACAAGAGAGAGTACTATATTCGGCTTTCCCGAATCTTGTCTACCCTTCACCATCTATGTAAATCTAGTTTAGTGAAGCAACTCCAATCAAAAAACCAAATATTGGAGTGACAGAGGGAGTTAAAATATAAGAAAAAATTAAGAACTACATGTTTATAATTAAGCATAAAAATGTTATCGGCTCTTAAGGGGTTAAGCATTTTTAAAAATTTTAGTATTTGCTTAAAGATCTCTTCAAAAGCTTTTAAATGATACCCATATTGATATTTCAAAAAATTTTAAAATTTTAGAGCAACGTAACTCGGAAAATATGGGCGAGTGCCAATTTTCATTCTTGATGTTTTTTTCTTATATTTTAATTCGCTATCAACGCACATATTTGTTTTTTGATTGGAGTAACTTTATTCTTTCCAGAAATACAGAAAAAATTAGAGGTAGGCGTGGTGTTTTGCTCGCTGCCTCCAAGGACATGGACTGATCTAGCTGATTTCCAATAGGACCTCATTCGACACTATATCTGATCGATTGACATATTTGTTTTTTTTTTTGTGAAATCAAGTTTTCCTCGGCACTGACACGGATAGGCAAATGGACAAACGGACATCGCTCAATCGACTTCGCTATGCATAAGAAGTCAAAATATATATACTTTATGGTGTCGGAATTGCATATTATAGAAATTACACATGGAATAAAAAACTTAGATATACCCTTTTTACACTTTTTGTGGTGAAAGGTATAAAAACAGGAAAGCCTTGGACCAAACCCTTTACAAAGAGAAAGAAAAAAATTCAATTTTATTATTGTGTTCATAAAATGGACCTGATTATTAAAATAGCAATTAGTATGTTTGATTCTCACAGGAGCTACGGCGTATTTGGTTTTGAAAAAAAAAAAATAACTTGCTAAGATGACTTGCTAATTTTTTAAATTGGAGCGCTACATTTGACAAAGGGAAAAATATAACAATATTTTTCAGAAACCTCTTAGTTTCATATCCTTTGATATTCTCAAATATTTTAAACGATTTCTTTTTCTAGTGTTACTTAAGTTGTTGTTTATATTGTTGTTGCTTTTAATAATGATCACACTCTTTCCGACTCTGTTAAAAGTTCACAACAACATGCTTGCAACTAAAGACAAACAAACTTATGCCATATATTCATACAGGAGCATGAATATGATGCATAAATATTTTGAAAAACGAAAACTTTTACATTGAATATTTTTTTTGCCCGCATTTTAAATCCCGTCCACAGATACATCACTTCAACTTGCAGCTTTTGGATTTCTTGTAGCATTTTTGACATCAAGAGAGAATACAACATGGCGTTTTGAAAACAAATTTAAAAGGTAACTGAAGAGATTGAGTTTAAGGTAAACCGTTTGCCATAGAATGTTAAAGTTTTTGTTTTCATACCTGTCGCTCGTTCAAGTTGTTTTCATTTTTTTCTTTTAACTTTTCGTTAACCCCCTCCTGCAGTGCTACATAGAAAATTGTGTTCGGTAATGGTTAAATGGTCTATATATTGTAACATATTCAAGTATTTTTTATACTCAAGTGTATGTTTTGTCATGAAGTAGGTGGGGTATTGCAAATAATTGTATGTGTATGAAAGTGTATGTAAGCTCATGCTTTTTTGTAGCATTTTTAAGATGTCATTTTACAAAAAGAATTTTAACCGCTTTAAAATTGTTAAATGGTTTAGAAAACAAAAATATTCCTTTGTAAAGAATTGTTAGATGACAAAGCGAATAAAAAATTAGTTTTTTTTTATTCATTTTAAAATAGAATAGGATACTTTATTTGTTGAGTGCATACGCTTAAAGAGTTTGAAGCGAAAGAAATTAAATAGATAAATTTACATACAAAAAATATCTGAAGTGAAGAACTGTTCATTTCAAATTAGAAATCTTAAATTTTTTTCATTACTAATATACAGCTACTTTGCTGTTTGTTAGTATGGCAGAAGTTCAACCTAAATCACTCCACGGGACATTACTTTTTTTATATTATAATGACTCTAAAAATTTACTGAGCGCTCCTAAAAAAAATGGGACTAAGGAGAAAAAAGTTCCCCTTAGAAGAACTACCCTTACATCTACCTCTGAAAAATGCAAATTTTTTTAATTTTCTCGTAACTTTGTTTAGCAATTACAACTTTTAAAGTCCAAGAATATGCAAAGACTTAAAGTTGTACTCAAGAGATTCTAAAGTTCTATTTTAGACCTTCCCCTTTTTGTGGGCGCTGAAATAAAATGTGATTAGAAAAAACAGTATAATATGGGCAGAGAGGTATCCCTACAACCCATCCGTCTCCCAAAAACGACCCTATGAAATTTTTTTTTTAATTTCTTTTTTTTTGTGCTAATTTCTTTAAAATATTTATTATTAAGATTTCTTTGTTGATTTTGTTTTACTTTACTTTGTTTTTTTTATTTGTTTCTGGCTACAGCTGTGGGTTGGAACGTACCCTAGTGGTGCTGACGAGCTGACTGGCGTCACAGCTGTAGTGCTGAATGAGGCACGTAACAATATGTTACCTAAAAGCATTTTATTTATTTATTAATGGACTATTTATTAACAGCAATAATTTATTTATGATTGTAACGGTAATTTTTTTTTAAACTAAAACAATTATTTTATTTAGAAGAATTTCTTTTTTGCACTAGGATGATAGTGGGTGCTACGGTCTTTCTTCAACTGACTGATTCTACAAAGACCTCTTCGGAATCTGAATCCTCTTCAGCATTAAATACAGACGAAAGCATGAAAGAAAGGTAATAACTTTTTTTTTTGAAATGTATCTTGTAGTAGAGTTAGTGACTTAGAACTTAGCAAAAGCCTATTAATAATAATATCTATGCTTCACTGAACCCTTGTAAAATTTGCCACTAAAGACGGAAACGTTTGCTTCGTGCCTCAGCTGCTTCTTCTGATAAGGCCCAACGGGCAGCAATTGTACAGCGTTTTTTGTACAGGTAATAACAGGGGTCGAGAGGTAATTTTCTGAAGCGACTCTGGTTTTCGTTGCCCAGTGGAGGGAGACGAGTATAACACTCAAGCGGTGGACTGATTAATCTCTAAAGGCAATCTTGAGGCCTTACCATCCCGGCTGTAAGTTCAAATACGTACTTGCAAATAATCGAGGTACTCTAAGCGGAATACATTAGTTTGTGTTAGAATATGGAAACTTTAAGGTTCATCTGCCAAGGTAAAAATCACAGAAAATGGTGCTTGCAAACTTTTCTTGAAGAGACGGAGATGGAAGCGTAGATTGTATGTGAAGATTTATGGTAATGTATAACATTGAGTTTAGGATGATGGTCAGATGTATATTAAAGGGTAAAATGATATAGGAGACCTTAACCTTAGATAACCTTGTAATATCCAAAGATTCTGTATTGCGAAAGAAAATCCGCAGTTAGCAGTTGATGGTTAAAAATCGCTACAGCCGAGAATAAAGGTTGATAACAGCGCAAGAACTAATGAAAATAAGGCAGTCATAAGCTACCAATCGTATGCATAAAATTATAAAGTAACGAAAGGATGGTCGATCTTCACAGTTTGTTCTCAGATATTCAATTATTAAAATATGTAGGTTATCTTATGGCCGTAGAACTTCTGATACAAAATAAATATTTATCATCATGTTACTCGGTAACTGTAATAGGTATCAACTTACAATGGATGGATTGAGACAAGTATCACTAATGTCATTATTGACTATAAAACTTTTTGATTAGAGAAAATAATTCTCATACATAAATTTACAATTTATTGCCTGAAATTCAGCCATTTAATCGCAACAATGGTTATTCTCAACAAATCACAAAGATATTGGAACTTTATATTTCATTTTTGGAGCCTGATCTGGTATAGTAGGAACCACATTAAGTATTTTAATTCGAACTGAATTAGGTCATCCTGGTTCATTAATTGGTGGATTGAGACAAGTATCTTTCATATTAGTCTGCATATTTAATTAAAAGAATGGATTTGAAGAGTGGTCGTGGTATTATTCTTCCCATTGGGGTATCGAAGCGCACTGGTTAGAGCCAGTATCTTTATATAAATAAATATGCGTTTGCTTATTTTTTTTTTCTTTTTATTGTTGTCTAGCTTAACAATAACATGGTAAAGTATAAACATAATTATGTTTAAATATAAACATTAAATATCATGTCATGTTATGTAATTGACGGCAAAGATTTCCTGACATAATTTCCATATTATTACTTACTGCTTCATTTTTTTAATGATTTGTCAGTAAATTATTTAAAAACATGAAATCACAAAAAAATCATTTATTTGAATGTTATATGTAAGCAATAATTATAAAGCTTTGACACATAAGCTATAAGAATCATTTATACAAGAAATGTAGCTTATAATGGCTTCTTATCTTCATGCATTCCATATATGGATTAAACTTTATGTTCTCGAACTGAAGATACTTAATGGTAATTGGGAATTGAATACACATTTATCCAAAACTTTTAACACGTTAATCAGGAATCTACAGTGATATACTACCAACGCAGCCATTGCGGCTGCTCAGCTTTCTTTAGCTAATTGTTGATTTTATTCTATACACACACAGCATTAGTTGAATTAACTTATTCACCACGCTCATACGGATAACAACAACAGGGGTTGCCAGATCTTATTATTCAGAACAGTATGTTAAAGGTTTCACAGTTGTGCCTAAAACACAAATATAAGGAATTATATTTATTTCAACTGTTTTAAAATGGTTTGTTTAGCTTTTTATTTCTTTTAATTTTTTGTATGTATATAATTTATTATTATGTATTTTGTACGTACAAGTTAACAAAAAAATTACTAAAGTGATAGAAAAGCGTTCTGTCAAGAGCTAGAACAAAATATTTTTAAACGCACATATTATTTTATTTGCTTTCAATCATACGTTGATTAAAAATATTATATTATGGTTAAAAATATTATATTATTTTTAATTAATAATAAAAATTTGGTTGTGGTTCGAATATTTTAAAGTTAAATCCAACCATGTTGCAATATTGTACACAGTAACCTCATAATGGTTAAACGTTAACAAAAAATTTTTATCGTGACTGTGGTTTTGTTGAAAACAACTATTATTTGTTCCCCGCAACTATAAATTGTTACAAAGAACATAATATGGTTATTGAGACCATATAACAGCCATGTTATTTCTCTGCGTGAGGGTATCTCTCTGTATGTCTAGAAGGAGCTATATGCTATATGAATTTTATAAATTCCAACTGGGTGGTATCACACCAACACAAAGTAATATTTTATTTCCAGTAAGAGTTTATAAATTTGAATAAAATAACTTTATGGTCAGTGCAAATCATCAATTATGAAATGGGTGGAATTGGAGCATAATGCTTCCAGTTCAAATTATATGTCGATTTTTTAACGGTAAGTGAAGAGTGCTAGTTTTAGAAGTTGATCTAAATGAATTCGAGGTCAGGCAACAAATGAGAAGCATTGTATAAGTAGGCGTGGCATCTTTCACAGATAGCAAACTAAAAATCGTTGATCAATAAATTTCTTATTTTTTTTTAACATTCAAGGGCATTGAAATTTTTATTCCTTTTAAATAAAGGTAGTGAAGCACTTTGGGGTTTGGATAGTGTTACAATAAAAAAACTAATCCAAAAATCTGAATGAAATACAACACATAATAATACATTTAACGATTTTAAGCGACATTTTTGATTTGTTTTACTCGGCGTTTCTAATATAGAATTTACTTAAGACGTAAAGCAATTCTCCCTTCTTTGTGAAACAACGGATAATATACTGAACGATATGTTGTACACTGAAGTACAGATTTTTAGGGAACATTTCTATTATTTATTGATTGTATCTTTTTTTTTAAATATATAGAGATGAAAACAGAACGGAAACAGATATAAGTACATACGTATAAATTTCAATTGTAGGCATGATTTTTTTTACTTAAATTTATTTTAGATATGTTAGTTAAGTCTGTATTTATTTACAGGCACCCCTTTTCTGTATATTTTTTATCACTTTTAAAACCTTTAGACTTGCTCTCCTTATACGGAAGAGTGTTTTTAATGGAATATTTTTTAATAAAGAAATATAGCATTTTGGTTTACAAATATCACAAATTCATTTTGATTGTTATAAATTTTAAATTGCAAAATATTTCAAAAGGCATTTGTTTTTAAATAAACATGTAGTTTTTCTCCATATTTGTTGTTGTTGTATAAATTTTAGGGTTTTTAATTGAAATATACATTATAGCTTTGAGTAAAAAAAAAGTGAAAATTTCAATGCGAATTTATTTAAGGTGGCAGCGCTACAACAATACAAAAACAGATAGAAACACAGGCACTTTAGTGTTTGGGAAACTTCAAAACATAATTATTTATTATTTTAATTTTTTATTACCCTTTTTATTAACGTTTTCAATAAACTTTTAAGTCGATTATGGATAGCAACCGAACTTTAGTTGCGTTGTCAATGGGCAACGCAACTGACAAAAAAATTCATATTATGGATGGCAACTTTTTTCAGTTGCCAAGAAGTTATCGAAATCGTTATTTTGACATATCGGCAACTGAAAATAAGTGTAAACAAGCATACAATGCAATAAATAGAAAAGTGGTAGAAAGTTTTAAAATACAGAAAAGAGTTAAAATATAAAATAAATACAAATAAGAAAACAAAAATAAGTGAAAAAAATAGTTTACAAAGTGGTAAAAAGTAAATAAATTTTTTTTAAAATGCTAAGTTCCGTGGACTTATTTTTCGACGACCAAGAGAACCAAGAAGTCGTGAACGTGGCATCAATTAGACGGCGCTTGAGGGACAATTCGAATTCCCTTGAATTACCACCTGTTCTGTGAGTATATGTTTATATACATAAATTCATTTAAAATTACTTTCAATAAACATTTCTTGTTTAGCTTTAAGGCATATTTTTGTCTGCCAAAAGATGCAGTGACGTAAGTAGTGGACACTTTGTACAAGGACTAAAAACAAATTCATAGATCCACAGTAATACCTCCACTATTAAAAGTTGGCGCTGCTCTAAGATTTTTTGCGGCAGGCAGCTTTCAAAAATCACACGGTAATGATTTCAATATAGGAATGGTGCAACCAACGTCGTCCACAGTTTTAAAAGAGGTTGTTCTGTTAATAGAAAAAAAATGTGTCTGGTGGTGCTTTTGACCATTTTGTAATCTATAGGCATAAAATATATTTAAATTGTCATTAAACAAATAAATTAATAAAAGAAAACATTCTTACTTTTCCGTTTAACAGCTTTTTTCAATTGAAAACTCTTCAAAGCAACCAGAAAAACACGGTTGCCAATATTAATATTATTTGGCAACTGAGGTTGCCAGCCTTCAGTTGCCAGTTGTTATCCGTAATATAGTTTCGGCAACTGGCAACTCAACTGAAGTTCGGTTGCCATCCATAATCGACATATTTGTTTTGAAAATTGATTTAAAGCTCTTGTTACAATTCTATTTTAAAGAATATAAAAAAAAGATTTTTTGTAATATATAATGATTAACTTTTGACAGCTGCTCTACACATAAGAAAATTAAACTAAAAATGGTCAGCTATCGCAACGATGCCACTTTGGAAAATATTTTATTCAGTTGCATATTTATGTTTATAAATATTTCATGAGGTTATTAACGACTGATTTAAATACTATAAAATTTCTTAACATTCTTATGCTCATATACGTTGTTGAAGAAAAATTGAGTCAGGCAAGAGTTCTGTTTACTCTTGAAAAGTGCAAAAGGGATGTCGAAATTTGACATTTATCGCCTTATCCCTTCAACCGTTACATTCATGTAGTTGTGTACTGCAATATCTACCAAAGCAACAATAATAATAAGTATTTAAAATTGGAACTTAAAGGGTGTGTTTATAGGTGATGGGGATTGAAATATTAAAAAGTGTGTATCACATTTTTTTTTCGTACCAGCTGTTCCAGGTGCGCTTCGCTTCCCCAATCCATCCAGTTTTTTTATTTGAATAAGCACGCTTATATAAAATTAACTCTTACGAAAGTTTAAATCCCTTACTCACTTTTCACTTTGTATGGAGACACCACGCCGACTCTCCCAATCGATACAGTATTTCTCTAAACAATGCATATTAATAAGAAAGTTTTTAGTGCAAAATTTCAGCACTTGTTGCTTTTTTCTAGTGACAATATTACATGGTGTCATGAAAAACCGCAACTCACGATGGCGTCGACCGATTTCGTGCAAACTAAAGGAAAACCATTCACGCGATCATAAAACAAACCCTTACAATTTGATCGAATTAGGTTTGACCCTTCGTGAGTTATAAGGTAACAACACACTTGCAACAATTTTATTTTATATACAGTGGATGTCACTTAAAATCGTACAGCGCGAGTACCCAAAGTATTTTTAAGATACATAAATAGAAATCGCCCTTTTGTTTATTAAAGCAAAACAATATTATTTCTTAAAAAAAATGTATAGTTCATATGGAAATTTATAACTAAAAATGGAAAAGAAGCACTACGTTCATGTATCACTTAAAATCGTACAATAGTTGAATATGTTAATGTTATTGCAATAGGATTTTATTAATATTTTGATGGATATCCCTTACTGCTTTTAAGGGCCTGTAGCCGTCTAGGCATTGAGTCTACTAGATTTTTGCATATTTCAACTGTGATTTTGTTCCATTCGTCCTGAAGAGCGATTCGCAGATGACTTTTGTTAGATATGGTACGGCATCTATTTTTTTTTATCTAAAATTTCCCACAAATGTTCAATAACGTGATTGGGCCGGTGTTTGAATTACTTTAGGACAGTTGTATATTGCCCAAAGTCGAGCAACGTAGGATGAGTGTTTTTGGTCGTTATCAGCATATAACTTAAAACTGCTTAAAATACCCATTTTTTCAGCAGATTGTTTAAGATTTTCTTTTAAAGTTCTTAGATATGCATTTCCATCCACAAATACTAAGTTACCTACACCAGCAGCTGACATGCATCCCCACACCATTTATGCTTTACTGTCGATCGTAAATTTGCAACGTCCATCTCTTTATTTGGTTTTCTCCATACTGTAATCTGTCCATCAGAAGAAAATATATTATTATTATTTTGATTCGTGCGAGAATATGACGTCATTATAGAATTCTGTTGGATATTTTAGGTAGTCATTCGCAAACAATAATCTTCTACGTCTGTTGCGGTCATTTATAAAAGGTTTGTTTCTTGCAATGCGGCCATTAAAATCATGACTACGAAGGGATAGTGCTACGACTTCGGTTAAATATTTCAGCAATTTTTGACAAAATTTTCCGTTCCTTTAATGAAAAATTACCAAGTTTCTTTCACTTTCACTAGTTTGTCTCATTTTTAAAGTTTTCTTATATAAACCGCTTCTAAGTCTTTTTACATAAACTGCACTAAGACTACTGTTTTTCTACTCAATCACTAATTAAACACAAGATTCTTGTTTAAAGTTAAAAAAAACTAACGGTATTTTAAGTGTATGATTTTAACCAAGGCGAATCAATTATCAGGTGGCAGCGTTAGAAAATGTATTATTTTTTGCTGGTAGAAACGAATGTCACGAATGGCCTACGCTGCCACCTGGTAATTGATACGCCTTGATTTTAACTGAAGCGTTGTTTTTCTTTGTGTTGATGGTGTTGCCCTATTTAACTGTTTCCTTTAAGCGAAAAAAGTAGTATTGCCATACCTTATAGTAAATACGAACATATTAAATATAAAACCAACAACATAAAAGTTTTTGAAAACGTTTAAAGATTTTAATTTACAAAATAACTGGTACTAGTATGCTGTACGATTTTAAGTGACATTCACTGGTCACCTTAAAAGTCTTCGTTATATGTTAACGCTTTGTTTAAAAATTTATTTATTTTCTTGTTATTACAAGATTCATATTAAAGCTGGCCTTTTTAACTCATGTGAAATTGTTGGTGTAACGATGAATTGACATGTACATATTTGCAAATATACAAAACACTCTCATAAAATATGCCAAACATATTTTAGAGAAAAGTTTGTAGAAAATTAGCATGTCATAAATTTTCTTAGATTTAAATGCAAAAATTTTAGAGGAGAAAATTGACTCAAAGGAAATTCGTAACTACAGAAACACAAAAGAAAAACTAAAAAAAACAAAGATTTGCTGTTCGCCGTTTAGATAAGAATATACAAAACTTTATATAAAATATATCAGCGTGAAACATGTTCCTTTCCACAAATTATTAAAAGAGAAACAAGATTCAATATTTCTTCAAATTATCATGCTCTTTTTTTAAGTTTACTGTGCTTTTCAATATTTCATGCGAACTTTTGAAAAACTTCCCAAAAATATTATTATTAGATACGACAGGTTGTCTGCTGTTTTGGTAAACGTTAGTCGTGACAGCTCATATTTGGCAGTCGAGAAGTATACACGTGGAAAATTCATTATCATGAAAATATTTCATCAAAAACAATGATCGATTACTGCGACGATGGGAAAGTTACGTAAAATTTTTAGGAGAAACAATGTGCCAACAAAACGCACTATTTATCGTGTAGGGAATGATTTCGAAGAAAGAGAGTTTATGGGTGATAGGCCCAAGAACAACTTTGGACACAATTTTGTACAAGGATTTACATATGTTTCCATTTAAGATTCAGTAGACATTTACACTGCTGTACTTATGGCAATATTATGTTACAGCTCGCCCATGACAACCCCGATTTTCATGAAAAAATCATAATGAGTGACGAGGTACGTTTTCATTTGGATTGATATGTGAATAAACAGAATAGTCGGTTCGGAGCAATTTATCAGTCAGCTTTGCATCCATGTGAAAATCTGATGTGCAATTTGGTCAGGAGAAATCATTAGACCTTACTGCCTTGAAAATGAAATGAAAATGGCGTAATGATAAGTGTAAAAGGGGAGCGATATGGTGGTGTGATTGAAATTTTTTTACGCCTCAACTCCATACTTGGTTTTTGATTAACAAGTCATATCAACAAGACGGTGTCACATTTCATACAGCTAGGATTATAATACAATTGTTGCGTGACCTCTTTCCGCAACAAGTTGTTATAAGAAATGGTGATATTGATTGGCCTCCAGGGTCGCCCGATTTGACTGCTTTGGTCTTCTTTTTGTGGGAATATTTGAAAACCAAGATTTATGCAGACAAACGCTTGAGCAACTTAAATAAAATATTCGTGATGAAATTAATGAAATAACGCGAAAATGTGTGCGAATGTAACAGAGGCGAACATTTATCTCATATTGTTTTCTATACAAAATTGAACCCATAAAAAAAAAAATACTTATCATTTAATTAAAAATTATTAACAAAGTAGTTAGTACACCTTCCCGGCAAATACCTTATATTAAACTAATGTTGCATGAGAAAATACGAAATGTATCTGGCAACATCAAAACAACATTTATTCCAAAGTGTAAAATAAATAATTTTTTAATTGTATGAGTAATCTCAAAAGATTTAACTGCAATAAAAATTAAGTCTTGTTTTATTCGATTGTACATTTAATTAAATTTGATTGCTTTAACCTTTAACTACTGAGGTGTGATAAATTTTACCCTCATTACCCTTTGTTTTTAATTTTAAAATAAGTGACTATGAAATAAAGTTCTTGTTTTGTTATTTCCAAAGTTTAATTTTTTTGATTTTATAATTTTATTTAATTAATTATATGTTAATTTGTTCTTTTGAAAAAAGAAAATTAGAAAATAAAAGATATCTGGTAAAATTTTTGATAAAAAAAATGGGGTAAAATTTACCACGACCTCAGTAGCTACGTCCAAATATTTCACCTCAGTAGTTAAAGGTTAATATAATTTATTTGTTAATTTCTTCAAATAAATAAAAATATTATTTTAGTTCCCGAAGTGAAAAAATCGTAATAAATATAAAAAATAAAAAAAAAAACATATTTTTGAAACTTAATTGCAACACAAGCAAGTTTATTGCATGGTTTCCAGAAATTCAAATTTGATGAGATTAATATAAACATTTTGAGATAAAAACGCATCTCTGTTATTTTGCCGGGTTTCTCTCACATGAATGAAAATGTACTATTTCATTGTTAATCCCAATTTTAAGAATGGTATCCTATTCAGAATGTCATGCAAAATAAATAAAACATAAAACATAATTTCTGTACTTGTAATCTGTTTTGTGTTCCTGGCTAAGTCATCCTCTGTAGGCGTAGACGAAATTCCCGCTAAATTTATTAAAATTATCTAACACGATTCTTACGCAATCACAATTTCCAATGTGCTGAAAGACTGCTCGAGGGATTCGTATTCCTAATAAGAAAATAGTTAATGACTTAGAAGATCTATGTCCCATTTCAATTCTCCGTGCTCTCTCCAATGTCATGGAACATATTTTAAAGGAATAATTTCTTAGCATGACTTTATCTAAAATTTATAACTCTCAATACGTGTTTCACCATCGTCATAATACCATTTTTTTTGCTACTTGATCTAACAGAATCTATTAGGAAGAATATTAATGATAATAAATTTAGCACTTTTATTTCCTTAGATCTATCTAAAGCCGTTATTAAAACTAAAAGACCAATTTATGTTTTCCAAATTGTCCTGTAAACTTATTTTTTCTTACCTATTGAATAGATCTCTAATTGTCTGGCTTAATAATGTTATGTCGTAAATAATTTCTCTTAGTTCAGGTGACCCACAAGGTTCAGTGCTCGGTCCATTGTTATTCATTCTTTAATGATCTTCCTAGCAATCACCCTTATCGTGGTTGGCGTAGCTGTGTTTAGGCGAAGGTCGTATTTCTTGTCGTATTTAAAATTCAATGGTATCGTGAAAACTTTTCGCCTACGCCTACGACTCCCTTTTTTTGCTTTTGTTGCTTTTTATTTAACTTACAATTTGTTTGACTCCATTTTTAAATAATTTTTGTTAAAGAATAAACGCTGTCGTGAGCAAAAAACTTAACGACAATTTTAAGCGCATTTGACAGGCAAATACTCCATCTGCGATACCGTTCTTGTAATAGATATACAATCTGTGTCGTATTTAATGGCATTTTTGCCAACCGTGATGTGATTTTTTAAAAACGCCAAAAACCGACACAAAATTGCCAACCGCGATAAGGGTGAATGTCTCAACCATTTGTAAACCCTCCATTTTTGCCGATGATGTAGCTTTAATTTTCTCTTGGCACCGTGAGTTTTCTGATATTTTAGAAACAAATATAAATTTTTCGCTTCAATCCATTTCTGAATAGACTTTCAGCAATTCACTTACTATTAATCGGCGCAAAACTAAGCAAATAATTTTTAGACCTAATGATTACTTTTTTATTGATCAAAATTTTTTTTTAAGATGGTTTTACAACCGAATTTGTTGATCAAATACAGAGCCTAGGTATCATTTTAAATACTAAGTTAAGCTTTAGCTTTCATATTAATTTAATTTTCAACCGTATATTTCTTATATTACGTAAAATATATTCTACTAATACTTACTTACCTCTTTTCATTAGATATAGATTAGTTTATGCTTTCTTGGTTCCTAATGTCACTTATGGACTTGAGGCTTTCTCTGGGACATTGTCTACCTATATTTTTAATAGGATAATATATTTTGTTTATAATTTGAATTGGCGAGCTCATATTTCTGACAACTTTCTGAGATTTTTAAACTGTTAAATTTGTTCTGATGCGCTGCTTTTTGTCATGTTCTCTTCCACTTTATGAAACTTTTACCTTATCTCGCTCAACTAGAGATCCACAAATTATTATTCCAAAAAATTCCTAATATTTGTTTGAGATCTCATTCTTAGTCAGAGTACCACGATGCTGGCATTATCTGCCTTACGAGTTAAAAACTTTTTCACATTCGAATAATGTTTTCCATCGTTAAATTCTTTTTGCCTTTTGTGTCAATAATAACTAACTGACACTTGACACTACTTACTGGATCCTTTAATTTTTAGCCTAATATATTCCACACAGAAGATTTATTTTTTATGTTGCTTTCTTTCTTTTCATCTCTGTATTATTTTTTATTATATTGATTTGGTTGGGGAGCCTATTGACAAATTTTACTAACCAGCTAATGAAATAATATTTGTAATTTAAGATTATTTGACTTTTGTATTACTTTGATTTCATTCTCTCAGGTTTAATTCCTATGGAATATTGTAATTTTGGCCGGGTTTGGCACTTTATTATAGAATAAAATAAAATAGAGTACGACTTTATCAACAATATTTTCTTTTTTACCACTCACATGGATTTTTGAGAACATTTCGCATGAAATGCTGAAGAGTATTCTGTGCTTTAGATGACTAAAAATTTGTATAATTTTTACTTTTACATAATTATGAGAAGCAAAAGATGGCGCCCCAAGTATATTAATGGAAGACATTATGTCCACCATTGAAAATGCATATTTAATGAAAGGACTACCATTTTAAAAATTTCTTTTGTTAAAAGATTAAAAAAAAACCAAAATTTTTAGCAATGAGCCTGGTAAAGATCCAGCATCGCGGGGTGAAGTTAGGAAGCACTTTTTGCTTTTGATAAAAAAAAAATCACTTTTGCACTTTAACTAAAATGATGTTGACTTCACACTTATGAACCCATTTAATAGCTACTCGACCATGTACAGGGCAAGAAAAATGAAAGTGGAATGTACCTTAGTAAAGATAATAAGTTCGTTTCAGAAAACTATATTTTTTGAGCGCAGCACACACTTATTTAAGGGCTCAACAAAATTGGTGGTAAATGTGTTAATTTGCACAACGTAGTTAATTTTTCAGCTAATATTTGTTTGCGCAACAAACAATTGAATATCGAGAACCAACATTTCTTCTATCATCGGCCTTCTATCCGTAACACATTCAAGCAGGTGATGTATACGCAGGCTACTGTCATGTAACTATCACTTGTTAATTACACAATTTTATTACTCCCGACAAAGTCTCTGTAAAAGACATGTTGTTAATCTCTAAAATAATGACAAATTTTTGTTTAATGACTGTTCTATGAACTCAGCGCAAAAAAAACTTTTATTTCAAAGTTTGTTTTAAAATGTATTATTATTGTTACAAAACAAAGAAATTAAAATATGTTTGTACATATTGAGAGGCTGGCCATTTATTTAACTGTCAAGGCCATAGCACTTAAAATTTCCTTGTGCTGTTTTAAGAGATCCTGGTTAATGTCTTGTGGCAGTTCCTTAGAAACTTGATCCACTATCCATTTCACCATATGCTTATGATTGATGCGCTCTTCAACATTGCGGCAGGCCACCTCATAATCTAAAATATTTTTAACGTCTTTATAAACCTTCATTAGTTCTTCTCTGTAGGCGGCTTCCAACTGCAAATCAATGTTGTATTTTTTTGCTTCCATAAGCATAAGACTGCCTTTGGCTTTCCACTGTTCGGTTTCTTCATTAGATATCATGTCACTCAAAGCTTTAATTTCATCACTCTTTTGTTTTTTCCATTGTTTCTCAACGTTATCAATTTCTCTGTCACAATACTGGGCAACTTTGGGTCCTAACTTTTTCACAGCTACCACGCACATAAGGCCCAACGAAAGGCCAGAATAGAATTCATGATCACAAACATAAATCTCTTTCGAAAACAAATAATTGAGCAGACCCAGACCGAAAATATAGGGCCCAGTGATGCCCGTTTTGGGATAGAAAAATTCAAACCAATTCTCGGGTATAAAACCAAAACGTACCTTTCCGGGTCGAATGGGTCTTGGATTGCCACATTCACATCGATGAGAATAACCCGTACCTATAGGTATGGCCTGAGGCACTCCAACTTTACGTAGATATTGCGAAGTCAATACAGTAACTGGTTTTAAAGATGACATTCTTCCTTTTTCACAAAAAACCGAGATTTTTTTTTTAAAATAAATATAATGAAATATAACGAAGACGAAATATAATTTTTATGTTTTAGTCAATTGGAAACAGATGTAATTATTGTAGGTAAATACAGTCAAGGACTAAAGTCTTCATACATATCCAAAAGTTCATATATCCGCCAAACAAAAAGTGCAAAAAAAAAATTTGTGTACCAGACATTTTTAATTCTATTTTAATTATGAAACAAAAACAAACATTTTTATTCATTTCAAAAAATAACGTTAAATGCAGAAAAAACAAATTATAAAGATGGACAAAAGTGTTCATAGAATGTAGTCTCTTCTGTTTTAATCGTAATTTGCAACCTGTAATTATTCAAATACGGTTAGTTTCTTGCAATCAAGATGGGCCCCCATATCTGTTAAACTATCTTTTTTTTGGTAGTTTTACATTCAAATAGTTTTCAGTTGTCAAGATGAGTAAGCGTAAAGAAATTAGCATCGATGTAAAAGATCTTATTGTTCAAGAGCGTAAAGCGGGAAAATCTTATAGCGAAATTAGCAAAAATTTTAAAACACCTTTTGCCTTTGTCCAATACATAATCAAAAAGTACTAAAAAACTGGTACCGTAGAGATTAAGCCAAGATCTGGACGACCCAAGAAGCTCTCTAGGCGAGACGTCAGTTTTATTTTAAGAGAAGTGGCAACAAATCCGAGAATATCAGGGCCTAAACTAGCAGAAAGATCGAAAATATTACGGATAAGAAAGTTCATCCAAAAACGGTTCAAAGAACGTTACGAGCTAAAGGGTATGCAAGCAGAGTTTCCCGCAGAAGGGCTTTGATATCTGAAAATAATCGAAAACTTCGCCTTGAATTTGCAAAAACACACATTAACAAAGGCGCAGATTTTTGCAAAAAGCTATTGTTTACGGATAAAAGCAAGATTGTTTTCTTTAGAAATGACGGGCGTGAAAAAGTTTGGCTTAAAAAAAATACAGCACTTGAGCGAAAGAATATTGTGCCCACAGTGAAACATAATGGTGGCAACGTTATAGTTTGGGGCACCATTGCTGCATCTGGAGTTGGTCGGTTGGTGTTTATTGATGGTATTATGTACCGATACTATTAGAAACAGCTTTTAGAATGCATTTTGCAGCCATCAGTTGATATATTGGGTCTTGGCCAGGGTTGGATCTTACAACAAGACAATGATCCCAAATATACAGCGAACGTTGTGAGAGATTGGCTGATTTATCATTCATCAAGGCAGTTGAAATTGCCTCCACAATCACCGGACCTAAACCCGATTGAGCACGTTTGTGATATTTTAAAGCGTAAAATCGGTTAAGTTAGTGTTACCAACAGAGAAACGTTAAAAGAAGCATTACAAAAGTGCTGGTCCGATATTACTCCTGACATGACCAAAAATCTTGTCGCTTCAATGCAGAGACGTCTGCAGGCAGTGCTTGATAGCTAACGGTGGGCCAACAAAATATTAACGCTTTAAAAATTAATCTTAAACTAACTACTTTTTGGAAGTCAAAAACGTTTTTCTGTTATGTGTGAACACTTTTGTCCATCTTTATAATTAGTTTTTTCTGGATTTATCGTTATTTTTTTAATTTGAGTGAAAATGTTGGTTTTTGGTTCATAATTAAAAAGGAATTTAATATGTCTGGTACAGAAAATTATTTTTTTGCACTTTTTGTTTGGCGAATATATGAAATTTTGGGCATGTATGAGGACTTTAGTCCTTGACTGTATGAATGTTAAATAATACAGCAGAATTCATATATATATTTATTTAAATTTTGATTTTTTTCATTTTCATCAAAATTTGAAGTTAAATTTTTTTCAGTCATATAAATGTTCTGAATCTGCTTGTTGATTGATTTGTTTGGTATTACTTTTGGTAAAAAGATTTATTTGGTTAATATTTTCAAAAATAACCCGTAAGTGTTGCCAATTTCACTTAGCATTTATAACCAAAATGCATTAAATAAATATCATAATTTGTGTATTTAGTTTTTTTTTGTTCACTAAATTTATGTGTGTGTACATGTATACGTATGTTTTCAGGTGGCATGTCATAGTGTACAATATAGACTTAATGTCACATTCAAAAGTGACATAGTATAGACGGACATTCTGTCGCTTTGAAAAACGTCGAAATATTCACGGACATTGTGTCGTGTTTAGTATAGACTTAGTGTCACTTTCGAAAGTGTCATAATGTGCGCACTTAGAACAATAACGGCTTCGCTTCCAAAAAATTTTTTGCATAGCCGGACTTCGGCTGGACACAAAGATATTATTCTCTATAGTATAACTAACAACGGCTTCGCTTAACAAAGATTTTCTGCAAGCCAGTTTATAAAAACTGCATCTTTCTTACATAAATAAATTATACCTATAGTACGGTTGCATGTCCAAATGTCCAAGAACATAATGTCACACTACAATGCGACATAAGGTCCATCAACTTAGCGTCTTAAGGTTCATGGATATTATAGGTATACTATGGCTTGCAGAAAATTATTGTTCAGCCAAGTCGATGTTAGTTATACAATAGAGGTGAAAATTCTTGCGACCGGCCAAAGGCCGGCTCTGCAGAAAGGCGTTGTTGTTTTAAGTTTTTAAAAACGACACAATGTCCATGGACATTATGACGGTTTTCATTGACATTACATCACTTTTGAGTGCGACATAAAGTGCATGGACACTATGACATGCCACCTTTAATATCCATGGATGTTATGACTCCACGTTGATGAACCTTAAGTCATTTTGTAGTGCGACATAATGTCCACGGACGTTATAACATGCAACTTGTTTTTTAATTAATTATTTACTAAAAAAGCGTTAAGCTAGAATCAAGGCGAACTAAATACTAGATGGCCACACGGCTACAAAAGCAAAAACCTAATGTCATATTATTGTTGCGGAGCACTAACTTGATGTCAAAAATAGCTGATTAAACAAGAGTAAGCCAAATTTAGTTTATCCTTTTAACATCACTTGCTGCTTTAAATGAAGTTGTTACAGTTGGTTTCTTTCTCCTACATGTGCAGCAATGCCTTATATTTCAGTTTTTGGTTTTGAAATTTAATTTTATAAAAATTTAATGTATTAACTTTTTTAAATTATTTGAAAATTTATTATTATTAAAATTATTTTAGAATTTTGAAAACAACGTCGAACATAAACAATAATCAGCTGGGCTATTAAGACCACCTGTAAATTAATTCGCCGTAATTAGAGTAAAATTAATACAGTGGGATTTAATTTTTAAAAACTCTTAAAAACGATGAATGCTACCTTGAAATATTTTATGCTGCTTAAAAAAGATGCTTAGTGACTAGGAGACCTATTCACGAGAAACGAAGAGGAAGGATAAAGGTCCAGCAAGATTAAAGGATAACTTATTAACAATCCGATAAAAAAAAAGACTTTACATGCTGTTAGCAGAAAAGTTATCGAATTTATGTTAAGAGACTGCATTTTCCAGATCTTTGATAAAAAATTCTGGGGTGAAATCGTTACATCCGTGAACGTACAACATGTATAGTAAAAATACGTTTTCCGGGTTATGACATACGTTAATTTATTATAATGCTATAAACACAATCATGTCCACCGACCATCGACTACAAGATGTCAAAAATAGAATACATGCGTGCTTATGAGAATAATTCTTTTAGCCGCTACACGACTACCGACTACACGGCTACTTTTGTAGCCAGTAGTCAACTTAGGCTAATTTCTATTTTTCTTGGCTACAAAAAACAGATTAGTGCTGCCAATACAATAAATGCATGAAATGGTGGTTTTAAAAAAGCAATACATTAAATATCGCTATTAAAAACGCGAAAAACTTCTATAGTGGCAGCATTGATAAATAATAATCATCTGTTCATTTGTTTACATTATTCATTTAATATTTATTTGGCGCATTTTTCATTTACTTTTTGTTTGTGAAATTTTACATTTAGTTCTTTTTTCATCAATTTCTAATTTGTTTCATTTATATTTATTTTTTGGGTTTTTTATTGAAATTGGTAAGTATATAATAGTCATTTTTACTGTTTATATGTATGGGCCTGTTCGTAAATGCATCACTGCACTGCATATGATGGGCAGTACATTCGTAAATGCAAATAGTGGCAGCACTGCAAATGTCATCTGTTCATAAATGCATCACTAAAGTATATTATGCGCAAATAAAAACAAAAAACTAATCACAAAAATGGCTGATGCAAAGAATGAGTGGGTATACATTTTGATAAGTTTTTTTTTATTTATTTCTTTTTGTTTAATATATTTTATTTTTATTATTTTTACGCCAATTTTTATCGTTTTTTGTATCATATAGTTTAAAATCTAGTTTATTATAATATTTCTATTTTCACAGTATTTACTCGTTCGTAAATGCAAACTAAAATGAGCAAATCTAAGCATACACAACAGCTGATTAACAGTGGCAGGGCACAATAATCATATTATGCACCGCAGTGATGCATTTACGAACGGGCCCTATTTATTATATTGTTAAATAATAACAACAATAACAATGTAAATGTTTAATTCAATTTGCATGCAAATATGGACGTGGACACTTCATGCACTGAAGTCTTTGTTTCCACTTATAAAGTTAATTAAATTTTCTTCAGACATTTAAATTTTTTTTTACACAATTCACTTTAAAAAATCAAGTTTGTTTTGTTTTGGTTAACTTTAATACATATGTCAAAACAGATGTTTATTTTTTGTAGTTAGTGGTCGATAGTCGTTAAAAGAATTAAATAGCTGGCCACTTGGCTATTTTTGTAGCCAGCTACTTTTGTAGTCGGTAGTCGATGGTCGGTAGCCTTTGATTGTGTTTATAGCATAATTCACAATATTTGAAATTATAACGAACGTTATCATATAACTGAACATACGTTTTTTTATGAATTGTCAGCCGTTAACGAAACTTGTTTCGATTAACTTTAAAAGTGCAAAAAATTCTTTAAGGAAATAGTAATTAAAATTAATTTTAGTTTATGTTAAAATTATTATTGCAAAAAACAATAATATATTAATTATTACAATAAATAAAATCTAAGGTTCACGAATGAGCACAAAAATCTTAAAAAAAACATGCTTCTTAAATGAGCATAAGGAAAATCTGCTGCTATCAGACTATGGGATGAGCTCTTTCAGGTTTGGTGGTCAGTTAACTAACCACCAATTGTTGGGTGTTTAAAATATGTTTTCGTACCATTTATTAAGAAAATGTAAACTAATTACTTTTTGAAAGTCACTGTTGATCGTTTATTGCAAAGTTCAGTCGTAAGGGTGCCCTGTTATATATTTATAAAAAATTTATATTTTTCTGAATATATGCCAACCCATTAAATTTTAATGCGACTGCCCTCATTAAAATAATAAAAAATATTTTTCAATTAATTTAGTGATTCTTACTTCTTTACGACTTGTGTTTTTATTTTGTGATACCATAAATATATATTTTATTATAGTCTTCGATAAATAATGTGAGTAATAGGCTGGTTAGTTTACTTACCACTGTGACTGTAGTATATTCTACCTTATTTGTTTTTCGGTTTAATTTTATGTTACACTAAAGAACGCCTTGAGTACTCGATGGCCTTGAAATTGAAAATATTTTGTTGGAAGATGTACCTTTTGATTGTGAAAGTGTGTGCAGTCTTGAATCAGACAATTGGGACCATGAAACCGATATGATGATACTCTCAGATATACCTGATGGTGATTTTGGCTCGGATGATAAAATACCTTTATCGAATTAGTGTCAGTTACCCGCAACCTACAGTGGTGCAACCAAAATAGAATAGACATTTCGAAATGGAAGAGGCAGGTGAATACACAGGAGGTAGATAAATTCATTACCATATAGTAGAAATAGAAGGTGTCACACCAACAAAGTTATTTCGCTTATTTTAGTCAGATAATTTAGTTGAAACAATTTGTTTATATGCTTCGCAGAAAGCAAAAGTTTTTACACCTACTGCACCTAAAAATGTAGAAATATTTCTTGCTTAAAATTTAGTGATACCCATCAAAAAAATTGCCAAAAGCAGGCTCTAAACGCTCCCTTTCTGCTCCAACTTCGCCATTATCAGTACAAATAAAGCGACACAAACAATCAGTGTCAAAAGAATTACGTCTAGCAAACAGTTTGCATAAGCCAGAGCGATCCACATCCCGAAGATGTACAAAATGCAGCACCAAAAAGAATCCAGTGCGTACAATATGGCAATGCAAATCCTGCAAAGATCCACTCTGTATATACACAAATAAGACTTGCTTCTCTGATTTTAATCAAAAGTAGTTTTTTGTTCTTAATTTGGCTGCAGATCCAAAATTTTGTTCGAATATTTTTATGCCAAGCGCCATTACAAAAAAACCTAAAGTGCTGGTTTGTTTTTTTTTCTGCTTTTTTATAATAAGAATATGTTATTTTAACTAAAAATGCATTTGTTTTGTTTAAAAAGTTATAAATGCAAAACTGTGGCTGAAAGAGTTAAGCGTATAAACACAATAGTACCACCAGTTAACGATGTGAAGATTAAAAAAAGGTAATTCGCAATTTAAATTTTTTGTTTTTTTTTTTTAATTTCGAAAGCAGGCTGATCGAAGTCCTTATTAAGAAAATTGGTGTCTAGTGAAGAACCGTTAATTAAAGCAGCAGTCTTTGAATCAAGCATTGTAAACAAAAAATCGGTTTTGACAGAACGGAATTTTAAATGCTGACCAGCCTGAATATTCTAGCTCTAGCCCTATATTTTTTTAGTTTGAAAACTATTGTGCATCAATCAAAATATTACGATCCGTTTGCAATTATATGTCATAATGTCATTTAGTTCGTACGATTAACGTGTCACGTATGTTTTTCCTAAGATTTACGATAACATCACGAATGTAATAATTTAAAATATTAAACACTATTAAATAAATTTACTTATTTAAAGAGTTTCAGTCCAATTTATTTCCAAGATTAAAGATAATAAAATCTTAAATTGAAATTATAAAAAATTCTGTGCTTTTTAATACGAGTATTTGTGGACAAAAAGTTTACCATCATTCCCTTCTCCAGAAAAATTTCTAATAAGCCTTCAATTTTCTTTTAGCACTTCTGAAACGTACCATAATGCTACACGTTTTAAACATGGAACTCTTCGAACTTAAACTTCTTTTATATAGAAATTTCGACTTCTTTTATTTATTATAAAATCACAAAGCTGGAAGCCGTAAGGATAGACTTTATAGGCAAATTTTTTAAAAAATCCCATTTTGTAATTTTTTTGACGCATGATTTAGGAATTCCGAGATCTATTTTCTCAAAAAAATTTTTTACTTGCTACTTAAAAAAAAACCTTTTTTCCATGTTTAATTTTTATGCTTCTTTCTAAAGTAAGAATTTTTAATAAAATTTTAGATAAATTCCATATAAATATTTCATTCTTGCTCCACTGTTCACGGTGCAACATATTTTATGTGTACTATATACAGGTTAGCAATAAGCTTTAAGCAAATACTAAATATAAGATTTGCTATTTTGCAAAGAAATAGACATTAAATGAATTCTGTCACGGTAGCCAAAACCCAAAAATAAAAAAAGACCAGCAGAGAATCTGAATTACTATTCGTTTTTGGCATTGTTTTAAAAGCTGTGTCGTTTAACATGTCAAACTTTTCAATGACGGCTAAAAGTGAATTTTGATATTTTTTTTTGTTTGTTTTGTTTTTGCTTGTCATAAAAGTGATGAAAACCTCATGGAAAAAGAATATTTTTGTCATAAATAGCCACAACAATTGCTAAAATTAAATAAGTGTTTGCTTTGTGTTTCATTGATTTCTATTTTTTAAACGTAAATACATGTCTCAAGTAAAAATAAATTTTAATAAATATTTCAAATAATAGGTATTTTATTTAAAATGGATTTATTCTCCCTCACATCTTTTCATGCAGTTCTCTTTGGTACAAAAACGATTGCGATTTCCGTTGCAACCTTTATAGGCGAATTTTTTACAGTGTCCCTTGTCATAAAACCATCTCGTCTCGGCTTTGGTTTGATCTTTGCTGCTACAAAAGTTGCCTTGATTTTTGGCAGAATAACAGTTCCATTGATCTAAAGTAAAGTATTTAATTTAGTTTCATTTTAATTAATTTCTTTATTGATGGTGTTGTATTGAAATTGTAATTGTAATGTCATTCGGTTTGTTTATGTTATTATTGACTTCAATTGCTTTTCCACTCAATTTAATAAAACGATTAAAAATAGTTTTTTTTTAATATTTTAGTGTACAGTTCGAGGATTTCTTTTATCTACAAAAATTAATATTATTTTTTACAGTAAGCAAATACAATTTAATACAAAGAAACATTAAAAGTCACATATTATTAGTGACTCTACAAAGGGACCAAAGAAACAAGAAGAAAAGCAAAAAATTGTGGAAATAAAACACCCTTTTGATGGAATAATCTTGCCAGTCTTCTAAAATTACTCAGTGGCTATTATTTTTTTTTTTAATATTCCCTTGAATCTTAATAACAAAAAGGTATAAGAAGTTACAAAATCTGGAGAATACTTTGGGTGTTGTAAAAATACAAAAAATCGATAATTACATTTTACGTTTAGCTTTTCTTTTTATTATCGAAAATAAATTAAACTGAAATTCGTTGCCACACCTAAGGGCAAATACCAACTTATAATAATATATGCATCACCTATAATGATGAAAGTTTCTATTATAAAAATTGAACACTACGAGGCCCTTAAACTGTTTTTCAACACTTCAATGAATTCTATTCCAAATATTAATATATGGCAAAAGTTACTTTTTAATGCTAGTATTGTCGAGTTATTCGAGCTTAAAATTATTCGAACTAGCGAATAATGTGTTTTTTTTATCGTTTGAATATTCGAATAAATTTAAATCGAATAACTTTAAAATACATGAAAACAAGAAATATACCTTATTTTTAATTTTTTTTTATTCTTTTAAATTAAAATTTAAATATAGTAGTCATTCGGGTAAAACTCAAAGAAAAATTATTCGAATGGTTATTATTCAAATAATAACCGAATCAGTACTAGCAATATCACCAAATTAAATTGATTAAAACTGGTATAAATTTGCCTAGTAGCACTACTCAAAAATATATAGAAAAGTGTATGCATAATTTGTATGAGTGTAACAAGAAGATCAATAGTTACGCAATTTAAAATTCTCAAGCGTTTGTATCTCACTAACTAACAAAATATGAAGCACATACACGAATACTTTTGACGAATCATAAAATGTATTATTAATTTCTTGATTGTTAAAAGTCCAAAAATAAAATACGGAATTTTAAACACTAACGGAATTTCAAGATTTTTATTTTATCTTTGTCATTTTTAATGTACAAAAATGTTGACTCCTAGAAAAATAATCTCAATAAATAACTGATCAGTTTGCTCCGCAAACCATGCGATTTAATGTAAAAGAAATTTATAATGATACCGAAAAGTGTAATGTTTTAATTTCGTACATATCTTTATATATATGTAGTTTCGTTGTATGTCCGGATGTACGAGGGCTGCTATATATATTTCTGGCCTGGCAACACTGAGTGCTGCCAAGTGCAATCTGACATTTGCATTGGAAAGTTTGTCATTTTTAAGCATAATCGTACTCAAAACGTTTTGACGTACGACCATTATTTGTGTTGTTTACAGTGACTTGAAAAAATTAATATAGAAAAAAATGGAATTAACTCGTGAACATTTTCGTGCCATCATTTTTCACAACTTTCGACGTGGATTATCACGACAAGAGTGCATTGATGAACTTAAATCTTTCTATGGCGATGAAGCACCATCCCATTGGTATAATGAATTTAATCGTGGCCGAAGCTCGCTCAAAGACGAATTCCGTGAAGGTCGTCCAAAAACGGCTGTTGTGCTAGAGAACATTGATGCCGTGCGTGAACTCATAATGCCTAATCGACATGCGACATACCGAGAGATAGAGACATCCTTGGACATTTCTTCCACCAGCATACATTCGATACTGCATGAACACCTGGCCGTAAAAAAGGTTTGTTCTCGTTGGATCCCGCACAATTTGAAAGTCGCTCAAAAAAAGGCTTGTGTCGATTGGTGCAAATAAATGTTGCAAAAATACGATTGCGGTGATTCAAAAGACGTTTATAAGATCGTCACAGGTGACGAGTCATGGATCTATGCGTATGAGCCCGAAACGAAACAACAATCGACCGTGTGGGTCTTCAAAGACGAGCAAAATCCAACGAAAGTTGTTCGTGGAAGAAGCACTTCGAAGCAAATGGTCGCCTGTTTCTTCGGCAAAACTGGTCATGTGGCGACTGTTCCGCTTGAGCAACGTAGGACGGTCACTTCTGAATGATACACTACAATTTGTTTGCCTGAAGTCATCGGAGAAATTCGAAAAACCAACAAGAGAAGACGAATCATTGTTCACCATGACAATGCGAGCTCTCACACATCGGCTCAAACCAGAGCGTTTTTGACCGGCCAATACGTCGAATTAATGGTTCATCCGCCGTACAGCCCTGACTTGGCACCTAATGACTTCTTCTTGTTTCCGCACATCAAGAAAAAAATGCGTGGTCAACGATTTTGTCGCCAGAAGAAGCTGTTGAAGTGTTCAAAAACCATGTTTTAAAGGTGTCTCAATCGGAGTGGAAAAAGTGCTTCGACAACTGGTTTGAGCGCATGCAAAAGTGTATAAATCATGCTGGAGAATACTTTGAAAAACAATAAATTCATTTTTGATTATAAATATTCGCATTTTCACTATTAGGCCAGAAATATATAGAGCAGCCCTCGTATGTTTGTTCAATTCTCTTTGAAGAGCCGTCTGATATCGCAGAAAGCTGAAATATGGCATAGTTAAAGTATTTTTGCTCCTTTGGTGCAGGACGGAGCTAGATTTGTGATTTTCGGTTTGTGGGCGGTGGGCGTGGTTTTGGAATTTTGTTACAATCCTCTAAATTTTTTCTATGATTTTTTTAAAGGAAACCTTTTTTATCATTCATATAAAATGTGACACATATAAAGCATTCTGTGTGAAGAGGGCCATAATTAAAAAAAATATTTTTTGCTTGACCGCGATACGCTTTGTGAATAGTCATTTATAATCATAGTTATTGTGAAAATTAATTTCGCCGATTTTTTTCAATAATGCATTTTATATTATTTTAATTTGTTTTCTATGATAATTTTTACTTTAATTTTGACACTGATGCTAATTTAGTATTGCTGTCATGTCATTTACAGGAAACAAGTAAAAAATGATAAGCAAATACTTTAATAGTTTAAAAACAACGCTGATTTTACTTCTGAAAATTAATTAAAATTTTTTGGATTTAACGCAAAGATACCCCAAATTAAAAGGTAAAATATTTCAATATTTCAAGGTAAAAAAAAAAAAAATTAAAACCTTTAAAATTCAGTGGATACGCGGAAAATATTTTCAGAAAAGGTAATCGAGTGTGGAATTGAGCATTTTAGACGGAAGGACTTCCCAACTAGATTCCCATTCTAATGAGTTATTCAAGGATTGAGACTTTTATAATCAATTACTGTGAATTAATTGCATCGTATTTTAAGGTATATTTGTTCCAAATGGTAATTTGTTTTCATATTATAATTTTTCATTAGATTCGTGAAAAAAACATAGATGTCATGTCATAATGTCCAAAGAGATACTGGCCATGGACTTTCTGTCGCACCAGAAAATGACATAATTTCCGTGGACAGTATGCCATGCTACGATGCGACATAAGGTCCATAAACGTAGAGTTATAATGTCCATGGTTGTTTTAAGTATACTTTATGATATCCTATGTAAGAAAGATGCAACGTTTTTATAAACAATCTTATGCCATATGCGCCCGGCCGAATGCCGGCTACGCAGGAAGTCTTTGGTAAGCGAAGCAATTGTTGTTTTAAGTGCACACATTTTGACAGTTTCATAAATGACACTATGTCCATACCAAAAACGACAGAGTGTCCATTGATACTATAAAGTAATAACAATGGACATTGTGTCACTTTTGAGTGCGACATAAAGTCCATGGACGTTATGTCTGCGGACACTATAACATGCCACTGCAATATATATCACTCGAAAGATTAAAAAAATAGAGTATTTATTTGCATTAGAATGACTAAAAAAAGGTTTCTTATATTTTCTTTTTCCAAGAAAACTTTTTCTTTCACAAAAATTCCTTTTTTTTCCAACTTGTGGGATATTTATATAAATTTGTTTTTATTTTAAATATTTTTTTTTTTTAATTTAAGTTATTTTTTCAACTTGAATAGCAAATGTTTTTGTTGCCAACAAAATAACCTTTTTCTAGTCCCTGCTTAAGACACATTTCAAATTTTTTTTTTATGAATATTACAGAGAAAACTTCAAATCCTGAAAACATAAGAAATTTCATTTTTTTAAATCCCGGTAATCTGTTCTGCAAAATTAAGTGGCTTCGCGATTTCCTGTTTGGCACAAATACTTTCAGAAATAGTAAAGTAGCAGCGCATTAATTACATGCATATAAAGGTTATCAAACAGCATATTTTACAGGCGTTTAACTGTTCTTTAGCAGGGGTTTCAGAATAGTTGTAGCATTCTTAGTACCAAAATAGTTATCGAAAAAATATATTCTAATTTTATTATTTTTATTCCGAGCCCAGCTTACTTCCTTACTTTTAATAACCTGGCAGTCAATTATTTTACAAAATTTTCTTTGCTTTTCTGAAAAGTTAAACGCAAATATCCCACAACATTTTTCAATAAAATTCCAATTTTTTTTTTTCAACATGTTACCTACAAACATTTTATTGATCGCACAGGAAAAGACGTTAACAAGCTTTTATTTAAATTTTTATAAAAGCCAATTTTAATTAGATAGAGACTTAAAGGACAGAATGAATAGTCCAGTCAATGTGAATAAAAACCAGTTTAAGTTCTTATAAAAGTTTAAGTTGTTAAAGTTCCTCAAAAGTTTGAGGTTTCAATTGAACCAAATCAAAAGAAAAATAGCTTTAAAATGTATACATTTCGCCTACATAATAACGAAACCGTTGCAGTTTTACTTTTTCAATTGTTTTGGATTTGGTTTTCAAAAATATATTGTTTTGACAAAAGAAAAAAAATTGCTAAACAACAAATCGTTTAAAAACAATGAATTTAAATTAAAATATTTGCAATTAAATACGCACTTTATGAAATACTGAAAAACAAATTATAATTTTTTTTACACAACACAAACCATTTGTTTCGCAACAATTACTTTCGAATACAATTCCAATACAATCCATCACATTCAAAAACAATGGAAACAAAAATTTTTTTTCGTATTGTTTCATTTTTTTGTTTTTGGATTATTATTTTAACAAAGCAATTTGAAAAATCCAAAAAAAGAAAAGAATAATTTTAATTTTGTTTTACATTGTTCTCATTGTATATATTATTTACATTATTTACATCAATTCTTACTCAATTCTTTACACAGCCTGGCAGAATTCAAGGATGCTGATGCTGAAGGCGAAGAAGAAGACTGAAGAGTGAGTGGCAGAAATAGCAGCAGTAAAGAGTTGAAAATTAAACAAATTATAAAAAATTCATTCATTATTTTGGCCATTATATTTTAAATGATGGCTGAATTGAGGCAAAATATTTCCTTTCAGCTTTTAATTTACATTCAAACGTTTCAATTAATAAAAAAGAAACGATATGGATTTTATTCTCATTTGCGTTTTCTATTGTTTTTAACAATTTTTAATCTTTTTTTTTTTTCTTTAATTTTTGTTAGATTATAATTATTTTAACTGTACCGGCAAACATAAGCAAGAAAAAATAAATATTTTAAATAACGAAATTATTATTGTATCTCGTATATTTAACGTCTGTTCTCGACAACCAAAAATTCCGTAATGAAATATTAATTTTCAACAATAAGTTTTACTTTGTGTTTTGCATTCTTTATTTTCAACTTAATTGTGTGATGTTGAAAAAAAATCAAAGTATTAAAAGCAAAATTTTTGAAAATAATAATTTAGATGAAAATAGATTATAGAAAAGAGTCGAATATATTATAGTAAAAGACTGATGTTTAGTTATTGCAATAAATATTGAAACTCTGGGATATACATATTTTTACCTTGTCATTGCATATTTTTAATATTTAAATAAAACACAATATTTAATTATTTGTATTTAAATTAAATAACATTGTTTTTCAATATATGTGATCATTTATCCTATAGATCTGGTAATTTTTTTATTTAGGATATTGGGTCTTAAAATTAAATTAACCACCATAGCAGAGCATAGCATAGCAGAGAAGTATTCGCATTAAAGATTGATATGGAAGTCGAAATAGTGTATAGTGCAAAAAATTCGTTCGCCTTATTTGGTAAAATCGTCAGTGAATATAACCGGAGGCGATAATATTCATTTATAATCACAAAAATCATAAAAATTTTAGTCAGATAAAAATTCGTCTTGTTTTCAATTCTAGATACTAGATTTTTCAATCAGCAAATAAATTTTATTTTTACTTTAAATTCTTAAGGGATCTTAACATAATATAATAAACAATACGAGGGCTGCTATATATATTTCTGGCCTGGCAACACTGAGTTCTGCCAAGTGCAATCTGACATTTGCATTGGAAAGTTTGTCATTTTGAAGCATAATCGTACTCAAAACGTTTTGACATAACGACCATTATTTGTGTTGTGTACAGTGACTTGAAAAAATTAATATAGAAAAAAATGGAATTAACTCGTGAACATTTTCGTGCCATCATTTTTCACAACTTTCGACGTGGATTATCACGACAAGAGTGCATTGATGAACTTAAATCTTTGTATGGCGATGAAGCATCATCCTATAGCACTGTGAAAAATTGGTATAATGAATTTAATCGTGGCCGAAGCTCGCTCAAAGACGAATTCCGTGAAGGTCGTCCAAAAACGGCTGTTGTGCTTGAGAACATTGATGCCGTGCGTGAACTCATAATGCAAGATCGACATGCGACATACCGAGAGATATAGACATCCTTGGACATTTCTTCCACCAGCATACATTCGATACTGCATGAACACCTGGCCGTAAAAAAGGTTTGTTCTCGTTGGATCCCGCACAATTTGAAAGTCGCTCAAAAAAAGGCTCGTGTCGATTGGTGCAAAGAAATGTTGCAAAAATACGATTGCGGCGCTTCAAAATAAGATCGTCACAGGTGACGAATCATGGATCTATGCGTATTAGCCCGAAACGAAATAACAATCGACCGTGTGGGTCTTCAAAGACGAGCAAAATCCAACGAAAGTTGTTCGTGAAAGAAGCACTTCGAAGCAAATGGTCGCCTGTTTCTTCGGCAAAACTGGTCATGTGGCGACTGTACCGCTTGAGGAACGTAGGACGGTCACTTCTGAGTGGTACACCACAATTTGTTTGCCTGAAGTCATCGGACAAATTCGGAAAACCAACAAGAGAAGACGAATCATTGTTCACCATGACAATGCGAGCTCTCACACATCGGCTCAAACCAGAGCGTTTTTGACCGGCCAAAACGTCGAATTAATGGGTCATCCGCCATACAGCTCTGACTTGGCACCTAATGACTTCTTCTTGTTTCCGCACATCAAGAAAAAAATGCGAGGTCAACGATTTTCGTCGCCAGAATAAACTGTTGAAGTGTTCAAAAATCATGTTTTAGAGGTTTCTCAATCGGAGTGGAAAAAGTGCTTCGACAACTGGTTTGAGCGCATGCAAAAGTGTATAAATCATGCTGGAGAATATTTTGAAAAACAATAAAGCCATTTTTGATTATAAATATTCGCATTTTCACTATTAGGACAGAAATATATAGAGCAGCACTCGTATTATAAAAATTTCTAAAATAATTTAAAAATTAAAGTAGTTTAGTTCAACAAATTTTCTTTACGTGGACATACATTTAATAAAATATAAACATTTAGTAAAATAAACAATAAAATTAAGTCAACGGATACGTTGTTCACTTTAAATTATTTTCAGGATCTTAGTTTCACTTATTTCATTTTGTAGAAAAGAGAAATTAAACTTTGATTTTAATAGAATTGATATTTTACTAAATTATGAAGTAAGAGACGAATTGCACTGTTAAAGTCTTAATTTGCTTTCTTTGTTAATGTTTTTTTATAACACCCCATTTTTAATATGGTTTGATATTAGTGCTCAGGAGTTCATAAGCCAACGAATTGTACGTTCAAAAAGATCTAAACTTAACTTTAAATCAAAAATAAGAAATTAATAAAAAAATAAGAAAAATGTTTATCCAAAAAAACAATAATCATTTAATATAAGCAAAAGAATAAGCAAATAAGTAAAATCATTTACTTATTTGCTGTCGTGTGCGCCCTCTAGTGTCTAAGATTATGCAGTGCCAACAGCTGATAGATCCAGCATGCATGACAGAAAGGGGAAGAGGAAGACCCGCAGGCGAAGTGGGGAAAACAGCAGGTCCTATTGCTGACAAATTATTAAAATGAAGACGGTGATGGCGACAAACTGGTTCTTTAGGAAGTCAAGAATAAATGTCAGCCTCTTTTTGAAAATTCTCGAGACGGTGTGACAAGTGGCACGGAGCAGAAGTGCAGAAATAAAACAAAGAAAGAAAGGCAAGTAAAAAAAAAATTTAAAACAGAAATAAGGGAACATTGCCATTATTGAAACAAAGTGGCTCAGAAATATAAATAAAACAAGAAAAACATTTAAAAGCAAAAAAAGTAACTTTTGTTTAATAAATAACTAATCTTAAGAGCTAAATACTACAACAACAAAAAAAGAACAACCACTATTAGCCACTCCATCGCCACTACATCCACCCAGGCAACATCTTTCCAGCAGCATCGCCATTTCCGGCGGCCATTCATGACGGACAACCTATGAACAAAAAAAAAAAAAACACTATATTTCTATCTCTAGCCGATATTATAAGGTAAACATATACCCACCTTCAGGCATATTTCAATCCGTTGAAGTAGGATTGGGTAAAGAGTGGCAGAGGAATGGTTTGTGTTTGGGAAATTTGAAAATTTCGAGTACAATGTTACGGTGAGGTTGCCAATCTCTGGCAGAACATCAGCCAGGAAAATAGTTTTGTGCGTGTGTAGCAAGGACTGTAAATAGATTGCTTCGGCCAACTATCTGGCAACGTAATATTTACTTTAGTGTTACAAAACCCAGCTACTATAACTCATAATTACAGTTTGTAAAATAAATATGCACGCACTCAATAAAATAAAAGAATAATGTGATGTTACTTTTTCGTAAAAGACAAACAATATAATAAATGACAAAATAATTATTAAATGATATGAAGTAATATATTGCTCCACTACAATTTGCTGTTCTTCTTACGACCTGTCACTACCAGTGTTGCCAGTTTTTTTTTTCGAGCTTTCTCGCCAAATGGCTTGTCGAATATTTTTTAATTCTCTATTGCTTCATATATTTGTTTTTTTGATTGTAGTTACTTTATTGTTCCAATCAGAAGTAGGCGTGGTGTTTTACCCGCTGCCTCCAACAATAGGGACCATCGTTGCTAATTTCCAATAGCACCTCTTTTGACACTATATCTGATCGATGGACATAAGTATTTAAATTTCATTTTTTTACATAAGAAAAATAAAAATACCTACTGAATGTTTGCTGTGTTTTTGCATCAAACATTTTTGAGTTGTTCTTTGTAGTGTTCTTATTAAATCAATTTGGCTTTTGGAAAAGACTCTTAGGTTTTCTATACAAAATTTGGGTAAAATCCACTGATGAGCTATACGAGCAGTAACAAAATAGCCATGTGGATAGGCTTTCCTCGCAGTAATAAATTTCATTTTGCAGTTTTAAATAATAAAAATAAAATCAAATGTCTACAAGCACTACTCCATCTATCCCCCTTCCCACAACCTAATTTCCTAGTTCTGACACAATGCATTGCATAAGTAGGGGTCATCCCCTGAGTGCTGGTCTTAATAACAAAAAAAAAAAATATTTTATAAGAATATTATGAGATCTTTTGACACTATATCTGATCGATGGACATAAGTATTTAAATTTCATTTTTTTACATAAGAAAAATAAAAATACCTACTGAATGTTTGCTGTGTTTTTGCATCAAACATTTTTGAGTTGTTCTTTGTAGTGTTCTTATTAAATCAATTTGGCTTTTGGAAAAGACTCTTAGGTTTTCTATACAAAATTTGGGTAAAATCCACTGATGAGCTATACGAGCAGTAACAAAATAGCCATGTGGATAGGCTTTCCTCGCAGTAATAAATTTCATTTTGCAGTTTTAAATAATAAAAATAAAATCAAATGTCTACAAGCACTACTCCATCTATCCCCCTTCCCACAACCTAATTTCCTAGTTCTGACACAATGCATTGCATAAGTAGGGGTCATCCCCTGAGTGCTGGTCTTAATAACAAAAAAAAAAAATATTTTATAAGAATATTATGAGATATTTATATATGGAGGAATCAAGCACGATTAAAGTAAATTAACATAAAAAAGATACCGAATAATAAATTTTCATATATATAATTTTAATAAATTTATAGTTAATAATTAATGCCCCTATTACGGTTTACAACTCAACTCTATTTCAGTTGAAATTTGTTTATTTGGTATTATGAATTACACCTTAACTTGTCAAAAATGTTAAGGTTGTAATTTTAGAATATTACAACTTTTTTGTGGCATTACGCATTACAACTCTGTGCTGGTGTGGTTGAAAAAACTCAAAAAAATTACAACTGATGTTTAGCAGTTTTTTTAAACACATTATTAGTGAAAATGGAGAGTAGGTGAGTAAAATTTTTGGAATTATCTTAAAATTATTTATTAACTATAAATTTTTAACAAATTTATTATAAATTTTTAATAAATATATAGCAAAAATAAAGTTACTACAAACTAACTTTATTTACTAACTTCCATCTGCAAGGAATCTGAGTGACGCACATAATTTCAAAATAGAAGGTATAGCAGTACACCGAACAGGCTTATTGAAATGTTCCTTGAGCTTAGATGGCAGAAAACAAAAGGCTTCCTTACTCAAACGAAAGTAACTGGTAAATCTACACAAAAATACATACATATATTAAAATTCTGTTTAAATATCACTTAAATCTTTTCTTACTTGGCGGCTGGAAGTTCCAAGGGATTTGAGTGATCGCGTAGACTTTTTCGTATCCGCAGCATATCAGTAACATTATCAGTACTTTCGTCATTGTAAAATGTGTCTGTACTTATGTCCATTTTATTACTTATTAAAAAAACACACACACTTGTATATAATTTTAAATTCAAATTGTTGTTTAATTTTTTGCCATAAATGCATCAGCTGTGTATTCATCTGTCATATTTTACATTTATATGTTGGCAGCACCGAAACAACTTCAAATAAAATAAGTTGTAATTCATAATACCGAAAGAGAGTTGAGTTGTTTGAAAGTTGAGTTGTTCCAATTACAACTCAACTGAGTTGAGTTGTAAACCGTAATAGGAGCATAAGTAAATTTGTTTGTTAATATTACCAACGAAATTTGTATCAGTGTATAACGCAATAAGGCAAACACAACATTTGACGCCATTGTCAAAACCAAAGTAATATGACTATCGCTTAAATTCCTTTGTGTCACTGAACAAACGTATGGATTCTTTTGATTGCAAATACCACTGTGACTCATTATAAATTATGTATTCTTGCTTTGTGGCTATATCTCGCTGGCTATACTTCTCGATTCTACCTACGGTCTTGTGAATACTTTGGTCTCGTGTTCACTAAACAAGCCTTTTATCCAAGCCAGTTCATCCCCTTTACCAAATATCCACAACACACGTCTGCCATACACTTTGTTTATGTTGTTACCGCTACCGTAAAGTAAAGCTTTTATTATAAAGGGACTCTTGACAATCATCTGTTACTCTTATATTAAATAAGACGTCACCACTTAAATTATCTGCCACATGCCTGCATACAATAATTGTCTTTTTCCTTTCCGGGAGATTTATACTGCTGCTTCTTTCTAAATTTTTTTAATTGAATTACAACAATCATTATGTTCCCTTGTACGCATATCCGAAGGCGGAGCTCGAACTCACGATCTTCTGTTTTCCAACAGGCACCGTTACCAATGCAGTCATTTAGGTTGCTCAGCTTTTGTTTTGTGGTATAGTATACACACACCATTAGTGGAAGTAACTTATTCACCACTCTCATACGGAAACAACAACAGGGGTTGCCAGATTTTACTATTCTTAACAGTATATTTCCCCACAAAAAAATTGGACCATAAAAAGTACTTGTCGTATATAATGACTTGCTTTTGTTATTGCCACATTTTGTAACTCACTTACAAAACACATTACCTTAGTTCGCAAAAAAGAAAGTATTAATTGAACTAGTTCTTTGAGTAAAAAGATCATTATTATTTCCTTCAATAATTGATGCAATTAGTTCTCAGTAAATGATTATAAAATTCTCATGCTTTGTTAAAACATTAGGTTGATAATCTAGAAAGTCCTTCCGCCGAAAACGCTTAATTGCACAATTGATTATCTTTTCTAAAATTTTTTGCGGGCCGCTTTTGGAAAACAACAAAATCGCTGGTAGCAAGCAGAATCGTATAATTGATTAATAGCTATAATAGACATCAAATAAAGGCACGTCACTGTGATGTTATTATGAAAGGGTCATAAGATGTTTAATTAATCTAACTTTTCTATTAATAGAAAAATAAAGAAAGTAACAAGATTTTTAAGAAAGTTATTTATTATTTTATTTGGTAATTGTTCCAACGTCATCCCTTGTCTTTTCAATAAAATCTGTTTTTATAACAGTAAATATAACATTTGTCATTTCAGGTCTATTTCAAGCATTAATTAATTTTATCATAAAACTTATAAAACAAAATAAAATGACAAATAAAGAGATAAAGCAATCAAGTGTAAATCATTAATTTACCTTGAAATGTCATCACGTCATTTTCTTGTTTTACGTTTTTATTAATTATTCAAATTTATTAAAACCATAAAAAGCAAATAAATGTTAAAGGAAAAAATGTTGAATGCTGATATAAAACCTCTACCACTTCACCGACAATACTTCTCACTCCAATACTTACTTTGCTGCAATAAATAAAGCATTCGCCTTCGCCAAAAAGCAAATTAAACATTATTGTTTTAAATAAAATATAAAATGTTTAATATTTTTCCATTGAAGTGGATGATTTTATCGTTTTATTGTGGTGCAAGATTAAAAAGAGTGAAAAAAGGAAGGAAATAATAAATAAATAAAAGACTGACTAGAGAAATTAATCATTAAATTAATTTCGATGGCAACTTTCAGTTGTTATAGTTTTAAATTTAAAAGCATTTTCATGATTTTACTTATTTATTATATATATTTTATTTATATGTATGTATATATATACAAATATATATGTATATTTTTTTTTATTTTTTGAGTTTTATGCATAATCAAAATGCCAGCATCTTCCACATTTGCTACGAGTCAGTTGTGTGGTTTTTGTTGTGTCAAAGGAGATTACAAGTTTTACAACTTATAAAATCTACAACTCATGCTAAAAGAAAGAGAATAATTTAGGAATTAGAAGGTTTAGTTATTTGGTTTAAAACAGTAATTAAAAATGCTTGACTATTTTTAGTGCATATACATTTCTTTAACTGTTGCTGTGGAAAAATGTGCAGCAAAAGCAAAAAGCAAATGCAAAAAAAGAAACCCATTTGCTTGAGCTGACTATGTGTTTATTCTGCACCAAAGTAATCAGCAAAGCATTTATTTTGAAAACGATTGCTGTTGCTTAAGCAATCAGTTTGTTTTTTATTTTAATTTTTGCTATTGCTTAACTTTTTACTATGAAATTGTGACTGACTACGATTGCTTTTTCTTGTTGTTACTTGCTGTAACTCGCTGGTTTTCATCCCTTTTAACATTGGAAACGTATTTATGTTGTTTTTATTACACCTTTAATTGAAATTTTTTTTCTTAAAAAGCAACAGCAAAAGAAGAAACAAACATCAACTTATTGCTTAAGCAACAGCAAACTTTTTCAAACTAAATACTTTGCTGCAGAAATAAATATTTATTCAGCTTAAGCAAATGAATTTCTTTGTCTTCTCTTGCATTTTCTTTTTGCTGTTGCTTCGATTATAATGAAATATTATGTAAATGCTGAGGCATTCAGTTTTTTTATTTGCTGAAAGCAAAGTAAGCAAAGCAAAGATTTGATTGCTGTTGCTATTTTGAAGCAAGCAATTTAAACCCTGATTTAAGCTAATTAAAAAAAGTCCGATAAAAAATATATTTGCTTTAAGAAAAATAATTCGCAAAAGAAAAAAAAAATATGTTTCATTAAGAAAAAAAAAAAAAAAAAAATAAAACTTCAGGGACAGAATGAGAACTATCACTGAGATCCAAAGCAAAATAAAAAAGCATTAACGGAATGAGAATTTATTCTGAAACGGAAATACAAATCAGGAGATAGTCTGCTATCAAAATAGCTGTCAAATACAAACTAAATGATGTAGCTTTTTTAGATTTTGATATGATTCAACTGACAGAAAAAGTGCTGCCATTTCAGTTAAAAAGAAAGAAAATTAAAAATTTCACGCCCTCGTCTATAATAATTAATAACAAAAATAAACTTCAAATTATATTATTGATTTTGATATTAACTTTATTCAATCACTATTTTTAGAACTAAGCTCCAAAAATAATGTTATAAAATATGTGTTAAACTTACAACGAAAGAAATAAACGACTTTTAAATCAAAAATTTATTTTTTAATTTTCCAGAGTATAAATATTTTTTAGTAAAACTAACATCTGGTACCTAGAAGGCAATTTTATTTAAATGCGAAAGAAAACTTATTTCTTATTTGATTCAGGCTCCTTTTTTTTGTTCATAAGAAAAGTGTGTTTGGAATTTTCATGAACACAAAAGAGCAAATTAAACACTATTTAAAAAGAGTAAGAAATAAAAATAAATTACAATTATTTGTTTAAAAGAGTTTCTGAAATAACGAGGACGTTAAATATTTACAAAATAAATTGGAATAAAAGAAAAGGGTCTTCGGCTTTCCCCATTAAATTCAATATATGCAACACCTGTTATCAATGACAGTTTATTTCGACTTCATTTTATATACGATTTTAAACTTCTTTTCTTTATTAAATATATTGATAAATTTAAAAGAAATATTAAATTGTTTTATCATAAACTTTTGTGAAATATATAAAAAGCTTTTCAAAGCTTTTAGAAAAACCCAAAAAATTTTGAAGAGAATTTGGGATGAAATAAAGAGAAAATTTCCCTTTTTTTATTAAGAGTTTTAATAAATTAAATTTAACATCCACAATTTTCATGGTTTTGTCTTTTAACCAGCGTTGCCACACAAGAAATTGACTTCCTACCAATAATTTTTAAAAATCCTACCAAAACCGTTCACAGCCTACCAAAAACTTTAAAATACATTTCTTGCACATAAACCCTGTTATAATCACTTGGTTTTTTTTCCCGTAATTGTTGAGATGGAAGTTTGTCTTTTGATGATTTTTAATATAGGTGTTATGATTTAAAATAGTTTTAGAGCATACTATGCCGAATGAACACCCATCTCTTTCCTGGAGCTAATCAAATTCGCTCAACCATTATGTTCAAAATTTTCTTTTGACTGTTTCTTCACAATGTTCACTAAAAGTGTTATATTATTTAAACATGTTTTAAAACAAAAATTTTAAGAGTTGTTCTACCTGGTTGAGGGAATGTCGTCTTCTAAAGTTATATTATTTTCATTTAATGTTGGAGTTTTTGATTAAAATTTGAAAAAAAAAAATACATGCAATATTAGTAAATATTTATGTAATTAATAGGTACATACATATGTATTTACAATTAAAAATTTACTTTTCCATTTTGTCTATTAATTTTTTTAATACATACACTTGAAAATAAACCTTCACTCAAAAATATTGTTATTTCAATTTCATAATATTGTTCGCGTTTCTTAACCCAGAGATGGTTATAGCTTTAATCATCTCTATGCAAAAAAGCAGAGATGTTTTGTATTGCACCTAAAACAGTTTTTGAAAACATTTAAAGTTATTGTTTATTTAATTCAAAGTTACATTTTTTTATTTTATGTACTGAATTTTTAAGGTGAAAAATTTACTATTGCTAAAAAATTGTTACAGGAGGAAAACCTACCAAAAATTTAAAAAAAATGCAACAAACCAACCAAACTACCAAACTGTTTTTTAAAAACGAAAAACTACCACGTTTGGTCCGATTGGACCAAAGCGGCAACGCTGCTTTTAACACAAAAATAACTCAGTATGTTTGGACTTTTCGGCCGAATTGAAACATTACCGTATTTGCAGAACATTATTAAGGACAATTTTTAACCTTAAAACAAAAAATAAATTTTTATTTTTGTTTCTATTTTTCTCGTGTTTATGTTGAGACAGACGTTAAAGAAAAAATATTTTAAGCAAACATTTTGACAGGAGTAGATTTTTACTGTATGGTAAGATATGAACCGAAATGATTGTTGTTATTTTGTTCAAGCTTTGGTTCTTGTGTTTATTAATATCTTTGTCCACTTCTCATTTGTTCAATTAAATTTTTAAACTTAACAAGCAGCTTAAGCAAAAGAGCTAAGAAATCAATGAAACGTCAATAGAGAATTGCCACCAACAATCAATTTTAGTGGTTTTATTTTAAACTAGCAGTGCCCACTACTTCTTTTAAGTGCGTTTCTAATATTTCTTAAAATTCAAATTTAAAAAGATGTGTTTTTAAATATTTATTTGCTGTGTGTTTTTATGAAACATTTCAGAGTTTTTATTGTCTTTTTGCTTTGTTGGGTCAATGTAGTTCTTATTTAATCAATTTGACTTTTGATTTAAATCTCTATCTATACAAAATTTGGATAGAATCCACTGATGATCTATATGAGCAGCAGCGAAATGGCCATATGGATATGCTTTCCTCGCAGTAGTACAATTCATTTCTGAGGCAAACTTGATTTCATAAAAAAAAAAATTAATATGTCAATTGATCAGATAGTGTCGAAAGAAGTGCATGATCGGTCGATGTCCTTCGAGGCAGTAGGCAAAACACCACGCCTACCTCTACTTTTTTCATGTTATTTGGAACAATAAGGTAGCTTTAATCAAAAAAATAAATATATATGGGCGATAGACATTTAAAAAATAAGATAAGGACATCAAGTGCAAAAAATTGGCGCTCGCCCATATTTTTTGAGTTACGAGGCTCTGAAATTTAAAATTTTTTTTTTTAAATATCAATATGGGCATCATTTAAAAGCTTTTGAAGAGATCTTTAAGGAAATACTTAATATTTTTAAAAAATGATTAACCCAGTAAGAGCCGATGTTATTTTATGTAAAATTTTATATATGCAGTATCTTAGTTTTATTTTTTAATTCTTAATTCATTAAACTAGATTTACATAGATGGTAAAGAGTTTATAAGAATCGGCATAGCAGAATATAGCACTCTTGCTTATTATCATAAAAAACGACCTACTTATGCAACACGTTGTACCACAACTAGGCACAGTAGTGCTTGTAAACATTTGATTTAAATCTTTAAACACTGAAAATGTTGGGAAAGACCTCTGCAAGGAGTTTATTCGACACATTCAAAATGTTCGGCTAATAACAAATTTTGTATGTACATTTCATTGGCTAATCGACTACAAAGGGATCCGCTCTTGGTGAAGAGCTTGTTTCTCGTATGAAGTTAAGGTTTTTCAAATTAAGGTTCCTGATTTCATAAGAGCACATTACGTTTAAGTAACGATAAAATAGTGCAGAAACCTCACCCCACATTGCATCGATGCTCCAGTGAATCAATAGAGCTAAACACCATATTCCATTTTCGGTCTGGTAAAGTTAAACTGACATTTGGCGGATTTATTTAATTTTTGTTATGATTAACTCCTGACATTATAATCACAGTTAAATACCGAGTGTACTGCCTTCCGTTATAATTATTTATGTTATTTGTAAAAACCTTTTAGGTGCCATTTAATACAAAGGGGCATTGACCATTCAGACTTGATATATTGTAGGCGATAAGGGAGCCATTTTTAAAGTCACAAATGTATTAAGTGAATAAAAATGCTTGACTATTTTTAATGTATATGTATTTGCTTAACTGTTGCTGTGCAAAAATTTGCAGTAAAAGCAAAAAAGCAAATGCAAAAAAAAAAAAGTAAAAAGGATATGGTTACCTGGCTGTGTGTTTCTTTTTGCAGTAATACAATCGGCAAATCATTTATTGCTATTACTAAATCAATCAGTTGTTCTTTATTTTAATTTTTGCTATTGCTTAACTATTTCTATGCAGTTGTGGCTGATTTATTACTTACAATACGTAAGAAAATAAATTTTAAAAACATTATTTTTATTACGCCATTAAATGGTGTTTTTTTTTTCTTAAAAAGCAAACATCAACTTATTGTTTAAGCAACAGCAATTGTTTTCAAAATCAGTGCTTTGCTGCAGAAAGAAACATTTATTTATTTATTTATAGTTCATTTCCTGCACAACAAGACTAAGTCTTATAATTACAGTACAGGATTTTTTATGTGCGCAGATGGGAGCCTAATATAATAAAATTAACAAAATTTTAATTACATCAATTACAACTGATATAATAAAATTAACAAAATCATAATTAAAATTACATCAAAATTACTAAATTAATAACGAAAATAGAGACATTAGAATATTTTTAAAATTTTTTAGTTAATAAAAAAAATTAAAAAGGAAATTCCTAAAAGATATTGCGTTGTTGTTTATGTGGAAGAGCATTCCAAAGACGAATAATAATAAATAGTAATAAAAAATTGCCATTCGGAAACAATTTTGGTAGAATAATACTTTTTCCCCTTGCTGACCTACCAAATCTTATTTTCTCAAATAGATAATTTAGTTCTCCAGTATAAATCAATTTGTGAAAGAACAAAAGGAATCTGATCTTAAGAAAATTTCTAAAAGCAACTCCAAAGAGGCTCTTTGTCCATTTTAAGATGCCCATCTACGTATACTGTTGAGGTCAGAATTGAGTTTTTCAATATTCTCCTTAATTGAGGATACACTGGATTGCTTAAGTGTAACTGAACATCATCTGCGTACATGTGGACATTACAGTACGATAAATGCTGCGGCAAGTCATTGGCATATAATGAAAATAATATTGGTCCCAAAATTGAACCTTGGGGAACACCTTTAGACAGTAACAAATACTGACTGAATTCTATCAGCAAGATATGACGATATGAGTTTTATGGATGTAAAGGAGAATTTGAACAGAGTCCTAAGCTTAGACAATAGTATTTGGTGGCTAACTGTATCAAAAGCCTTGGAGTGATCAAGTAGAACCAAAAAGTTTATTTTACCATCATCAAGTTCTTGCCTCATATTCTCCGCTACATCAATTAGAGTGGTTATGCAACTGTGTTTAAGACGAAATCCTGATTGTCTATCAGAGAGCAAATAATTACTATAAATATATGAGCTTTATTGGTGGTGCAACAACCTTTCTAAGACTTTGGACAAAAACCCCAGAATAGCAATTGGACGATACCCGCCGTCTGATTTTGGAATTGGAATTATTTTAGCATACTTCCACTTCTCTGGAAAATAACTTGTAGTAATTATGGTGTTGAATAGATGGGTAATATATGGTAAGAGAACTGGTAAAATAGCTCTGATAAATTTGGGATGAAGGTTATCATATCCTACAGCATTGGATTTTGTTTGATTGAAACTATTAAAAACGTGAACCTGGCTAACGTATGAAAACTTGAAAAAACCTTGATTAAACGCATTGATGTCATCGGTGTAAGACTGTCAGCATCAATAGATGGATTTGTTTTAGATACAGACACACCAATACCAATGTCTCTAATAGTTTTCCAAGTCCGCTTCGATTCAAGGGCAGAGCCAAATTGCCAAGAATAATACATAGACTTTGCAATTTTTATTTGTTTATTGCCTTCCCTCCTTGCGAAGCGATATTCGAACTTTAGACACTCAGCAGACTGTAATTCAAGTTTTCGAAATCTCGAAAGGAGTAGGATTGCTGCCTTTCCAAAATCATATGAAGCATATGCTTAGTCAGCTTAAGCATATGCTTTTTTTCTTTTTTCTTTTTGCAGTTGCTTTTTGCTGTTGCTTTCTTTATAATGAAATGTTTTGTAAATGCTGAGACATTTAGTTTTTTTAATTTGCTAAAAAAATATGTAAGCAAAGCAAAGATTTTAGTGCTGTTGCTATTTTTAGCAAGCAATTTAAACCCTGAATGTTTTATTTTCGAAATGACTTTTAAGATATTAGAAATTGTTTTTGCTGTTTTTAGAGTGTTTAACCTATTTCATTTGCTCTTAGTGCAGTAAGCAAGTTTAATAAATAAATATCAAAACATAGAGATATATTAAAATCAGTTGGCATAGGGCTCTCAAAGGTTCACTCGATAATATATTCAGACTAAACTTTATGTTAATTTTATTTTGCTTTGTACAATATTGGAAAAAGGAAAAGAAGAGAGCTTAGAAATGATATTTAGTCGGCCAGATCTTTAAGAATTTTTTTGTGTTAATTTTAATGCATTTGATGTATACTTATGTGCCTTTTGTAATATAAAAAAATCTGAGCATTTTCAAGTTCAGTTAAACAACTATACGCCACTTAATTGTCATAAACAAAATTGCCAAACTGACCTTATAATATTGAAGAGCCTCTACCTCACAATTGTCATTAAGTGGTTGTATTTAAAAAGCAAATATCTATATTATTTACTTTAATTTCCAAGAATTCTTATTTGTAATAGACGCCTTTTATTTTATCTCCTACTTATTTGATTTGAAAACAATAAAAGAAATTTTTATAGCAACAATATAAGTATTTACCACTTAAATAAAATATTAGCTTTCTAAAAACAAATATTTTTTACAACTATAGACATTGTATTCGAGCCATATATTTTTTTACATAAATTTTTTATAACCATATTCTCTCCAGATTCAAATCATGCCAATAATTTGTAAATTTTATAATAAAGAAATCGAAACTTTATATTTAAAATTCAATACAAACGTTCATAAAATTTTATGTGGCCTTCAGTTCGAAACTTTTTCTGGTCATATTAATCCTTAAATGTGTAAAAAGATTGAGTTTTGTTTATATGTTTTTACACAAAATCATAATCTAAGTGTTATAAAATAGGGTTGTTGTTGTTGTTGGATTTCTACGTTTATTTTGGGATCCCAGTGTTTTTTTTTTTTGTTTGTTTGTAGTAAGCATTTGTTTTGCATTAACATCTAAAGAAAAAAAGGGCTGTCTGCTGTTATGATAACCTTAGGATATACGATGTAAATAAACAAACGTTTCTATGTAACAAATAGTATTTTCCAAAAGCTTAACTTAAGCAGAGACGAGTAACAAGGTAATGCTATTCTTTGGAAGTTTTCTATAAAAAGGAAATATTTTTATTTCTTTTTCTTTAATTTTTAAACTACAGTTCGTGTGGCTTAAATAAATCCACTAATATTTATGGAACATTTTATTCAAACTGATTAAACAACAGCAAAACATGTGTGGTAATAAGCAGCATTAAAAAAAAATTATTATGGAAAGGAATAATTTTTAAATTAAATTATATAATGGGAATTTTCCATTATATAAATTATTTAAACAAAAAAAAAAAAACAAAATCTTTTTTTCGTGCTATTTTCTATTATCCCCATTAATTATTTAAATCACCGATATTGATTATTGAGGGTGAAAGCACGTCTCGATGGCCATTCCGCTACTGCTTACTTAGCTCTTCAGGAAGCTTCTCACAAACATTTTAAATAGACTAAAGATTTTTGTCCAAACAATAAAGTAAAGACAAACATCAAAGTTTAAGCAAAGACAACAATAATCAACTATGATTTTATTTATATTAGACTGCATTCAAACAAGCAAATTTTACTTTGACAAAGTTTTGTTAATTTTCTTTTAAACTTTGTTTGGTGTTCAGACACAAAAAGTTTTCTTTTACAAATTTTTGTTTTCTTCTCTTTGATCGTTCCTTATTTTTGGACGTTTTATATGTGGTGTTTATATGTATATGTAAATATATACAACTGTGTATAAGCAACGAAAGAAAACCAAAGCAACTTTGCGAGTACATCAAAGTCTGTACTGCTCATCGTGCTTCCTCCCTCTCTCTCACATAAAATCAAAACTTTGCAAAGTAAAATTTCCCTGCGTGAATGGGTTATTACAATAGTTTTTACATTCTTTTAGAGAAACAGCTAAATTTTTTTTTTTACAATTTTAAAGTAACATTTGAAGCCCATATTGTTGTTGTAATGTTGTATTTATTGTAGAGTCGCCATTACCTAGTAAAAATATAATTACGTTGAATGTACAAGACTTTTAAGAAATTGAAGTTGATTGGGAGTTGATATTTATGTTTAGACATTTTATTTTGATGGTATTAAGCGAATAACCAATAATTTCTTGGCTGCGCTGATTGGTAGTTGTCATCTTTTATACCCCCCACCGCGAAAAGTGTGAAGAGGGAATAACTAAGTTTGTAATTTCTACAAATCCATTTTCGACCGCATAAAGTGTATATATTCTGACTTCTTGTGCAAGCGAAGTCAATTGAGCGATGTCCGTCAGTGTTAGTGTTGAAATCAAGTTTGCCGAGATTTCACAAAAAAAAAAAAATAGATATTCCAATCCATCAGATTTAGTGTCGAAAGAGGTGCTATTTGAAATCAGCATGATCAGTGCATGTCCTTTGAGGCAGCAGGCAAAATACCACGCCTACCTCTAATTTTTTCATGTCATTCCAGTAGCACCTCTTTCAACACTATATCTGATATATATAACAATAATCAAAAATTAAAAAGAAACATAGTTTTCCTACAGACCGCCAATTATTCTGGCTAAGAGTAGTCTGAGAGTAGCCGCCGACGTTCTTTTTGAATAAGCCGCCGCCAATCTTTCTCTTGAATAAAATTTATAAACATTAAATCGTTAAATTAGGTTCTTAAATACGTTTGCAAATAGAAAGTATAAATATACTGAAAAACTTTTATAGCACAATTGAGAAAATAATCGAATTAGAAAAAAAAACATTGAGCCGCTGGAACATTATACGCCGCCGCACATTTTTTTCCATCAAAGGTAAATATACAAATGTAGACAATATCCTCAAATTGTCACCAAAATAGTGAACAAATGTGGTGACTTGGGGACACTTGTACCCATGTTTCCTTCAGGGCAATTAAAACCTCTTCTAATTAAATTTTTTTTCTGTAATCCTACAGTTCTCACAAAAATTGTAAAAAAAATATTTAAGGTTTCTTTTTATTGTCATTAACTGTATTTTAACGAAATTTCTACTAATAAACCATTCATCTATAATCATGTGTGGAAAGTGTAAAATAGACAGTAATTTACAAATTCATAATATGTATGTTTCCATTCTTATTTCTACATGTATCCCTCAATCATGTGCTTCAGAAAAAAAGGATAAAAATCATAATAACACATGATTATTGGGGAAAAGAAGAACACAAAAATACACACACACACACACACACACATATATATTCATCCACAGGACCAAGAAAAAAAAAAGTAAAAAATAATGTTTAGTATAAAATTTCTTATTTGAATTTCTTATTATTATTTTTGCTTTTGTTGTAGTGTTTAATGAAAGGGTTGGCTGTTTCCTTGAATATTTGTATATGATTTGTTGATTTCTTGTGCATATTAATGTTAACTCTGGCAGACTTTAAAGACATGTAAAAAAACTAGAATTATTTTGTAATGGAATTTCAGACACATTTGCTAAAAGGTTGAGTTGTATGCACCTAAATTATGTTATTGAAAGAAAAAAAGAAAAAAAAATTGGATATCAGGATTTTATAATATAAGGAAAAATAAGAAAAAAAGTCTACAGCGCTGTTCAAAATTTTTTTATCAATTTTTTTTATATGGAGAATCATTTGTATAATTTAGAAATGATGACATCGAAAAATAAAAAATAAAACGTGGAAATATTTCACTTTCGTTTGGATGTGAACTAACAGATGATTCTCAAATAAAGTCAAGTAAGCTTTAAGGTTTAACAATTTATATTATGTTCATGTTAGTACAAACAAAGTTTTGGAATATCTAAGTATATATTTTAGGATTTTTCAGAAAATTTTGACAAGCAAGTCAATTTTAAAAAATTGTTGTAATAATTAAAAAATATCATTTAACACGTTGACTGCCACGCGTGTTTACAACAAAATCCCCGTCAGGCCACCCGTGCCACTGTAAGATGCGTGCTCTGCTACCGCATGTCTGTTTACATTTCTTTCGGTACTCTCACCCCGATATCTATTACGATCCTCATTTATCACGTTATTACTCTGCACGAGCAGTTGTAATCTTTGCCGTGTACTGAGTAGTACAACTAATATCTCTGCCCAACTTATATCTCAACCGCAACTTTGCAGTGAATGCTTCAATATTTTGCACTATAAATAATTTTTTAATAAACGATTTTTAAAAGAATTCAACAGTATTATTATCTCCTGTCATATATTTATCTAAATATGTTCGGAAATCCTTTGGAAGGAGTCACCCGACGTGGCCTGATGAGAACTCTTGCTGTCACCCGAATACGGGTGACGTGGCCTGATGAGAACTTTTGCTGTCACCCGAATACGGGTGACACGGCAGTTAACGTGTTAAGGCAATATTTCATGTCACCTCAGACTAATTTGCTTATAGCGCCAAGGTTTTATGCAAGCGGTAGTTTTCTTCTTACAGTGGGTGACTTTTGTGGTATAAGCGTTTCTACAGAAGGTCGAATAGTTAAATAAACGTTGCTTATTTCAGATACTTTGACCAAGGAATATATTAAATTTCATTTCGATTCACAAGGGATGCAGCAAATAACATCTGATTTCTTTGAAATATTAAAACTTAGAAAAGTTATCGAAGCAATTAATTGTACTTACATGAGTATTCAAATTCCAGGAGGAAGTAACACAAAAACTTTTCGTAGCAGAAAAGTTTATTTTTCACTTAACGCTCAAGCAGTGCGCCATGTCAAGCCAATGCTTAAAGGATTTTGTTGAGAGGTGGCCTGGATCAGCAGACAACAGCAATATATTTAAAAACAGATGTTGAAGTTTCTTAAAAATACTATACTTTTGGTGATATAAGCAACGCAGTTACATATTTATAATAAATTTAAAATTCCTTCTCGTAATACGATCGAGAGATGTTTTGAATTTTTGGAAAAGGTATTTTCTAGTAATATGAACAGGTTGGCGGCATAAAATAACTCCCCAAAAAGAAATGAAATAACTCCCCAAAAAAAAAATATATATATATTTATATATAATATATAGAGCAGCCCTCGTATGCGCATGCTTTTGCGTACAATACACCTTTTATTAAGAGCTCAACCATTTCTGTTCGACTGGCCAATGAGTTGCAGCATGAATTGCAGAGAAAAATTGTTTTTTTTTTGCCAAACAGTTTTTATGTAAAATCAGGTCTTCTCTGAAAATTCAAATCGAATGACCACAAACACTACTACCACCTTTCCTTGTTTTGCCATTAAGCATCGCTGGAGTAAGGGTTATCGCCTGAGTGCAGGTCCAAAATTAAAAAATTCTAATAGTCAAAAAATCCAAGGTTTTAAAATAAAAAAACAATACAAATTTTATTAAATAAAAAAAATTTCTTTTTTAATTTTTTCAAGCACTAGTTAAAAAACAATAATATTTAGTTAAATTAAAAAAGTAAAATTCAAATAAAACTTTCGAAATTTTTATTTAGGAAGATGGTAAAATTTTAATTCGTCAATCGATCACACATAGCTTTGAAAATTTTGCTATTAAAAATTATCTAGATTGGTCCGTGTCCTTCGAGGCAGCGAGCAAAACATCGCGCCTGCTTATAATTTTCCCTATCATTTGGAACAAACCTAGTTTAATGAAGTGACTATAATTAAAAGCACAAATATATGGGTTGATGGTGAATTAAAATGTAAGAAAAAAACTTTCGGTGAAAAAATTAGTGAAATCCTCTCTCTAAACTTTTATAGAAAAGTACGATTGTGCATATTTTTTTCAAGATATGAATATTGGTATGGATATGATGTTAGTAACCTAGTTGGGAAGTCCTTCTTTTAAAAATGATTAATTCTACACTTAGTACTTAATTTTTTATTTCTAAATTTTTATTCTCTGTCACCCCGATATTTTTACTTATGATTGGAGTTACTTCACTAAAGTAGATTTGCATATTTGCTGAAGGATTTATAAGATTCGTCTTAGCAGAATATAGCACTCTTACTTACTTTTTACTCAAAATGCAAGAAAGTTTATCATCAAATACAAAATAGGTCATTATTTAGAGAGATTTAGATTTATTTAGAGAGATTTATATTCAAGGTGACATGTTGCAAAGAAACAATCATTGTGGACTATTTACTATGGCAAATTTTAAGCAGTGTTGCCTCTAATGTTTTAAGTGACTCTGATTTATCCAAGGAAGCCTACCAAGAATATCTTCAAATTAAGTATAAATTCTGGAATGTTTTATTTCTTCTTTTGTAATTCTTTTTCAATCTGTGAAATTGAATATTTAAATAACAGTTTCTAAATCCTTTGCATCAAAATATTAAACAAACAAAAATCTTAAAATATTTTCATTTAAAAAAAGAAAAGAAGACAACTGCTTTCAGTCAATTGATTTCTTTTGTGATAAGATTAAAGGCTTTCTGTTTAATTTATTTTTAAATCTACTTGTACTTAACGAAAAACTAAGCAAATAAGTTTAACATTAAACTATTGGTATATTTAAGTGTTAGAATATGTATAAATATAAATATAAAAAAATACATATATACTCACACAAATAGACTTTTGTGAGTGAAATTAATCGTCTTTAACATAATGTTTGCCAATCGTTGTTTCAGTAGCAAAGCGGCTGTTATTTTGTTAAGAAAAAAGCTTGTGTTTCCTAAAATTTTATTTTATAAGTTTTATAGAAATTTCACTTTTAAATTTCAAATTTACACAATTCAGGTGGCCAACTTATTGATTCTAAGGACTTAAATTGCAGGATGAATTCATCTCAGATTATTCTAATGTTTACAGAATTTTTTGGGATATAAATAGATGATGTTTACAACGTACATGACTAAGGTAAACAGATGTGAAGAATGCTGATGAAGGATGTGGCGGTCCAGAAAATGCTGCATTTCATTCGTCCGCATACATTTGTAAATAATTTTTCTTTCTAAAAATATTTAGAAATTAAATTATAACTGAATAAGATTGAAATGAAATAAGATTTCTACACATAATAAAGTTTTGAAAAGAGCAGCCAAGAAATTGCTGCACATATCAGAGAACTGCACGAGTACACCGCAACCATGAGTGCACCGAATGCTTACTCTATATTTTTCATACTCGAGTATTTTAAACACCGCAATAAAAACTTGCGGTGTTTATTTTACCCATTCTTGTAAGTGTTTTTTGTTGTGGGTATATTTAAAACAAAGAGTGTAAAAACGAGTCTCAGAAATATCGCAATCAGAATTTTAAGTATTTTCTATACTCGTACGCAAGAATTTTTTAGTTCTCTTTATTTATAAGCAGCGTTGCCACATTTTTACCCTATTAAAGTTTTTTACTGCCGTTTTATGAAATTCTGCATTGTATGCAGATCTATTTATAAACAATAAAAAGAAACAAAATTTGATCAAATCTATTGCTTAAACATTATAAGTAGAAAAACAGACAACAACCGTTTTCATACGTATGAAAACAACACATATTTAATGAATAAAATGCAATAAAAACCGCTTAAAGGCACAGCTTTTGTACACTATTTAAAGCAGGTATACTTATTTTGTTGCTGTTTTTTATGAAAAAATATTTTCAGTTTATGTGCCTTGTTGTCATAAACGTGCTACTAACGGTATTTAGGAAAACAAAATGATAAAATGAATCCGTGAATAAAAGGAAAATTACTTAATTTTTTTTAGTTTTAAACAAAACTGTATATACCCAGATGTAATATTGCATTGACTGAATGTCATTAGACCTCATAAATAATCAATTGCAATAAAGTTTTTAGTTTACATATTTTATTATTGCTTTTATACCTATTTATTAATTTTAAAAATATATTTGCTTAAAGAATATAATTTATAAATTTCTATCCTGTGTGAATTAAAAAAAAAAACCCTAAAAACGTAATATAATAAACAATGAATTATTCTTGAGTTATTAGTAAACTTTTGTTGTTTTTTTTTTAATAAATAAAAAAATAGCGAATTTTACGGGTTCTATTCAATTTATTTTCTGTTACATATTAAATAAACTTTCATAATTTCAAAGAAGTATGTATGTTAGCTAATTAAGACATTGGCGACTTTTGATATATATTTTCTTTGATTTCATAATTCTGATCTGATAACTCTTATTATCTCACACTTCACACGTTAAAACCTCTCTCTTGGTGTTTGCTGTAAGTATGAGTACGAATAAAGTAAAGCCAGCATCGCAAACCTTTTTACTTGAGTATGCTAGAGGGTCAAACTCATCAATATTCAAATGGAATGGGTATAGTAAATACTCACACAAACGAAATGCGCTGGCGATTACACCGCAATCGCATTTAAGATGAGTATACTTAGAGTATTAACAATAGACACTCTTGCAGTTCTTTGGTACATATATGGAGATATGATCGTCGAAATAAATATTTGAGGCAAAGCGCATTACCATAAAAAAATCCTCTTTAGTGAAAACATATTGGAAATGGCATCGAGCCAATTAAAAACTAGAAGCACTAATAAGGAAGGGAGTTAAATAATGATTAGTAAAAAATAGTCTACGCATGATACCAAAAGCCTTACTATGCCAGCTATTAAGATGAGAGCAAAATGTGAGTCTGCTATCAAAAATTTTACTCAGCATTACAAAGGCTGTCTACAAATTCAATGGAAACTCCATTTAATGTTACATTAAAACAAAAAAGGTGGGTCATATACTAAATTCTATAGCTTTAGTTTTATCAGAACTTAATTTAAGTGAGTTACAATTAGACCATTTTGAAACGCGATTTAGGCTGAAATTAAAATTGCTTTGTAATACATCCACGAATTCACGTTGACATTTAAACAATAAGAAGCCATCACCAGCATAAATAAAAGATCTACAAATGTTAGAATTCACGTAATCCACAAGGCTATTCATATACGAGTACATAGTTCATAGTTCAGGGGTCCTTAAACAGATCCCTAAGGAATACCTACACCAGGAGGTTTGATATCTGAATTACAACCATTAGCAGTAAGCAATTGCGACCTGTTATTCAAGTAAGATCACATAAGTTTACAAGCCGGTAAAGAAAAATTAAATTTCTTTCTAAGTTCAATAATCATTTTATTGTGGTTAATCGAATTAAAAGCGTTTGAAATATCGAGAGAAAGTAATACACATAGTTCATTTTGGTTCAAGCTTCCGCTAACATTATAAGTGAAAGAAAGAATCAAGGTAATAGTATTGTAACCAGGAAGAAAAGCATATTGGGAATCATTAAAAGAAGGTAAATAGAAATGGGTCTAAGATGTTTAAGTCCATGAACATTCTTAGACTTTTAGGATAGGAACAACTCGTGCCGTCTTCCAGGGCATGACATATATAAAATAGTTAAAATATTACTGACAAATAAAAGAATATACCAAGAAAAGTGCGGAAAAATAAGTTTAACAAATTTAATTGATAAATTATCTACACTTAGTGCATTAAACTTTACTTAGGGCTCGAAAAATTTCAGACTCAGTGACAAAACGGAAAAAGAAATCTGAAAATGAATTGAAATGGCTAAAATCAAAAAATCATGAAAGTTGTTGCAGTTGCAAACAAAGAAATCATTAAGCGAGTCAATACTAAACTCGAAGTCTACACGAAAAAAAAGCATGGTTGAGGTAACCATAATCTAAGAGCAACATATTATGGTTGCATTATATGGTTGCTGACAAAACATAGTATTGTTTCACTTGCAACCATATTATTGTCTACAGTATAAACATAATTATGTTCAAATATTAACATTAAATGGTTAAATTAAAATATAATATATATATATGGCTGAAAATGTCATGTTATATAATTGAATTACAATATAGTCTCGTAAATGCAAAATTTTCCTGATATAAAAGACTTATTATTGTTTTATTTATAAACGATTTGCTTATAATAACGCTTAGATCAAAGGTCACAAGAATCCTGATATAAAAATATAGTTTATAAGCCCAAACAAATGATTTCACAATTGTGCTTCAAACACAAAAATAAAGATTTATTTATGTGCTTACAATACATACATATTTACTTCAACTTTTTTAACTGTTACCGCTTACTTAACTCTTCAGGAAACTTTTTAATAAACATTTTAAATAAACTAAACAAAGCAAAGACAAAAATTAAAGTTTTAGCAAAAACAGCGATAACCAACAGTTATTCTATTTTTCTTTCTCCGTTGTATACGGCTGAATTTTTTTCGGCTCTTTGACATAGTTGAAAGAGGATGAAAAATAAAATATCATAAAACACTACGATAATTTATTTATATGTACGGGCACTTTGCAAATATTCAATTATATTAAACAACGGGAATTTTTGTCAGAAGTTTCCTGAAGACTTAAGCAATCGGTAACGAAATGGCCATCGAGACGTGCTTTGACCATCAATAATCAATATCAGTGATTTAAATAATTAATCGGGAAAATTGCACGAAAAAAGAATTATTTTTGAAAATTTATTAATATATAAAAAATTCCCGTTGTTAAAATTTTTTTCGGAAAATTCTCACGCCATAGAACTCTAAAGAAAATTTGGTAACAAAATAAGTCTTCTAGCGGCAATATAATATTTTAAGTAAAGTCACAGAATCTATTAACTAACCCAATTTTTGGTGTTGTTGCTGTCCTCTACGATATTGAAAACTTGCTTTATTATTCTAGGCTTTGTTAGACCGATTTTGATAAGAAGACCCGGTTGAAAATTTGTTTTTTTTCTGCGCCAAGGTTGTCTCAAATAAATTTTTTTTTGCTGATGCAATTAAACTCGCCCGCCGTCGTGAATCTTCTCGCACTCCTATTCCCATATTCGAAATGTAATTGGACTATTTGCTTAAACAAACTTTATTGAAGGACAATAAAAGGAATAAGAAACTCCTTGATTTATTTATGAACAACAGTGATCGTATGCGTCGCTTTTTTTGTTTGCGGGTTTTTATGATTCTAGTTTCTAACTCTGAAGATCATAAAAAACACTTTAAACTAAATGATTATAATTTAACTGAAATCTTAATTAAAAAATGCAAGTTTTTTATTGATGCGTACTCTATTTTTTTTTCAAAGTCCAGATTTACACTGTGCAATTTTTTTAAGCATTTTTTTCTTAATTTAATATTTATGTTACAGCATTATGGAATATCTAAAAGTAAACATTAGCAACAGTAACATTCCCTCAAAACTCAATCAATACCATACGCCTCATGCTTCACAAACAAACAAAAATTTCATGGTAGTTTCATGAAAAATTGCATAGTGTAAATGCTGTAAAATTCTAACACTTTAATAAGTGACACTATGACCATACCATAAAAGACACATTGTCTATAGACATTTTGACGTTTCTCAAAGCGATGTCACATGTCACTTTTAAGTGCTTCATAAAGTCCATAGACAATATCGCTCCTTTATTGCAACATAGTCAAATCTCAAAAAAACTTGAACTTGGCAAAATGCGATTTAAGTTTTCAAGACATAAGTCCTATGATCTAATTGCCGCAATTGCAATTGCTGTAACTGCGGTTCAGCTTGGGATATAAAACTGATTTTTTTTCAACATGTACAGAAGGTCTAAAAAAGCAGTTTTGCTTAAGCAACTACAAATTTTTAATTTTTTGAGATATGACTATGTTGCAATAAAGGAGCGATATGTACTTGGAGACTTTGTCATGTCTCCTGAAATCGGTTATATAGATTTAGTCGAACTGTTTTCTAACTTCAGGTTTTCGATTTACCGCCTTAAAAATGAAACACAACTTGTGGTTATAAATTATTTAAATTGAACGATATATTTTTATGTGCTGATTGCAACGGTGCTGGCAAACCTTCTATTTATATGTATTTTTTTGTAATCTTTTTGTTTTTAAGTTTTCTTATCATTTTTAAATTTTCCATTTACTTAAAGCTTCTTTAGCAGCTTTAAAATGATTTGGCATTTTTTTCTTTTACTCCTTTTGTTCAAAATGTTTTGGCTCGTGTTGTTTAGGGAAAAGACTTTTAAAAGTAAACACGTTTTGTATTAAAGAAACTTAAGGAAAAACTAAGCAAGTTTATATATTTTTTTCTTCTTCGCACTTGTCGCAATCATGTTGCAAGTTAGATGGGTCCGGTCTGTTGTGATGTGGTATGGTATTGTCTGTTTCTTTTTGTTCCATTCAGCTCAGCTGGAAAAGAGTATATTTAAGTTCGTTATGCTGTTGGTATTTTTAACAATATAAGGGATATATAACGTCTCCATAAATTATATATACAGTACTGTTCGAAACCTAAGCAACTTTTTCCCAATAAGTAATAATAGACTCATATCTTTTCTTTAAATAAATTTATAGAAAATATTTTTTTTATTTACTACTACACAATGTGTCTATAACCTAAAAATAACAACAAAAATTAAAATCCATTTCTTTGGAAGTTATGATAAAATAAAAAGAAAATTAACTTAAAAATTCGCTGTTCAAAACCTAAGCAACTTTTAATATTTGCTATGATATCCTTTGTTTCCTGTTTATTGTTAAAGCGTCGAGTTTCAACTCTCCGTTTTAAAATTCCAAAGAGGTTCGCTATGGGATTCAAGTCTGGAAATTGAGGTGGCCAATCCAAAACTTGAAACCCATTAGCTGATAACCAATCCTTGAATAACTTCGATGAGTGTTTTGGGTCATTGTCATGAAGTGGCATTTCCCACTCAGCATAGTTAAGCATGTGAGTTGCTAAAATGTCTCTGTAAACAAAACGGTCCATTTTTGTTTGAATTTCTACAAAAGGACCAACACCACTGGCCGAAAAACAAGTCCAAACTATCACATTTCTACCCCCATGCTTTATTGTAGCTTTTGAGTGCCCAGGATGTAGCAACTCTCCTTTTGGTCTTCTCACGTGGCAAACTCCATCTGAATTTAGTAAGTTAAATTTAGATTCATCATTAAACAAAACAGTTCTCCCTTTGGATATAGTCCAATCCATATGTGCTCTAGAAAAATCCAAACAAAAACAACCAAAAAGCTAAAAAACTCAGAGCCTACGTTGCAATCAATGCAACAAACCTCTTTTTTAAATGCTTCTTAGTCAGCATAGGCTTCCTAAATGGCATGAAGCTCCTTAAGTTTTGTTCCAATAAACGTTTTCTTACTGTGGAAGAACTAATCTGAAGTTCAAGCACATTCACTATGTCTTTCGACGAAATAAATTGATTTTTTTTTACCTAGACGGAAATTCTTTTTGTCTGTTCGCTCAGAAGTTTTTCGAGGTCGCCCACTGCTATTGGCTTCTTCTACCTTCCCAGTAGCTTTATACTTTTTTATAAGTCGGGAAACTATTTATTTATTAATATTTAATTGGTCTGCTATAGCTATTTGGGACTTACCGTTATTAAAAAGTTCAATAACCTTTAGCTTAAAAGCTGATCCATAACGTGTTTGCGTCATGGATGCACCTCTAAATGCATAAAATCAACCAAAATTATTTTTTTCAGAAGCAATCATAACGGGACTAAAATTTTTGTTGAAAATTTTTGTTGTTGTTTTAGGTAATATTTCGCAACAAATGCAACAATGTAAAAGTTGCTTAGGTTTCGAACAGCGAATTTTAAAGTTAATTTTGTTTTTGTTTTATAATTTCTTCCAAAGATATAAAATTTATTTTTTGTTGTTATTATTAGTATGTATGTAGACTACATGTATACTCGTAATAATTAATAAAAGGGAAATTTTTCATTAATCTATGTAAAGAGAACATAAACGACCATGAGTATCTATTGGGGAAAAGTTGCTTAGGTTTCGAACAGTACTGTATATGGTGAAGGGCATATTCAATTCGGCATAGCCGAATATGACACTCTCATTTCTTATTGTCTTGTGGTTAGTTTGGACTTGACTATGATATTGAATTTCCAATCATCACTAACTTCATTAGGACGTTTTGCCAGAGTATAAACAGTGTTAAATATTTTGTTTTTTTTTTTGCATTGATGACTTTAGAGATTTAAAAATAAATAAAAAAATATAGATTTTTTTTGAATTGTTTTAAAAACACCACTACACAATTTATAAGAGAAAGTAGAAAAACCCTCCAAGTTATTTAAGTATATAGTAATAGAGAGATAGATAGAGAGAATGAGAGAGAAAGAGCTCTAACAAGAAGAACCACGAAAATGTTGACGTTATTTTCGTTTAAGATTTTATGGAATTTTAAACAATTTGTTTTCAATTTATACTTTTATTCTGTTGCGAGTTTGGTTTGCAGAAACTTTTAAAATGATGTCGAATTAAATTTAATTTAAAAATTTTGATCTAAAACACACAAAAAAAACAACGAACAAAAGAATCTGTGGACACAGAGTGAAATTGAATTTTGTTTTTTTTCTTCTTTAATTTACAGTAATTTATATAGATACACATACATTTATACACATGTATTTGTTTGCAATTTCCTTGGCAAGTATTTTTTGATAATGTTATCTTGAAAACCATGTCAGTTGTTATTTTTATGACAAACTGGAGTGTTTTTTTTTTGTTCTTATCTTTTTAGTCTGTTTCGAAATGAATGACAAAGAAATCGTGCTTAAAATTTTAATATATTTTTAAAGAGACCAGTTTTAGTCCCATGCAAAAAACTGGTAAAAGTAATAAACCAATTTTTTCATCACTCATAAAAATGAGTCTATTCTTAAGCACTAAACTAGAGGTAAAAATAAGGTCATGATAGGCAAAGAATAAAAATTATTTAATATTTAAAAGACTTTAACAAAATTATCTTAAGAATAAAAAAAAGATGCAGGAAAACTAAAATTTTAAAGGGACGAAAAAGCGAACATGGATTTTAAGCAGCTGAAATACTTACACTGGATTCGGTATTTTACAACTTACAAAAGAAAGCGTAAACGTAAATGAGGAATAGAAATTTGTATGAAAGTCAGAAAAAAGAACAGTACAAAGGATAGTTAAATTCGTATAAATTTAATGTCTTGCAATTCGAAAACTTGTTTAATAAATTCTTACAGGCAAGAATTTTAAATGTTGCTGACGCTTGTAAATTTATTAAATATTTTTTTATTAAATTTTGAAAATTGTTTTTTTATAAATGAATTGAAATTATTTTGGCTTAAGTTCATTTTATTTTAAACTTCTAAAAATCTTTTTTAGCATCTATAATGTTGTGAGTAAACAAGTAAGAATGACTTTAAACAAAATTTGCATTCGCGTTCAATCGACGATGGAAACAAAAGCAAAAACAAATGTACAAGACGAAATACAGAGAGAACAGTAAAGAAATACGTTGGTTTGTGTATAAATTTCGTCTAACCAAATTAATATTAATGTTGATATGAATATTCTCGTATTCTTATTTACAAAGTTAGTTGGTTAAATAGATGTTGTTTATAAAAATACACATTTAAGGTAGATAGATGCAAAGAATGCTGATGAAGGTCGTAGCGGTCCAGAAAGTGCAGCATTTCATTCTGCTAGCCTCTATTTTTTTTTGTTTTCATACATTTGTAAGATAAATTTTCTTTCTAAAAAAGATTTTTAGAAATTAAAAATGAATGAACTTATGCCAAAATAATTTAAATTCATTTATAATATTCACAGTTCAAGTAATAATTAAATAAAAATTAAATTATTGTTCTCTATGTTTTTTATAAGGATATTTCCAAAGTAACGGTCGTTACCGTTATTCGGAGATTTTTTTAATAAAATTGCAACCTAAGCAAATATGCCACGAAGATTTCTTAATTTTGGACCTACGAAAGTTCAGGCATTGGTAGCAATCGAAAGAATTCATAAAAAAATGTAATTTCAATACTTTTTTTGACCATTAAAAAGGTAACAGGATGTGTTAAGGAAAAATCTTATTAAATTCTTTGAAATGTTTTTTGTTTTTTGTTTTTTTTTGAAGTAATGGGTTTATTTTTAAACCAAAGAAAATTAATTACCAAAAAAAAGTTAAACGTTTTTTGTGTTTGAATTCATTTATTATGGGTTACAAAAACCATGCACATGCTGTAAAAATAGTTCCTTGTGCTGGAAAACAAACGTGAAATTTTGCAATTCAAAGTCCATTTGAAGAACTGCTTCATGACATTTATTGTTTTCTTTTATATCGCGAAAATAAGCACTTTGGGTGTGATGGACATAAAAATGTTGTTTGAATTTTTTGAGCTTGCTTTGCAGTGTTTCAAGAACCAATTGAAGAGTGCCCTCGTCACCTTTTACTTCCATACGTTTTTTATTTTTGTCCTATGCTTCCTACGTACATTTACATTTAATTCGATCTTTAGTGGCAATATGTCGCAAATTGAGCAGCATTTTTTACAGTTACTCACATATAAGCTTCATTTTTAGTGTCACAGAAAAATTCATTCAATCGTTTCTGAGTTTAACGTTCGTCTTCTTTTTTTCTCTCTTTTACCAATTAAGCCACGTACTTTCCTGCATCTTCCATTCGTGTTCTTCTTTATTTTTGCATCATGTTTTTTTTAACTTAAATCAGTAAGAATCCAATTAAGTAATACGGCATTTACACTATGCAATTTTTCATGAAACTAGCATGAAATTTTTGTTTGTTCTTAAAGCAGGAAGAGTAAGCAATATAGTATTGCTTGAGTTTTGAGGTAATGTTAGTGTTGCCAATGTTTACTTTTAGATAATGCAAAGCAATAAAGCTGTAACTTAAATAAAAAACTGTGAAAAAAATGCCTCAAAAAATTGCATAGTGTAAATCTGGTCTAAGACGAAAACGGAAAAAAAAGAAGGTAACGGTCGTAACATCTTTAAAAAAATGTTTACAAAATCAAAATAGGCTTTTGATGCTTATTTGGCCTTACAAAATTCGTCATCTTACTTACCTTCTTATTTTGAGCTGCTATAAATTTAAATCGTTTGAATGAATTACGAAGAAAACAAACTTTTGTGCTTTTGAAGTAACGGCCGTAACAGTCGGTGAGGTTTTTTAAACTATTCACAAAAAAGTAAAATTTTAACCCGTCGCCTTCAAAATTGCTGCTGAGCATGAAGAAAATTTTAAACCTTCAGCTGGCTTTTTTGATCTTAAACCACCCTTAGAACTGTGTTACCAAAGGGTTTAACAAGTGACCGTGCAATTCACAGGCAAAGCAGCATATTTTTGTTAGTATAAAGAAAATTAAAGTTAATCCTTCGGAAAATAACAGATACATTTATTTTGTGTAATATAATAATTAATAATTTAAAATAATAATAAATTATTAATTAATTAATAATTTTATTTTTGAGCTGTAAGGAGTCATTTTCTGTGGAAACACCCATAAGCTAATTGGCCTCTTGAAGGATAAATGTAATAAAACCAAATTTGTTACATTTTTTAACCTCGACGTGTCGTCAATTTTTTGTTGACTTTTTCAAGAGATTTCGTATTTAAAAAAATAAAAAATAAACCTTGATGCAGAGCGCGTTAGGTGTACGAAATTAGGGTTTTTAGGAACAAGTTTCCTAATTTCATAAGAGCACATTCCGTTGCAGTAACGATAAAACAGTGAAACACACCCCACATTACATCAATGCTCCAGTGAATCAATAGAGCTGTATACTCTACTGTCACCGATGAGCATCTTCGCTCTCTCCTTCACGCGGTCGAGTAACTCCAACATAGACTTTGAAGCACCGGCCCATACATGAGAGTTGTATTCCACTTTCGGCATAGATAGTTGTATGTATCTCTACTATTAAATAAAAATTGCACCTCTTTCGAAACGATGCCTAAGAGAATGGTGGCAAAAAATTGGTCTGTAGCTCATCTGTGGACGGGGAAAAACTGTTTTCAATCCGATTATGGATAGACGGGTAAAACTTCCGGCTAAATAGCTCATGCTGCGTTAATAAACATTCATTAACTGATGTTGGTGCGGCAAATAGTTATTTTAAATTAATTTTTTTTCTTAGTTTTTCAAACAACGTTTTCACCACACATACTGCCATAAGGGTATACCTGCATTGATGTAGTGAGACTGAAATTTATACACAAAATGCCAAACATTTTCCATTTTCAATGAGTAGCAAAAAACTAATTTTCGTTAAATTATATGTTTACGTTTACATTTTTACATATGTATAATCTAAAGATTTCACTGTTTAAAATTTAAATGTCATCTGTTCAAAACTTCCACAAATAAGTTGAATACATACGTGCGTACATATGTATATGTGTTCGTGTCTTAATATATTTTTAGATATTCCATAAGAAAAGTGTGTGTTTAACATGATAAATGTGTAACTTATTAATTTAAAATATGTCTCATACGAGGGCTGCTCTATATATTTCTGGCCTAATAGTGAAAATGCGAATATTTATAATCAAAAATGCTTTTATTGTTTTTCAAAGTATTCTCCAGCATGATTTATACACTTTTGCATGCGCTCAAACCAATTGTCGAAGCACTTTTTCCACTCCGATTGAGACACCTCTAAAACATGGTTTTTGAACACTTCAACAGCTTCTTCTGGCGACGAAAATCGTTGACCACGCATTTTTTCTTGATGTGCGGAAACAAGAAGAAGTCATTACGTGCCAAGTCAGGGCTGTCCGGCGGATGACCCATTAATTCGACGTTTTGGCCGGTCAAAAACGCTCTGGTTTGAGCCGATGTGTGAGAGCTCGCATTGTCATGGTAAACAATGATTCGTCTTCTCTTGTTGGTTTTTCGAATTTCTCCGATAACTTCAGGCAAACAAATTGTAGTGTACCACTCAGAAGTGACCGTCCTACGTTGCTCAAGCAGATCAGTCGCCACATGACCAGTTTTGCCGAAGAAACAAGCGACCATTTGCTTCGAAGTGCTTCTTCCACGAACAACTTTCGTTGGATTTTGCTCGTCTTTGTAGACCCACACGGTCGATTGTTGTTTCGTTTCGGGCTCATGCGCATAAATCCATGATTCGTCACCTGTGACGATCTTATAAACGTCTTTTGAAGCACCGCAATCGTATTTTTGCAACATTTCTTTGCACCAATCGACATGAGCCTTTTTGAAGCGACTTTCAAATTGTGCGGGATCCAACGAGAACAAACCTTTTTTACGGCCAGGTGTTCATGCAGTATCGAATGTATGCTGGTGGAAGAAATGTCCAAGGATGTCTCTATCTCTCGGTATGTCGCATGTCGATCTTGCATTATGAGTTCACGCACGGCATCAATGTTCTCTGGCACAACAGCCGTTTTTGGACGACCTTCACGGAATTCGTCTTTGAGCGAGCTTCGGCCACGCTTAAATTCATTATACCAATTTTTCACAGTGCTATAGGATGGTGCTTCATCGCCATACAAAGATTTAAGTTCATCAATGCACTCTTGTCGTGATAATCCACGTCGAAAGTTGTGAAAAATGATGGCACGAATATGTTCACGAGTTAATTCCATTTTTTTCTATATTAATTTTCACTGTAAACAACACAAATAATGGTCGTACGCCAAAATGTTTTGAGTACGATTATGTTTAAAAATGACAAACTTTCCAATGGAAATGTCAGATTGCACTTGGCAGCACTAAGTGTTGACAGGCCAGAAATATATATAGCAGCCCTCGTATGTGACAAAAATAAAATAATCTTTATTTATATTGTCTAGTCGCTTAGAGGAGAATAAAGAAGAGTTTTTTTTTTGCAATTACAATGCAAATATAAGACAGAGAAATCAAAATTATGTCACTTGTTTACTTTAATACTTTCAGCTTTAATTTTATTATTTTCTGAAACAGCATCCTCTTACACTAAAACAAGAAGTTTTCTTAATTTTCTTTTCCACTGATTAAACAGGGAACAACGTATCTTCCTTTAGCAGGAAAGCCTAATTTGAAAATGTCGCTAAATTACAAAAAAAAAAAAAAAAAAAAACAGAACAGATTGGAAAATTCGCAAATAATTTGCTTTATAAAAAATTTGTTTTGTATAAAATTTATAATCAAGTTACAAGCGAAGCAAACACTCAATCTGGCGTTGGCTGTCAATCATTGTAGTTTTTTTAAACGTTTTTCTTTAATAACTTGGAATGTTTTGAAGTCCTTTTGCGTAGAATATCGATCTTCATATTAGTGTAAAGAAACGGTAAGAATAGTCAAATATTTGACGAAAAAAGAGTGACCACTAAATTATAGAAAAACATTTTTGCCATTTCCAAAATACTTATTTAGAAATCATATATTTAAAAATAAAAAAAAAAAGATATAAAATTCATTATTTTATTAATTGTCATTCGAAAATGAGAAATTTTCGAAACGATTCAATAAGCATTTCGCTCATTTACTTGTAGAAGGTCATAACTCAAAAAAATTCACTTCGCAATAGTTGCAGTTTAAGTTTTTGACTCATTCTCACCATCGATCAAAATAAGCATTATTGCTGTATAAATATATAATCGATACTGTGTCGTTATTTGTGAGAAGACAAACCGAGTTTTGTTTAATAAAATTTTTCATCAACACACCCATAACTGAAAAAGGTACATTCATTATATGCAAAAAGTCGATTCATTTTAAAAAGTTCAATTTTTCATATACACAGCCACAAAACGAATTACGACGATGTTGTAGAAAGCGATATGATCTTTACGTTATGAAGTTTACCCCACAACTCAAATGTGTCGTTCTTATTGAAAAAGAAAGTTTCCAAACATAAAATGAAATAACGACACATTCTTTTAAAACATGGAAAGTACAAAAGACATAAAGAAAAAACTTATAAACAGTATAAAACATGAAATGAAGAACAACTCTGTTTGTTTAACTCCAAAAGTTGAAATTTTGAGTTATGACGTTGTGTTAGTAAATGAGCGATTTGCAAAAAAGTGGTTATGCTTTTCTGGTCAAATATTTGACTAATCTGACTGCACCTTACGATTTTTATAATTTTTTGTTGTGGTATTTTCGCCCCGTCTTCCTTAGTTTCCATTTTTTTTTTGGTTTATATTTAAGATCATAAACTCTACAATAGTGTTTTACTTTTTCAAAATTTTTCCCTATTCTTTATTTTTTTTTGTTATTTGAGAACCAAATAGTAAAACCACTGAAAGGTTTGCTAATCTCTCGATAAACATTAAACAAAGCTAATGATGCTAAACGGCATAGATTCCTAACAAGTTGTGCAGTGGCTTCTCGAATTATAAACTTTTTAAGATTTCTCCTTTAAAAACGATATATAAGACTTCATAAGTCCCATTAGAAAATAAAATCTGCCTTATAAATCGACCGTTAAAACTGATTTGCCACCCTTATAGTTTTTTTTTACTTTTAAGAAATATCCGTTTATTGACAAATGCAGTACTAAAAATGCAACTTCTGAAAAATTACAAAATTTACGAACGATTTTCGGATATATATAAATAATTCGAACATTAATGAAATTTTAACTTAAATATTCATACAAACGCATATAACGTTCGTATGGAAGGAGGGATACTTTTTGCAGTTCTAACTTGACTCAAAGTCAGTACAATTGTAATATTAGGTGAGAATTAATAATTATATTGTTACGAAAATAAAATCTGGCAACCTCTGCTATTGTTTTCGTATGAGCGTGGTGAATAAAGTTACTTCCATTTATGGTGTGTGTCAGTGTTGCGGTTTGGTTACATTTTTTTAATTTTTTGTAGCTTTTAAAGACTCCACGTAACATTAGGCCCAATTTTCGTAACTTTTGGTACAGACACCAAATAAAGTAATATTACTGAAAAAGTGCTTCTTTTATTATTTGAGGCATGAAACTCTTTGATAGCCGTTGTTCTTAACATATCAATTCGATTTAAATATATAAGATAACACACATGCAAATGTTATTTTTAAAATTATTAAAATTGCAAATTATATCGAAGCTCAATCTTTGAAAGAAAAACGTCAAACGGATTTATTCAAAAAAGTCCTACTTTAGCGTGTTTTATTAAATGGTGATAGCGTGTACTTTTCCACTACCGAAATATTAGTATAGAATCCTAATTTAAATTCTTATGAGTATCATCGCGATGAAATGTTTTATCATACGTTTTTCAATTTTTTTTTTAATTTTTGTGTTGCTTTTGTTCAGTAAGTGAATTTGTTGCCTTGTTATTTTTTCCAAATATGGAAATAAAACTTTGGAATAAAACTTTTTACAATATTTTACATAAATTACATTAAATTGCTATTTATTTAAGAAAAATTTCAAAATATAACTTTTAATGAAAAACTTTTTTGAAGGAAAAGCGTAACTTTTTCTTGTCTTTCCCATAATACCACAATTAGCTAACAAAAGCTGTGGTACCTAAATGGCTACGTTGGTAGAGGTGCGTGCTGTAAAACAGAAAATCATGAGTTCGAGCCTACCTTCGGACACGCGTACAACGGAAAAAATTAATTGCTATAATGCAATTAAGAAATGAAGAAGCAGCAGTACAAGCCTCCCGAAAATCAAAAGATAATTATTGTGTAAAGCAATGGCAGATAATTTAGTGGAGACGTCTAATTTATTATAAGAGTAACAGATAATTGTCAAGACGGCCTTTATAATTAAAAGTAACAACGGTAGCGGTTAGTAAATAGGAGCCTATAGGCTTCATGATCAGCATTTTCAGACAAATCGTTATAAACAGATCAATACTTCACAACGCCACAATTTAATCAAATTTGCGTTCTAATTCGGTCGTTAGTAATGAGGCTTCGAGGTTGCGAAGTTGACCATTTTTAGTAAATACAAGTCATATCATAACTCGCTACATTACATCCAGACAAGTGCACTGTTTACTGTGGTTTATACGCTGGTAGTGTCATTAAAACACAAATTAAAAAAAAGGATTCCGTATTATATTTAATGGACCTCCTTACCGCACTATTTTTAAAAAATTCTCGTCTGGAAATATTGTTGACATTGATGTGGGCGAGATGTTATTTTAACAAGATGGCACTATGTGCCATACGACGACCTCAATCATCGATTAATTACAATCCAAATTTGGCTATAAGTTAATTTTGGGTAATTGCTATTTTAATTAGCGCTTAAGTTCGTGCGACTTGACATCTCTCAGTTAGTTTCTCAGAGGCTACGTGAATTCACTGTTAAACACGCAACAATTGACGTCCTGAGGGCTCGCACTGTTCGTGTTTAATTAAAATAAAATTTTTTATGTCAACTTCTACATTTTAAAAGGATCTTTTGGGCTTAAAAAACACAAACATATAAAACATACCCAGTTAGCATTTGGAAGATTGTTTTTACAAAAATCACCAAAGTGAGTCTTTTAAGACTACCCAAGATGACTTAAAACTGATTCATCAGTTATGCGTTTAAAAAGAGACTCGAATATAACTCCGACAAACGCATAGAAAGCGACTTTTTAAAAAAACAAAAAGTACAAAAAGCAAATGCTTGAAATTCGACTGTTTTTAGAATTATTTTGGAGACATATTTAATGCAGCCTAACGATGAAAAAATGATTCAAATACATATTTTATTTTTATTTTTTAACTTTCGTAAAAATACATACATATGGCACTTCGTAAAAAAATAGAGACACAAATGTAAAATAAATTTTTTCAAATTTTTTTAAATTCATTTTTTTAAATTTGAATTTTAAGAAAATTAGGAATTACATGCTAACGAATGTAAAACTACGCCTTGACGAGCAATTGATTTGTTCGCACATGAACAAAACGTCAGCAGAATAGGTTACGAATATTTGTTCATGTTTGTCTGCGTGGAGAAAACTGCTTCGTTTTCTCGCTGTTTGAAGCCGACATGACATCGACAACGATGGTCTACAATAGCCATTTTAATGTGCGGACATGAAATTGTTTAATGTTTGAACAAATCAATGGCTCGTTAATACGGCGTGTTATAAAAAATAAGCAAGCCGTTGTTTGCAATTTTTAATTTCGAGAAAATATATTAGAAATGTTCGTATAATATGGTTCGAAAAAGACTGGCATACGGCTAGTAATATGATTAAAAGTTGACTCGAAAAAGTATCGTATTTGATTACAAGTACGATTGAAAATAGTATCGAAAATGAGTCGAAAACGCGAGTCATAAGGGACTCGTTTAGAAGAGTCGCGGCTAGGGTACCATTTTCTACCGACAAAACAATCATTTTCGACTCAAAAACGAGCGCATAATCGATTATTTTAATCGTGTCAAGGAGTCAAAAAAGACTCGAATATGATTAATAATGCTAACTGGGTATGTACATATGAACATACACACATACATATACATATGTATATATAAGTACATATGTATGTATGTTTTTATACATTTAATTATTTTCTTATTTCCATAAGGAATACAAAAAGCAATTTATTCTTTTGTTTTTTAAACAAAGAAAGCTTTTGCCTTATTTTTTTGTAATCAGTTTTTTAATGTTATTTTTGTTTAAAAAGAAACTTTTCAGGGATATTTTTTTGTATAGACAAAAAAAAAACAAAATTGTTTTTTGACATGAACAATTTTTTACTTTTCTTAAAAACCTTACCTAATTGTCATTAAATTATTTCATTGTCTAATGCAAAAACCAACAATTAGTACGAAACCACAAAAACAATTATGCCATAACCATGTTTTTTCTTTAAATTGCGAAAGAAGAATACCAGAAAAACAAAAAAATTTTAATTAAAACTTCACAAAATTTAAACAAACGAATTAAGTAAATAAAAAAACAATTATCCTTAATACGAACACTTTCATAAGGTACATCCTTGTATGTGTACGTGTGACTATAAAATTTAAAAACATAAATGTGTTAATAAATGGATACAAATATGAATGTATGTGTTTGTAGAACAAATATTATTGACTCATAAAAACACTTCACAAGAAAAACATTAGAAATATAAACAAAATAAATAATAATAAAACCCACAATACTTAACAATAAAAGCAACTAAAATATGCATTAAAATACACACTAACACATGAAATATAAAAAACTTAAAAATACGGACTAAAACCATTTAAATATGCAAAACAAAAGAAAGAAAAAAGAAAATATAGTAATGGTACACAAAACCAATTCACAAAGTGTTAATCCACATGTGAAAATGTATGCATTAAAATGGAAAAAAAATTAAAACAAGTCAGACTGCTATATTCGGAAATGCGAATCTTATATACCATTCACCTTATACGTAAATCTAGTTTATGTAAATCTAGTTTAGTGAAGTAACTCCAATATACAAAAAAAAAAAAAAACATATGGTGCGATAGAGAACTAAGAATTAAGAAAATAATATCAAGTGAAAAAATTGGCGCTTGCCTATCATTTAAAAGCTTTTAGTGAGATTTTTAAGGAAATATTAAAGATTAAGAGTCGATGACATTTATATGTAAAATTATATATATATTTTTTTCCTTTTTTTAATTCTCTGTTACCCCAATATCTGTTTTTTCTTTTTTTGATTGGAGTTACTTTAAAAAACTAGAAAGGTATATTTAATTCGGCATATAGCACTCTTAGTTTCTTTTGTATTAAATTTCAAATCAATCTATTGAAAGAAAAATTTTTTTATTTCTAGCACTTTCAAAAAAAGTTATTTAGCGGACCCTTTACTTTTACTGCACAATAGTTTTAACTTGCTGCCGGTAGTTTTTGTTGGTTTTTAACCGTCCGCAAAAAAGGAAAAAAGTAACGAATTCGTCTAAATGTTGCTTTTTTATATTTATGTTACAATTCATAATTTTTAAATTAAAGGGCGTCCCTATACAACATATATATTATTTACATTTATTTTGAGCCGCAAAGGGCACCACTTAAAAATAAAAAAAACTGCTCATCACCAAAGCTGCCAATAGCAAAAATTAATACAAAAATAATTCTAAATATAAAGGGTGTCCCCATAGTTGACGTAAATTTACTTATAGATATACTATTGTAGATATACAATTGAAAATTTTACAGAGTTTCGATTACTTTGACAAGTATGAATATTAAAAATTATTAATTATATGGTGCCCCAATAGTTCATTTATTTTGGTGCATGTTAATTTGTTGAACTGTTATAGACAGACAGCTAAAATATGCAAGGAGTCTGTGTTGCTAAGTCCGGTATAAGAACCAGTGTACAATTTGAATTTATAAATTAAAGGGTGTTCCCATAACTTGTGTAATTTGAACTATTTGGCCCTATTTCTTGAACCGTTATATACAAACAGTTGAAAATTAGACAGAATGTCTATCTAGTATAATAAGAAGTATAAGTATTAAAAATTAAAGAGAGTTACAATAGTTGATGTAATGAATGTGTGTGGCCAAACTGTTGGAAAGATTTAGACAGACGGTTGAAATTTAGAAAGTACGTGTATTGCGTAGTCCGCTATAACAAGAAGTAAAAAGTTTGTATTTGTAAATAAAAGGGTGTCTCAATAAATGAGGTTAAATGATGTATGTGCCCCAACATTTTTAACAGTTGTAGATAGACAGCTAAAGTCTGTTGTGAAGTCAGTTTTTTTGCAAAAATTATTCTTAAGCTTGTGTTGAAGCCACAATTGGAAACAACTCATCATGCATACTTTTATTTTATGCTACTATTCCTTATGCTTAACATCTTTTCTTTGAAAATATTATTTTTAATTTCATGGTCAAGTGGGATATTTTGCACTGACTAGTAATTTAAACGAAAAATTACCTTCAGTCGATAGTGCGTGAAAGTGCGTTTTTTGCAATTGTAGTTTAAAATGCACATATTTCATGCCTTATTTGGCTCTTGCTCAATTATTGTTGATTCCCATACTCGCTTGTTAATCTTTGTTCAATAACTCATTAAATCAAAAATAGAAACGGTCTTGCAGGGAGATTGTCAGAGATATATGTTTCCAAAAAGGATATTTGCCTTCCACTATCTATTGATTTAGCAACGAATGCAATTTTATTATTATTTTTAATTTTAAGCTTTTAACAAAATATTATGGTATTATTTGAAAACAACTAATTTTGTGGAGATTGAAAAATTTATTTGTATTTAACTTACCCTACCAAGAAAAATTCAAGATTTATTTATTTTAATTTAATGTTAAAAACTTTTACTACACTTCTTAAAACTATTATCTTGTTAGAAGTGATTTCAATTCACAACCTATCATGGGAATGGTACATCAACTAGATTAACGATAAGATGGCATTCCAAGTATTAGAAAAGAGTTATTTTTGCAAAATAAAATTTATTATGGGATTTTTAATTTTTTTGTATAATTAAAATTTCTAACAATCATCAAGAATTACATTTTTTGGTTTAATTGTAAAGGGTAAAATTAAGTAGAGGGCATGGCAGTTAAACTCTGTTTGCTTTAAGGCAAACTAATAACTTTTTGAAAAGGAAGAAAAGAGTAAGCAGAAAGAAACAATAGATATGTGTGACGGTATATAAATGGAACAAAGAAAAAACCTTTGAGTTGTGTTTGGACTCTAAAAATTATGTTAATTTATTCATTGTAAATATCTTTATATTCTTATTTATCAATAGGTTGGTTAAATCCACGATGTTTTTAAAATATACAACTTAAGAAAAATAAATGCAGGGAATGATAATGATGGATATAGCGAACAAGAAAATTTTGAATTACATTCTGCTAGTATTGTCTAACCTTTTCAGTTTTCTTCTTAAAGTATTAAACGAATTCGGGACAGCAGCTACCGACTGCAAAATGTCAGAAATAGAATACATGTGTTTAATGATGGGACAAGGGTAAATATCCAAATGGTAAATTGGGTATTTATATATAAATACCAAGGTATTTACCTAAGCACCTAAATATTTACCCAAAATGTGGGTATAAATTAGAATAAAGAAAAATTTAAATAATTTAAAAGAATAAAATTTTTTATAATGAATTAGGTTTTTTTTTTAACAAATGAAATAATTTTTAAATTTAATGATTATTTGTTGCCATCACACGCACTCATTACACTAAATTGCCAAAAGCACGCTGATTAGCGGTCCTTATTACGAATTGGTATTGTGTTTGATGCAGCCAAAAGTGTGTAATCTGAGCAAAACGCATGAAAATGTGAATGAAATGTATAAACAAAATACATTTAAACAAAATATGTTCAAAATAAATTCCTAAATTCTTTCTTACTCTACGTAACAGCGAGTATTTAATATTCAAATAATTATTTACCCGAAATTAGATAAATACCCGGGTATGAAAGTGGGTATAAATAGGTAAATAACCAGGTCTTAACCCATCTCTACATGTGTTTATATGAGAATAATTATTTTGACGACAGCAAGGCAACAGGGCGGCAGGTTGTTGTCTAGGCTAAATTTGCTGCTGTAGTCGAATTAAACTAATTTCTATTTTTATTGGCGACAATAAGCCGTAAGCGGTGTGAGTACTTTAAGACATATAAAATAATAAGAGCTTAAAATCCCTTTTTATGAGCAAAGAAAGGAACAATAAAAATAATTTATTAAAAAATTTAAGTGTACATCTTTAATAAAACTTTAACAGAATCATTTCTGTACCTAAAATATTTGAGGAAAATATGGTTGTTGGTAAAGATAATATTTTATTTCGAATACAAAATAACTATTTTTTAAAATATTTTTTTTTCTGTAGAAAAATAGAGATACAAATATAAAATCACTCAATTTTACCGGTTTAATTGTAAAGTTGTCAGCATATTATATTTTTGTAGATAGAAAATTTTTAAAAAATTTTTACATACTTTGCAATAAATATATAAAACATATTTTTCTCAAATTGAATTTTTAAAAAATAAGAAATGTCACACCGTCGAAGAAGTGGAAACTGCTGGTATTTTATATGTTACTTTTTTGGAATTAAAAATACTACAATTGTCATGGCGAAAGTGTACAAAGAAAAATTGCAAAAGTTTTAAAGAACTGTATTTAGAGATATATTAAACTGCAATTCCTTTTTGTGTGGACAACATTTAGTTAAAAATTTAATTCTGTTCTTAGTATTGCTGGTTGAAGTACTTATAGTAATTTCAGTTGTCGTTTATAAATTAAAAGTTGTTTGTATAGGACATCTGTAAATATTTAACATGATTGGTTTTAATACATATCATGGAACTGTAAAGGTTTAATATTTTGTTGTTTTTAGAATTTTTTATTTTAGTGGACAAGCAACTACGTGTTATTAATACTGACACACGTTACCGTACTTGTTATTGCTTCTAAGGAATACTTCAATATATTTTCAATTTTAATGACAATCCAAACGAAGGTGGACGTGACCTTTAAACGTATTATTTAACCCTTCTAATAGCCTCTTACATAATAGTTAAAATATTTTTTAATTATAAAAAAGAGCTGCTTCTTTAAAAATCGCTAAGGTCACATCACTGAAATACAATAAAAACATATTTTAATTATGTAGCTGCTATCTTAATTTGCGTCATTTGCTGTCGTGTGTTCGTGTATCCTGCTGCGGCGAATGTGTTTAATGCTTAATACAAACATTTTTAATATAGTTTTTCTTTCTTAACAAATTTAGAATCAAAGATATACCTGAACTTAAGCCGAACGAAAATTACTCATCTTGGTAAAATACTAAAAAGTTCAAAAAATAATTTTAAAATTAAAAATAGAATAAATTTGTAAAATTCATCATTAAAATAAAATCAATTTAATTATTATTTTTTGTTGTTGAACTAATAAAGCCATACAAAACCTTGTTTTTTTCCATGCTGTGTATTATTTCTGTGGTCAAAATTAATTTAATATTAAGTATAACATTTGACATTTAACAATATTAGTCTCCGTAATTAAGGGTCAGTGAATAAGAGAGTTAATTAAATTACATGCATAACACAAGTCAAACATTAAATATTTATACCAAAAAACACAACTTAAAAAAAAAAAAATTTCAATATGAAATTCAATCAATTCAGTAATTCAATATTTATTATTCGTGATCTGTTTTTTTTTTTGTTAATTTACTTAATTCAATCAAATATAAATATTTCATCATCATGAAATATTTATTATTTAAAACTTCAAAATTAAATGTATGACTACGGGGAAAGCATATTTATATGACCATTTCGCTACTGCTTATAGAAAACCTAAGAGGAGAAAAAATGAATATTTGCCGTGTTTTTGTATAAAATGTTTTGGAGTTTTTATTTGTCTTTTTGCTCTATTAATTCAATGTAGTTCTCATTTAATAAATTTGGCTTTTGATATAAGACTCTTAGGTTTTCTTTACAAAATTAGAGTAGAATCCTCTGATGCGCTATTTAAGCAGTAGGGAAATGGCTATATGGATATGCTTTCACGATAGTAATGAATCCAAATTTTATACTCGTTGTTATAACGGAATATGAATATTTATACTTGTTACTTAAATGGTCATAGCAATGGGCATTCTGCCAATTTCCAAACGGTGGTTTGTAACGATTCAAAAGATATGACAATATAGGTAAATTTACGTTACCTATGGGAACACCCCTTTATTTTTAGATTTATTTTTGTATTAATTTTTGTCATTGGGAGCTATAATGATGATATAATGTATTTTGAAGTAGTGCCTTTTACGGCTCATAATACACGTAAAAACATGAATTTAGTATGGGGACACCCTATAAACTGTTATTAAAACTGGACCAATATGTAAGCATCACCTTTCATATAAAGAAACAAAATCGATTCAGAAATGACTGGTTTCTGCGGGCACAAACATAAAAAAAGCAACGTTCAGTCGATTTGATAACCTGTTTCTTTTTTTAAGTCCATTAAAAATATATCCAATTTTGATTAAAAGTTCTCAAAACGACAATGCTGCTAACATCGCCCATGCTGGGTATATATTTTTTCATCATGCAATAATTTCTAGATAATTTATCCATTCCAAAGAGTCGCCTGTTGTTGACCAGTTGTATAAGTTTTAGGATCTTACTTTAGGATGACAAAGTGGCCGAAGTCATTCAGATTATGCGAGTCATATCGAGTTTATTTATCGCTTCAAATTTATGTACTCTTTTTTATCAAACTGCCTGATGCAGTTTATCGATTTTGTTTACGAATCGGTGGTAGCGGCTCACATTGGTTAAAGAGTGGCCGAAATTTTTTTTATTCGTGTTCGCCGATTTGCATAATTTTTTTGGTATTTTGTTGTCCGATATCTCAATGAAAATGATATTTATTATTTGCTTGGGCAGACGTGCTCGAAGTTCATGTATGTTCACTTGTTTAAAATGGCATGCAAATTAATTGTATATTTAATCTTTTAGTACAATCATAGTAAACTTCTCATTTGACTTTGTTGTATATTTTCATAACTGACAATTGTCATAGATGGGAATGCAATAAAGAAAGTTGGAAAAAGTGATACGTAAAAAAATTTCGTAGAACATAATATAAACAACATAAAAACTTCAATGTTCATCAACTTCAGTGGACTGCATCTTTTTAGCGCTGTGGAGCGCTGTTGAAAAAAAAGGTGTCAAATTACAGCTTGAAGTCTCAGCTAAAAGCTTAAACAAAATTTTGCTGCTCCTACCTGCCCCTTTTCAAAACAAAAAAAAAAAAAACAGTAAAAACTATAAAGTGATAAAGTTTATTATAATATGAATTTTCGTTCATGTATGTTGTTGTTGCCATAATTCTTTACTGTTTAAAATTATTACACAATGTAATATTCATACATACATACTAGTCTACAGTGTTAATTGTTGTATATTTCATTGTTGAAAAAAACATAAGTTTCAATTAAATTTCAATTGTTGTTTACTTATAATGTTTAATAACAATAATAGAACATCAATCACGATTATATGCGATAGAGTATTAGGTGCTGTGTTATCATTCATTTATTATGTTGTTGCATTATGTCTTGCTCTCTTTATTGCACTAAATATTTTCCCTTAGAGTTCTACTTAATATATTAAGTACCAGCAGTAATTTATAGTTTCTGATTTAAATTTCTGCATTTGGATATAAATTTCTAATATTATTGATATGGTAATTAACATTGCATTGGCAAGTGCAGTGATAAGAGGTGTGTTATTAATTGGTTTTGATTAATTATTTGTATCAGATATGTTGTCCAGGAAAGCTCAGGAAACGAGGAATAAAGACTATAGAGTCTATAGATTATATCATTCGTAGAGAATTGGACGTGTAGCCACTAATGAAGAAGAAATGCATAATCTTTTACTATCTTCAGATCCGTTTAGCAATTGATTTCGCTCAAAGCTACAAATCAAAAAATTGCAGTACGGTAATGATGTAAGAAAATGCTTAAATAACTTAATCATATATTTCTATTTGTTTTTTCTATGGGAGCGTAAAAGTGAGCTGATCAGGTATGTGTTTTCAAGAGCCCACTCTACAATTATAATATTTATTTTTGTGAAAATTATTATAAAGATCAAGGGTGTTATGACACTTTTTCAACACAAGTTGTATTAGAAGTGGGCGTAAAAGTGGGTGGATATTTTTTAAATTTCACACAAATGATTCTGATTCTGTTTAAAAATGCTATGTGCCAAAAAACAATGCCGTCGGTCGGATCGTTTTGGTTTTTTTAATTTTTTCTTGATTTAAACAAAAAATGTCTATGTGCAAAGTTTCATTATCCTCGACTACTTCTTCTAATTTTAGCTGCTGGCTCTATGAACCTCAACCAATATGCAGCCTTCTAATTTCTAGGATACGAGATTTTAAAAATACAAACATCAATAAAGCAAATATTTGCCGTATTCACAAGCTCTGCTAAGGTGTAGGTAGTATTGCATACTACCTTTTGTTTACTTCTTTGTGAACAACCATTGTATCAGTGTGCCATTGTACATTGTACTTCATACCTCAAAAAGTAAATAAGAAGAAGAAAAGTGCTATTCATCATTTGTTATTTAGAAGCCAAATGGGGGAGAAAACAGAAAAAAGTAAATTAATAAATTTTTTGTGTGAGGATGAAATTCAAGACATTTTTAGGATGAACCTAATATACGTGCTCTCCAGTCGCAGAATTATACATTTAGGGCTACCAAAATCATGATTCAATCTTATAAAAAATGACGTGGTTTTTACACAATTGGCGAAAGGCTCCAACTACGCATTGACTTGCAGCTTAAAATTGTACTTTACTGCTTGGGATCTTCAGGAAATGGTGCTTGTGTTCGTAAGGTAGCATCACTTTTTGGTATAGGTGATAGCGGTACCATACAAAATATTAGAAATCGAGTCATTAAAGCAATATTAAACCTTAAAGAACAGTTTTTATATTGGCAACTTTCAACTTTCAACCTTAACTTTCTAATAAATCAGTCAAATCAATAAATTATATAAATAAAACTAATAAAAATATCTTTTAATTCAATTTAATTTAATATAATTCACACATGAACACAAAAATAATAATTATTTAAACATAAAACATTTAAACAAATACAACGTTTGAAAAACATATGAAAAAAAGTACTAAGTGTTGTATCGCATGTTTGCATGAAAATTACCAACAACACAGCTAGCACCGTTGTATTTTGTTAGCACTTAGCACGTACTAGGGGGCTTGTGAATAGGGCAATTATATTTAGTGCATCTCGTCATATAGTCTTATGCAAAAATTCGTTAAACAAATTATTGTGTAAACTAAACAGTGTTAATAAAAATATAAAGGGTCCGCCAAAAAATTTTTTTTTGAAAATGCTATAAAAAAACTACTGAATATTTTCTAAAATTTTTGTTTTTATTTGAAAGTACAATCCTTCTGGTTAATAATGGAAAATAATTTCATTCAAATGGCTATCTTGGCTGGCTGTGCAGTAGCCTAAACGATCGGTCCAATTTTTAAGCACATTATCGATTGTGTGCAGCTAAATTTCACCAATGGCTTCACGAATATTGTCCTTTAAAGCGTCAATTAACTCTGGTTTGTCGGCGTAATACTTATCTTTGACGGCACTCCACAAATAATAGTCCAACGGTGTCAAATCGCAGCTCGGTGGTGGCCAAATGACATCAGCTCTGCGGCTGACAATGCGATCTTCAAAAACAGGGCGCAAAACATCGAGTGTAGCTTTGGCTGTGTGGCATGTAGCGCCGTCCTGTTGAAACCAAATGTTGCCAGTAGCGTCCTCTTCAATTTTTGTGAATAAAAACCGGTTCAACATGATAACGATAACGATCGCTATTGACTGTAACGGCCACTCCTTGCTCATTTTCGAAGAAAAATGGCCCAATTATGCCTCTGGACCAAAATCCGCACCAAAAATGACTCGTTTTGGGTGCATCGGCTTTTCAATATATGCGTGCGGGTTTTCTGTGCCCCAAATGCGACAATTTTGCTTGTTTACATACGCGCCAAGATCAAAATGAGCTTCATCTAATAAGATGTTTTTTTTTTTTGGCAAAAACGGCATCTTCTGTAAGTCGATCGCAGGCCCACTTAGCGAAGCGTATACACAACCATATTCGTTCAGAGGAAGGATAAAACTAATTATCTGTCAAATCAGACATGAGCTAAGTGTTACCATTCACGAAATAAGCACTAGTTGAAAAAAAAAAAAAAACGTTGGATGGCGGACCCTGTACAAGTAAACTAAACTTAATTCAATATCTTGTGTGTATTTTTGTACGTTTTTTGAGTCTACCAAATATTAAAACATACTTCTGACCTTAAATTGTTTACAGTCCATAACTGCAAAACAATCTTTTTTGTATGTTTCTGAAGACTTTCACTTAAGTGTTTTTAAGATTGTGATGTGCATTTATTTCATATAAAATGTCTTGTTTAAAATTTTGCAATTTAAAACAAGCACCCAAAAACAGCAGCAAAAACTAAAGAAAAATTTCGTTCTTAAAACAAATAAAATTTCATAAGTTTTGTGGACATGTCAACTCAAGAGATTTGTTTGTTTTATGACTTTGTGTTTTTAATAAATGGCTGTGTTTATTTTGAACCAACAATTTGTTGCACCAACAATCACACACACGCATACATACATATGTATGTATGCTTAAGCAGACATCCATTTAAATGCACATTTTTCATGCTCCGAAAGAGTAAATTTTGTTAACATGGAAAAACATGTACAAAATGTTGTCTTGTTTAAAACCAAAATTGCTGCTGTTTTAACTGTTACCACTGCAGTTTACCAGGGCAAAGACTTGAAGTAAGAAATATTATAAATTTGATATTCAAAAACAACACAAACGTTTATTTAAATATTTACATGCCCTCAAATAACAGTCATAATTTACAAATAAGATCCCTTTGAGCAATCTTAATGTTTACTTTATGTTTAAAAAACAAAAACATTTAAAAAAGGTACAATCTTATTTTTATATTTTATTTTTTTAATGGCAAAACTTTTAACCTTGAAGCATTGAAGCTCGACAAATAAAACGAAAAATTGTCAATAAAAGAACAAACATTTTATTTTATTCGTAAAAAAAGAAACCAAATCGTTTTGCAGGAAATAAATAAAACATCTGTCATAAAATATTTTAAGCTTTATTAGGGTCACCATCATTAAAATTTTTTAAAAAAATTTTAACTGACATTATTTTTTATGACTTTTTGCTAACATTTGAAAAGAATTTTTTTTTATCTCTGACCATAAAATCTATATTTAGTTTTTATTAAATTGTAAATTAAATGCATTTCATGCGGGCAAATGTCAATAGAAAAAATCAAATATATTTTTATTTCGAACGCAAATGACTGAATTTAAAAATAAGATTTAATTTTATAACTTTAAATGAGCGAGTTTTTTGGGGTTACTTTTTTATTTCATTACTTTTTGATTTTGCGCTTATTGCCTTGCTTATATGTATGTTAAGAAAATAATTTTACAATAAAGATGTTTCTTCTCTTGTTAATTTCAAAATTAAGAAATTCAAGTCGTTTGTTGATACAGACAACATTCACACGTGTTAGTAAACTTTTGTGTATTTATTATTAAATTTATACTATTCTTCAATTTTTATATTAAATAGCTGTAGAAACATGGGGCGAAATCGTAAAAAAGCGTGGGACCACGGTCCTAAATCAAAGGCTTCAAAGTCTTCCTATAACGCCAACAACAATAGTAAACTCTATCACTGAATTATTTACTTCTGTTGAAGAAATTTAATTTTGTATCAACAAACAAAAAAATCTCTAAGCTCCAGGAATTGATGGAATAAAAGCAATTATTTATAAAAAACTTTCATTTTTTTTGGCGTCCTCTTAATGGTTACTTTCCTAAATCATTTAAGTTGGCCAAGATTGTGCCAATACTAATGCGAGGAAAAGACCCCAAATCAAACAAGAGTTACCGCCTGATACGAGGGCTTTTATATATATTTCTGGCCTGGCAAGACTGAGTGCTGCCAAGTGCAATCTGACATTTCCATTGGAAAGTTTGTCATTTTTAAGCATAATCGTACTCAAAACGTTTTGACGTGCGACCATTATTTGTGTTGTTTACAGTGGCTTGAAAAAATTAATATAGAAAAAAATGGAATTAACTCGTGAACATTTTCGTGCCATCATTTTTCAGAACTTTCGACGTGGATTATCACGACAAGAGTGCATTGATGAACTTAAATCTTTGTATGGCGATGAAGCACCATCCTATAGCACTTTGAAAAATTGGTATAATGAATTTAATCGTAACCGCTCAAAGACGAATTCCGTGAAGGTCGTCCAAAAACGGCTGTTGTGCCAGAAAACATTGATGCCGTGCTTGAATTCATAATGCAAGATCGACATGCGACATACCGAGAGATAGAGACATCCCTGGACATTTCTTCCACCAGCATACATTCTATACTGCATGAACACCTGGCCGTAAAAAAGGTTTGTTCTCGTTGGATCCCGCACAATTTGAAAGTCGCTCAAAAAAAGGCTCGTGTCGATTGGTGCAAAGAAATGTTGCACAAATACGATTGCGGTGCTTCAAAAGACGTTGATAAGATCGTCACAGGTGACGAATCATGGATCTATGCGTATGAGCCTGAAAAGAAACAACAATCGACCGTGTGGGTCTTCAAAGACGAGCAAAATTCAACGAAAGTTGTTCGTGGAAGAAGCACTTCGAAGCAAATGGTCGCCTGTTTCTTCGGCAAAACTGGTCATGTGGCGACTGTTCCGCTTGAGCAACGTAGTACGGTCACTTCTGAGTGGTACACCACAATTTGTTTGCCTGAAGTCATCGGAGAAATTCGAAAAACCAACAAGAGAAGATGAATCATTGTTCACCATGACAATGGGAGCTCTCACACATCAGCTCAAACCAGAGCGTTTTTGACCGGCCAAAACGTCGAATTAATGGGTCATCCGCCGTACATTATTGACTTGGTACCTAATGACTTCTTCTTGTTTCCGCACATCAAGAAAAAAATGCGTGGTCAACGATTTTCGTCGCCAGAAGAAGCTGTTAAAGTGTTCAGAAACCATGTTTTAGAGGTGTCTAAATCGGAGTGGAAAAAGTGCTTCGACAACTGGTTTGAGCGCATGCAAAAGTGTATAAATCATGCTGGAGAATACTTTGAAAAATAATAGAACCATTTTTGATTATAAATATTCGCATTTTCACTATTAGGCCAGAAATATATAGAGCAGCCCTCGTAAGTACGCTTAATATTTTAGACAAAATATTATTACGTTTTTCCCTTTTAAGCAGAACCAACGTACGGATTCTTTTGATTGCAAATACCACTGTGGCTCTTATTCTGTATTCAAACTATATGGCTTTCTCTGGCTATACTTCTTAATTCTACCAGTCTTGTGAACCCTTGGTCTCGTATTTACTAAACATGCGTTATTACTACAAACGCAGCCATCCACGCTACACTACTGTGTTACTCCGGCGAGACATGAACTACTCGATGCCTTGTTTAGTAACCTTAACCATCTACAGACATCTCCATTACTCATTTTATCCAAACCAGTCATCCCGTTTAATCCAATAGGCACAACAAACGTCTATACACTTTTGTTATACTGTTACACTTCCCTTTGTTCACCGCTACCGTTCTTACTTTTCGTTATAAGGGGCTTCTTGACAATTATCTGTTACTCTTATATTAAATTGAACGTCTCCACTAATTTGTCTGCCATAGCTTCACACAATAATTGTGTTTTGCCTCTCGGTAAGTTTATACTGCTGTTTATTAATTTTAATTGCATTATAACAATTATTATTTTTTTCGTTGCACGCATGTTCGAATGTGGTATCGAACTCAAGACCCCCTGTTTTGAAGTACGCACCTCTACCAACGCTATTGAGGCTGATCTGCTTTCGTTAGCTAATTGTGGTTTTTTTTTATTCTATACACACACCATTAGTTGAATTAACTTATTCACCACGCTCTTACGGATAACAAAACCAGGGGTTGCCAGATCTTATTATTCGTAACAATATTTTAAAACATAATTCTTTATAGATTGAACGACGTTCAGATGACTCTGGAAAAGTCTCCAATTCAATTATTAAAAATATGGGGAAGGTACTTCTTCACGCTGATAAACATTTAAAAAAATGGAAAATAAAATGAAAAATTAATAAAGGAAAAACAAAGCTACTTATTTCCCTTTTAATAGATCGCCAAAGAAAATACCTTAAACTACATTAGCAATATAGGGATTTACAATTACACTCTCAGATAACGTAAAATATCTCGGAGTTGTTTTTAATGAGTTTTTAACATTTAAACATTATAATTTTCAGTCTTAAGATAAAGCACTGAAATGTGAAAGAGCCCTTTACCCACTTCTAAATAAGAAGTCCAAATTATCACAAAAAAAAAAAGAAAACAAACGAACCCCATAAAGTATATATATTCTGACTTCTTATGCATAGCGCAGTCGATTGAGCGATGTTCGTCTGTCCGTCCGCGTTAGTGTTGAAAGCAAGCTTATGGGCAACGCCGATATTTTCAATTAATGTTTTTTTTAATTTTTTAATTCTTTAACACTCCATATATTTATTTTTTTGATTGGAGTTACTGTACTGTTCCAAATGTCATAAAAAAATTAGAGGTAGGCGTGGTGTTTTGCCTGCTGTCTCGAAGGACATGGAACGATTATGCTGATTTCCAGTAGCACCTCTTTCGACACTATATCTGATCGGTTGACATATTTATTTTTAACAACAAGTTGAAAATATGAATTTTAAAATTGATGAGTGTTCCCAAAATTAATGTGATGTGTCTATTCTTCATGTTTCAAAAATAAAGTCACATGCAGTTAATTTAAAGTGGCCACTTTCACCATTGACACCACTTAATCATAATGATACTTTTAATATTACAACAATTGAACTGGGCGCTTGTTAACATAAATTTATGGCAAATATGTCGAATACTAAAGAAATAACAGGTAATTTAGCTCATGTCAATAAATTTAAGGACGTTGTAATCACTTATATTTTAAGTGCCAATAGAAATAGCAGTAGATGGAGTTGTTGTATTAATTACTGGCTACAATATCGTCATAAAATTAATGTCATCAAATATTAAGTTGACTTAATGATTAAATTCGAAGTCACAACAAATATCAAAAAGAAATAATTAAAAATCAATAAAAGATAACGACTAAGACGTTTTTATTATCTCCATTAGAAGAAAAATATAAAAATTCGTGAAAATCAATTTGTGTGTTTTTTTTAAAGCAATGAAAATGAAAATAAAATAAAAGAAAACTAATAAATTATTTGATAAATTTCTTTTTGCTCATCTTATGTTGATTTTTATCTTTAGAGAATTGAATGTAGAAAAAAAGTCGGAATTATTATTGAAAAAAAAAATGGCTGTCAGTTAATTTAGTGTCATGCCAATGTCAGTATTAATATTAAATCGAAAAACAGGAAATATTTGAAAATAAAAATACGAAAAGTAAAATATTGAATTCTTACAAATTATTCAATGTTGAGACCAAAAACCATTTCATGTTTTGAGGATGATTTTTGTGTTTATTTTCAAAAAACTTACATACAGTGTTTCCAATTTGAAATATTGATTATTGAAGTTCTTTTCCTATTAGGCCCAAGAGCTTTAAAGAGTCTCTCTAATTCGCTATACGTTCGTAAGCATTTACTAAAAGAATAGCCTGAACATTAATTTTTTAAAGTTATAGAAAATAAATGTCAAATTGTTAAGTTCTCGAAAATTTTTGAAACCGAAATTTCAATTTATTTTTAGAACACGTGCTTCGAAGGGCACCTTAAAATTCTGCCAGACCTCCTTGATGGCTTTTTTATCCAAAGGGTTCATGGACCTTTGTTCAGAGGTAATCTATCCAGCTCTAATTTATGCCATACATTTCACAATAGCTTAGTCAACATTAAATGGAACATGAATTTGGTACAGACGAGGCAACTACGCAATAAACATTTAACAAAAGTTAAGCATATACGCTGAAGGAAAATTGTTTTTCTTATTTACCAAATGTTATATGATAAAGAAGAAGAGATACAATTAAAAAAGAAAAAAAAAAAGAATATCTTAAAAAAATCGTTAAATTTTCCAATTATTTTTCATTTTTTTAACTTCGCAATTCATGAAACGATCCTAAGTCACTACTGCTTTTTAACCAAAAAGTACTGTAAACATCGAGACAGATGAGGGAACATTGTGTAACGAAGTATGAAATATCAAAACATTTTTTAATTTAAATCTTAAAAGAAACATAAGTTTCAACATGGAGCGTTCCTACACATGAGGGAATATTAAGGGTTAAATGCTCATGTTATTCTCAATATTGGCTGGTGCGTATTTAGCATAATGTATTATTACACCTGTATTATTATGCCTGTAAATTGTGTGTGTGGTAAACAAAACTATAAAAATTGGATATGTATGCTTGCTAATTTGTTCAGCAGAAGGTCTGAAGTCCAAATCCCAACACAGAAAAACATAAAGATCTTGAACAGATACTTATCAAAAGATAAAAGCAACAACAACAGTGTGTAGTATTCGCTGCCATTTTGGTTAAGGAGTTTAGTTATTAAAACAATAGATTGTGAGTTCGACTTTTGCTGCAGCTTGTATCAAGTTATTCAAGACTCATCTTCATCCTCACTTTACGTCCTGCTTTAATTATTAAAGCTTCGCTCTGTCGTCATTTCAATTAAATTTTATAAAGTTTCTCTGCAGTCTCCAAGATCTTGCCTTTTACAACAACAACTTTTCCCCCTAGATGGCACCATTAGTGAAATTGTTTTCAATGACATTACTTTTGATGAATGCTTTTCAACCAATTTTTTTTTGTTGTATCAAATTTAATATAAATAAAAATTGTTTTAACGGATACAGTTTTGTTTTTTGGCGTTTGTTTAAACCAAAACTAATTAATTTCATGGCCTGTCAACTATAAACTCTCTCTTATGAAGTTGAAATTAATCACTTGAAAACAGTTAATCTTCTCTATTACAAAATGGCGATGTTTTGCGTCAATGCATTTATTAATTATTTAAACCTACGAGATAAATTCAATGAAATAGAACATTTGTGCAATGAAGCACTTTAGTTGTGAATACAAATATTAAATTAATTAATAAATAAGCAAAAGTACAAAATGTCAGAAAGATAAACTACTTGTCTTCTTTAGTCATTATGGTCGTTACTAAAATAAAGAATTTAATCTTTCAAATCCTTTAATTTTAAGTATTGTTTGGCTTTTGACGTTTTTTGTGAAATTTTATTGTTTATTTACATATTTATAACTAAAAAAAAAAAATGCTCTCAATATATGACATAATTGAAAAAACTTCGACATTAACTTCAGGGTTATTTTTATAAAAAATTAAAATAATGATACCAAAAATTTTTATCGAAAATCATTCAGGATTTGTTCAAAAATGATTCAAAAATAATTTTAAAAAACTTTTACCGAAAATCTTTAACCCATATCCATTACATAATTGTGTATACAACATTTTTAATAAGGGTATCGACACTTTCATATTTAAAATATTGACCGGAGACATCAGAAATATCTTTCTTTCCCTCTTAACAAAAAACGGACTCGGCGATTTTACAAAACAAATTTTTGCATATGTGAAGTCTCTTGTGTGTTTTATAACTTTTTTTGCTTTCCGATGGAGATACTAATAAAGACGCAATTCGATATCATATTACATTAATTTTGATGCCATAAACTAACCAAATTGCATCTTCTTTCTCGGCAAAAAACGCTTGCAGGGGATAACAATGTTTTTACACATCCATGAAGTACATTCTCGTCCAAAAAGTAAGAACCACTTAAATTTATGATATCTTTAAACAATGTTAAAATAAAAAAAAAATAATTTTAATTTTATCCCAATCAGGATTTGAACTGTGGATCTTACAATTAATTAATTTTTTTTAATGAATAAAAATTGACTTATTTTCGGTTAAGCATTTAAAAAAAAACTTTGTATTCCCTTAAAGATATCATCAAAAGTTTTTAAATGATACCCTTATTGATATTTAAAAAAAAAAATTATAATTTCGGAGGCCTGTAACTCGGAAAATATGGGTGAGCGCCAAATTTTTCACTTTATGTTTTTTTCTATTTTTTAGTTCTCTATCGCCAATATTTTTGTTTGTTTTTTTTTATCATTGGAGTTATTTCATTACACCAAATGGAAATATTAAAGGAAGGCGTGGTGTTTTTCCTTCTGCGTCTAATAACATCTTGCTGATTTCCAATAGAACCTCTTTTGACATTATGTCTAATCGATTGGCGTATTTAAATTTTTTTTGAGATTAAGTTTGCCTTTGTAAATGGCATGGCTAAAGATTTTGCAAATAATTTAAGTCCATGAAAGAACTTTGATATAAAATATTTTTGGGGGCTTGTCATAGTGCACATAATGTCCATGGACTTTATGTCTTACTCAAAAGTGACGTAATATAAATGAACATTATGTCGCTTTAAAAAAGGTCATAATCTCCATAGATATTATTGTCGAATGGATACAATGTCAACCAAAGATTTCCTTCATAGACGACTTCCGGCCAGGAGCGAGGATTTTCTTCCTTTATGGTATAACCTACACCGTCTTTGCTTACCGGCTTATTTTTTACATAGAATATCATAAAATTTACCTTAAATACGCATGGACTTTAATGCTTTACATTGAAAGACATTTTATCGCATCGTAGTGTGACATTATGTCCATAGACCTTTTGTTACTTTCTGGTGCGATATAATGCCCATGGACAATATGTCCTTGGACGTTATGACATGCCAACATATTTTAAGTCCTCAAATGCATGGTTTATATATACATCCTAATTAATATTTAATCAAATATTTAACTAAAGTGATAAATTTCTCACTTGAAAATATTGAGCACATCCATTCTACTCTACACAAAGTAAGCTAAATTTAATAATGAAGCCTGCATTTTAATTAAGTTAAAAATTTATGATTTAGTTTAGCTTACCCTGTGTAAAGCAGGATGATAAAAATATTGTCATATAAAAAAATTTCTCGCTTTAGTTACATGTCTGAAGCAATTGACCGTGCTGTTTTCTCTCTTTAATTTGAAGTTTAAAAATAAAAAAAATTTTAAATCTTAACCATTTAATTTTGTACAAACTAAAAAAAAAATTTTTAGTCAAGCTCGAGTTTGTTAATGTTCTTGGTTAATGTGTATAAAATTAATTTTTTGTTAAACTTAAATAAAACTTAATTATTATATAAAAACATAATGTACTTTAATTTCTGCTCCATTACAAGCTTTTTATTTCCTGTACATTTAAAGCTGGTTGATATCAGCCCTTAACGTTCTTTTCTAAACGATTATGGCTAATTAATAACTTATTATATAACTAATTAGCTCATTTATTTAATACAATATCGTTTTTAATGATATTAAATATATTTTCATAAACATTGTTATAGTTTTTTGCTGTTTTTTTTTTGTTTTGTAATAAATAAAATTTTCCATAATCTGATTATTTTGCATTGTTATGAAAAGAATGAAAAGGTTTTTTAATTAACTTTAAAATTACAATAATCAATATAATATAAATTTACAATATAAATCGACTGTTGGATTATAATAAATTATTAATTGAAATATATATAATTACAACAAATGTACGAGTTGTAAAAATACGTGGTTTTAGTTGGAATATTATAAAAATGTATAAAAAGAAAATAAATGCAAAGAAGCAAAGCATAAAGCTATTTTATGAAATTGTGGCAAATGTTAAATATAATTTTGAAAATAAATAAGTATGAGTGCTATATTCGGCTATGCCGAATCGTATATACCCTTCACTATTTATTTAAATCTAGTTTAGTTAAGCAACTACAATCAAAAAGCAAATGTTTGAGGGACAGATAATTAAAAATAAAAAAAAAAACTTTGGTACTGCATATATATAATTTTACATAAAAATGCCTTCGGCTCCTAATGGGTTAAGCATTTAGTATTTCCTGGGTATTTCCTTAGTATTTCCTTAAAGATCTCCTCAAAATCTTTAAAATGATATCAACATTGATATTTTAAAAAATTTGAAAATTTCAGCGGCCCCGTAACTCGGAAAATATGAGCGGGCGCCAATTTTTTCACTTGATGTTTTTTTTTCTCATTTTTTAATTCTTTATCGCCCTATATAATTTATTCTTTTGACTGGAGTTACTTTATTACAATTAGAGGTAGGAGTGGTGTTTTGCCCACACAGAGAAAAGAAATTCGTTATAAGAACCGAATTCGTTGTTTTTGTGAAATCAAGTTTGCCTCGGCCAACGGACAGACGGACATCGCTCAATCAAATTCGCTATGCATAAGAACTCAGAATATATATGTTTAATGGGGGCGGAAATGGATATTGTAGAAATTACACACACAAGGACAAACTTATAAAAATACTTGTAAAACTTCAATAGAATTTTTTTCTTGTAAATAATTTGATTAAAAGTAGAAAATTATTGTATGTGAAGTTATTTATAGCTTTAAATAAAGTGATTTACTTACAACTAATAAATCCATATTATAATGGACAATTTTTAGTCTGGGAAAGGTTTATATTTAATTTTATTCCGGAAAAGAAGATTTATAGTAAAAGTTTAAATTTCCGTGATAATTAATTATGAAAAAAAAAACATTTGAGTTCATGTACCGCTTTCCAAGTGACATTTTTTTGTAACTCAATAGACACAGAAATGCAAAAAGCAGCTTCAGCACAATATTCAGGAGATACGAAATTAAAAAAAAAAGAGCAAAAATGTTAAACCGAAATATATCTGCTGTCCTAACTTTATGAACCTTATCTAAATGTATTTGGGTTTTTTTTTGTTTCACAATTGAACAAAGAAAATTTATGAGGATAATTGGTTTTAATTTTTAGTCTTTTTATTATATTCAAATTGCTCGTTAAAACCATTTAACTTCTTCCAGAAAAGTCAGTATGGTACAGCATTTTCTGTGATTAAAAAACATAATGAAAATATTAAAGCAAAATGGCATTTATAGCTAAACAGGCGATTAGCAGTAAGTAAGAATTTATACATACAATATAACAACGAAAAAAGTCTTTGTTTCTGTATTTAATTCGTGACTGGTTATAATTTATTTTTCGTAATCAAATTTCTTTAAATGTTGATAGATGCCAAAAATTTATCTGATTTTTATTGTAGTGCAATTGCATCACCAACTATTCATTTACATACATGTCGTGTAAACACACTGTTCACTCTTCTATACAGTACTTTCAACATTCCTAATACTTTTTTTATAAGCATAAGTATACTACTAAAATTTACATCAATGTATAGAATAAGGATAGAGATAAGAACTTTGAATAAATAGACATTGAATGTTTGACCGGCAATAGAGACGGATGTGTTTTATTTAAGAAAGAGAATCCGCGATCCACTACATGGCGATCCTGCCATCCACTAAATCCTGCTAAGTTAAATTAATAAAGAAAAATTAATAAATAAGTTGATTTGTGTAAATTTATCAAGTTAAAGCCCGAGGTACACAGCGTAGAAATTTGTGAATTTATAAGTGTGTGTATGACAGTCGTCCGAGAACATTTAAGAAATCCAAATTTTCTGTGACTGGCCCTCCTGTCTTATACAAGAAAATATTGCATTGATGAAACCAAGAAAAATTAATAAATAAGTGATTTGCGTAAATTTATCAAGTTTTTAAGTGTGTGTATAACAATTGTGTCTGTCTGGAAACATTTAATAAAAATCCAAATGCCACAAAAGGAAAAAACTCATTTTGTTCAAAGACAAAAACACAAAAGTTTAAATTTTGCAAACGTAAGACAGCTAATTGGAAAATTTGTGTGACCCCATCAAAGGGTTTTTTTTTTAATTAAGTGGTTTATATACATATGTAAGTATGTATTTATAACATATGAACATACTTTTCGAAGTACCGGGAAAATAAAAGAATAAAAAGTACAGTTTAACCAAAAGCTTAAATATTTAACAAAAGGAAAATACAGTTTGAGATCACAAGAAAAAAAAAAGAGAGAATTGAAAGGTTAAAATTCTGAGAGTACAAATAACGGTTTAAAATTTTAAAACACATGAAAAGGCAAAACTTAAAAACTATGGTGTAACAAAAGTAAAATAAAACAAAACAAAAAAAAGACGAACAGAACATGAAAATAAAATATTTGAATATTGTTGCTATCAAAAAAGGAATAAGTTATAAAATGGAATAAAACAAAAAAGTCATTGATTTCAGCATATTTTGTCTACTGAATAATACAGGCTACACTCGAGGAAAAACAATTACGAGTATGAGTTAACAAAAAAAAAACAGAAACTCAAAAGGTTATAATAATAATATAAAATTAATTATTAAACATTTAATAACTTAAACTTTTAATAAGTATAAACACAACAAAAGAAATAAACAGAATAAATTTCTATAAAAATTTAATTCTTAATTACTGCATTCATTCTGCATTTCTCTAAAAAAGAGCCAAAAGAAACAAAACGGACAAAAAAATTTCGGATTTTACAAAATAAAAACAACAAAGATATTACTTCATATAAAGCTTACAGTGAATTTAATAAAACATACAAATATTTAAAACGGGAAAAACACCTGTAGAAAAAAAAACATCTTGAATATATGTGAAAAAGCAACCAAAATTTATAATGTGCAAAAACGAAAGTACCAAAGCAGAACCACACATAAACATAATTGACAATAGAAAAGCAAAATTAAAATAACCTGACAACAATGTGAAAAACAACGAGCGAACACGGCGAGGCAAACAACTAATGAAATAGAGCAAACAACAATTAAACTAACGAGTAAACGAAGATGAACAACGAAGATCAACAGCTGGCGCTAAACGCGTGCAAGTATAAATATATATAAGTATTAAATAAAATAAATATATCTTTTCACAAATATATTTCTCTGAAAAACTAAAAACTTATTTAGTAAATAAATATATATTTAATTTTACAACAATTTGATTTATATAACTTCAGTTAGACAAAACTATACGATTACTTATACAAAAATGCATTCACACAAACAATTATATCTAACATATGTATGTAAATACTAATACTTATATTCAAATATAAATTTATGGATAAGTGTAAAACAATATACATAGATATCAATATAATTTAAAACAAATAAAAAATCTAAAACAAACAAAATTTTTTTTTAACAAATAAAACCTACAATATAAATACATTAAAAAAAGACACAACTCTATTTTTAATAAGAAAGACAAGGAAGCAAATGTCGTCGGATGAATTTAAGATCTCTATTTTTAAAGAATTAATTTCAAATTTTTACAAAATAAAAAAACGCATTTTACAAAACAGACCAATTTCTAGAAAACAACATAAAATCGATGAATATACAAATTTAATAACCGAAGCGTACAACAACATTTTAATATATTCTAAAACTTATATCGATAAAGTCCCTAACAATATAAAACAAGATATTTTTAAAAATATAACACATTGCAGAGAATTGGTTTTAAAATGTTTTTACAAGCTTAATTGCAAAATAAAAATCCCATTTGGCATAGATTTGTTTGAAGAAATACAGAAAGACATTTTAACTGAGTCCGAGTCCGAAATAGAAATGAGTGTAAGCGATTCTTATTCAGAAGCCGATATAGGAAAGAAAAGCAACGTTAATTTGGGTAACATTAATAATAGCAACACAAACACTTACACAATGGCTTCTTTGGATGAAAAAACAAAGTTCATATCAATGTGTTCCAACATTATTCGTGAAAATTATGATGGAAACCCATTGACACTAAATTCTTTTCTTGATAAAATCAACTTAATCGCAGAGCTTACTGCGCCAAATTTAAACACATGCTTTATTTCTTTCATAAAATCTAAACTTGATGGCAAGGCCAGAGAAGTTTTACCTGATCAGATAACTAGCATAAATGAAATTACAACCACACTTAAATGTAGAATCAGACCTGACAGTTCCAAAGTTGTAGCCGGTAGAATTACAGCCCTACACATTAAACAAAACAATTATACGGATTTCGCGAAGACTGTTGAAGACCTAGCAGATGCCTTAGAACGATCGCTTGTTATAGAAGGCATAACAAAGGAAAAGGCACACGAAATGGCCATAGAGCAAACTGTAAACGTATGTAGAAGTAATGCAAAGTCAGACATGGTGAAGGCAATATTGGCATCTACCGCTTTTAAAGAACCAAAAGATGTTGTGGCAAAACTCATAGTAGAGGATTCAAATAGTGAGAAACAGAGTCAAGTATTATCAATGCGTTATAATAGAAGTAGGTTTAATTACAATCAATATAGTCAGTCGCAAAGTGATGGATACCCTAGACGTTACAATAGTAATAACTATAGAACTAGTACACCCAATAACAAATTTCGCGGTCACAGAATCTTTGCGCCTGCCAATAACCATAATCGCGGTAGGTATAATAATAATAATAGGCCAAACCAAAGTCGAGACACAAGACAAAATTATTCTAGACGTAATGCTTCTATTAGGACTTTAAACTCAGAAGTCCCTCAGCAGGACATGGTGAGGGAAGAAAAGAATTAGATATGGATAAAAGCCAAATCAAATCGGTATACAGTTTTAATTTAAATTTTTCAGACTACATAACTTTGCATTGTAGCGCTTCATCACAAATCAATACATTTTTAGTCGACTCACAAGCCGACATATCTGTTTTAAAAGTTTCGTGTATAAAAGATAATGTACCAATTCATGAACAAAATGTAATTAACATTGTAGGTATAACCACAAATACAACAAAATCTTTGGGTACAATAAATACTAAACTTTTATTTCCTAATTGCTCAATACCACAAGTTCTTCATATCGTCCCAAACAGTTTCAACATACCTTCAGATGGTATCTTAGGCAAAGATTTTTTAAAAGCTAACAGGTGTCAAATCGACTACTATACGATGACAATCTCATTTTGCGTATATGGTAAAAAGGTAAAAATCCCAATATCTCATGGCATAAATAAAAATTCGTATTGCTTCCCACCAAGATGTGAAGTTTTCAGAACCTTTTTTCTGGACAATATAACTGAACCAGTTTATATTGAATGTCAGGAAATTTGCGAAGGCGTCTTTATTAGTAAATGTGTAGTGAATTCGAAAACTCCCGTTCTACGTATATTAAACACAACAGATGCAATGCAAATTGTGCACAACTACAAGGTTAAAACCGAAAAACTTTCAAATTTTTATACATATTCCATTAACAAAACAATTTTCTGTACCAATCGTACCCAAAATCTAAAACTAATATTAAAAGACAAAATGCCATGTAACATCAAGGAAGACTTAATGCCGCTATGTGAGCAATATTCTGACATATTCGCTTTGAAGGATGATAAAATGACTGTAAATAATTTTTACGAACAGAAATTGAGGCTAAATGATACATCCCCTGTTTATATAAAAAATTATCGTCTCCCATACGCGCAAAGAAGCGAAATAAAAAAGCAAGTTGAGAATTTACTGCAAAACGACCTAATTGAACCGAGCACATCTAATTATAACAGTCCTTTAATTCTAGTACCGAAGAAAAGTCCAGATAATATCAAATCCTATCGTATGTGCGTTGATTTCGGAGCCATTAATAAAAAACTAATAGCTGACAAATTTCCGTTGCCAAGGATTGATGACATACTCGACAATCTCGGCAGAGCTAAACATTTTTCAATTATTGACCTTTTCTCCGGATTTCACCAGATACCACTCCATGAAAAGTCAAGAGATTTAACATCATTCAGTACAGAGCAAGGTGCATTTAGATGGAAGGTGTTACCTTTCGGACTGAACGTAGCTCCCAACTCATTTTCTCGCATGATGTCTATAGCATTTTCAGGTTTAGAACCAAACAAAGCTTTTTTATATATAGACGATATTATCGTTATTGGGAATAGTAAAGAACATCATCTAAAGAATTTAGCTAGTGTTTTTGGAACTTTAAGAAAGTACAATTTGAAAATAAACCCGTACAAATGCAATTTTTTTAGACCCGAAGTTACGTTTTTAGGACACAATTGTACTGCGAACGGAATCTTACCTGACGATTCAAAAATTAATGCAATACGGAAATACACAGTACCTACAGACAAAAACGCTGTTAAACGTTTTATAGCTTTTGCTAATTATTACAGGAAATTTATTCCTCACTTTGCGTTACATGCGGCGCCCCTTAATTACATAACAAGGAAGAAAATACATTTTGTTTGGGATGAAAATTGTCAGAAAGCCTTTGAAACCATAAAGTCAAAACTTATTTCACCAAAAATTCTTCAATATCCAGACTTCACGAAAAAATTCATTATTACGGTAGACGCTTCAAAAATTGGTTGTGGAGCAATATTAAGCCAGAATTTTAATGGGAATGATTTGCCAATATACTACGCATCTAAAGCATTCAGTCAGGCAGAGAGAAAGAAACCCGTGATAGAACAAGAACTTTTTGCGATATACTTCGCTGTAAAACAATTTCGACCCTATGTTTACGGAACAGAATTCGTGGTAAGGACTGACCATCGACCATTAGTTTATTTATTCAACATGAAAGATCCCTCTTCAAAGCTTACAAAAATAAGACTCGACCTTTCTGAATATAACTTTTCAATCGAATATATAAAAGGTAAAAATAATGTAGGCGCCGACGCTCTGTCTCGTATTTCAATCGACGAGTTAAAAAATAACACAAGTAATGAAACAATTTTAGCTATCAAAACCCGCGCAATGTCCAAGCAAGATAGGATGAACAAAGCAGCTTTGGGAGACTTAAGTAATATAAAATTAAACGTTTACGACAAATTTTCACAAGATTTCAACAAAAAAGTTGCCAAAATAAAATCAGAACTATTTTATGAAAATGCAAAAGTTACTAACATAAAGCTCAAAATATATCAAAAATTTAAATTCAAGTTTTCTATACATGTTAAAATTGCTAACGGAACATTGAATTTCGATAATATGCTTTCGAGGCTCGAGAAAGAAGCCAGCAAAAACAACATTTATATCACAGAATGGTCAAAGAATGATTCATTTTTCAGTAACTACAATATACAAGATTTAAAGAAACATGGTAATAGAATATTAAAGAAACTTGAAATAATGTTAGTAGACCCGATAGAAACAGTATTTGACAAAAACAAGCAAACAAAACTTTTAGAAATCCATCACAACGATCCCATTATAGGTGGTCACTGCGGACGTAAACGATTATATGCCAAGTTAAAATCTAAATACTATTGGAAGGGAATGACTAAAGACATAGCATTATTTGTAAAAAATTGTCAAAAATGTAATCTGAACAAAGTAAGAATAGGAACCAAAGAAAAACTTGTTTTAACTCCCACTCCGGTTAAACCTTTTGATATTGTAGTGTTAGACACAATAGGTCCATTACCAACATCGAGATACGGGAATAAATATGCCCTAACAATAATATGTGATTTTACTAAATACCTCGTTGCTATATCCATTCCAGATAAAAATGCAAAGACAGTCGCGCAGGCCATTTTTGAAAATTTTATACTGATATACGGGAAAATGAAATCCATCAAATCCGATCTAGGTACGGAATTTAAAAACCAAATATTTTGCGAGCTATGTAAACTTTTAGACATTGACCTACATTTTTCAACGGCTTACCACCATCAAACGGTAGGATCTGTAGAGAGAAATCACCGCGTATTCAATGAATACATAAGAGCATACATAGGAGAAAATTTGACAGACTGGGACACATACTTAAAATACTTCACATTTTTTCACAATACAACGCCAAATTCTGTATTTGACAATAAATATACGCCATTTGAACTGGTATTCGGAAAAGAAGTAACAATGCCGAATGATATAAATCTTGAACAAATTGATGCTTTTTACAATTCAGAAGATTACAGTAAAGAGGTCAAATATCGATTGCAAAAATCGCATATTATGGCGAGGAACTTAATAGAAAAACATAAAGAAAGAAATAAGAAACTGTATGACCATTTTGCTAAACCTTGTAACATACATATTAATGACTTTGTATTCGTAAAAAAAGAACCTTACGATAAGTTCAGAAATATATACGAAGGTCCTTTTATTATAAAGAAAATTGATGGAGTTAATGTGACTATATACAACCAAAATACAAAAAAAGAAAAAACATTACACAAAGATAAAATTAGAAAAGCATAAGCTATTAAAAACATATTCAAACTAATATTTTTAAAGAATAGATTTAATGTATCATTACCAACAAAAATTAATTTCTTGATAAAAAAACAAATATGTCAAAATAATAAAAAAAAAAAATAAAAAATATGTTTCCAGAGCGGGCAGTCAGATCCGAATGATTTCTTTGCCTCTCACTTTGAAATATCTAAAAATAATTAAATGAGCAATTGAAAAATGTAAATGTATATTATAAATTTTGTCAGAAAAACTTATGTAAATAATCAAAAAGAAAAGAGAGAAAAAATACATTAATTCTTAGAATCTTGGAGCTATGTAAATATAAACATATAATTTGGAAATTTTACCAATAACAAATATAGCTTTAATATTTAAATTTATAAATAATATATAAAAAAAAAATTGAAATTCATTTATAATACACCATATGTTGGAAGAGAGGAAAGTTTTGAAATAGTTTTGAGTGATTTGGAAAATAAACAAAAAATGTCGAACCAAACAGCCTGATCAACTGATTGATTCAACATTTTTTTCAATGGAAGGGAAGTGTAGTGCAATTGCATCACCAACTATTCATTTACATACATGTCGTGTAAACACACTGTTCACTCTTCTATACAGTACTTTCAACATTCCTAATACTTTTTTTATAAGCATAAGTATACTACTAAAATTTACATCAATGTATAGAATAAGGATAGAGATAAGAACTTTGAATAAATAGACATTGAATGTTTGACCGGCAATAGAGACGGATGTGTTTTATTTAAGAAAGAGAATCCGCGATCCACTACATTATTTTTTATCTCATTATGTGTTGCTGTTCCGTTTTTTTTGCTCCTGTTTTCTTTAAATATTTACAAAAAATTTGCACAAATAATAGTTTTACCATACATGGGAGTAGTTAATTGGATGGACTAATTAATTGTCAATGTCATTAGCAATGAATGATAAACAATGCTAATGATTTTTAAATATTACCATTTTAATTTGAATCAAAATTAATTTTGGCTTTGGTTCATTTATTTTCAATTTAATTTTTTTTTTTAGAAATAAAAATTGTTTTACAAATGTATACGGACGTTTTCTTGGCGTCTAATTTTTCTTGTTTTCTTTGGAAAACGTGCGCATACATTTGTAAAATAATTTTTCTTTCTAAAAAAGGTTTTTAGAATGCTAATTTAATAAAAATTATATCACTATTTTATTAAAAAAAATGGTAATGTTTTTAATGAAAAGGTTTCATTGATAATTAGTTAAAAACAAAATCATTATCATTGACTAATAATTAAATGGTTTTAAAGTATTTTCATTAATCAAAGTCATTCCTTGTCTTTGTACACTAAAAAACACCCTAAAATGAATTTCTTACCACAAAAATTTGGTGAGATGTAATGCAAGCCACTCACGTTGCGACCTGTTGTACAACTTGAGTAGGTTGTACAACAAATTGCAATGTTTGTGGTGAATTTGTATTAAGTTGCGTGTTGGTTGTACGAAAGATCAAAAAGTTTTGATTTTTTGGCAAGTTGTACAACTAGATTGCAACGTTAGTGGACATGTTGCACAACATTATTCTATTTTACTTTTCATTTTCGTAGTGGCACCATAGCAAAACACAGCACAAAAGTATTCTTTACATTCAAAGAAAATTAATATTTGAATAAGGATGAACGATTCAGGTGAAATGCGTGCATTTATAGAATTGTACAAATGTATGCCTGAACTGTAGAACTGCAAAAATGAATATTATAAAAATAATAGTTTTTTTATAGCGGACTTAGCACTACAGGTTCGTGATAAAATGAAATGAATTATTGGGGCACCCTTTAGTTTAAAATTTTGAAAATTTTTACTTGTTATTATAACGGTCAAAGTAGTCGGCATTTTAACCAATTTTCAAGCGTTAAAAAGACAGACCCATATATGTCAATTTACATCCCCTATGGGGACACCCTGTAGTTTTTAGACCTTTTTGCTATTGGGAGCCATGGTGATGCTCAGTTTTTTTAAATTTTCGAGTGGTGCCCTTTGTATGTTGTATGGAGACACCTTTCAATTTTTAAGATTATGACCTGTTTTTAAAACGGAACTAATCTGGTAAGTATAATCTATCAAAGTACAAAAAATTTTCAAAATCGGTTTAGAAGTAAGTGAGTTCTGCAGGCAGAAACATTAAAAACGCAACATTCAGTCAAATTGATAACCTCCTTCTTCTTTTGAAGTCAGTTAAAAATGAAGTTGTGCTGCGCGATTGTACGCAAGTTGTATAATTTTTAGACAAAACACCCAACTTGATTACCAGCAAAGTTGTACAACAGGTCGCTAGTTAGGATGTTAGGCGTCTTAGGTTTTAGACAGATTTTTTAAGTGATTAAATACAGATCTATGTAAACAGAGTTTAAGTTTATTTATTCTATTAATTGTTCATTATTTTGCATGCAGTAGAATTTAGTAATTTAACGAGTTCATTATAATTTTATTACCATTAGCAAAACAATTGTAATTAAATAAAAATCAGTAGCATGAAATTATAAATAAGAAGAAAGATGTAACGTTTTTATAAAATGACTTTTCTGTTCATGCGTAACAATTAAAATATGGGCTTAAATCTAGTTAAGTGGCACAGTTCAAAAATAAATAGAAAGAAAAAATTGTAAAGCTAAATTATAAGGGACCAACTCTAATTTTCGACGTTAAGGCCCACAAAACTTCTATGTACAGCACGGTATCTATCGACCATTTATAGTGGAATGGGGCGTAAGTATCATAGGAATAACAAGTAAAATTACTATTTAACTAAATTCAAGTTAACAGAGAAATTAAAAACAACAAGAGAATATAACAAAAAAAAATATTTCCTAAGATTTTATTCTGCACCCAGCTTGCAGCAAGACTTTATTAAGCGAAACCAATGTTTGTTATAACACAGAGGGGAGAATCAAATTCGTACGCCCTAAACTAAACTTTTTTTAAAAATGTGTAACCCATTAGGAGCCGACGACATATTTGTGTAAAATTATTTATGTGTAGTGCTTAATTTTTTTCTCATCTTTTAATTCTCCGTCATCCCAATATTTGTTTTTTTTTATTAAAGTTATTTTACTCAACTTAATTTACATATATGGTGAAGGGTACATAAGATTCGACACAGCCGAATATAGCACTCTTACTTGTTGATTGACGTTTTGTGGTTGCAGGCAAATTTTTTATATCAATAGCCTTTTAATACTCTCTAGCATTTGGTACTTAATTGTATTATGCAAAAATGACAGTAGTATTTATTGGTTTGCCAACTGTAAATAGTCAGTCACTCTAAATTGCGTCAATTTTTAGAATATCTTTAAATTCTTTTTGCATTTTAGGAGTATTTTCTTGATAATGGTAAAACATAGTTAAGAAAAAACATCCCTTCGATGAACTAATTTTTTCTGCTACAGGTCGAGTGATGCAATTTAATAAATCGGTACAATTTTACTTTAAAAGTTGATGCTTTCAGTCAAAAGGCGTTAATAATTGCAAAAAGACTTTAAGCTTCTTCCTCAGTTTATTTAAATAATTTAAAAACTTTATTTGTGGATTTTCAACCAGAACCATATTTTCTTTCTTTTACATCACATGAGGACATATTAAAAAAAAAAAAAATGAAAAACAAATGGAGGCTTTATTTTTGTAATCTCAATATTCAAAGACTCATTTCATTAAAATCTTTACAACCTCATTCCGCCAGAAAATATTTGCTAGCAATATTTCATTTTATTTCGCTGCACATTTTATGTGCCTTTTCTTTTTCTTTTCCATTATCCATTTTGCATTCTCATTAACAGCATTTCTGATTGTTTTCATTTAAGCTTTAGCATGTAACCATAATGAGAAGCTTTAAATAAATTTTACATTTTTTAAACCATTTAATTTATTTGTAATCATACTTAATGTCCATTGTAAAATATTATTTCTAAGCGAACAATTCGAAAAATCCTTGTAATTGCACACATACACAAATAATCATACACAACATGTGTTTGACGTCAGAAACCATAACAGAAAATATTGACATTCTTATGGTTGTATGCGTCTATAGATACACATAGTTTTACCAATGTAGAGGATTGTTACTTTACAAAAGTCATTAATATTGTAACTTGTTCTTTTATATATGAGTATCTGGGCAAAATCCAATCTGCTGCTTCATTATATTTGACCATTATTAGTTGTAAAGACTAAATCTAGTCAAATTGATTTATGAATTACAGAACAATATACCACTGGCTTGATTTGATAATTTCAATAATCATGCCAGCAGGGTGGGCTCCTTCAAAATGATTCTATATTATTGTTCTACGTGGCAATGTCAATAATGGAGAACCTGTAACATCTAACCTGTCCGCAGTTTCGGAAAAGAGTTTTTTCAGGATAAGTTTCTTCATACGATACTGGAAAAGTGTTTAAAGCTGTTACAACGGAAATTACAATTTAGCATTGTTATCTTGACAAGTGATTACATTAGCGAAATCTACAATAACTTGCATTTAATCTAAAAACTTTGCTGTTGCTATAAATAAATATGTTTAACAATATCCATTCCAATTCATAAGACCTCTGTCCTTAACTGCAACAGTAAACATTAAATGTGTTTTGGTTACTTAATACTTAATGAAATAAACACATTAAATATGTAGCAGCATATAATTGTAAAATGCATAATTTTATTTGTGACATGTTAATGTGTGGCTTAATAGAGCTGGTAATTGGGAAGGATGCCTGATTGATTTTAAACTTCTTTTGTTATAACATATTTCTTAACGTATTAAAACTTTTCTAAGACTAACTTGAGCTGCAAACAGTAATTTTTAAATTTCTACATTCGTTAATATTAAAAAAAAGGACAAAAATGGGGCTTGATAGAACTCTAACTTGGTGTTGTTTTGTCAAGAAACATGAGTGAAGAAAAACATCAGTCCTCTCAAAGTCTATACAACTATAGCTCTTTCTACAAGAAGGCTCTGAAAAGTAGCATCAGGGCCCACCGTGGGCTGTTGCTTTAGGCAGGAGTAGAAAACGTCTCTCCAATATTGAAAGCCTCTCCATCTGGTGAGAAGATATTCCAAACTCAACTGGAAAAGCGTTAAATATAATAGGTCTTTTAACCTGCTGGAAAATAAGGAGCCTGACTTTCGTACTTGCGGCGTAAAAAACTTTGTTACAAAAAGAAAACCTTTTTAGTACGTTTTATCATGAAATCGAGCTGTCTATAGAATTTAAAGTTCTCACGGAATCCTACCTCTAGATACTTAAGATTATCACAAAGCTTCTTGCATTTACTCTATTACTCCATTGTTCTTCTCAGTATTTAGTTTCAGGCCCCATTTCATTAAATTAATTAATTATTGAATCTGGCCACTGGCAGCAATCAATATATCATCAGAGCCTACATTAGCAGTAGATCTCCCGGAAGGGGACTGTGGTGTACGGAGGACAAAACAATTGTACAAAACTGGCACTAGTAAAGAGCCTTATGAAACACCTCCCACCACTGCAGTGACATCTGATTATTCTTATTTCACATTGAAAGAACGAGCCATCAGAAAACCAGCTACCATCCTACAAGTAGAGCGTTCACAGCCTAAGTAATGGGATGGGTGCTTAGCAGTGAAGGAAAAGTTGTTCCGATCGTACTTTTTTCGATACTAAAATACAAAAATACAAAAAATACCGTGTTACTCCTCTGTAACATATGATACTCTGATACGTCTACAATTTAAAACCTTTGATTTTTTTCTTAAATTCGTCTGTTTTAGCATTTCCCCTTTATCACTTATAGTTTACGAAAATGGCATCTCGATTCAAACGCTATCGAATTGCGCAATCCGGTTATTCGATAGTTCACGAAATTTTACTCGATACGAAACCTCTCTCGATCACGAATGCGACAATTTGGCCCCAGCTGTTACGTTTTTTGTGTTTCTTTGGATACAAACAGTAAGAGTGCTATATTCGGCTATGCCAAATCTTATATACCCTTCACCATCTACATAAGAGCAAATATTGGGGTGACAGATAATTAAAAAATAATAAAATTTGGTACTACATTTCAGTGATAGGAAATGGTATTTTCATTTGGTATAGATTTGGGCTTACTTGAAGGACAATTCTTAATGACTTTGACTTTAATGTGATGTAGAAAGTTTTTTTTGGAAATGGTCTCAAAATGTGAGAGAAAATTATTTTTGAAATAATCCCAAATCCATTCTACTGGCGCTATTTATCTAGGGGATATTTCAGTTTAAAAAGTACAAAGTAAATTTAAAAATTTTTTGTTCATAGGTAAAATGAACTTTTAATATATTGATTTATGGTTGTTGTTAACTTTTCTTTTTCATTAAGATTTTTTTGCTATTTAATAAAAGTTAAAAAAAATAACGATTTGTTACTTTTGAGGTTAAAAAAGTACTCCCAGAATTTATTTTCTTACCGAAATGAAAATATAATTTCCCTTCACTGGTGCTTGGTTATATTTTATTTAAATAGACAATGAACCTCGATAATGATGTTATATGTTCGCTGAAGAGTGTTGGCAAAGTTGCTTAATATTTTTATTAATTATTTTCATCTAACTTTTAATAAAAGGAATACCCGTTCTGTATATATATCAAATATCTGTCTATAAAGATAACACCATATAAGTGAAATTACCTCATCTATAAGGATACACTTTAAGTTTATTTGTACTTTTTATTGCGGACATAGTAATATTCGCTTTGCTAGGATTTAAAATTTCATTAACTATAGGGACACCCGTTAATTTTAACTTTTATACTTGTTGTGCAGCAGACATAGTAAACATAATATTATATGTGTCTATTAAAGATTTTGCTTTGAAGTTTGGAACTTTTGAAGTGGCTGCTCTTAAAGGTTTAGCACACCTAAATTTTAACTTTTAAAACGTTAAACTTTTCCTTATGTAAGGAAATCTGATTATAAATTACTCTCCCAAAAAAATTAATTTTCGTAGAAAACTATGAAAGAGATTTCTTGCCGAAATATTACTTTCAAAAGAGCTTAGAAAATTTGAATCAACGCAAATTAAAAGGCCAAAGTGTTGAAAACAATCAAATAAATTATTAAAAAGGTTTAGCATTTTTTTGAAGGAATTGAATTCTCCTTGTATATTCAAACAAATGATTATTCTGAGAGACAACTATTCTTATTTTTTCTTTTAACATTCGCAAACAAGGACAACAATAATTTATTTACCCTTACCCACCCACCTAGCACTTTTAATCGTAAAATACTCTTTCAAGATCGGAGCAGCTGATGAAATTAAACGCCTGCGATATCGTATTCTGATCGCACAAGTTTAGTTTACCGGAAGAAACTGTGTCCTGAAAGCGACTCTTCTGTAATAGTTGTCTACGATGCGCCGAAAACAATCGTGTAATATTCTTTAATTTTTATTAAAAAAAATTCGTGAAACAGTCAGATTTATGAGAATATAATTAACTCCTTATGAGCCCTAAAAGTATGCTACAAAATAAAAGCAATTCATACGTGTTTAATGCTGTTAATTTTTTTTACCGACTTCAAAAAAAGATTAAGGTCATATTTGTGCCTCCAGAACTCAGTCATTTCTGATCCGATTTTGAACATTTTTGGTAGTATAATAGATTATGCCTACACATTGCTCTTGTTTTAAAAATAGTTCATAATCTTAAAAATTAAAGGGTGTCTCCATACAACTTACATATTTTTTACGTGTATTATGAACGGTAAAGGGTGATTCTGTAAAATTTAAAATGACAGCGTATTACTATGGCTCCGAAAAACCAAAAATTATACAAAAATAAATCTAAAAATTAAAGGGTGTCCCCATAATTGATGTAAGTCTACTTATATGGCCATACTTTTGAACAGTTGTAGACAGACGCTTGAAATTTACAACGAACCTGTATTGTTAAGTCCGCTATAACAATAAGTATAAAATTTGGATTTGGAATTTGAAGGGTGTTCCAATAGTTAATGTAATTTTATGTATGTGACCAAACTTTTAAACTGTTATAGACAGAACGCTGAAACTTAAAAGGGACCTGTAATGCTACATCCGCTATATGAACGAGCTTATAATTTGAATTTATGAATTAAAGGGTGCTACCATAATTGATGTAAGTTTACTTATATGAGCCTATCTTTTGAACCGTTATAGACAAACGCTTGCAAATTGGAAAGAATGTTGATTGCTATGGCCGTTATAGTAACAGTTGGTAATATTTAAAATTATAAGTTAAAGGGTGCACAAATAGTTCATTTATTTTGGTATATGGCCATACTTTTAAACAGTTGTAGACAGACGATTGAAATGTACAAAGAACCTGTATTACTAACTCCTATATAACGACAAGTATAACATTTTGATTAGGAAATAAACGGGTGGCCCAATAGTTGATATAATATGGTGTATGTGGCCGGACTTTTGAACCGTTATAGACAGACAGCTATAATTTACAAGGGGCATGTTTTGCTAAGTCCGCTATAACAAGAAGCTTAGAATTTGACTTTAGAAATAAGAGGGTGTTCCCAGAATTAATTTAATTTGTTCTATATGGCCATATTTTTTTAACCAATGTATACAAACACCTTAATTTTAGGCAAAATGTCCACCTACTTTATTTGGTATAATAAGAAGTATAAAAATTTTAAATTATAAATTACAGGGTTTTACAATAGTTGATATAATCCGATGTATATGGGCAAACTGTTGAACCGTTACAGCCAGATGGTTGAAATTTAAATAGAACGTGATAGCTAAATCTGCTACAACAGCTAGTATATAATTTTAATTTGGAAATTAAAGGTTGCCCCTATTGTTGCTGCAATTTGATGTATATTGTCAAACTATTGAACAGGTTAAAAAGTATAAAGTTTGGAGTATTGTAACCTAATTTATGTGGCCATACACTTGAGCTGTTTAGGCAGACAAATGAAATCTCTTTTGAAGTCGGTTTTTCTTTCGCAAAAATTATTTATTATTAAGTGTTTGCATTGTAAATTTCACATAACGTTATTCGGATATGCCCTTCACCATCTAAGTAAATCAAGTTTAGTGAAGTAAATAAAATAAGTATATATTAGGGTGACAGAAAATTATAAAATAAAAAGAAAAAAATTAAGTACTACATATAGATAATTTTACATAAAAATGCCATCGGCTTTTAATGGGTTAAGCATTTACAATTTTTTTTTTTGTATTTTCTTAAAGATCTCTTTAAAAGCTTTAAAATGATACCCGTATTGATATTTAAAATTTTTTTAAAATTTCGGAGGCCCGGTCGGAATTGATATTGTAGGAATGACAAACTTAGTTATACCCTTTTTCCACTTTTTGTGGTGAAGGGCATACAAATTAGGATATGCTACAAAAGCATGCCGGAAAAGAATTTACTTTATGTTATGTTAAACTACTGATAATGTTTCCATTACTTTAAATATTTTTGTAGAGGGACTGCATCATATATTTTTGTAAACGAAATTCATCTTTTTTTGCTTCTTGTTTGTTTTTAAACTTATTGCTTTTACAGATAGTATAAATATTATAAATTTTTTTATTGTATACTGTTTTTAATTTAAAATATTTTAAAAGCACTTCTTTTCTTGACGACAGAGTCGGTTGCGGAATCGTCTTTAATAGCCTTGGACTAAGACTCTCCCTTAGACTTCCTGACTACTGTAGCGTCTTTCAAGCCGAGGTAAAGGCCATTCTGAAAACATCCGAAATAGCGTTTAGGGACGATATTTCTGGCCTTAGTATTCGGATATTTTCAGACAGTCAGGTGGCAATCAGGGCGCTTGCTGGTGCATACAGTATATCTAAGCTAGTCCTGCGTTGTCGCTCTTTACTTAACACTCTATCGGAGCGATCACAGACTGACCTAATTTGGGTCCTTGGCAACGGTAAAAATGGCCATAAAGAACCACTACCTCAACTTGGCTCGCAAATTATGGCTAGAGGAAAGTTCCTGTTATGTCTCTAGGCAACTGTGGACTACACTGGACCTCAAGCGGACAAGGCAGCTGTTCAGACTTGATTGAAAATCCATAAGTATCACGGTCTCGGTACTTACTGGACACTGTCTAATCGGCAGGCATGCTGAAAGACTTCGTCTGCCCTTTAATGATTTCTGTCGCAGTTGCGGCTCGGAGGAAGAGGAAGAGACCGTACTGCACCTCCTGTGCCACTGCCCATCCCTGGCTCGAAGAAGACTAAGAATTCTGGGCTCTCCTTTCTTTGGAACTCTTACGGAGCTATCATCTCACTCTATAGGGGACATAGCGAAGTTCATCCGTGAATCCTCATGGTTCTCGGCTGGGTAAGGGGAGTCGCGCCGCTTTCCTTGTGGTATCACAACGGCCCATTCGATTGTGCTCAAGTGAGCTTCGTCGCGAGAGGCTGCCACTCCTAACTAACTAACTATGTGTTTTAATTAGCAACTGTAAAAACTAAAAAAATATTATGTATGTATGCAATATGGCAAGTCAATGTTCTACATTCCTTCAAGTCGTAAACATTACAATAAGTCTTCTCCAAATAACATACTGCATTATGTCTCTATGCTCACATACATAATGCCTGTTGTTGTCTAATTTCACTTATTTTTTATTTTTTTATTTCATATTTTCTTCGCATAGATGCTTCAGAGCTTCTGCTATTTTTTTCATGTTTTTTTTTTATTATGCTTTTTTACATTCGTATTTTTGTCTCCTAACAGTAATGCATCTTACGGTTCGTTTAACGTTGCTTTCGTTGACATGCTGTCAACATAAGAAAGCGTGTTACACTAGAACATTTGCAGCACATGGCTTACAAGAGATTTGAACTCACTTAAGATTATTTGCACTTGAAGGAAATGTACTTTTAAAATGAGTGAAAATATGTTGGCATTTTAAAAGTGATTTTACAAGAAGCTTTTTTATTAGTTTTCGCCAAGCCCTTAATTGCCATTCCCATATTTGCAGCACAATATACTTATTTGAGTTGAAGAAATGTGTAACAAATGTTAATAAGCAATAATGAACGCATGCAACACTAACTTTGTAATGAGACTCAAGACTTGGTTTTCAAAATAATTAGAAAATTATACTCCTACTACAACTGGCAGAAAGTGTACTCTTAGCTAAGATAGCGAAAAGCATGAATGATCACTGCTTGAAAAACCTTGAAACACCTTTAAGCCAGCTAGTCTGCAGTACCTTAAACCACCCATAGTTACATCCAACTAAAAAAAAGGGCCTTGTTTTCTTGGCCTTTAGGGAGATGCATAGAAAATGCTAGTAGCAACTTAAAATGAAGTAATCATGTTTTATTTATCACTGGCTGGACTTAGGAATGGTAATGAGTATAATTAATATGAATTTTTTTATATTTTAAAACAATAACAATTGTTATTTTGTTATCGTTGGTAGAACTACATGAACAAGTTGACTAGTTTTTGGTAGTATGGATATTGTAGAATCTAATAAATTTCCCAGTTAATAGTCAACGATTTTTCTAGTGTAAAAATAATAAAGTATAAAGTAAAAGCAATAAAAATTCAATTATTCTATGTTCTAAATATTATTATATACTGAACCGTTGGTATATAAATTAAATAAAACTAGTGAGAGTGCTATATTTTCACTTTGTCAAATCTTATATACCCTTCACAGTCCATGTAAATCTAGCTTAGTGAAATAACTCCATTCAAAAAACCCAAATATTGGGGTGACAGAGAAATAAAAATTATGTACTGCATATCTATAATTTTACATAAAAATTTCATAGGGTCTTAATGGGTTAAACATTTTTAAAAAAACTTAGTATTTCTTTAAAGAACCATAACCATAATGATGTTTAAAAAAATAAAAATTGAAAAGTTCAGATGCACGTAACTCGGAAGATATGGGCGAGCGCCAATAATTTCACTTGGTGTTTTTTTTCTTATTTTCTAATTCTCTATGGTCCCATTTGTTTGTTTGTTGATAGGAGTTACTTCATTGTTCCAAATGATATAGAAAAAAAAGTACATGTGTGGTGTGTTGTCCGCTGCCTCGAAGGGATTTTGACGGATCTTGCTGATTTTCCATAGTTCCTCTTTTGACACTAGGTTTGATCGATTGGCATATTTAAATTTTAAATTTGTTTAAAATTTCGCTATGCAGAATAACTCAGAATATATATACTGTTACGTTTTTCCCTTTTAGATCAAGCAAACGTACGGTTTCTTTTGATTGCAAATACCACTGTAGCTAAATTCTGTATTCGAACTTTACGGCTTTCTCTGGCAATACTTCTCGATCCTACTGATCTTGTGAACCCTTGGTCTCGTATTTACTAAACATGCGTTATTACTACGAACGCAGCCATTCTCGCTACATTACTGTGTTACTCCGGCGAGACATGAACTACTCGATGCCTTATTTAGTAACTTTAACCATCCACAGACATCTCCACTACTTCTTTTATCCAAGCCAGTCATCTCCTTTAATCCAGTAGCCACAACACACGTCTGCCATACACTGTTGTTATGCTGTTACATTTCCCCGTGCTAACCGCTAGTGCTATTACTTTTTATTATAAAGGGCTCCGTACGTTTGCCTGTTCTAAAAGGGTAAAACGTAACAATATCATAAAGCAGTAAAATTTGCAAAAGCAAAAGTTGTTATTCGCTTAATAGAATTAATTGTATGACAATGCTGATGTTTTTGACAGATCGTGTTTTTAGTTGTCCAATAAATTAAGTGGTCACCAAACGTTAAATAATTGAATGGAAGGATATCCTGTGGCGCTGTAATGTTGATTTGTCTAAATTTTTTTTGTCTAAGCTTAATATGATATCTTGAGATAATTTGAAGAAAACTGAATTTTAAGATAAAAATATTGAATTTGAAAAGAAAAAATTTTAAACTGAATTTAAGTTAAAAATAATTTAATTCATTTGAAATAAAATTTAATTTGCTTTGAAAAAAAGATTGAGTTTGATTTCTAAAAAATTTAATTTGGGAGTAAAAACTTATATAACTTACCCGCAGATTTTGTTTTTCGTTCTTTAATATTTTATAAAAACTTTGCCTTTTAACAATATTTTACAAAGCCAAGCATTATTTAATATATATTATATTTTATTTATCTAATCTTCAATTTAATAGGTCAAAGACATGGAATATATTTATTATTAATTCTATATTAATTGAAACTATGTATATTCTATTTCTTTAGAGCTTTAGTTATTTAGGCAATTAATAAAACACATTTAAAAATAGAAACATTGTTGGTTATTGTTGTTTTTGCTATACTTTGATTTTTGTCTTTAATTTATTGTTTGGACAAAAATCTTTTAGTTTACTAAAAATGTTTGTGAGAAGTTTCCTGAAGAGCTAAGAAAGCGGTAACGAAATGGCTATCGAGAAGTACTTTCAGCCTTTATAATTAATAATTTAATCGGAATGATAAAAAATTGTACGATATTAAATTGAACATTAATTAATTTAATAAAAGATTCCCGTGGTTTAATTTAAAACACATTTAAGTTGACGTGATGTAATTAATGATAACATCTTTTTAAAATTTAAAATTTATTTAGAAAGAATCTTAAAAACAGTAGAGGATATAAAATATTATGACAAGTTTATATATTTAAATTGCGTAACGTAAAATGTAACGTTTTTTTTCTGAAAATTGTAATAGTCGACGAATCCCAGATGTAGGGTATATGCGAAAAATTTTTTAAGTCAGTTTCAAGATCTTTTACCAAACCGTTTTTTAACAAAACAAGTGTTAATTTTGAATTTGTTTGTGAACATAAAAAATTATACCGATTTTTATACCAACTTAAAAATGTTATTATAAATTTTTTTTTTTGTGATAAATATCATTTAAAAAAAATTATTAGCCGAACTCTTTTTAAAATTAACTATTATTTTTGCTGAACTGAACGTTAGTTTTAATTACTAATTTCAGTAGCATTTTTAGCATCTCTTCAACAATTAATTTAACAACATGCATACTTTTAAAAAATAATACAATTTTGCATTTGATAGTATCGCCAAAGATATATCGCCACTTAAAACGTAAAATGTCGTTACAAGTAAAAAATTCAAAATTGATTTTCTTAATGATTATACTGTGCCAGTTAAAGAAAGCGACAAACGGGTAAAGCTAATTATAATGGCTTTCTTAGCTTGGATCTATTTTTTTTTCACTAAATGATGTATTTACTTTCATAAGACATTAATCGACCAAAAAGTTGATTTTTAATTTTTTGTTGTTTAACACGTTTTAATATAAACTGTTCCATAATAAGTATTTACTTATATTTTAATTTGAAAAATTAGTTGACAAAATATAACGCGCCCAACTCCAAGTAGAGAGATGCGAAGAATGCTGATGACGGATGAAATATGCAAAAGTTATCTTATTAAATCAAATAAATCAGCTAATAAATAAAAATGTTACAAAAGTTATATCCTAGGTGTTCAATTTTGTTTTACTGTAGCTCCAAATCAGCTTATCCAATATCCGAAAGCTTGTCCTCTAGTGCAGAATTGATTTTGAAAACATTTAATTCGTTCGCTTAATGATATGCAAAATTTATTTACAGAAATGGTGAAAAGAGAATCTCTGGTCCAAAATTATTTAACTAAAATACTATGCAATGTGCTTAATTAAATTTTATTGGCGTTAAAAAGACAGCCAACTCCACATTTTCAATTAAAAATCAAAACAGTTTAATCTTTATGGTTAGAGAAAGACCTTGCAAATTAAGATCATTTGGTGATACCTTGTGCATTTTTTAAGATCTAACGGTCATTCTTGGCATCAATATTAACTTTATTTAGATCTGTTAGCCTGGAAATTAGTGGGCACTCTCAGGTCACTTGTTGCCATATCTAGATGAAAATTACGAAAAATTGTTGTTACGCTTTCCACTTTTTTAAACAACTAAGCAATGACAGTCAAACATATTTAACTAATGCTTCGTCGAGGTTCAGACCTTTATATGTTGGTTGTGCTGTATAAGCAACTTACGCAATAATTACAATCCTGTTTTTTTTTGATTTTTCAGGATATTTGTGCTGTTGTTTTCCATTTACTCACCGTTTAAATAGCTCGTCTACCGTCGCGTAAACGATTCATGTATTTCGTTAATATCATGAATCTGTTGGGATTTGAACTCATGTTCTCTCATTCTCACTTAAAAAAGTATGCAGAAACCATTAAAATCGCTGCTCAATATGTCTTTGGTATTTTATTCCCTATTATGTATCACTTGTTAGTGGTGGAAATAAAAACTTACTTTGTACCTGTACTTTTATATTATAATAAAAAGAAAAATAAACTAACCTTAAGATTTTAGTATACAAGCTAAACAAATTACTTTTTAAAATAATGTAACACTGGCCGAAAAACAAACAATTGTTTTAGGATAAAAAGGATAACATTTTTTTATGTCGCATTAACTTTTTTGCTCTGCCTTTATTTTGTTTAACAATCAATTAATGTCATTACATTAGAATTTATCCATTAATCAATATTTTGTTTAAAAAAAAAAATACATTTCAACTCATGTTTTTTTTACTCTTTGTTTTTCAGTTACAAATGGAACAAATATTCAATTTGACTCTGCCTACACAATGCAGACTAGACGAGACGAGACGAGACTTGTCAATTGGAAAACTTGACTTATGAGCATAATATGTCCAAATAGTGAAATGTCTAAATTCATTTGTCTTAATATTAATGACAAAAACATATTGTGGCTTTATAGAAAAATAAATTAGTTTTTTAAGAAAAAGAAAAAAAATGTTGTGTGTTGTGTAAGCTTACATTTGTGATTTACAACATAAATAATGAACTAAAATAAATATAGCCAAAAAAAAAATAATTAAAAAATGGCAAACATATTTTTAAATAAATTGCTTAAATTGCTTAAAATGCTTTGATATCCGATAATTTTTTTCAAGAAACTATAATTAACACAAAAATATTTATATCATTCAACAATACGTGTTAATAAATTTATTGTATAATCAATGCTCAACTGCTGCGCGTTTAACAATTTTTTATTTCTGACCTTCCTGTAGAATTTAAAGAAAGAATCGAAGTCGTTTCAAATTGTTGTTTTAAAATATGCAAAAACAGATGGAATGTATTATTACACATAAAATTAAAAATGCTCGAGAGCTTAAAAATTATGACAGCAGTATTTTACTGCACATGAAGTTTTTTTTTTCATTTGCGACACAAACGTTTCGTATTAATGGAATGAATTGAAAAAAACTAGAAAACTAATTTTTTTTTTTTAAATATATATATTTTCGTTGATAGACAGAAAAGTGTGAACGGGTAAATTTCTACTGCTCTACTAGAACTGTATGTTGTGGTATGTTACTTAATCGTTAAACTGATTGTGATCGAAGTTAGAACTTTTTTCAGCATTTTGTATCAGAAGACAACAAATGCTTGATCGAAGCATACTTTTAGGAATTATAAAAAATTGTAAAGTAAATCACTTTAATTAACTACGTTAGTTAAGCGTACTAAATTCCCAGTTAAATAATAAGTATGTACCGCTAGGTAAAAAAGTATCGATAGCCATTTCGTTACCTATTACAAAACTCTTCAGAAAACTTCTGACAAACTTTTGGATCAACTAATGATTTTTGCCCAAACACTATGAGTAAAAATAAAATAATAAAATCAATTACTAAGAGCAAAAATGGATGTTTAAACAAAACACCAATAAGATTTTGACAAGATTCTTACAACACATAGAAGTATTTGAAATATTTTTCTTAATTATTTAAACCGTAATAACCAACAAGCTATGAAAGAAGATAACAAGGAGGATGGATGACACTCCACGAAGCCGCAGTTAGCAGATTTATTAATAAGAGAACTGGCACACCATCTCTTTCTTTGTATTTCTCCGTCTTTATTACTCGTCCTTATACACTCTTTTTATACCCTTCTGAGTTCTTATGCATAGCGAAGTCAATTGAGCGTTGTCCGTCTGTCCGTCCGTATTAGTGTTGAAATCAAATTTGCTAAGGCACTAGATGAGCTAGAGAAAATTTAAATACGCCAATAGATCAAACAAAGGGTCAAACGAGCTGCTACTTGAAATCACCAAGATTGGTCCACGTCCTTCGGTGCAGCGGCCAAAACACTACACCTTTCTCTAATTTTTCCATATCATTTGGGAAATGAAGTAATTCCAGTAAAAAAAAAAAAAAAAAAAAAAAAAAGGCAATAGAGAACTAAAAATTAAAAAAAAAAAATCTCAAATGAAAAAGTTGGCGCTTGCCCATATTTTCTGCATAATGGGCTTCTAAACTTTTCATAGAAAAGTGCCATTTTGCACCATATTTTTTTAAGATATCAATATGAGTATAATTTAAAAGCGGATAAAAAGGAAGGTATATAAGCTGCGGCATAACCGAATATAGCACTCTTAATTGTTAAAAATAAATTTAAACATTAGTATGAATAAGAATTTATTTCTCTTTGAAAGTTTGGGATTTTCCAGGAAAAATTTAATTTTTTAAAATAATGATTCTTCTCGAAGAAATTTTTATTGTCTTTCCTTGAAGATGAAACGTTTTTTCTTGGAAAGAGGCAAATTTATGTTCAACAAAAATGTAATTTTTTCTGATTAAATATTTTTTTAAAGAAAAATTTTTTTTTTTTTAGAAAAAACAAATATTAAAAAATTTTTTTTCTAATTAAGAAAAAACAAGAAAAATGTGCAGTAGCAGAATGTAATACCGAATTTTCTTTATTGCTACATTTTTTATTTATCTTTTCATGCCTATGTCAGCCTGTGTACGTTGTGAAGATCAAATATTTAACCAACCAGTTTAGGAAATTAAAATATAAGGAATTAATTAAAATCAATAACTATAAAGTTGGTTTTACGAACTCCACATACAACTTAAAGCCTCTCTTTTGTTGGGATTTTTATTAAATTCACATATAGTTTTTCTGTTTTTTTCGCAACGAATAGGTGGATTTCATTTCATTTCTCTTAAAAAAAAAAAAACAGATCACAGAGACAAACTAATAAAATTGTTTGGACACTTTAAAAAAAAATCAGTTTTTTGCCGAATGACAAAATAGAACTTAACTCAAGTTCTTAGCAATTTTCGGTTTTAATAAAATCTAGTCGTTAGACATTTTTAATGACGTAAATTATTTTTTTTTTAATTAAAGACACGGGAATATTTTTTAAATTATAAAATTTTCATAAAAATCTTTGTGCTATTTTTTAAATTATCCCGATTAAATTAATTCCCGATATTGATTACTGAGGGTCAAAGCGCGTGCTTGATTTTTGTCTTTGCTTAATTGTTTTTAAACAGCAGTACAAACCTCCCGAGAGGCAAAAGGCAATTATTGTGTGAAGCCATGGCAGATAATTTAGTGGAGACGTCCAATTTAATATAAGAGCAACAGATAATTGTCAAGAAGCCCTTTATAATAAAAAGTAATAGCAAAAGCGGTTAGCGCGGGGAAGTGTAACAGCATAACAACAGTGTATGGCAGACGTGTGTTGTGGCTACTGGATTAAAGGAGATGACTGGCTTGGATAAAAGGAGTAGTGGAGATGTCTGTGGATGGTTAAGGTTACTAAACAAGGCATCGAGTAGTTCATGTCTCGCCGGAGTAACACAGTAGTGTAGCGTGGATGGCTGCGTTTGTGGTGATAACGCATGTTTAGTAAATACGAGACCAAGGGTTCACAAGATCAGTAGGATCGAGATGTAGAGCCAGATAAAGCCATAAAGTTCGAAGACAGAATTTAGCCACAGTGGTATTTGCAATCGAAAGAATCCATACGTTTGTTCTAAAAGTGAAAAACGTAACATTATTTTTTATTTTAATGAAGAAATTTTATTCGAATGATCACTCTGATGTCATCGTGGCTTGTATAGATAAAATGTACAAATCATTAAATTTAATTTTTACTACCTGATAATGCTTGCATGCAGTTGTATACATCCAATTAGTTTTTCCTTAAAATAAATGTGAAAAAAGATATTTTAATGTTTTTAATTTTATAATTATTTAATTTTAAACTGTGATTGAAAATTAGTTACAAATTTATACATGGCGCTATTAATAGCGTTTTTAGCAAGAAAAATATTTATATACAATTAAGGACATTAATATTATTGTTTCAAAAAATAAATATACTCGTAAACATTCATTGTAACGGCTTTATTGTGCAGAGTAAAACGGAAATTAAACGAAATCATACAAATGTAAACATATTTACATATGTATACATAAACATTGTGTTTGTACTTATGTGTTAGTTATTTATGGCCTAAAGTTATGTTGCAGCATTAAAACTTGCAGTAGTCATCGAAGCATTAAAAATAATTTTATAAATTTATTTTTTAATAACGCATAACAAACACGTTAATAAAACTTGTTTTATAATTTTTAACAATGCAACAAATTTAAATAGAAAAAAAATGTTGTGGATGCCAACATCTAAAACTTACAAAATATAGATATGAAATATTAAATATACAGAAAAGTGCACAAATTTACACATTCTGCAGAGCCCCTGCGCGTACAAACCAACAACAAACAAAATGAGTTCAAACATTAAGGCAGCCATGCGAGTAACCGACTACTGAATACAGTTATTTATTGTTTGGTTTCTTTTTGTTTTTTGTTTTTATACCCTTCACCTCAAAAAGTGGAAAAAGGGTAAATCTAAGTTTCTCATTCCGTTTGTAATTTCTACACATTTCGAACCTATAAAGTATATATCGCTCATGTACTTCTAGAACGTCATAACTCCAAAAAGATCATTTCGAGATAATCGTAGTTAAGTTTTTTATTCGCTCTCACCATCGAGAAAAATATCAGAGTGCTTAAGTTTCCACTACAATTAGTAAAATGATCCATCAATAAAAAAATCCATTTAAGAAATTTTTCATCAATTATACATTGAAGGAGAAGTCTTGGACAAACTATGTGGTACGTTCGAATTATGACATTATTGCTGTAAAAGTATATCCAATACTGTGTCATAAACTAAAATGTGTCGTTATTTTTGAAATAAAATTTTTCATCAAAAATATATATACAGTCACAAAACGAAATGTGACAGTGGTTAAGAAAGCGATATGATCTTTACGTTATGAAGTTTACTCCACAACTCAAAGGTGTCATTCTTATTGGCAAACAAAGTTTCCCAACATGAAATGAAATAACGACTTAAGAGAAAACGTGGAGAGTACAAAAGACATAAAGATGAAACTAATACACAATATAAAGCATGAAATGGCAAACAATTCTGTAAGATTAACTCCAAAATTTTAAATTTTGAGTTATGACGTTCTAGAAGTAAATGAGCGATATATTCTAAGTTCTTATGCATATCGCAAATCTATTAAGCATTGTCCTTCTGTCCGTCTATCCGTCCGTGTTCAGGTTGATATCAACTTTGCCCAGGCACTAGATGCGCTAAAGAAAATTTAAATACGGCAATCATTAGTTACGGGGCCCTGAAATTTAAAAATTTTTTAAATATCAATATGGGTATCATTTAAAAGCTTTTGTAGAGATATTTCCGGAAATACTAAACTTTTTCAAAAATGCTTAACCTATTTAGAGCCGATGACATTTTTATTTAAAATTATATTAAGAACTTATTTTTTTCTTCTGTCACCCTAATAAGTGGTGAAGGGTATATAAGATTCAGCATAGCCCAATATAATACTCTTACTTGTTTTTAATTAAAACCGGCAACATTCGTACATTTATATATGCATAAGCGTATGTGTCCTTTATATAGAAAAATTGCAGAATTGTACAATAAAACAGAATAATTTGCTTTTTTATATTAAAACGAAAAATTATCATTTATGAAATGTCACTAGTTGTTGATTTCAATGGTTTTTGAAGACAAAAAAATATATATATATATATATTATTATCAACTAATTAGGATATTTCTAATAATTAAAATTTATATTTAGCTTTAACTGGAAACAGTTTTTTTACGTATCAAAAGTTTTATTTTTTTCAGATTTTCGTTAACTCAGTTATATTTTAATTGAAAAATAATGTATTTATATGTATTTCCATTGTTGCTTAAGTAGGCTTAAGCTAGCTTATGCACGTTATAGTTGGGCTTAAGGATAGTTGATATTATAACACTTAGATGTTTTAATATTAATGGCTTTTAAGGTGATTTAGGATTTAAAGCTACAAATTTAAATAGTTTTAAGAATTTGTGCTCAAGCGATTGGTATAAATTTATCTATTGTTAATAATTAAGCATAATGAAATTTGTAATACTCCACCCAAAGGAAATTACGAAGTTTATTAAAGATGTTTTAATGTGTAAAAGAAAAATGTATTTTTTATGACCTCAACTCCTTACGGTGTTGTAATTTTTCATTTCATATTGGTCAAAAGATCCCTGACTGTATCTGCTGGCCTTGTTTATTTTTTTTTATTATTATTAATTTTTTTTTTGCAAACTTTAACCCAATTTAATGCATGTGACCTCTTGCACTCGCCAACACAATAAAACACAATTATTGTTCTTTTTCTCCCTTTTCCGTTATTACTACATGGTATCACTAAAACTTTTTGCCTTTGTTTTTGAACTTTATTTTTAAAAAGTTTTTTTTTTCTTTTATCTGAACTCTCTCTACGAAAAAGTATTTATTTGTATTTTATTTCTTCTTTTTCATTTTTGTGTTTATCTCTTTTAGTTGTTCTTATTTTTTGCTAGAATATTTTTTATTTAAAAAATTTATTTTTTTTATTGTGCGCTTCCGAAACACCCTCAACATGATGTTTATACATGTTTTTCGTTTTTATCTCTTAATGTTTTGTATGTATTTGGTTTCTGGTTTCGTACTTTTTTTTCAACTTTTGTAATTGTTTTTTTTTTTGTCCAGTTGTTATTCCTTTTCCGTTACTTTTGTTTAGTTGCGTTTAGATTTTATTGCGTAGCGATCTAAGAGAAAGTTTAGTTAAAAACACTTGGTTTGTGTGGGCAAACTGTATGAGTGTTTAATTTAGTTTACAAAATTTTAGATTTTATTTTGTAAAATTAGGTTTTTAAGATCTTGATATAGGTAGTTCCCTTAGAAACAGTTCTCGACGTGCCCTTAGTGGTAAAAGTTTTATGGTTGTATACCAAATTTAATTTGTCACCACGCAATGGTTTTTTCATACAACTCTCTTAAATGGATTGTGTCTTACTCGTATTAAGTACGTCAAAAACAAAGTGTCCGTTTTACAAACATCACATCGAAATCCGTAGATGTTTCTGTTTACTTTTTTTTTATTAATAATTTTTCCAATGTGAATTAATTCTTCAACGTTTTAATGTGTGCGCACGATGTAAAAACTTTCCTAAGTTTTAAACAATATACTGATCATAGTCGTCTACTTCAACAAGACCTGCCCTCATTTCAGTCATGGTGTAATTTTAATTTAATGGAGTTGAACTTGAAAAAATGTCAATACATGTCTTTCTATAGAGGAAAACACATAAATGTAAATTCTTTTTTAAGTAACTATCACCTAGAAAATGTTATCAGAATATTAGATATTGAAGTTTTGTGGGCCACTAAGTTGAACTTTGTTAAGCATATTTTCATAACTGCAAATGAAACACAATTGCCGTATTCACAAGCTCTGCTAAGGTGTAGGTAGTATTGCATACTACCTTTTGTTTACTTCTTTGTGAACAACCATTGTATCAGTGTGCCATTGTACATTGTACTTCATACGTCAAAAAGTAAATAAGAAGAAGAAAAGTGCTATTCATCATTTGTTATTTAGAAGCCAAATGGGGGAGAAAACAGAAAAAAGTAAATTAATAAATTTTTTGTGTGAGGATGAAATTCAAGACATTTTTAGGATGAACCTAATATACTTGCTCTCCAGTCGCAGAATTATACATTTAGGGCTACCAAAATCATCATTATGGCATAATCGGGTTTTAAGATATTTTGATTAAAACAGATTTCTTCATATAATACGACTACGGCTAGAGGAATTTGCTTATATATTCAACCCTTTAAAAAATGACGATGTTTTTCACACAATTGGCGAAAGGCTCCAACTACGCATTGACTTGCAGCTTAAAATTGTACTTTACTGCTTGGGATCTTCAGGAAATGGTGCTTGTGTTCGTAAGGTAGTATCACTTTTTGGTATATGTGATGGCGGTACCATACAAAATATTAGAAATCGAGTCATTAAAGCAATATTAAATCCTAAAGAACAGTTTTTATATTGGTAACTTTCAACTTCAACTTTCTAAAAAATCAGTCAAATCAATAAATTAAATAAATAAAACTAATAAAAATATCTTTTAATTCAAATTAATTTAATATAATTCACACATGAACACAAAAATAATAATTCATTTAAACAAATACAACGTTTGAAAAACATATGAAAAAAAGTGCTAAGTGTTGTATCGAATGTTTGCATGAAAATTACCAACAACACAGCTAGCACCGTTGTATTTTGTTAGCACTTAGCACGTACTAGGGGGCTTGTGAATAGGGCAAATATATTCTGGATTTTATCAAACGATGGTCAAAAGAATTTAAAGATCCATACGTTACAAAGCTACTTTATGTATCCCATATGAGACCTGTTATTGAATATGCATCGGTAGTTTAGGATCCTGCGTATATGATTCATGGGATCTGTACAAACATTTTTTTTATTATTTTGCATTCGTGGTCTACAGTGAAACCCATTATGATCTTCCACCTTACACTTGTCTCCTTTTTTTATTATTATGCATTCGTGGTCTACAGTGGAACCCATTAGATCTTCCACCTTACACTAGTCGCATAGCTCTAATAAAACTTTCAACTCTTAAAAGCCGACGAGCTATGTTGAACGTGACGTTTATTAAAACATAATCAATTGCGATATTTGTTTGGATTTTCTGCTTGAAAATATTTTACTTAATGTTCCTCATCGCTCATCTCATCACTTTAAATTGCCTTCTCCTTAATACTGCAGATCGAACTACGCAAATGCTGGTGCATTTAGAATGATGTGTATTCAGTTTATTAGCTGTTAAAATATTAAAGATTTCTCAATAGATGCAAATATTTTTAAACGATCATTTCTTAAAAAAGAATTCTCTACCTCATCTAGTGCCTTAGCCAAGTTGATTTTAATACGAACACGGGCGGACTGACAGACATCGCTAAATCGATTTCGCTATGCATTAAGCTCTGTAGAGACGGTTGTCATGTCTTACAATATTGTCACACCTAACAACGTACTGATAATGATAAGGCAAAGAAAAATTGTAAATTGTTTACACGATTGCAAGGCATTTGTCAGAAAACTGACAATTTCATTGTAAGACAATTATTTGACAATAAATTTATTTGACAACATTGTCAGACAACAAATTGCTAGTTCACACGGTATTACGAATTGCCAAGTGTCAGAAATAAAAAATTCAAAAGACAATTTTTTTTTTATTCTTTTTTAATGTTAATTATTATAAAATGTACAAATTAATATTATAAATCTTTATCAAATCAAGTAGATATTAATCTAAACGAAGAAACTGCAACGATTTTAACATCTTACGTTTTTAGCGAGGATCAAAAGGAATAATTCTTGCAAAAAAAAACCGACTTTAAAACAGATTTTAGCTATTTGTCTAAAGACGTTCAAAAGTTTGGCAACATACATTAACTATTTGCACACCACTTAATTTTTAGTTTTAATTATTTATATTTCTTAATATACCATACAAATTAGTGGATATTTTATCTAATTTTCAAGTTCTTAATTTATAAATTCAAATTGTATATTTGCTCTTTTAGCTGACTTAGCAACACAAGTTCCCTGTAAATTTCAGTTGTCTGTTTATAACCGTTCAAAGGTTTGGTCACACACCAAATTACATGAATTATTGGAATACCCTTACATTTCTAAATCCAAATTTTATTCTTACAATTATAGAGGACTTGGCCATACATGTTCTTTGTAAATATCAATCGTTTTTTTACAACCACCAAATATGTATGTACATAAAATTAAATGATCTCTTTATTGAATATTTATACTTGTTATTACAATGGTCATATTTATCTACATTCTGTTCAATTTTCAAGCGTTTGCTTATGACGGTTCAAAAGATGGGACCATGTAAGTCAATTTACATGAAAAATTTCGGTCACTACAATACTTGTTCCGTATTACAAATTCAACTATTCGAGCTTTGTTCCTGAAAAACTATATGCCATTTTCATAGTGCTTGAAAACAGGAAAGTTTTTTTCCACCAACAAAATCATCCCGTGAAATACCGTCGCTGTCCATTTTTTAACATTCTTTTTTCTGCTTTCATTTTATTTTAATTTTTTTAAAGCACTTTTTACCTCTTTTCATTTACTTTTATCTGAAAATGATATCGTTGTCAGATGTTTAAAATTGCCAACATATTACAATTTATTTTATACTGACAATGCCTGACAATATTCTGACAATGCAAATAAAAGCCTTTACACAATTGTAAGATATCTAACAATATTATTGTCAGGTAGAAGTCTGACAATTTTCTGACAATGTCAGACAACAATTGTGAGTTCACATGTTGTTAGGTGTTATCAGAATATATATAGATGCCTTATAAGATTGGAGATGGATATTGTAAAAATTAAAAATGGAATGACAATTTTATACATATTTTATTTTTCACCTGTGGTTAAGAGCGTAAAAAAAGGGTTATTTATAAAAAGAATTACTTGCCACTTGATGTATAAATAAAAAAAAATTGGAGATGGTAGTCGTAAATTCTATTTTTGGAAATTTATTTGGGTATTTACTATAAAAACTTTTAAAATGGTTCTTAAGGCAATCACCAATCATTAAGCATTTGAAATGTTATCTCTTATAATAGAATGCAATTCGATAATTCTTTAAAGATTTTTCATTGTTATTACGAATTCAAAACTACAAATGCCATACGTTAATCAGTTAGGAACAAAGCAATTTTATTTTTATTTTAAATCCGCTTAAAAATTTGGTACTTAAACATTTTTCATGTTATAAAGGGTGTTTTTATTATTTATTTAAGAATGATAGAACTTGAAATTATAAAAAGTAACACCAAAGATTAAATTTCGATGAAAATTTTTTTCTTTTTATTTTCAGTAAACTCTGTGATTTTTATAGTCCACATGATCGTCCGCTTGAACAGGCGATTCGTTGAACTGTTAATAGGTTTCTTACCACATAATCTCTAGAGGATGCAATAACACCAACACGTCAAACAAATGCGTATACTAATGAGAACATCGGTGCTGTAAACGAAAGTGTGAAAGATCCGAATTTATCGATTCGTCGTCGTTTGTAGGAATTGGGGCTCTGTCCGTCCACTACTTGAAAAATTTTGATTAAAGATCTTAGCCTACACTCGTATAAGTACCAGCTAGTGCAGGAATTAAAGCCAAGAGACCATTATATGCGTCGTTCTTTCGCTCTAGTGCCCAGAGCAGTTTTATCGCCAAATTATGTTCAGCGATGAGGCTCATTTTTGGATAACGGGTTTGTAAAATAAGCAAAATTTCTGCATATGGAGTGAGACCAATCCATAACATGTTCTAGAGACTCCATAGCATCCAGAAAAATGCACCGTTTGGTGTGGTTTACATATGGTGATATCATCGGACCTTATTTCTTTACGTTCAGTGGTGATCGTTACCTCATTATGTCCATGTTATTCGTGACATATGGCCAGAATGCGCTTCGTTATAAGCAGTCGCGGTGGCCATACGCCCGAAATCATTTATAAATGTTACTGCCATGTTCTGATTTTTCGTGTAAGTAAATTCTTCAATAAAGTTTTAGTTTAATTTTATTTTTTTTTAAATTATTATTATTTTATTTGAAATTCTATCAGGCTTAAAAATACACCCACTATATGCGATTTTTTTCTAATAAATTATATTGTGTTGCCATCCAATTCTTAGCAATGTATAGTTTTATAACATCTCTAACAAATCGAGTTAATATAAAATTATAAATGCAATTAGTAAAAACAAATGCAGCAGAAGATCTTCTTTTGCATGTCTTTTTTTGCTGGGTAATAATAACAAAAAGAAGTTTAATCCCACGAGTAAGTGGGTTTTATGTATTTTATAATTTCAGATAAAGTTAAGGTAGTTCGGAAATTGATTTTCTTAAATCTCGGATGAAACGAAGAATGAATGTTTTATAGTCTTAAACTGGTTCAAAATATTTCTTTTATTTTTTTTTTACAAGCAGAAGACTTTTAATTTTTTTGTCTTTTTAATAAAAAAAAAAGGAATAACTTTTTTAAATTAGCGATATTTTTTTCAACAAATTTGAGTAATCAAGATGGCTATAAAGCACCGACTTCTGCTTCACAGCTATACCAATGCCCGATCGAAGAATTTTAGTCACTGAGTTTATTAATTCCATGGTTGCGTAACTGATTAACAACAATAACCATTTGTTAAAATTTTTGAGGCTCAAACAAGCTTTCTAGAATAAAGCATATAGAGAATAACTGGATGAAGTTGAAAAAATTATGTTGTTAAGTATTCTTTTAAAAAAATTTGTGAGAAATGTTCGTTTAAAATAGTGGTGTTTAAATATAGCTCTTTTGTTATTAGACACGTAAGTTTTTTTTTACCAATCTCTATTTTAAAGAAAACTGTTTGTGACTTTTTTAAATATTTCGATAAAGGTTTCCTCATAAGCTAGCTTAAGCAACCGGCGAAATACGTATGGATACCTGCTTTACCAGCCAACAAATAAATAGCATTTTTATTTGCAAATTAGAAAAATTTCTACACTTATTTTCCAACAAAAAAGATGTTATTTAAGCTTTTTCAGGAAGCCTGATTGCATATTATCTTCAATTAATAAAAGAAAAAAAAAACAGCAAAATATTACAAAAACTTTTTATTGAATTAAAAGCTTAAATAATTGGCAATAACTGTGGGTGTGCGCCCCTGTGTGATGGCAAATATTTATTAGTAACCAACTGTGTACTACAAATCCACTTGAATGTGAAGCACAGAAAAGAAAACTATTTACAACAAGAAAATAAACAAGTGCAGCAACATTTACAGAAAATTTTCCAACTTCTTTTAAGTCATCTTTACTATCAGCCACTAATACAAGCAAGAAGGGAATATAATTCTTTTACCACACCAGAATATAGAAGCCACTCACGATGGCGTACAGTAAACAAGAAAACAACATTTTAGATAATTTACAATTGTTAAAAGAAAACATGACCAATATGGGAACATCACAGCATGTCAGTAACCAAGTGGAAAGAATACAAAAGATTTATTAACATTAGATAAAAGCTATTGGCTTTTTGATGCATAAGTGTGGGTTTTATGTTGTTTTGTTTTCATTTATTTTCATTTTTTTGTTATAATTTCCGCAACGAATAAAGCAAAATTAACAATGAAAAATTTTGCTAAATAAATTAAATAAATGAAAACGCAATAAATTGTATTTGTTTTAGTTAAACTGATGGATAATTTTTGTAGCACAACGTTCCAACACAAAAAGGAAAAAAGAATATTTAATTAAAAGATAAAGATTACAAAAAAATCAAACATCCTTGAAAAATTAAATTGACAGATGAATTCAATTGTTGCTGTTCTATCATTGACTTTAAAAGATGTTAATTTTTTTTTATAAAATTTATAAGGGGCTTTAATGTTAGAAATTTGAATAAGCTTTTGTTCTGTTCTGCCCTACATTTGTGAATAATTCTTGAGCCGTAAAAAGAAAAAGTAAAAAAAAAATTATACCAAATAATCAATCACGTTAATGTCTGGAACAAATAATTTCACATGCTGCAATAGCAATTAGTTTTGATATTGAAATGAAATAATAATTTTAGCAAAAAAAAAAAAAAAAAAAAAAAACGATTTCATCTGTCTATCTATAAAGGCTTAAAAGTATGGCTTCATACATTAAGTTACATTAACTATTGGGTGGGACCCCCTTATATTCCATCACCAAACTTTATACTTATTATTGCAGGCTTAGCACTACAGATTCTTGTTATTTTCAACCTCCTGTCGACAACTGTTCAAGAGTTTGGCATTATACATCAAATAACAGCAACTATTGGGGCACTCTTTTATTTCTAATTTTAAATTTTATACTGGCTGTTGCAGTAGCAACACTGAGTGCTGCCAAGTGCAATCTGACATTTCCATTGGAAAGTTTGTCATTTTTAAGCATAATCGTACTCAAAACGTTTCGACGTACGACCATTATTTGTGTTGTTTACAGTGACTTGAAAAAATTAATATAGAAAAAAATGGAATTAAATCGTGAACATTTTCGTGCCATCATTTTTCACAACTTTCGACGTGGATTATCACGACAGGAGTGCATTGATGAATTTAAATCTTTGAATGGAGGTGAAGCACCATCCTAAAGCACTGTGAAAAATTGGTATAATGAATTTAATCGTGGCTGAAGCTCGCTCGAAGACGAATTCCGTAAAGGTCGTCCAAAAACGGCTGTTGTGCCAGAGAACATTGATGCCGTGCGTGAACTCATAATGCAAGATCGACATGCGACATACCGAGAGATAGAGACATCCTTGGACATATCTTCCACAACATACATTCGATACCGCATGAACACCTGGCCGTAAAAAAGGTTTGTTCTCGTTGGATCCCGCACAATTTGAAAGTCGCACAAAAAAAGGCTCGTGTGGTTTGGTGCAAAGAAATGTTACAAAAATACGATTGCGGTGCTTCAAAAGACGTTTATAAGATCGTCACAGGTGACGAATCATGAATCTTTGCGTATGAGCCCGAAACGAAACAACAATCGACCGTGTGGGTCTTCAAAGACGAGCAAAATCCAACGAAAGTTTTTCGTGGAAGAAGCACTTCGAAGCAAATGGTCGTCTGTTTCTTCGGCAAAACTGGTCATGTGGTGACTGTTCCGCTTGAGCAACGTAGGACGGTCACTTCTGAGTGGTACACTACAATTTGTTTGCCTGAAGTCATCGGAGAAATTCGAAAAACCAACAAGAGAAGACGAATCGTTGTTCACCATGACAATGCGAGCTCTCACACATCGGCTCAAACCAGAGCGTTTTTGACCGGCCAAAACGTCGAATTAATGGGTCATCCGCTGTACAGCCCTGACTTGGCACCTAATGACTTCTTCTTATTTCCGCACATCAAGCAAAATGCGTGGCCAACGATTTTCGTCGCCAGAAGAAGCTGTTGAAGTGTTCAAAAACCATGTTTTAGAGGTGTCTCAATCGGAGTGGAAAAAGTGCTTCGACAACTGGTTTGAGGGCATGCAAAAGTGTATAAATCATGCTGGAGAATACTTTGAAAAACAATAAAACAATTTTTGATTAAAAATATTCGCATTTTTACCTTTGTGAATAAAAATTAACGGTTAATAAAACAAAAAGTGTTTAATAACTTATTCACACGTTAAGCTCAAAATAAGAAATTTTTGTCAATAAGACTTCTAGTATAGTCTTTAAAGAAGAAAAGAATATTTTATTCTTAGTTTTCCTTAATATTAGCATACTGAAGTATTTATGGTGAATAGGCCCACAATCTTATCATATCGTTATAATTCCCTCTTGCTCTATTTAATTTATTAAAGTGGTAACATATTAATTTTGCTGAGGTTTTTGGTCTTCCCGTTTTTCCAAAAACAACAAATGCTTTTTTTGTAAGGTTCATCTTTTTCAAGGCAGTTGTTTTCTGTTTAATATTTCCTCCTCTAGAGATTTAGTTGAGACAAAGTCTTCCATTTTTATTTCCTATAAAACGAAAAATAAAGCTGTTTTTTCGGCAAGCCTTTATTGGTGTTTTTTTTTAATGATATCTCAACAACTGCAAAATATCTGTCGTTTGGAAGAAATGATTAAAAATTGTTTTAATTAAACCTATTAGGAGTGGACATATTCCACTTTCATATGAAATATTTAGTCTATGGAATTGTACGGCGAAACTGTCAAGAAAGAACTCTATTGCAATTGCGATGGCAACTGTGGAGAGAAGAAGTTTATAGCTTATTAAAACAACCGTTACCTTAGTTTTTTTTTTATTAAGTGGACTTATACCACTTTCATAAAAACCAGCTCTTATAATATATGGGGTCGGAGATGGATATTGTAGAAATTATAAACGGAATGTGACCAAACAAAAAAAATTTGTGAGAGTAGGTAAAAGTTTTCTCGCAGAAAGCGAATAAAAGATTTTGCGCTGTCCGACTAAGAAAACAGATTGACTGTACAAATAGTAGTTAGACCGGTTAACCATATTTTCGCAGAATATTTTGGTTAAATGATGGTATTCTAGTCAAAAGTAGTTTAGGTTATTTCAGAGAACACCTATTGTCACAGCAAATAATAGAAAATTAAAAATTATATTTAAATAAGGCCACATGTTTCACGACGACATCGAATCTTTTTTGTACAGCCAATACTTGTTTTAAATTATTGTTAGTTGTAGTATTCATTAATAATTTTAGCTAATTTTACGTTGTGCTGTGTTAATATTTTGAATGCTTGCGCCGTTACAGTCATTTCTTATTAATTACACAATTAATAATTTATTTTTACAGCTCTTCAAAACACCAAACTTGTAACCGCAGATATGATATAAATGAAAAGTTCGATTCATTTACAATCTATTGATTTTGCAGTTTAAGCTAAAGATAAATGGGCACAAATCATCTAAGAAAAAAAAAAAAAAAAAATAATGCCGAAATGACTACGCAAAAAGGGAAAAAACAAAATCTATTAATTTTAACGGCAAAGACTCAGCGATGTTTTTATGGACGCCTACCATTCATTTTCATATTTCGTGCGTACATAAATATATTTATATGTTTGTACAAGTCCTTGTTTTATTTTTTACAACGTAAAAACCTCTGAGTATCCAAAGGTGCTCGTAAAAATTTAAGCTTCATCAAAAAAAAAAAAAAAAAAAAAAACACAACAACAAAACTGTCTAAAACCAAAATGCGTCTGAGAAATTTAAAAAGAATTTATTGCTGATTTTTTTTTTTTCTCCCTTAGATCGTTTTTTAAGTGCGGACAATATGTTTAACGAGCAGCATAAAAATTAACATAAAAAACAAATAAATTTGTAAATTTATTGCCTATTTGAATATATTGTTGGAAAATAAATTCACCTACACACTTCTTTTGCTCATTTTATTTTATTTTTTCGTAATTTGGTTTTTGGTCCTTCATTTCGTTTAAGTTATTTATGCAAATTTTGTAAATTTTTTCCCTTTTCTTGTGTAAATTGTAATTATAAATTCATAGAATTATTTATTTTTGTTAAAAAAAAAAAAACGGACGTTGAAAATAAATATTTTGCAAATTTATTATTTGAATATAATTCTTTTCATTAAAACTGAAAACTTATGTTTGTCTGCAATATTTGTGGTAGGTATGAAAATTTTTAGAGTTAAAATACACAAAAAATTTTATATTATTTAAAAATATATATATATATAAAAAAATAACCACTAAAAGCTTTTTAAGTGATATTGTTAAATACCAAAATAATTTTCTAAATAAAAAATATTGTATTAACGAATTCATGCCTAGTAAAAAGATTAAAAAAATAATAATAATAATAAATAATAAATAATTTGTTTCCTAGTATCTATTCATATTTTACTAGTTGCTTTAAGCAGTTCACTAGAAGGCCATTACCCTGATAATAAATAATTTTAATGTTGCTTAAATTATAGGCCTTCTCGTAAATGCATCACTGCACTGCTTGTGATGGACAGTACGTTCCTAAATAGAGAAAGTGGCATCACCGAAAATGTCATCTGTTCATAAATGCATCACTAAAGTATATTATGCGCAAATAAAAGCAAGAAACAAATCAATAAAATGGCTGATGTAATGAACGTGTGGGTATAAATTTTGAAAAGTTTTTTTTATTTATTTCTTTTTGTTTAATATTTTTTATTTTTATTATTTTTACACAAATTTTATCATTTTTTATGTCATGTAGTTTACAAAACCAGTTTATTATTAATTTTTCCATTTTCACAGTTTTTCTTCGTTCATAAATGCAAACTAAAATAAGCAAATCCAAGCATACGCAACAGCAGTTATGCATCGCAGTGATGTATTTATGAACAGGCACTATGTTTACAAATATTTGACTTAATTTTTATAGCAAATAGGAATTATCAGTTACTAGCAGCATGTGGCAACACCAACCAATCTAAAGGCCGGGGCACATAGAATCCCTCAAACGTTATACTTTAAAGCATTCAACTGAAAACAAAATAACGATGGTTGAGGTTGACACAACACGTAAAGAAAAAACATGGTTAATGTAACCATAATCTAAGGGCAACATATTGTGGTATGTATTTTTTGGTTGTAAACAAATCATAGTATTGTTCCACTTAATAATCATTAAGCTGGTCTTCCAGCCATATTGTTGTCTAGCATAACACTAACATGGTAAAATCTAAAAATAATTATGTTAAAATATAAACGTTGAATGGTTAAATTAAAACATCATAATATGGTTGAAAATGTCATGTTGTAGAATGGAATTATAATATAGTCTCGTAAGTACAAATATTTCCTAATATAAAAGACTTAGTTGTTCATTGTTAAATTTGTTATTGATTTGTCACTAACGTTATTGAAACAAATTAATTCTACAAAAAGGCAATTATTTAAATAGAAAATTGTTTCACAATTGTGCTTACAACACAAAAATAATTTTTATATGCTTACAAACATACATATACGTACATATATTTCAACTATTTTTGAAATGTTTGCTTCCCTTTTTATTTGTTTTCATATATTGTATATTATTTTTAATTGTTTATTTTGTATATAATTTTTTTCTAAACAACTACAACTTTAAGCTAACAAAAAATTGCTAAACTGATAAAAGAGCATTTTGTCAAGACCTAGAACAAAATATTATAAAGCGCAAACAAGATTTTATTTGCTTTTAAGCATACTCTGAACAACAAAAATATATCATGGTTAAATATATTATATTATTTTTAATAACTTTAATAAAACTTTAATAAAACTTTAATTGTGGTTTAATTTTTTTTTCGTTGAACCAACCATGTTGTATTTTGTATGCACAGTAAACATTTAATGGTTAAATATCAACAAAAACGTGTTTACTGTGAGTAAAGTATTGTCGACAACAACAATAATTTGTTCTCTGCAACTTAACAACATTCCAAAGAACATATTATGGTTATTGTAACCATATCACAACCATGATTTTTCTTTGCGTGAATAAGTACTTTGTTGATGGATAAAAAAAAAATTTTTAAAACACAGCAAGAGCAAAAACAAAACAAGCAGAAGCAGAAGCATCTGATATCTCTCAAAGTATTCAACGTACGTCAAAAGTTAAAACTTGCTCAACTTTTGTACTTTACGTTGACGGGGACGTATTGATTGTGGCAACACTTCTAAGAAAATATTGTTACGATTTTTCCATTTTGAATATACGCACGGATTCTTTTGATTGCAAATACCACTGTGGCTCATTATAAATTCAGTTGTCTTACTTTATTGCTTTATCTGGCTATATTTCTTGATCATATGGTCCCATATTTACTAAACATTTGTTATTATTACAAACGCCGCTATTCACGCTACATTTCTGTATTTCTCCGGCGAGACATGAACAACTCGATGCCTTGTTTAGTAACCTTAACCATCCACAGAGCACTCCACTACGCACTTTATCCAAGTCAGTCATTCCCTTTATCTTATAACACAACACACGTCTGTTATACTCTGTTGTTTTGCTGTTACTTTCTTGCGCTAACAGCTAGGGGCTCTTTCTCTTTATTATGAGGTTATAAGGGCGTCTCGACAATTATTAGTGCTACTCTAACATTAAATAAGACGTTCTCACTTTATTATCATGCAATGGATTTTTCTTTCCGGCAGTTTTGTACTGGGGATTCTCAGTTTTTAATTGCATTTTAAAAATTCTTATTTTTCGATCTATGCCTGTGCGAAGGTGGGATCGAACTCATAACCTTCTGTTTTACAGTACGCACCTCCACCAACGCAGACAATGAGATTCCTTAGATGTTGTTAGCTAATTGTGGTATTATTCTATAAACACAACAGTAGTGGAAGTAACTTATTCACCATGCTTATAAGGACAAGAACACAGGGGCTGCCAGATTTTATTTTCGTAACAATATGTATTTTATTAAATATTTAATTTTTATAAAAACTTCGTGCTATTTTTTTTATTTATTTATCCCGATTAAATTAATTATCGATATTGATTATTGAGGGTCAAAGCATTACTTGTCAGTTGAAAAAGACAAAGTATAACGTATGATGGAATCTATATGCACCGGCCTTAAGAAATTAGAATACGACGTATAACTCACAATCAATCACTATTAAGTTGGTTAAACGAAATTCACAACCAACCCATAAATTTATTTCTATTCAATAACTACATATATTAATATCTAACTGCATAACTTTATTCTTGCCTTCTGCTAACCGTTGGTTTAGAAACCAATGCATGTTATATAAATTAATTAAAAAAAAATAGTAAAAAAAAAAGAGAAGATAATTTTTATTATATAGATTTCTTTAAGTTAAAAATCTTCGAAGACAGAATGAGAAATCTTTCTGAAGTCCTATGCAAAAAGCTTAAAGTATAAATATTTATTATATTGATCTTAGTTTTTCTTATATTCCTTTTTACATTTAGTTCATTACACTTATATAACAAGTCATTCAGTTAACATTTTGAAAAGCGATAAAAAAGGAGAAAATAAAACAAAGCTGCTATTTATCTTTTATTTTCTGTCACTTTAAATTTTCAACAGCAATAAAAATTTTAAAAAAGAAATTAATAGGTGAACTAAACATCGCATGGAACCCTTTACTTATCGGATTAGTTTTTAGTAACTGCATAATAATAAAAAAAAAATGAAACGCTTTTTAATGTTGAGATTTTATGATTTTATTTTATCACAAATAGTAAAATACTTCTTCCTTATAAAGAACTGAGTGATTTATTTCTTGCCGTAAAGTAGAAGAAAAAATAATGAAACTTGATAATTGTTCTATAAACTGTTGTGTTGCTGGTATTTTTTATTTTTTTTATTTATTTTGTTTTTCAACTTTTAGACATGAACTTTAAAAGAAGCATGTGTTATCTTGAAATATTAAAACACTTTCTCATAACAGTATAGACTTTAAAAAGGCATTATTTTCATGTTAGTTTTTTGTTTGTTTATTTTTTGTTTTGTTGTTGTTGCTTTATATAATAAAAGATATTGCAAAGATTGACACATTGTAAATTTTTAACAACTTTCCAACTCGGGCATTCATCCACTTACCGTTTGTAAATAGGAAGTGAGTTACAAGAAAGAACAGAATAATTTAACTATTTATATTTTAATAGAATTAAGCCTTCTAATTATATTAACAGTTTGATAACAGACTTGCACCAGAATTTTTTCTCTGCTAAGAGGATTTTTTATTTAACTCTTAACAGTGTCTCGTCATGACTGACATTGATTGGGGGCAACAAACAGTTTTATGATTTTTTTCTTTACATTTTACACATAAAGTGAAGTGTAAAATACTCTTATAATTAAATTTTAACGAAACTTTTTCTAGCTCCTACAGCGCTCAATTTTGTGTTTAATTATTGATTGCTTTTTCTTTTAGTATTTAAGGTTTAGAACTAAGTTTATGTCATTCAGGAGCGAAAGGGTGTTAATGACACCAGGATCTTCAATGGCCTGTTTCAGTAATTAATGTGATATGATATTTTATTTAAATCTAATTTTCTATTCAGAACTTTAATTTTTTATTGTCTTTCGAGGCTTTAAGAATCGTGGGAACATATTGTTACGTTTTTGCCTTTTTACACAAACGTACGGATTCTTTTTATTGCAAATACCACTGTGGCTAAATTCTGTCTTCGAACTTTATGGCTTTCTCTGGCTATACTTTTTGATCCTACCAGTCTTGTGAACCCTTGGTCTCGTATTTACTAAACATGCGTTATCACCACAAACGCAGCCATCCACGCTACACTACTGTGTTACTCCGGCGAGACAAGAACTACTCGATGCCTTGTTTAGTAACCTTAACTATCCACAGACATCTCCACTACTCCTTTTATCTAAGCCAGTCATCTCCTTTAATCCAGTAGCCACAACACACGTCTGCCATACACTGTCGGTATGCTGTTACACTTCTCCGCGCTAACCGCTACCGTTCTTACTTTTTATTATAAAGGGCTTCTTGACAATTATCTGCTCTCTTATATTAAATTGGACGTCTCCACTTAATTATCTACCATGGCTTCACACAATAATTGCCTTTTGCCTCTCGGGAGGTTTTTAATGCTGTTTATTAGTTTTAATTGAATTATAACAATTATTATTTTTTTCGTTGCACGCATGTCCGAATGCGGTATTGAACTCGGACCTCCAGTTTTGCAGTACGCACCTCTACCAGCGCAACCATTGAGGCTGCTCAGCTTTTGTTGGCTAACTTGTGGTTTTTTTTATTCTTAAACACACCATTAGTTCAATTCGCTTATTCACTACGCTCATACGGAAACAACTACAGGGGTTACCAGATTTTATTATTCGTAACAATATGTTAAATAGATAGAATTTTTATTATAAAAATAACACAAAAAATCAAATTGTAATGAAACATTTTTTTTATACAAAAGATCACAACGTAGCATTAATATTTAGAAATGGTTTCGGGCATATGGCCACTTCGGCTGCTCAGGACGGACGCATTCTGAACGTCGGTATGTCTCGAATAAATCGAACAATGTTGGCCTTTAAAGCGTCAATTGTTACTGATTTATCAGCATAAACCAGTGACTTAACGTATTCCCACAGGAAATAATCAGGAGGTGTCAAATTGCACGACTTTGGAGGCCCTTGACAGACAACAACACAATGGTTTCGGTCGCTGTATGGCACATTTTATTCATGGTGTGGTAACGATTTCAATTGACCGTAACGTAAGATCCGTTCTCATTTTTGAGAAATAAGGTCCGATGATGTCACCAGCGTGTAAACCAAACGGTGAATTTTTCTGGATGCAGTGGAGTCTGTAGGGTATGTTAGGGATTGGTCTCACTCGATATGCGGCAATTATGCTTATTAACAAATCCGTTAAGCAAAAAATAAGCCTCATCGCTAAACACACTTTGGTGATAATACAACGGGTCAGTTACTAACTGCTCTAAAGCCCAATCAGCAAAAGAACAACGCATATAATGGTCTCGTTGGCTTTAGTTCCTGCGCTAGCTAGATCTTATACGGGTCTTGTAGACCAAGATTAAATTTTGCAATTAGTGGACGGACAGAGCCCCAATTCCTGCAAACGAAGACGAATCGATAAATTCGGATCTTCTTTCACGCTTTCGTTTACAGCACCGATATTCTCTTTAGTATACGAGTACGCATTTGTTTGACGTGTTGGTGTTATTGCATCCTCTAGAGATTATGTGGCAAGAAACCTATTAACAGTTCGACGAATGGCTTGCTCAAGCGGACGATCATGTGCACTATAAAAATCACGAAGTCGTTAATAAGTAGCTTGCATTGATGACTGATTTTGAAAGTAAACTTGGATGAATTGATAGGGTTGTTTAAGAGTGAGTGTAATCATAAAAAATTTGCCAGAGTTTACTGAAAATAAAAAGAAAAAAAATTCATCAAAATTTAATCTTTGGTGTTACTTTTTATAATTTCAAGTTCTATCATTCTTAAAATAAAAACACCCTTTATAACATGAAAAATATTTAAGTACCAAATTGTTAAGCGGATTTAAAATAAAAATAAAATTGCTTTGTTCCTAACTGATTAACGTATGCCATTTGTAGTTTTGAATTCGTAATAACAATGAAAAATCTTTAAAGAATTATTGAATTGCATTCTATTACAAGAGATAACATTTCAAATGCTTAATGATAGGTGATTGCCTTAAGAACCATTTTAAAAGTTTTTATAGTAAATACTCAAATAAACTTCCAAAAATAGAATTTACGACTACCATCTCCAATTTTGTTTTTATTTATACATCAAGTGGCAAGTAATTCTTTTCATAAGTAATCCTTTTTTTAACGCTCTTAACCACAGGTGAAAAATAAAATATATCTAAAATTGTCATTCCATTTTTAATTTTTACAGTATCCATCTCCAATCTTATAAACTTATATATATATTCTGAGTTCTAAAGCTCTATACAGACCGTTGTCAGAGCTTACAATATTTTCAGAAAAATATAGAGAAAACACCTAACAACATGTGAACTTACAATTGTTGTCTGACATTGTCAAAAAACCATTGTCAGAAAATTGTCAGACTTGTACCTGACAATACTATTGTTAGATATCTTACAATTGTGTGAACGCTTTTGTTTGCATTGTCAGAATATTGTCAGGCATTGTCATTATAAAATAAATTGTAATATGTTGAAAATTTTAAACATCTGACAACGATATCATTTTCAGATAAAAGTAAATGAAAAAAAGTGAAAAAGTGCTTTAAAAGAAACTAAAAATTAAATTAAAGCAGAAAAAAGAATGTTAAAAAATGGACAGCGACGGTATTTCACGGGATGATTTTGATGGTGGAAAAAAACTTGCCTGTTTTCAAGCACTTTGAAAATGGCATATAGTTTTTCAGGAACAAAGCTCGAATAGTTGAATTTATAATACGGAACAAGTATTGCAGTGACCGAAATTTTTCATGTAAATTGACTTACATGGTCCCATCTTTTGAACCGTCATAAGCAAACGCTTGAAAATTGAACTGAATGTAGATAAGTATGACCATTGTAATAACAAGAATAAATATTCAATAAAGAGATCATTTAATTTTATGTACATACATATATGATAGTTGTAAAAATACGATTGGTATTTACAAGGAACCTGTGTTGCTAAGTCTTCCATAATAGCAAGAATAAAATTTGGATTTAGAAATGTAAGGGTATTCCAATAATTGATGTAATTTGGTGTATGTGACCAAACCTTTGAACGGTTATAAACAGACAACTGAAATTTACAGGGAACTTGTGTTGCTAAGTCTGCTAAAAGAGCAAGTATACAATTTGAATTTATAAATTAAAGGGTGTGTTCATACCTGCTGTAATTTTACATGTACATGGTTTATACAAACACTTGAAAATTAGACAAAATGCCCACTAATTTGAATGGTATATTAAGAAACATAAATAGTTAAAACTAAAAATTAAGGGGTGTCCAAATAGTTGATGTATGTTGCCAAACTTTTAAATCTCTTTAGACAATTAGCTAAAATCTGTTTTGAAGTCGGTTTTTTTTGCAAGAATTATTTCTCTTGATCCTCGCTAAAAACGTAAGATGTTCAAATCGTTGCACAATTTAAATAAAATTATTTATTATTTCAATTTCAATCATGCTTAAAAAAACACTCTGTTATAAATAGCACAAAGATCTCATTTCGAACAAACGAAACGTTGTTTGATAAAACATAATTGTTCATTAATTTACTTTAATTGTCCTTTTTCCTTTAAATATACATATTTTAAGCACAATTAAAGTTAATTAACATAAAAAGTATTGCAATAAATAAATTTTCATATTTACAATTCAAAGTTTTATTGTGCCTAAAAAACACACTTCACTTATATTCTCTTTCGTTCATAAAGCATTGGAAGTACTCATGTTAAGTGATGCTCAGCGGATAATAATGTGGCTTTTAGAACATTAAATTTTTTATAGTCCTTGAGGACCACAACCTTTTCCCTATTTCTTTGAGCTGCAATTTTTAAATTGTATTCGATGAATTGCAATTTGTTCCTTATGTCAATGTCAATTGTGAGACCGATGACTTACAATTTTCGCCATTTACTGTTACTAAAAAATAATCTTTAGTTATTTGATAAATTTGTCCCAAACTGAGTTTTTTTTTAATATGCTGGCTTATTTTATTAACTTTAAAAATTTTAACCTCTTTAACTTTTATTAACATTATAAATATTGTTTCTTAAGTAGATCATTACATGCTTTAATTTCACCTAAAAACTGAAATCTTTTGTGACAATAAAAAAAAAAAAACAGAAAAAACCCAGCAATTTTGCTGAACGAAGTAAAAAAACCTTTTGAAAGTTAAACATGTTTTAACATGGTTAAATAATTATATTTTAAAGAATTTTAACAAAATTGAATTTTCCTTTTTATAGCACATCTATTGTATTTTTTCCCTTTGTTCTTTATGAGTATGAAATTCTACTTTCTTTTGTCCATGTTGACCTTTTTTTGCTTAATCTTTGATTTTTTTTTTCTTTTAAAATTGTTATACGCTTAAATGGTCAAATAATAAGAATAAATGAAATAAAAAATAGAAGCAAGAAAAAAATAAAAATAAATAAAATTTATGTTATACAACTTCTGTGAGTTTATTACAAAAATTTATAACAGCTCGTCGAATAGAAGCAATGACAGCAGCAACCATACCAACAATAACAAAATATAGATAATGTAAAGAAAACAAAAAATAAAAAAAAAGCAGAATAACGTATAGATGTATATAACGCAGAAAACGCACACAAAAAACTGTAGTGAAGAAAAAAGCAATATAAATTCACATAAACTTACATGTGAACGTAACTATCCAGAAGTTCTATAGATTGCAGAAACTGGTGCCATAGTATTCATACAAGTATAGTGTTATCTTATTATATGAGTACAATGCAAGTCATTAAAAGTTACTTGTAAACCCTAGAGAGGTTTATTGTTCTACCGCAATATAAATAACAGCTTGCGAAATGACCTTTGTGATGGTCCATGCTCGTAAACTAAAAAACATTTTCATACAAAAATCGCAATCCCAGTAAAATCATTAGCGAAAGTAATGTAGAAAGAAGCTATAAAGTACAAATTTAACAGCGAAAATTATTTAAACATAATTATTCAAACATGACAGCAGTTTATTTTATTAAGGTCACATTCGGTTTACTCAACCGTTCAAACATTCAGTTCACGCCATAAAAAACATCTTTACACGATAAATTAGTTAATTGGGCTTAAGTTCATTTTCATACCCTTCACTGCATTTTTTTCTACAATAGTATACACATATGTTCTGAGATCTCAAGCAAAGCGAAGTCGATTGAGTGATGTCTGTCTGTCTTTCTGGCCGTGTTTGTGTGAAAATCAACTTGTAAAATTTTCAAAAAGTTCAATCATTAAAAGTTACTTTAAGCATTTAAAATACTTCCTACACGAACAGTGATCATTTGATCCATCTAATGATAATTACCGATGATGGAAATATCCATCATTGCGTACAAAAATGTTTCTCTCACATTCTTAATGGAAAAATAAAAAAAGTTTGAAACATTTATATACGTGTGATGTCAAATTCAAATTGTTCTCAATCTTTGGAGCAGACTTAATTACAAAGCTTTTTAAAAGCTGCATTTTGAACTTTGCTAACCAAGCATGCATAAACATAACCTAAAACTTAAATTTAATTAACAAAAAAGTACAGTACAACGGCAACTATGTTTCAATATAAAATCATCGCCAATATATTAGTAGAAAATTGTGCATGTAATACTCTGCGGCATCTTTGAAATTACAAGGATTGTTATACACTGTTGCTATGTTCTTACTATTCCCTCCATGTTAACTTACGCTCCAATGAAGTTTGGACAAGTTTCTTGTATTGCTATAAAGGCACCTCATTCATCCCATATATTGTTCATGTATACAGGCGCTTTCAGCAACTCATTTAGCATGGTAACATAATAATTATTTTTCCTTTCTAATAGAAAATCCGAGAGGTTCGAACTTCTATTTCCTATTTTCTATTTATTTATATTAGAACAACTAAGTAATCGTGGTTACTCAACAAAAAAATTTTTTTTCAAAAATATACTCAAAATGTTGTTGGGATCTGAACTAATGCTCATGACAATTTACATAAAAACAAATTACAAAAATTAGATTAGAAAAGTGAACTAAAAATCATTTTAAATAAAAACTGCAAGTGCCTGTGCAAAAAAAGCTCTGGCAACTCACTATATTTTTGAGTTTATTATAAACACAAATGTATGGTGTTGCCGTTTGCTTTTTATTTTGATTACGTAGATTTGGAAAAAACCAACCACGTGTATGTAGAAATGTAAGCAAAAATAAAGTCACTATTGATTATTGGTATTTTGTTTAAGCTTTGATGCTTGTGTTTATTAATTTTTTGTCCGCTTCTCAGTTGGTTAAAAAAATTTTTAAATATAATAGGCAGCTTTAGCTTATCTAAAATATGGTAGAAGGTTCCCTGATGAGTTGAGTTGAGCAATCAACGAAATGGCCGTAGGAACTAGCTTTACCACTAATAATCAATATTTGATTTTATTTAATATATTTGCATTATTAGCACACTGAAAAGTGAACTAATATAAAGTAATTATTCCCAAAAATCATAAAAAAAATTAGATTTTATTTAAAATATTTTTTTTTTTCATTCGAAAGATCAAGTTGCATTAACATTTGAAGATAATTGCGGTGAAATTGCAACCGCTTTTGCTGAGTATGGATGCCTTATGGACTTAGAATTTTAGTCCACTTTCTCGGGCATTGCAGGCTGTGTATCACGAGTGAGACGAACTATGTTGGCTTCTACGGCGCCAGTTGTAATTGGGTTATAAACTATTGACTTCACAAGGTCCCACGAAAATAATAATAAAAAAAAACATTATGTGGCCCAAATCAATATTATCAATGCTTCAGATTAATTTTTGAAAAAAATAATGAGGCCAACAAAATATAAATCGCACCAAACAGTCTGTAGGGACTGTTGTAACTTGTTTTCACTGCATATGCGTAAATATTGTTCAGCTAAAAATGAGTGAATCGTTATCATAACCACCACAGGTGGAAAAAGGTATAAAAGCTTGTTATTCCATGTGTAATTTCTATAATATACGTTTCCGACTCCATATTCTGAGTTCTTATGCATAGCGAATTTGATTCAGCGATGCCCGTTTGTCCGTCCGCACTCGGGTTTAAATCCACTTTGCCGTGGCACTAGCGGAGCTGAGAAACTTAATTAGGCCTATAGATAGGTCCATGTGGTACGAGGCAGTGGGCTAAACACCAGGCCTGCCTCTAATTTTTCATACGAGGGCTGCTATTTATATTTCTGGCCTGGCAACACTGAGTACTGCCAAGTGGAATCTGACATTTCCATTGGAAAGTTTGTCATTTTTAAGCATAATCGTACTCAAAACGTTTTGACGTACGACCATTATTTACAGTGACTTGAAAAAATTAATATAGAAAAAAAAAATGGAATTAACTCGTGAACATTTTCGTGCCATCATTTTTCACAACTTTCGACGTGGATTATCACGACAAGAGTGCATTGATGAACTTAAATCTTTGTATGGCGATAAAGCACCATCCTATAGCACTGTGAAAAATTGGTGTAATGAATTTAATCGTGGCCGAAGCTCGCTCAAAGACGAATTCCGTGAAGGTAGTCCAAAACCGGCTGTTGTGCCAGAGAACATTGATGCCGTGCGTGAACTCAGAATGCATAATGCATGGACATTTCTTCCACCAGCAAACATTCGATACTGCATGAACACCTGACCGCAAAAACGGTTTGTTCTCGTTGGATCCCGCATAAATTGAAAGTCAAAAAAAGGCTCGTGTCGATTGGTGCAAAGAAATGTTGCAAAAATGCGATTGCGGTGCTTCAAAAGACGTTTATAAGATCGTCACAGGTGACGAATCATGGATCTATGCGTATGAGCCCGAAACGGAACAACAATCGACCGTGTGGGTCTTCAAAGACGAGCAAAATCCAACGAAAGTTGTTCGTGGAAGAAGCACTTCGAAGCAAATGGTCGCCTGTTTCTTCGACAAAACTGGTCATGTGGCGACTATTCTGCTTGAGCAACGTAGGACGGTCACCTCTGACTGGTACACTACAATTTGTTTGCCTGAAGTCATCGGAGAAATTCGAAAAACCAACAAGAGAAGACGAATCATTTTTCAGCATGACAATGCGAGTTCTCACACATCGGCTCAAACCAGAGCGTTTTTGACCGGCCAAAACGTCGATTTAATGGGTCATCCGCCGTACAGCCCTGACTTGGCATCTTCATTTTAAAAATAGTAGTTTCTGAATTTCTTTGCTTTATATATAAATAAAATATTTAATCGCAGTTTATAATAATCATTCTAAATTTATTGTCAGTCCTAAGAGTGTGAATACAAAAACAACATCTAAACATACAGCGAATCTATGAAAAATGGTCACGTATTTCGGTTAAAATATTTATTTTTATTTATTTATTTTTATTGTTGTCATTTTTGTCATAAGCAATGAAACTTCCACAGTGTAAATAAAGTAAATTCCAATAAACTCATTACAGCACCAGAGGAATTTATTCTTTCATTCATTTACTTCATTTAAAGACATTTTTGTCATCCTTGTTTTGTTGCTGTACAAAAGAGCCACAAAAAAAAAAGGAAAACTTTTTATAGAAATAAACTAGATGCTGGGACAAAGAGTATAAAAAATCTGCTTTAAATTCTGCTCTGTTTCGTTTAATGACAGACAAGTGCCGGAGGAGAAATTATTTCTTTCATAGTTTTAGTGTTAGTATAAGAGTTAGTGTATGTGTGTTTGTTAAATATTTATTTTAATTAATTTCATCCATTTGGCTTGACAATAAAAGTTTTAATATATATTTTTCTCTTGTTGTTGTTGTTTTTGTATATTCGATTGTCTGAATATTTCCTTGAATTTTCATTCTGTTGTACAATGTATTTAATGCCACAGCAACATAAAAAGGAAATGCGGGTTTATGGTGACTTTTTTGTTTCTGTTTTACGAACAGAAAAAAAATTAATACAGACATTTCCTTTTGCAACATCTGTAACAGTGAAACATGCACATATATGTGTGTGTGCACTCAGGTAACATTTCACTTTCTAATTTCAATATTATGTTTATGTAATTTCGTCTCTGGTTTTTTATAGCAGCAGTATTAAATTTAATGAAAGAAAAACTTTAAATACAAATTTTTAAAACAATTGCCATTTGGTTTACCTCGTTTTGTGTTACTTATTTCTTAACCTTTTATAAATGGTTGGTCCGTAAGGATGCTAAAAAACTTTTTAAATGTTAGAAAAGATAATTAACATGACCGATTAACAAGTAAAATATGTTCAATCTTAATTTGTGTAGGCAAGCTTTAAAATATATTTTGGCTTTTAAAATATGCAAAACCCAATAACAAAGTTTAGATTGTAAAAAAACAGTGAACAGCATGATGAAATTTATAAGAGATTTACCCTTCACCATATATACAATCCTAGTTTAGAGAAGTAACCCCAACAAAAAAAAAAATATTCAGGTAACAGGCAATTAAAAAAAAAAAAACAATAATATTTTTACATAAAAATTTCATCGGCTCTTAATAGGTTAAACATTTTTTCAAAATTTTAGTATTTCCTTAGAAATCTGCTTAAGAGCTTTTAAATGATACTCATATTGATATTTAAAAAAAATTTCAAAATTTCAGAGCGCCATAACTCAAAATATGGCTGAGCACCAATTTTTTCACTTGATGTTTTTTTTCTTCTTTTTTTTTAATTCGCTATTGCTCCATATATTCAATTTTTTGAATGGAGTTACTTTATTATTCCAAATGACATGAAAAAATTAGAGCTAGGCGTGGTATTTTGCCTGCTACGTCGAAGGACATGACAGATTCAATACCACCTCTTTCGACACAATGTCTGATCGATTGACATATTTATTTTTTTGCCGAGACAAACTTGATTTAAACACTAATGCGGACGTACAGACGGACATTGCTCAATCGACTTCGCTTTGCATAAGAAGTCAGACTATATTTTTAAAACTTCATACGGAATGACAAACTGATACTCGTATATACCCTTTTTCCACTTTTTGTGGTGAAGGGTTTTAAAAATGGTACTTAAACTCCAACCACTGTAACTCATTGCATTTTTATTTTAGCATCTTCTTTATCACTTGACATTTAATTTAAATGTTGTTACTTATGTATAAGCAAGGCAGATTAAGAATATAGAAGTCAGAGAGTACTTGGTTGATTCACCGATATACTTACACCCTTTGATCAGAAATGATTTCTGTGAAAAGTTCAAAGGCCAATAACCCAGAAAATATGGACGAGCGCCAATTCTAAATCTCTATTGCCCCATATATAGGTTTTTTTGATTGATATATGGCAGACATGGTGTTTTGCCCGCTGCCTCAAAGAGCAGCGATCCAATCTTGCTGATTTTTAATAGCAAAATATTTAAATTTATGGGTAAACGAGTGGCGTACTTAAATCTTCTCTAGCTCATAGCACTAGTGCCTTGTCACAGTTGATTTCTATCCGAACACGCAGGGACAGACGAACATCGTTCAATCGACTTGGCCATGCTTAAGAACGCAGAAAACTTATACTTAATGGGGTCGGAAATGGATATAAAATAAATTAAAAACGGTTATACCCTTTTTCCACTTTTTATGGTGAGGATATTATAACAACCAATCGTGAAATAGCTTAAGCTGATGAAAAATGTAGAATCAGAAAGTCTTGCAAATCGATAAGGCGAAAAAACATCAGGCCAAATTCTGAAACGTATTTTGAAAGAAACAATACTGATAACGAAAATTTATAATAGAGTATTGTTACCACACTTCTCAATACTTAGAACGTTAATTATTTAATCTTTTGAATTTTATTCCTGTCATGAGTAAAAATTTCACGACAGTAAGAAATATACAAAATTGAGTATGGCTTGTTAAATAAATTATTATTTCTAACAAATACTACAACAAAAACCTTTTTCTTTTCTCTACATTAGCTGTTAATGTTTAAACACATAATTAAAATTATGAACCATTTTGCTCTGTTGCATTTTGCTCTTAAGAGTCCATGGCAACGACCAGACGATATCTCATGCTGCTTTTGACCAACAATGGAAACAGTTATAAGTATGAAAACTTTTTTAATATAACCATTCAGAAGAAATTCCAGCCAACAAAAGGTCCACAAGTATTTATGTCTAAAGTGACACAAACGCATAAACGTGGAATGAGTGGACACTTGCATTCTTTTGTTACAGGAGAAATAAAAAAGAAAACAACGAAAAAAAACTTAATACATTTATTATAGAAATATTTTTATTCAGAAAAAAATCATTAAGCAAAATAATGAAACCAAGTTTAATATAAAATGAAAAAAAAATAAAAAATTTAAAAAGGTTGTAGTGGAGAAAGATTATAAAACCAAAATGTTAAAAGATGTGCTAAAGTTTTAATTAGTAATTAAAATTGTTTTTATTATGATTTAAATTCAATTGTCAGAATGATTTATAGATGCACAGTGGGCGATTTAGGAAAAAATTTGGTATAAAAATGTAGGTGAGTCTAGAATATTTGCCTTTTTAATTATCATCTCAAGTATACCATACTGAATAGCACCTTGTTATAAGTTGACATATTTTTAACCGACTTCAATAAAAACGGAAATATTAAACTATATAGCCAAATAAACATGACAGATATCAGGCAATCCACCTGTATATTACCATTTAAACAGACAAAATTTCCTGTACACATAACATACGACTAAGTCTTCAGTACTAATAGAAACGTGGCTTGAAAATGATGTTCTCACATCGAAAGCGCTCGCCGATCATACCAAACAACAACTAGCGACGGCGGTTTTCACCGAAAGGTATGACGACAGTAAAAAGAGGTCATCAGTTCGACTGAATGTGGCTTTTCATTGTTTGTGCCCGCAGAACTCAGCTATTTCTAAACCGATTTTGAAAATTTTTCTTCATTAGAAAGGTGAGGCTTACAAATTGGTCCCATTTTAAAAACAGTTCATAATTTTAATAATTTAAGGGTATCCCCATACAACATACCCTTCACCATCTATATAAATCTAGTTTAGTGAAGTAACTTTAATCAAAAAATCAAATATTTGGGGTGACAGAAAATTAAAAAATAAAAAAAATAAAAATTGGCGCTGCATATAAATAATTTTACATAAAAATGACATCGGCTCTTAATAGGTTAGGCATTTTAAAAAAAACTTTAGTATTTCTTTAAAGATCTCTTCAAAAGCTTTTACATGATAACCATTTTAATATTTTAAAAGAATTTTTAATTTCAGAGGCCCGCAACTCGGTAAATATGGGCGATCACGTAATGTTTTTTCTTATTTTTGAATTCTCTATTGCCCAATATATTTGTTTTCTTAACTGGAGTTACTTTTTTGTTACAAATAATTTGGAAAAATTAGAGGTAGTCGTGGTGTTTTGAACGCAGCGTCTAAGGATATAGACCGATCTTACCGATCGATTGACGTATATCAATTTTGTTGCATAAGAAGTCAGAATACGTATACATTTTATGGGGTTGAAAATGTATATTCTAGAAAATACAAACGGAATGACATACTTAGTAATATCCCTTTTCCACTTTTTGTGGTGAAGGGTATAATAAATCTAGTTATTAAAGGGTGTCCCCATGGGTGAATTAATCGATCTATATGGGACTATATTTAGAACCGTTATAGACAAACAATTGCAAATTGGATAGAATGTCTATTGCTATGACCGTTATAGTAACAAGAGTTAGTATTTAAAATTATAGATTAAAGGGTGCCCCAATAGTTTATTTAATTTGATATTTATGCCATTACTTTTTAACCGGCTGTAGATAGACACTTGCAATTTACAAAGCACCTTTACTGCTAACTCCTCTACAGCAACAAGTATAAAACTTGGTTTTGGATATTAAAGGGTGTCCCAATAGTTGATGAAATTTGATGTATGTGACCAAATTTTAGAACCGTTATAGACAGACAGCTAAAACATACAAGGGACTTGTATTGTTAAGTATTGTTAAGTGTTATAACAACAAGTGTACAATTTGAATTTCGAAATTAAAGGGTGTTCCCAAAATTATGTAATTGACCTAAATGGCCCCATCTTTTAAACCGTTATATACAAACACTTGAAAATTAGACAGTGTGTATTCTACTTTGTTTGTTATAAGAAGGCTGTTACAATAGTTGATGCAGTCAGGTGGCCTGGACAGCCCAGTTGAGCTCCGGCTTTTACTTGATTTAAATATACTTTGATATTTACTAATATTAATAAACATGTAAGTCTTCATTTATAGTGCATTTACATTACATCGAAATCTACTAGATTTGATTTGAAATCTCTTTCAAAATCCAGTTCGTTTACACTGTATTTTTTTGACACTAGCAGGATTTCATATTAATAAAAAATCAAAATAATTGTTATTTTAAAATTTTTTAACATTAAATTTATAATTATCACATCATTCATTTTTTCCTTTTGTTTATATTTTAATTTTATTAACATTTTAGATAAGTTTCCTTTTATTGTTTTAATAAAACTGTCATTTTTTCTTGTACAGCGTAGTATTTTTTGGTAGAATATGAAAATAACCATTGTTGCATTGGTAAGTACTACTAGATTTAGAGTAGATTTCGTCAAAATCTAGTGGCTTAGTAGATTTTGTTTTGTATGGGAAATCTATTTAAAATCAACTAGATTTTACTCGAAATCTCATTAGTACTAGATTTGGGTATAATGTAAATGCACTATTAGATCTATAAATTAATTTAGTAATTCCATAAATACAAACATACATACTTATGTATGTATGTAAGTACATCTGTCATTTAATATTTTCATATAACTAGCTTATTGTACTCAGCGTTTGCACGGGCCTAATTAGCAGGCCTTTATAGCACTGTATAATATATTATGGCTTTGTCTTCTTTGGGACTCTACTACAAACACGTCTGTCAAATTAGTTTAGATAATATAAACCTGAAGATATCTATCCATATTTAAATATTTTCAGAATATGATTTTGTTAGGATCGCTTAGCTGTCAGTGTGTGTGTGTTACAACGTATTAAGTCAGCACACAGTACTTATACCGCATACACTCTAGGCGTCTACGTATTTGTTTTTGTTTTTCATATAGACAAAATCACATGTTGCCATTAAAAGTTATAATTCAAGAACGCATCAACCAATTTCGTCCAAACTTTAGAAAACCTTCAACTGGACCATACGAAAAAACCCTAAAACTTTAATCATATTTGGTTCGTAAGTTATAAAGTTACAACACGCTTCCAACAATTTATTACACATGTAAATGATTATTGTAATAAAGATATTCCATTTACATATTTCAAGTATCACATACATACATACTAGTGCAGGGAATACAGATAATTGTCATTATTTATTCAATAATAGTATTTAATCATCACATAAATATCACAGTGTGAAAAATTTTTGTGCTTTTCATATTCTTCAGCTCTTTTCAATTTGTCTCTATTTCTGAACATTTTTAACATGTTTAACAGCATTGCAAAACGTAGAAGGTTGGCCAGTTGTTAATATTTATTATGGCCACATTAAGGAAATGAGATACTTTTCAACTTTTTACTCCACTCAAATATTTTTTAATTTAAAAACTTTTGATGATTTGTGACAAACGAAAAAAAAAACGTTTTATGCAATTTAAGAAATATACATTTGTTTCATTTTTTATTTCATTTAATTTATTACATCTCTTGATGTATTGTGTCTGCAGAGTGCTTTCATAGTCATCAACTTTAACGAGCAGCCATTAGGAAGGAAGCTCTTGTAAATGGCTAAGAAAATTATAATACTGCTACAAAAATGAAATAAAGAAAAATAGTTTATTAACCATTACTGAGTATAATATCTCAGATCTTAAAGATTTTTTGGCCAAAAACTCATTTTGTGTATTTGAATTACATTTAGAGTGGTAGAAAACTCTTTAAGAACAAAATATTAAAGTAATAGGTTAAAACTCAAGGCTTTAAAAAGTGTAAGAACACAGCAGTAGCTGATGATACCATCACCTTAATGTATAAAGGAAATGAAAGGGAAATCACAAACAGAATTTTTTTGTTTAAAAGGAAATGTTTTAATTCGAATATTTACTTGTGACACTTTAACTCCCATACTCAACAGCTTTCTTCATAGTAAATATCACACAATTCGTACACAAAACTTAAATAAAAACGAATATACAGATATAATTTTATTTTTATGCATTTATACTAAAAGCCATGATATTATCATTGTTTTTCGGCTGTATACTAACTTACGTATTCTTAAACATAATATTTTTAAATATACGAATATATATATTTTTATATTCTTACAATTTTGAAATTCTTAAAATACGTTTTGCCAAATTGTGGCCGGTTTCAAAGTTCTGCTGATCCTAATTTTTGAATGAATGACTCCTCAACAAAAATCTCTTGAAATAGCCATATGAATATGCTTTCCCTGTAGTAATACATTCAATTTGTAGTTTTGAATAAAAAATATTTCATCGGAATATCATGAAATATTTATATTTGAGGGAATCAAGCACGAATAAAGTAAAATAAAAAACTCTTATTTTTAATAAAACGTTGTTGCATTGAACAAGCGGGAACTTACGGTTGCAGAACCAGATATAGTGTAGAAAAAGGTGCTGTTGGAAATCAGCATGATCGGTCTATGTCCTTCGAGGCAGCCGGCAAAACACCACGCCTACCTCTAATTTTTTCATGTCATTTGGAACAATAGAGTAACTCCGATCAAAAAAATAAATCTATTGGGCGATAGAAAATAAAAAATAAGAAAAAAAAACATCAAGTGAAAGTGAAAAAATTGGCGCACGCCCATATTTCCCGACTACGGGTCTTTGAAATTTTGAAAATTTTTAAATAGCAATATGGGCATCAATTTAAAGCTTATGAAGAGATTTTTGACGAAATACTATAATTTTTAAAAAATGCTTTACCCATTAAGAGCCGATGGTATTTTTATGTTAAATTATATATATTTAGCAAGAGTTCTTAAAGCACAGAAAAAAGCAAAAAAAAAAAAAATAAAAAATAAAAATGTTGCTAATATGGGAACATTTAATTCACAATTGAAAATTTCTTATTCGGAATCTTTTAAAATTTAATTAATTCACTTTATTCGTGCTTGATTCCTTCAAATATAAATATTTCATGAAATATTTATTATTTTAAACTAAACTACAAAATGAAATGTATTACTGCGGGGAAAGCGCATATCCATATGGCCATTTCACTATTGCTCAAATAGCTCATCAGTGGATTTTACCCAAATTTTGTACAGAAAACTAGAAAGTCTCATATCAAAAGCCAAATTGATTAAATGAGAACTCCATTGAATCAATAAGACAAAAGACAATAACAACTCAAAAAAGTTCTATACAAAAAACACAGCAAATAAATAAATAATAAATTTTCACTTCGATATATTTGCATGTGCACATTGCTTATTAATAAAAATTGTTTTTCAATTTTTATTTTTATTTTTTCATTGAATCTTTCAAATACATATGAATGGTTCCCAATGGGATCCCTTATGTAGAAAAATGAAAGAAATAATAAAAATAGTTACTGAATGTTTGCTGTGTTTTTTTGTATAGAACTTTTTTGAGTTGTTATTGTCTTTTGTCTTATTGATTCAATGGAGTTCTCATTTAATTAATTAGGCTTTTGATATAAGACTTTCTGTTTTTCTGTACAAAATTTGGGTAAAATCCACTGATGAGCTATTTGAGCAGTAGTGAAATGGCCATATGGATATGCTTTGCCCGCTGTAATACACTTCATTTTGTAGTTTAGTTTAAAATAATAAATATTTCATGAGAATATCATGAAATATTTATATTTGAAGGAATCAAGCACGAATAAAGTAAATTAATTTAATTCACAATTTTATTTCAATATTTTAATATATCTTTTTTTTATATAAATATGTGATAGAGATTTAATGGCAACTTAACTGACTAAATGCTTTAAAGGTATAAATTCTATCTCTTTAATACTTGGGATTTGAAATAAATACATTTATCTGCCAGCTTAAACCAATTTAGTGAAACCTTAAGAAAATAACTTTAAAAAAATTGTATTTAAGAAAACTTACAAAATGCTTATAAACTAACTCACTGCCACATACATGAAGTTGTTTATTTGCAACTGAGAAAAAATATGGAACTTTTGAAATACCTTTTACCGAGTGCTGCACTTGAAGGCGGAATGCCTTCTCTTATCCAATTATTTTTGTTTTTACTTTAAATGATTTTCAATAAATTATCTTTAGAAGTCTTATCTTTAATGTTTGCATTACTTAAGTGTTGTTGTTTGTATTTTGTCATATTGTTTCCCTTACTAAAGTACACAATTGAAAAACAAGAAGAAATATTTATTTTAATTGTAACGAATGTTTCATGAATAAACAGTTGATGTATTTGGCGTTTAGTTCTGCCTTTATGTTTTTTTCTTCCTACTTTTTTCGAATAATATTTATTATAAGTGCTGCTGTTAGTTTCAACAAGAACAGCAATAAGTTCAACGTTTGTTCTTTATATCTGAATGCATATAGAAATCTTTTCAATATTTTATGTTGGCTTCTTTTGCTTTTGCAGTCGGATATAGATTGTAGCAGAGGATGTAAAAAATATTTCCAACTGTTTACAATCAATTTGAAGCGATTATATTGTATTAAGTTTAAGAAAATCCATGAGACTATAAGAAAGGGGAATAGCAATAAATGTAATTAAAAAAAGAATAAGACCGTGCGAAATTAAGAGTTAAATTAAGCAGAAAAAATAATAGTAGGATATGGATAGAAATGAAGAAGTGAAAAATATGCAAAAATTCTCTAAACACCATTCAGAGAAATTTGAAATAGCAGACTGGCGTATGAGCGATTTAAATAATAAATAAGAATATTTCTTATACGTAAACATCCTTTTGATGATATTACCTAGCCTAATATTCCGCTATAGCAACAAGCACAAGAAAAAAAAGAAGATGAATCTTAAATACCCTACACAATGTATGTAATCTAATTTAATGATGTAACTCCAATCAAAAAAGCACACATTGGGGTGACAAAGAATTAAAAAGTAAAAATTATTTGGTACTGCATATATATATATATATAATATATATATAATATTACATATAAATAACATTTGCTTTTAATGCGTTAAGCATTTTTAAATAGTATTTCCTCACACATGAGAATGAGCAAAATAAAAATGTGCACATTTCTCATCCACGAGCAAAGTAAAAATTGCATATTTCTCACTCATGTGCGATGATACAAAAATATGTAAAACCATTTTCACTCATGCGGCATGGTGTGTGTGTGCAAACCAAAAAAAAAAAAACTATTATTTGATGAAAAAGAAAAAAGGCAGACGCACTCGCACTCGCATATGTGTGGTGAGGGGGAAAAAAGCAAGGCAGATTCTCACTAATGTGCAATGAGTGAAAAAGAGCAAAAATGGGCAAAAATTATAAGGAGATACTTACTCTGGTTGAAATAAAAGTATAATTTATTTCAAAATAAATATATTCATACAGTTTTGTTATCACACAAATAGTTAATTAAAGACTTAAAACATTTTAAAATTACTTAGATCTTACAATAGGTACGAAAACAATTTATTAATAGCGCAAAGTGAAAAATAAAATGGAAAAAATCTTAACTTTCTAAATGTCGTAGATTTTACTTTTTTCATGGAAATTTGGAAATTTGATCAATGTTGTCAAGCTTTAGTGCTGATTGACTATAAACAATTAAACTGTTTTTTAAAGTGTTATAAGTCCTTTTTTTCATAAATCGAGATATTAAGGGGTTGGCTTGTAACCGATTTAAAAATATTGTCCAACTTTAATGATTTAGAGTGATGTTTCTACACTACACAACTTTAATTTTTTTTTATAAAATAGTAGTTACTAAAATTATTATCGTTGACGAAGCCTGTAGCGAACGAATGTATAACGAACTCAATCCTAAATGGAAGATTATTGTTTTAAATTATTAAAATAAAATAAAGAGTAATTAAATAAGAAAACATAAATAATTATATTTACTTTGTTAAATAGTTAGACAAAAAGTTTGTTTATGAAACAGAACATCAGGCAAATGCAAATGAGTTTAGTGTGGTGAATGTGCCAAATTATCTCATCGTTAAGCTATTAAATTGTTCTCGGCTTATTGACGTATACTTTTCTCTAAATATGCTTAAAGAAAATATCAATTTGCATGAAATAACACATCCATTGAACTTCTTGAGAAAGAAAGCTATTTTTTCGTTTGTTGCATGACAAGTGGTATCATGCTTTTGAAATTATTATTGGACAGGTGCATCTCTTCAATATCTGGCCGCAAAAGCGAACATCATTTATGATAACTGCTTGGCCGTCCTCATTTTCGAACAGGTATGATCAGCCGCATAAACCACACTTAACACTCCTCTTTGCGGATGCAACAATGACTAGTGGATACTCGTTTGCTGTAAAGTGTTTGGTCTCTGGAGATATTTTCTCTGTTAAGTCCCTATTCATATCTGTCTGTTAAATAAATCATTCGACGTATATTGACGAGGCTATAAATGGTCAGTAAGCTTCAGCTAAATTAAACCTTGTAAGCGTGTAAGCCCACACCATTATTCAAAATTGAATATTTGTTAAAGACTCGCTTTTGTAATGTTCAATTGTTGGGCACAACGACAAGCTGAGATTAACGGCTCTTTTTCCACACTTTCGCTAAAGACAATAATGTTATGAGTGAGTAGGAACAGGTGTTTTAACATTTCATACAGACCCATTTTTTCTGATATATATGTCCCGATGGACACATTTGCTCAATTATGCCGACCAAAAAAATCACACACTGCACGAAATGCATTTTGATTTGAACACCCGTTTGAGTAAAAAGGGCGCTGCTTTCGCTATGGTTACATTTGCAAACGCTGAAACGAAGAAATATTAAATTAAGTTGAGAAAAATTATAAAGTTAATGTGTGACTTAGAATTAACATCGTGTATTATGTTTGGACCATCGTATATAACAAAAATCCCTCATAAAATACCTCCTTAAAAGAATTACTTACAAGTCATGAGAAATAATTCATAAATTTAATTATTTTCCCAGGATAAGCAAAGGGCTTTTAATTTATTTTTACATTTTAAGGTAGAAAATATACAACTTCATTGTAGAACATAGTTTTTCGTTTGTGAAAATAATATTTCAAAGAGATGAATAAATTAAGTAGTAAATGGCATTATACAATCTACATTTTGTTATTTGGCTTTAATCAAAACGTGTTAAGGCAATTTATTTTCTGTATAATTTTTCTTTTAAAATTTTATTACTCTTCATTAACAAAACAACTTTTTACAAGCGTACAGAGAAAATCTTGTGTTTCATTCAGGTACGTCTCCATGTTAATCTTTGAATTTAATTAAATTTAAAAAAAACAAATTTAAAGCACCTAAAATTTATGATGATCATTCATTCATATAAGACTCATCCTCATATTAGTCACATTTCATGCTCCGCTTCACTCAAGTTAAAAAATTAAAATGTATTCTTTTTCGACTTTTAGGAATATTAATTATTTCATATTTAACATATACGAGTATTTATCACAAACAGAGATAATTTATTAACTTAAGTTTTTGTGCGCTTTAAAAATTACTTACATAAAGTCATAAATTTAAAAAGCTCTACGCATTAATTAACTTTTGCCTCCAATTTAAAACTTAAAATTCTTGCTGGTTCAGCAAACTTGAAAAATGCATTAGTGAAACATTTACGTGGAAATTACTTACACCTGCCCTCCCCACTAACCAAGCCCAGCACAGTTTTGAATATTAGTCCTTATTTTACTTTTGTACCATTTAGCTTTATATTTCACTTATGACCCAAACTGAAAATTGATCCAAAGGCACAATACCTACACAAAATTAGAAGGAGGCAAATTAAGCAACGATAACAACAACCATTGGAAAAATGGTTTGACTTACAAAAAAAAAAAAAAAAAAATAATAAAAGTAGAAAAGTTCTAGTTAAACTAAGAAAAAAAAACCAAAAAAATAGCAAAGGCAAAAACTGTTAAGTGACTTATTAATGACTACTTAACCAAAACACGAATGACTGAACAAATGTCTCAATGAATGAATAACGAGAAATGTGCCTGGTTGGGTTTAAGGCCAATTCGTTTAAAGGTGTTGGAAAGTTAAATGTAAATTCCCTTAACACAAAAAAAGCATATCAGCCCTAGCGTGAATAAAAATGGCAGAATCATTGTCAGTTCAAGATGATATATGTGAAGGGACAAAACGCTATGAATCATTTTGAATTCAAAAATTACTTCTACGTGTTATATATCTTTCTAAAGTCGTGTAATACAAGAAATAGCGAACAAGAAGCAATGAAGTAGATATGCACAGTGGTCGTTAGAGTAAAAACAGCAACTTATTTCTTAACATCGCCTAAAAAATTATTAAATACATTATACGTTCTCATGAGTTGAAGGAAACTTTCTTGAAAAAACTGATACGATTTTAAAGTCTCTATAAATGAAAATTTATTTTCAGAAAAATTCAACTCGTGATCAGATAACTTCTATAAAAGAAGAATAAATTCGGATTGAAATTCTATAATTCCTTTGACGAAAGTCTTTGACAATAAAAAAATCGAACCTGACTTTATTTAAAAATCCAACCGGAAAAATAATTCTTTAACTTTTGAATGGCTTTTATAGATGTAATTTTAATATTTATATTCTAAGTTCTTGGAAGAATTATTTTTTTTATTTATTATTTATTATATATTATTTTTTTTTAATATTCGTTTAAACTTCTTAAACAACTTCAGATCCGAGCAATGTATTCTGCTAGCGTCTAATTTTTTTTGCTTCTTTAAAAATTAATAAAAGAATGTTTAATAAATTCTGAAATTAAAATATACGAAAAGTTGAGTCGGATTAAAATTATTCATTTAGTTTTCATACGAGTACTAAAAAATTTGACTAATAATTTCAAAAAATTAAACACAGAAACAAATGTTAACTGTTTAATATTTTATTTGGTTTGAGAGCTGAATTTAAATTTTAATTAAATTTTTAATTGTCCCAATTATATATTTACTTGAAAAATTAATGCGATATTTTCTAATTAAATAATTAGTTAAGACATTTTTATTTTTTATTTAATTTGTGATAAAATAATTGATTAAATCAATTAAACATTTTATTAAATTGCAATCTAAACATAATTCTTGCAAAAAAAAGCGACTTCAAAAGAGATTTTTGCTGACTGTCTATTACGGATCTAAAGTTTGAATACACGAATCATTTTACATCAACTATTGCCACACCCTTTAATTTATAATTTTAATTATTAATACTTCTTGTAATACTTAGTCATTCTGTCTTATTCTCAAGTGTTTGAATATAAACGATTCAAAAGATATGGCCATATAGCACAATCTACATCAAATATGGAAACAATCATTAATTACTAAATTCAAATTGTATACTTGTTTTTATAGCAGACTTAGCAATACATGTTCCTTGTAAATTTGGTGACATGTCATAACGTCCAAGGACATAATGTTCATGGACATAATGTCGAACCAGAAAGTAAGATAATGTCCATGGACATAATGTCACACTACGATGCAACATAATCCCCATCAACGTGGCGTCATAACGTCCATGAATATTATGTACATCTTATTATATTCTATTTGAGAAAGATGCAACGTTTTTATAAACTGGCTTGAAAAACATTTTTAGTAAGCGAAGCCGGAAACGGCCAAAAACGCCACAATTTCCATGGTTTTTCAGAGCGATATGTCATTTATGAGTGCGACATAAAGTCCATGGACATTATTTCCTTGGACACTATGACATGCTACCGTAAATTTTAACCCTCTATCTACAACTGTCTAAAAGTATGGCCATATAACTCAAATTAAATGAACTATTGGGGCACCCTTTAATTTTGTACATTTGTACTAATTATTATAACGGTGATAGTAATCGTCATTTTTACCAATTTTTAAGCGTTTGTCGCTTCAAAATATAGGATCATATCGGTCAACTTACATCACCTATGGAGACACCCTTTATTTAAGATATATTTTTTTATTACTTTTCACTACTGTTTTTGTTTTTTTTTAATTATTTAGTAGTGCCTTTTACGTTTCGAAATACATAAAAACATGTATGTTGTATGGGAACGCCCTTTAATTATTAAAATTATGAACTGAACCATTGAGTAACTATTTTTAGTTTCATTTTCATTTTTCTAACATTTTTTTTTTTTGATTCATTGACCCATTGATGCGCAGTGTATATTATAATGTACGTCGATTTTATCAGCCCGTCACCGGTTCAAAATTTATCATACAAATGCAATTACAGTTGCAGGTTCGTTGTGATGTTGTTTTTGAAATTCTAAAGAGGCTGTAAAATTTCCAAACAACTTAAAATCAGTCTTATATATATAAAGTTTGTTTTCAAATTAAAAAAACAAAAAAAGGATTTTCTCGTTTATATGTAGGGATATTAAAAAATTTAAAACCAATAAAAAAATAAAATAAAGTGAAAAAGTTTTTAGATTGAAGCAGATTTTACATCTTCAAATCCCACTTTATAATAAATAATTTTTTACGCATATTCTTTAAAGCCTTTTTAAGCTATAAAATGAAAATAGTTACTCAATGGTTACTGCGTTATTGTATACAATTTTTTTTAATTTTTATGGTCTTTTTGCCTAATTGATTCAATGGAGTTCTCATTTAATTAATTCTGCTTTTGATATAAGACTCTGGGGTTTTCTTTACAGAATTAGCTATATGATCAGCAGCGAAATGACCATATGGATATGCTTTCCGCGCAGTAATACATTTAATTTTTTAGTTTAAAATAATAAATATTTCATGAGAATATCAAGAAACTTAACGTAAGTTTACTTCTTGAAATAACTTAAAAAAACTTACAATTCGAATACGTTTAAGACCTCCCTCATTTCTTTATAGTTTATGATGCTTGAATAATAATTTATTACTGCCTTGATGTCATTGTGTCTTGTGCTATTAAAAGACTTAAGTAAGAACGTAGCGATTTGAGCCTATCGAAGGGCAGCTGCCGACCGTTTTCCTCCTCAGATAATCTATAGTAATTATTAACTTGAGTCTACAGCTAAGGTTCTCCATAGGTTTCATAATTATTTTGTGTCTACCCGTGTTTCTAGTCTTACGTTAGTCAATGCTCAACATTGAAACAGAATGTTCGCTTTAGTTCTAATTTTTCTTTTGCAGATTTTGCCAATTTGAATTTCACCTTGGCCGGATGATATTTGTAGTCTCATTAACCTGTCGCTAACGCAGTTATTCAGCTTAAGGTACAGCTGAGTTATACTCAAGCAGACTTTTGTATGTTTTGCGATTATCTATTTCTATTGCAAGAAGAAGGCTAATGACCGATGTAGCGATCTAGAAAATTTTACATTACATCCTCATGGTGTCGTATAATTCTCTTAATTAAAAAAAAAAATTTGACACAAAAATTTTAAAATAATTTTACTGCTTCTGAAGTTAGAAAATAAAATATATATAAACTTAAGCCGATTAAAAAATTATTTCACGAATAATTTCAAAAATCAAATTTATCGTTATTTTGTTTAAATAAAGCCACTGTGAAATTCTTTCCCTTTAGTGAAAGTTTTTATATTTTTATCAGTGTCTTGGTAAAAGTGAGCTAACTTGAAAAATTGTGTCATGTCTTAACCAATTTATAAAATTTTATATTTTTTCGTATTTATATTGTTATTCTTATTTTGCATATATATATATATATATATATATATATATATATATATATATATATATATATATATATATATATATATATATATATTTTTTTTTTTTTTTTTTTGTGAAGTCTATTGCTGCTGACGTTGGCTTGAAGATAAAAAAGTGGCTGCTGTTTCCTGTTTTCATTAGTGAAATAATACACAAAGTTGCTTCCGTAAAGCTGCACTGGTTAAGTTTTTGTTGCTGCTGGTTCTACGAGTACACCTATTGGTGGCGATTATGATGGAGAGGATATTGGGTCACAACATTATTAATGGGTGTCTTTTTAATGTCATTTATTTTTATGTTGTTGTGGTATTTTATATAGATTGTACTAAGAGAAGAATTTTTTCGAGGCAACATCTGTTTTCCAGTTTTATTGTTATTGTAAGAAATTTATTTCTGCTTTTTCTGTTCTTAATGTAATTTTGTTCTGTTTATTAAAAGACTAAGTATAATAATGGCTGGAAGGTATTTAAATGAACTTAGTAAATGTTATCTTTAATAAAGTGGTAACATAAAATTAATACTTTTTTATTAATTTGGTTACTGGGTCGAATTATTTTGATTACATTACGATACAACTCATTTGCATCTTTGCACAATGGGTCAGAATCAATATATTTTGGAAATAACTCAGCCATTGATTGATTCAAAATTTGGGATGAGCATGGTAGTAGAGTATTTGACCTGGTTTAAAGTTGGGTACCATCCACTATCCAGGGATGGCACTATAGGGTCTCAAAATTGGGTACCTCGCACCTGAAAATTTTTCTAAGGCTTGGCATTTCTTTAAAAAGCATGGACGTATTTATTAAAAATTAGGGTAAAGTGTAGAGCCAATTGCAAGTAATCGCTCATCATTGTGATATGACCACCATATTATTTTCTTTGTAATAATTTATAGTTGCGGCGGACAAATTATAATATAATTGCTTTTAACAATACTTTATTCACGAGAAACAAACTGAATCATTTTAAGGCTACTATGCACAAAAACTTTAGCATGTTTGTTTTTAACTAAAATTACTTAATCACAACTAAAGTTTCATAAGTTATAAAAAATTGTATAAAATAATTCAAAGTCAAATTAAAAGCAAACAAATCGTGTTTTATTTTGCTCTACAACTTAACAGAATGTGATCTTTTGTTAGTTGAAATGCATTCAGTTATTTACTGTAGGAACAAATAAAAAAAAACTAAAAATAACAGAAAAAAGTGCTATATTCGGCTATGCCGAATCTTAAATAACCTTTATCGTCTATGTAAATCTAATTTAGTGAAGTTACTGAAAACAAAGAAGCAAATATAAGGATGACAGAGAATTTGAAAATAAAAATAAATAAAAATAAATATTGGTACTGAATATATACATTACATAAAAATTCCATCAGCTCTTAATGGGTTAAGCATTTTGAAAAATTTTAGTATTTCCTTAAAAAAATTTTTCAAAAGCTTTAAAATGATACCTATATTGATATTTTAACCCCATAACTCGGAAAATATGGGCAAGCGCCCATTTTGTCACGATGTTTTTTTTCTTATTTTTTTAATTGTCTATTGCCCCATATTTATTATTTATTTTTTGACTTAAGTCAATTTATTGTTTCAAATGACATGAAAAAATTAGAGGTAGGTGCGCTGTTATGCTGCTGTTTCATGGGACATAGTTCGATCATGCTGATTTCCAATAGCACCAGTTTCGACACTATATCTGATCGATTGACATACCTTTTTTTTTTGTGAAATCAAGTTTGCCTTTACAACACTAACACACTAACATGGACGGGCAGACGAACATCGCTCAATCAAAATCGCTATACATAAGAAGTCATAATATGCACTTTATGCGGTCGGAAATGGATATTATAGAAATTACACTCTGAATGACAAACTTATACATACACTTTTTCCTTTTTTTTTTGTGGTAAAGGGTATAAAAATAGTATACAACTAAAAAGGCAAGCAAATTATTCCAAAAACTATTGAAAACATATTATTATCGCATTTAATTAAAACACACATAGTCCGAGCTTAGACGGACGAACATTTCAAACAAAAACATTTTGATGAATTTTTGTTTGTTTTTTCATTCGCGTTCACACAGGCGAACATGTTGTCGGCAACATTTCATTAATATTGTTATTGTTCGCTTTAATTCTCTCTTCCTCACCCGTAATTTGTTCTCAAACTAAATGTTTCCCTTCGATATGTTTGCTCGTCTAAACGGGGAAATAATTATGTTTATGTTTTCCATATCAATAACAGAAAAATAATTTTTTTTATTTACACTATCATCATTGCATGTAAAATATTTTAAAATATAAATATTACTTGCAGTGTTCACGACTTTATCTGCGTTTCATTTCTAATTTTCTTAAAATTCGAATTCAGAAAAATGTGCTTTTAAATGTTTTTTTCAGAGTTCTGCAAACAGCGTTAAAAGTTTTCTTTGTACAGAAATAAAATATGCTTAGAACTCTTTTAGTACCCATAAAATGGGTAAAATTGGGTGCTTTTACACTTGTATGTCTACTTTCTCTAAAAAATGACTTATTTTTCCAAAAAAAAGTATTCTATAATGGAATTAAGGTTCTTAGTGACCAGACAGGCAAACGGATAGACACACAAATATTCCAAAAATAGGTGTTTTGTATTCCATGTTGATTCTTATAACCAGCATTTTGAAAAGATATTTCATGCACAGAAATGACCCCGTTATAGCTTTTATGTTAGGAAAATCCCTCTTAGAGTATTAAGAAATTGTTTTTGTCGTGATATTTATTTTATAAATCTTCTTTACCAAAGTTGCTGAAAAAGAAAACATTTTTAAAAATTTCCTAATGTTTCGACATTAGAAGACTTATTTCTGATTTCAAATCTTGTAGTAAATTTATCAATAACAGATTTAAACATTTCTTGGTTAGAATTTATATGTAATAGAACAGTGGGGTATCTTCTAGCCGGTAATTAGGCCGAAAATTAATTTTGAGAAATGCAAAATTTTAAGTACGCAACTGGAGATTCTGCATCGTTTAGTGAATTTTCAAGGTTTTTACTTGGGATTTGTCGTTTTGGGACACTGTTAAATTTAGAAGAGTTGGATAAATCGCATACGTTTTTATTGACTGCGATTATGCGATTTTTAGGTGTTTGCAATATTTTTCTTGTGGCTAACAAATAAAGATGTTGTATTGATTTTTTTCCTGTGAAAAGCTTTATTTGCCGCTACTTATATTAATTTTTAGAAAAATTTTGTTTTAAAATTTCAAGATAAAAAATTTCCTGCGAAGTAAAAAAAGGATTTTTTTTATTTAAAAAAAAAAAAAAAAAAAATGAAAAGGTTGTTGAGAGTGATCTCCATCGCGGTCGTAAAAATGTAATATATCACTATAAAACTTACGATCGGAAAAGCCCTTTGAAGAATTAGATGAAGAAAGACCATGAAACTCATTATCTTACTACAAAGGAGAAGTTCTTTTTAATAAATTAATTGTAACAATTTTAAATAAAATTTACCGCTACAATTTTAAATAAGTTATATTATGAATAAATTAATTATTTTCAGATAAATAACGTAATATAAGGTAACAAATTACGAAAATATGATTTTAATAATATTCTTGGGAGGTGGGGATTGGAAAGGCATTGGAAAGATAAACAAGAAATATCTTTAGGAAATTAGAAAACAAATTAAAAAAAAATTCACAGGGACGTTTTTGGGGCTAGGATTGGAGGGATACCTTCCCCTGCCCATATAAATTAATCTCAATCATAGACAATTTAACATATATTCTTGGCGTTAAAGTCAACTCTAAATTTAAAACTAGCTGTTTTAACTCATTTTTCAAAAATTAATTTATTTGGTTTAAGAACACAATACTCTATATCTGATTTTTATACCAAAGTGAAGAAAATAAACACAAGGATACTTTTTTCAAATGTTTGTTTAGAAATTGTATGAAAACATTTATCAAATTACAGTTGCCACCCAGTGGAAGGTGGCTAAACTTAAAGTATACTATGAATATGGGCCATTATTTTTTCAAAAAATAACTTTAAATTTTAAACAAATCTTTACATTAAAAGTTGTAATTGCTAAACAAAATGACTTAAAAATTAAAAAAAAAACTTGCATTTTTCAGTGCTAGGATTAGTTCTTCTCAGGGGAGCTTTTTTCTCCGTTGTCCCATTTTTCTCGTTTTCAAGCTTTAAGAGCCTTTTATCATAAAAGATTTTTCTGCCAAGTTTCATTAATCTAGGTGCACTCAGTAAATTTAAGAGCCAATATAAACTAAAAAAAATAATGTCCGGCTAGATTGGCAAAATACCCCTCTAAGCGGCTTTGAGATTTCTATTTTGGACGATTTAATTAAGGTTTTTTAAGTAAATCTTTACGTATCTGGTTGACCATACCCGGCAGCCATATGTCATCATAGGTCGAATACCGAAAAGGACTCTGCCACATTTCAGTACTTAATCACAAAATTGAAAAATATGTTATTTAAATGTTAAAAATTCATCAAAAACAACGCCAAAATATTTTACGCTATCTGAGAGTGGTATTGTAGATCGTTGTATTGTTAATGTGATTTTAAAAAATCATTTAGCTAAAACCTCTTGATAATAACGTGATAAGTAAAATTGAAAAATAAAATTGTATTTTTCCTTAAGTTGCTTTAAAGTTTAGTCTCCAATAAAGATGTTTTACATTTAAATCACTTACAATCTCTGCGGTACTAAAACGAAAAAAGTCATACTGAAATTTTTTTTCAATATAACTATATTTCTAAAATAATTCTTCTTACAAAAAGCATTTGCTAACCTAATTTGCTTTTACACCCCATGTGACAATATCTAGAAAAACTTTTACTTTTAAATATAAATTCTAACAGGTTTCATAAACACTGATAATATTTTGTCCTCCCCATTTACACATGTAAATATATTTAACATTTTTTATATAAAAGATGTTCCCTGTTTGTTTTTTTTTTATATTAACATTTCACTTTTTCTTGTTCTTCTAGCTATTTTTAATGTTTTATGGTAGAAAATTTCCTTAAAATAAACGCCTGTAAAATTGAAATGCTTAAAAGACACCAAAAACTATTTTTCAAACATTCATTTTTAGGAACATTTTAAATGCATGACAACGTGCATTTGACACATGACACTTTAGTTGTTTGAAATTCATAATACTCATGTAAGTGTTTGGTTGACTTTGACTAGAACAATAGCTGTTTTAAAAGTGTCATTTTGCTTTAGTCAAAAAATACTTCTTGATACACTGTCGTTTACAAACAAAGACAACGAGCAACCGACATCAGAAACAAGACATGAAGGCGTTTGAAGCAAAAAAGAATGTGAGGAAGAGATCATTTAACAACTTTTTACAAAATGTTTGCAGTACAAAGCTTTGAAAATTTAAACTTTAAACTTTTTTAAATTAAAGATTCTTACAACTCTATAATTGAATTTTTATTTTAGATTTATGTTAACAATTTTAGTAAAATGTAAATTATAAATGAATAGAAATTATTTTGGCTTAAGTTCATTTATTTTTTTTAATTTCTAAAAATCAATGTACAAGACGAAATACAGAGAGAACAGTAAAGAAATACGTTGGTTTGTGTGTAAATTTCGTCTAACCAAATTAATGTTGATATGAGTTATGAGTTTTTTCGTATTCTTATTTACAAAGTTAGTTGGTTAAATAGATGATGTTTATAAAAAATACACAACTAAGGTAGATAGATGCGAAGAATGCTGATAAAGGTCGTAGCGGTCTAGAAAATGCAGCATTTCATTCTGAAAACGTCCGCATACATTTGTAAAATAAATTTTCTTTCTAAAAAAGATTTCTATTCATTATAATGTTCACAGTTCAAATAATAATTCAATAAAAATTAAATTAAAATGTAAATTTTTAATTCTGTATTATTACAACACCGATTATTATTAGTTTTTTTGTGGCATTTCGATTTGTGATATTTTAGTAGAAAATTTGTTTTACTTTCTTCCAAAATATTGCTTTAGTTAAAAAAAAACTATCGTTCGAAGTGCTGTCTTCGTTAATATTCAGCTATATTTATACTCTTCACCACAAAAAGTGAAAAAAAGTGTACAATTAAGTTTGTCATTCCCTGTGTAACTTCTATAATATCCATTTCCGACCCCATAAAGTACATATACATGACTTCTTATGCATAGCGAAGTAGATTGAGCAATGTCCGTCTGTTCGTCCGTAGTAATGCTGCTAAGGCAAACTTAATTTCACAAAAAATAACTATGTCAATCAATCAGATATAGTGTCGAAAGAGATGCTATTGGAAATCTGCATGATCAGTACATGTCCTTTGAGGCAGCTGGCAAAACACCGCTCCTGCCTCTAACTTTTTCATGACATTTGAAGCAATAAAGTAACTTTAAACCAAAAAATAAATATATGGGGCGATCGAGAATTAAAAAAATAAGAAAAACATCAAGTAAAAAAAATTGGCGCTCGCCTGTATTATCTCGGGCTCTGAAATTTTCAAATTTTTTAAAATATCAATCACCCTTATTCTAGTTGTCGGCGTCGTCACATATCAATGTTGATATGTGTCGACGTATTCGATTTGTTATTCTACTTGTGGTTATCGACAGTTATCAACTACTGCTCAAAGATTTTTTGTATTCTATAATAAATGTTACGACGATATTGTATTGACGTTACTCTGTTTTTTGTCGATGCCTTTTTGCATAACGACTGGAAGTGATTTAAACCAAATATAACATTGAAAATGTAAGAAAGTAAAGGTTACAAATGAAAATCAATTTGATAAATTGAACAATTTTAGCAGAGGCACAACCTCATGCAATTTTAAAAAAATATGGCAAGAAGTTGGAAAAATTCTAAATTCTCTTGATCCGCCTAGAAGATTAGCAGATGGATGACAAAAGGTAACAAAATAAAGGATTGAATAGGGATTTATAAAAAAGTTTGTAAAAATTACTTTTAAGGTATGACGAAATTAAAAATTAAAAGTGAAAAAGAAGCTGGTTGCTAATAAAACGGAATGTAATGTTACTAGCGGCGGAATGTTTAAACAAGTCTCACTTAGTTCGCTGGAAGAAGCTGTGTCAAACCATCTTAACTTCCAGAAGCATTTGAATCCTGAGGGAGCAGTTTAAGGAGTTCAAGTAGTTGACATGGAAACGATTCGGATGACATGGAATTGCTAAAGTTGAATTTGTCGTTGTCAGTCAGGAGCAGGCATAAATTTATGTGCATACTTGCGATACGGAAACTAAAAATATTGCATTTCTGCCAAAGAAGTTTTCTTTCCAACAAAAGTTTTTGTTTTTTTAAGTTTTCATCAATTAAACCATAATTTTCATCACCCATAGTAAAATTTTAACATAAAAGTATCAAACACCAATAAAATTTAACATAAAACTTTGGGATGAGCATTTTGATTTCATAAAAATCGATAAACCGTCGACGTCGTCACAGGATTGTTATAGAATATACTAGAATAAGGTATGAATATGATATAATTTTAAAGCTTTTGAAGAGGTCTTTAAAGAAATACTAAATTTTGTCAAAATTGGATAACCCATTAAGAGCCGTTGTAATTTTTATGTAAAATTATACGTATGAAGTGTCAAAAATTTTTTTTTTATTTTTTAATTCTCTGCCACCCCATAATTTGCTTTTTGGATTGGAGTTACTTTACTAAACGAGATTTACATAGATGGTGCAGGGTATATAAGATTCGGCATTTCTGAATATAGCACTCTTACCTGTTTTTAAGTATACTTGTTTTAATATAACTGGAATGAGAAAAAATTATAAAAATATTAAAATATTCAATCAATTTAATTTAACCCTTTCGGGAGGAAGTTTTATTTTGCAAACCAAATTATGTATGGTAAAATTTTTTTCATATTCTAAAAGGTATGATAAAAGTATTGTGTTCTCCATACTTAAAAATTTTAAATTCGTCCTTTTATCCTGGGACATATAATACCAACAAATGTTTTCATCGGGCATAAAATCACAATCAGTGTTCTCGAAGAGCGATTCGAAATTAAAAAGACAACTAAAATATATATATTATTAGATTGAGATAAAAGTTTACATTTATTTTTAACATTTTAGAAATGTAATTAGGTATTTATTTGTGGAATGGCCCAAAACACTTTTAACATAAGGCGTTGTTACAATCTGAGCATATCATCTTTGTATTTTAACATCTAAAACATATAAAAACCGTATTATCTATCGCATTACAATGATAATACCTGTGTGAATACTTACGTGTGTAGGTCTATAAGTTGTTGTTAAGACATAAATAGCCGCCTTTTATCTATAACGTAATTCTGGCCAAGTTTTGTTTATAAATGTTTGCAAATAGGAAAAAATATTTCTTATTTTCTTTTAGTCGACCATCTATACTTCATACACACTTAATGCTTAAGTGCTCTTATGTTAACAGCAGAAAAAAGGTCAGTTGTGAAGTGCCCTAGGTGGTTTATACGTCACTTACTACAATAAACCAATAACGAGAGTAAAAACTAAAACATAAAAAACTAAAATAGGAAAAGTTACTTTAGCTTTTACAGAAGAAATAGGAGAGAAAGGAAGAGTCGAGTCTATGATGTTGTATCCTCAGGTGTATTATAAAGTGTTAATATGAAGGCTTGAATACATAAAGAAAGGAACACAATACTGTGTGGCGTTCAACTAAAATGCTTTCTTTTTATTTTTCGCCTTGTTGGTTGTATGTAAATGGATATAAATTAGCAATTTATGGAAAAAGAATCGATAAAGTAAACACCGATACTTTAGTTAGTTAATATAAGACATTTAAATACTCGTATTTAATAAGTTTTTTTTTTAAATTAATTTTTATATGAAGTGAATTGAAATTGTTGGCTCTTAGAATATCTCAATATCAGACAGGATATTCTGTATTTATCGCAGTAAATGCGAGTCAGCCGGCTCAAGATCTGAGGTGTTAGCTGAAGCTAAAATAAATTTTATTTTTAAAAGCAAAATTCAATCTTTTTTTAAACGTCTTTTCTCGCTGTGACTTTTCCTGAACGATATAATCGACGAGCATTTACGATGTGGGAAAAAAAAATCTGCAGATTGTTAAATTTAAAATTTAGAGTTGTAAAAAAAACTAGAAATTTCTTAGATATCGTATAAAAATATTTATTAAATGTGCGAAGCCTTAACCATAAGCAGAATTTATACAAACAAAATTTCCTTGAAAATGTAACAAAATGAGGAAAAATAATATTCAAAATTTAGACTTTTAAAACCGAGTTAAACGCAACTTGAAACATATGAAGATTTTTAATCGAGAAGAAAGAGTTCGAAAAACATAAATAATAGAAAAGGGGAAAAAACCAACTAAATGAGAATTATAATCAATCACTTTTTCTTTGTACGGGAAAATGCCACAATGACTCGTGGAAGGAGGGTTGAGTAAATGTCTTCACGGGATGCAAGAATATTTACGTACATATGTAAAAGAGGTACTTACATGAATGTTTTGCTGTGTAACGAGAATTGAAAGAGACAAGTAAAAACGCTTTTTGGTATAATTCTTTGATGGTGTTATTTTATTCACAAACACTGGTTGCAATATTAATTAGTGATTAGTTAAAATTTTAATTCAGGTTGAACAAATTTCAGCCGGACGACTGGTTTCGCAGATATTTTAAGAATAATTTAATTAAATTTTAATAGAAACTAAATAGCAAAAACAAAATCTGTATACACATATCATGGTCATAGGCCGGCAACGCCTTACAAAAACAATCTATCACACTTTTCTATATTTAATCTTTTTTTTTTGCTTTCGAATATATACTTAAGCAGATAAGTGGCTTTAAAACTGCTGATGAGCTGTTTAAGCATTACTGAAATGGCCAAAATGCCGTCTATTTTCAAAAAAATTTACTGCTGTGTTTAGAGTACCAACAGCCACCAGAAGTCATATTTACTTCAGCACATTTAGTTCTCTGATAAAAGATTACAAGCCGCCATTTAAAGAAGGTATAATTTTATATTATTCCCAATGTTGTGTTCTGCGTAAAAAAAGGAACCCACAATACAAAAAAAAAAAAAACAAATAATAATGATAAATTTGCTTTAAAGCAACCAAGTAAAAATAATTAAAAAAAATATTTCATTATATTTTAAATAAAATAAAATTGGTTTTCATCGACATGCACACGTTTGTTTGTTTTTAATAACTCCTCTTGTCAATAGTAAAATATTTTTGTTTTTAATCGGAAACCATATTGAGGTTTTATTTTGAAACTAACAGCAGTTTTTATTAGCGTTTGCTAGTGTTTATTTTATTCAAATGGTGAAGTAAAAAAAATTCAAATTTATTAGCGATGCATGAAATATATGAGGGAGTTGATCGATAAATTGTTGATTTCAAAATAAAAATATTTTAATTAATCGCAAGGCACTGTTGAGAGCAAAAATAAACGTGGCTTTGAGTTAAGTGTGAACTTTGTCTAATCAAGTTAATAGTGATTCATAATGAAGTATTTCTCATATTCTCTGTTGTATTACATTCTACTTCTGTCTATTTTTTCTTGTGTTCTTAAAAAAATTACACAAAAAAAATGGTAAAAAATTTTTTCTTTCTTAGTATCTAAAAGAGTAATTTTAATTCGGCTTAACTTCACGTATATTTTATTTTCAAAATTTATTCTGAAAGGAAACATGTATCAAAATTTTGTGTGAATTTTTAAAGGCATAAGGAAAAATATTTCTTATGCGCTGTTTCAGTGTTAAAAGCGATCAACTCGCGTAAATATTTTGTAAAAACAAAACTTAATTGCATTTCATGCTACATTTTTACACCTGTTGTTAGCTTGTAATACAATATTTTTATAAATTAAGAAATTAAAATATAAGTGGTTTGTAAATTAAGAAAAATAATTCGATTAATAACTAATTTTAAAATAAATATGTTAGAGTTTTATAGTCGGCTATGCCGAATTTTATGTACCGAAAATATAGTTGAGAGAAGAAACTCTAATCAAAAAGGCAAATATTAAGGTGACAGAGAATTAAAAAAAACTGGTACTGCACGTATATTATTTTACATAAAAATGCCATTGGCTCTTAATGAGTTAGGCATTTTAAACAATTTTTAGTATTTTCTTAAAGATCTCTTCAAAAGCTTTAAAGTGATACCCATATTGATATTTAAAAAATAAGTAAAAAGACAACAAAGGAAAAAATTGGCGATCGCCTGTATTTTCCGACTAAGAGGCCTCTGAACTCTTAAAATTTTTTAAAATATCAATATGGGTATCATTTAAAAGCTTTTAAAGAGAACTTTAAGAAAATACTTAAGTTTTTAAGAAATGTGTAACCCATTAGGAGCCGACAATATTTTTAAGTAAAATTATCTGTATGTAGTATTAATTTTTTTTCTTATTTCTTATTTCTCGTCGTAGCCTTACTTGTCTTATTTCGTTTAACATACACTTCAACTAGCTTGATTTTGTTGTTTATTTCTTGTTAATTTATTTTCAATTCAGATTTAATTTAAATTAAAACCCAATGATATTATTAACTTTATTTTTCTACTTCTAATTGAAATATACTTGCTGTCTTTTCATTACTATTAAAATTACATTTGCATTGTTTGAAATAATGAAATGTAATGTTTTCAAATCGTTTAATCATTAGTCAATGATAATAATTTTCTTTTTAAATATTTATCAATGATGCCTTTTGTTAAAAGGCATTACCATTAGTGAAAATAATCACAATGCTAATAAATCATTAGCATTATTAATGATTGAATACTAATGAAATTGACAATGAAATAAAAATAATTACTCCCAAGTACGAACGATAACTGTAAAGTTAAATATTGATCAGTGTATCGGTTGTTTGTAAAATAAATGGTAGAATTATTGTTAAAATAATTAACTTTGTTTTTTAAAAGCTTTTTACTTTAAAAATAATTTTCATTATTGTAATTCAAAATCGGTAACCTCAAAATTATATTATATTTACAAGGACAAGTTTTAAAACTCATATTTCTATTTGGTATTAAAAATGTGTAGAAGTCGCTTATACAATGTAACCGATGGCATTACAAATGGTATTTTTATATAAGCATAACAGTTATTAAATAATTTAATTAAACCGCTTCCCCTTAGCTCCCGCCATTGGAACGTTCTTAATGAGCCATCTTTAAACACTACAACTATTTAATAAGAACTTTTTACGTCACTTTAACATTGGTCTTTAAACTCATTAACTTAATTACTATATTTGCCAGCTACTATTTCACCTTTTAAATTTTAATTAAGAATTAACACTTTTTCTGTTCTTTTTTTCAAGCAAATTGATTTTATACCCCAAATGCTTTTAAGTAAATTTAAAAAATTTTCAAAATAATCCAGCTTAAAATTACAGTAGAAATTTCCGTTGTTTGTAAATTGTTAAACATTTCAATGCCTCCATATGAAAATATTTTAAATAACATCACGAATCTGTACAATATTATTGTGCCATTTGATTATTCATTTATTTATAGACATTAAATGGTTTTGTAGCGGTTTAAATTTGACTTTCAATTTATTTTGTATCATTTATTAATTGGTTTTCATGTTAAATGGTTTTGTTATTGAAACTGCAATGTTTTGTCATTAAAGATGAAAGATTGTGGGCAGATAAATGAACACATAACAATAAGTTTAATATTTACTTACACGTTCTAATTTACAATGTGTTGATGAAAACATGAACAAAATTATTTAGCACACAAATTATTAGAGAGTAAACAATCATAAAATGTGATAAGAAATGTATTTGCGTGCAGTAAATAATAATGGAAAAAATATTATTCGATTAATGCTGGATGCTAAATAAAATAATTAATCGATTTAACAAAGAGTAAAATTATTTATTGTTTTGTTGAAAGCCAAATTTACCAAATTAATATTCAAAACAATACAAAAATTTTTTCTAAAGTTTTGGTTATAAATTTATTTTTCACCGACTTCAAAAAAGAGGGAGGTTATCCATTCGTTTGATTTTTTTTCTAATGTTTGTGCAGAACTCACTCATTTCTGAACCGATTTTGAAAAGTTCTTATAATTTGATTGGACCCGTTTAAAAACAGTTTATAATCTTAAAAACTAAAGGGTGTCCCGATACAACATACATGTTTTTCTTAATTTAAAAAAAGTATCATTGGGGCTCGCAATATCAAAAAGTAATAGAAAAAGAAATCTAAAAATTACAGGGTGTCCCCATAGGTGACATAAATTGACCTATTTAGGCCTAACTTTTGAACCCTTATCGGAAAACGCTTTAAAATTGGACAAAATGTCGCTTTGTATGATTATTATAACAACAAGTACAAATTTTTAAAATTATAAATTAAAGGGTGCCCCAATATTTCATTTAATTCTATGTATATAATCATACTTTAATAGACAGACGATTGAAATTTACAAAGAACTTGTGTTGCTAAGTCCGCTATAACAACAAGTATAAAGTTGAGAAAAGGGTGCCCCAATAGCTGATGTAGTTTGATATATGTGGCCAAACTTTTAAACTGTTATAGACATTCAGCTGAAATAAATGAGGAACCTGTATTCCTAAGTCCGCTATAAGAAAAAGTTTACAATTTAAATTTAGTAATTAAAGGGTGCTCCCATAATTAATGTGATTTGACCTATATGGGCCTATCTTCCAACAATTAATGGAAAATTAGAAAAATGGTATAATAAGAAGTATAATTATTTAAAATCATAAATTAAAGGGTGTTACATTAGTTGATGTCATTTGATTTATATGGCCAAACTTTTACACAATTGTAAACAGACGGTTGAAATTTACAAAGAAACTGTATTGCTAAGTCTGCAACAAGCATAATATTTGGATTTGGAAATTAAAGGGTGTCCCAAGAGTTCATATAATTTGATGCATCTTGCCAAACTTTTAAGCCGTTATAAATAGAAAGAATTATTGATTGAATTTAATGATTGCGTCCGTTTTGCAGAAAAGATCTTCTGATGGTGCCAACGAACGATTCTGTACCATCATTCTAACATCAACTATAAAGAGTGCTTCTTTTAGAGTGTCACAACTTTGATTTGGTATCACTGCCCCCGTTTGACAGCTGATAGCTGCATTTTGTTTAGTTTGCTTTGAAATTGCGTTATGAATCGAGTTACATTAAAGCAAATTCATTTTGATTTTGAATGGAAATTCATAATCTTATTTTCGTACAAAGCTCATTTCTGGTTGTATGAGTACGTAAGTAAGCAGAATTGTTGCAATTCGAGTGAGGGGGATCCAAAAGCTTTTCTGGAAAAAATATTACAAAAACTAAGTGTTAAGTACCTTTATTGAGAAGGCTTTATTTATTGTAATTGTTTTATCAACATTGTTTTAATTGGGCACATATTTTAACTGTGACTTGATTTCTTAAAAACTTGCGTAAGAAAACTCTGTCAAAAACCATGCCCAAATGCCTTTTTAATTCTTCATTTCCTATGAAATATTTTAATAAGCGCAACAAATACCACATTTTCATAACCATCGATGTTAGTTAAGACGTTTGATATCAACATATTTAAATAATACAATTCAACTTATTCCGTCTCAATTTAGTGACTGATTATTAAAAACCTCAATACCGTAGATCAATATATTTTGATGTGTGTGCGTGTAGATGCTAATAGCTGTGGAAAGAAGAAAATTTATATGCTTTAAAGATATTGAAATGTAAAAAAATAACATCAAAAATATATATTGAACGTGACTGAAAGCAATGTTTATTTGTAAATAAATGGATTTCTATTGTGTCAATGTAGAATAAAACATCGCTTAAAAAGAATTCCTGGTGAAGCTGAATTTTAGCAAGCGGGTTTGGGCGTACAATTAAAAGTGATTTCAAGCTTAAAAATCAAATCAATTTCAAGCTAAAAAATTACTACTTTGGTCCTCTGCATTTCTAAATGCTCAAGCGGGTTGTATAGCAAGTCCGCAAATACTTTGTATCAGTTTTCACAATTTCCTTTAAAATCAATTACAGCGAGAATTCCTTCCAAACTACCTTTTAAAACTCTGTCAACAACTGCAATCTTTGTTCAAATACTTGTGTTAAAGGTTTGTCAAACCCTATTTCTTCGGAAATATTCTAGAGACGCTGTCTTGTTTTCCAAACAGACACTTTGACTAACTTAGCCAACGACTGTACACAAAAAAAAAAAAAAAAAATTAATTTTAATTGCTAATTGCTGATTTTCAGCAACAAAATTTTCAAAACTGTGTCTGATTAATAGGCGTATTTAAGTTTTCTCTAGCTGATCTAGTGCCCTGGCATAGTTGATTTCATACTGAACACGAACGGACAGACGGGCATCGCTTAATCGACTACGCTATGCATAAAAACTAAGAATATATATTCTGTATGGAGTCGGAAATAGATATAGTAGAAATTACAAATGTAATGACAAACTTAGATTTTTTAACTTTTTGTGAAGGGTATAATAACATAATTGCTGCGAATTGTTAAAATGTTTATGGTACAAATTTGTAAACCCTTTATTGAAATTGTAAAAATGGAATTGTGTGGTATGTACATTTACATATTTGTTTAGATTAGTTTATGTATGTATGTATGTATGTATATCAATTATAGTATGAAAAATATATTTATTCATTTGTCAATCATATGAATGAAATATGTAGATAATGAAATTCTAATGGAGGTACATGTCTTTCAAGATAATTAAGCTGTTAAATAATAAATACGTAAATTTTTTTTCTTTTAATATTTCATATTATTATGTGTAACACGTTTATATTTAAACATGGATTATTATTTAAAGCAAACGTGTAACACGTGTATACATAATTAATATCTTCATTGTTATAATGTTGCGAAAGCTTAAGCCAGGCGAAATGTTATTGCATAAATAATAGACGTTGCCAAATTTATGTAACATTTAATGATCAAAATTCACCAATTAATACGTGAATGATTGTAAGTTACCTATTTGCTATATTATTCAAATATCCCGCTATTGTATCAATTAATCTATCTTGATTATCAATAAAGACACAAAACAAATTGGATTGGGGACATACATGGATTAAAATATTAAAAGAATTTTTATAGAAGACATACGTTGAATCTTTATAGAAACCACAAAAATTTAAAGCAAATTGAATTTCGTTTAACAGATTTTTATTTTTTTATTTTTAATATAAAACTCTGCTTTATTTGTAATTATTAAGCATTTAAGGCGTAACAAAGATTAATATGTTTCTTTGTAAAAATTTCGTAGCATTAGAATGTAGATTTTTGAGTTTTTATTGTCTTTTCAATTTATTGATTTAATGTAGTTTTCATTTGATAAATTTAGTTTGAGACAAAAGACTGCTGAATTTTCTACACAAAATTTGGGTGGAATTTATTGATGAGCTATATTAGCTGTAGCGAAATGGTCATATGGATATGCTTTCAACGCAGTCCTACATTTCATTTTGTAGTTCTAAATATTGTTACAAAAAAAAATCTGGTAACCCCTCTTGTTGTTTGCGTGTGAGCGTGGTGAATAAATTAATTCAACTAATGGTGTGTGTATAGAATAATACCACAGTTAGCCAACAAAAGCTGAACAACCTCATTGGTTGCGGTGGTAGACGTGCGTGCTGTAAAACAGAAGATCGTGGGTTCGATACCGCCTTCGCACATGCGTACAACGAAAAAAAAAAATAATTGTTATGAAGCAATTAACAATTAAGAAACAGCAGTACAAACCTCCCAAGAGGTAAAAGACAACTATTGTGTAAAGCCATGGCGCAGATAATTTAATGGAGACGTCCAATTTAATATAAGAGCTACAGATAATTCTCAAGAAGCCCTTTATAATAAAAAGTAAGAACGGTGTAGCGGTTGCGCGGGGAAGTGTAACAGTATAACAACAAAGTGTATGGCAGACGTGTGTTGTGGCTACTGGATTAAAGTGGATGACTGGCTTGGATAAAAGGAGTAGTGGAGATGTCTGTGGATGGTTAAGGTTACTAAACAAGGCATCGAGTAGTTCATGTCTCGCCGGAGTAACACAGTAGTGTAGCGTGGATGGCTACGTTTGTAGTAATAACGCATGTTTAGTAAATACGAGACCAAGGGTTCACAAGACGGGTAGGATCAAGAAGTGTAGCCAGAGGAAGCCATAAAGTTTGAATACAGAATAATGTATTCAAACACAGTGGTAGTTGCAATCAAAAGTATCCGTAACTATGTTCTAGAAAGGGAAAAACATAACAATATTTACGGTCCAATTCATAAAAAAATCCTACTTTAGATTTAAGGTTTAGTTAGTTAACCCTTTTCATTTAAAAAACGCTTTATAAAAATTTTTATTAAAAAATACGCTATAACAGTGCTTCTGAAAACGAATTTTCAATTAATCCGAAAACCGAAGGAAGGAACCTTTTTAGTAAAAATATATGTTCTGGTACTGCAAAACACATGAACAAGAAACTTAATAAACAAATTTATAAATAATAAATATGTTTTGTTTAGTTTGTTTGGTCAGAGATAAAATGAAAAGTTTTCGAATAACGAGTTCCTTAACGAGCTGTTAACGTTTTTTGTACTTCACTATTCAAATAAATTTGTATTTTTTTATTTTTATTTTATGGAACAAATCTAGTTTAGGCTAGTTGCTGCTAATGAAATAAAAAATAGTTCGGGGTTAAAAAAATAATTTTGAGAAGCAAGTGTAATGTGATAAAATCTGTGAAACCCCATATTTTCAGAGTAACGGATTCCTAAAGCCGTTATATAAAATTTGCAATATTTTAAGTTACCTTAGGGAGAATGAGACAACATGGGTACCTTAGAAAAGGTCTTTCAATAAACTATCAGGATCCTTACAAAAAAATGTTAGCCCCTTTGCAAACCAATTAAATGTTTCTTAACTTTAAATTTTACGAATATTTTAATCTGGTTACAAAAAATTTGCTTCTTTTTTAAAACAAAAATATTTTGTTATACATATGTATGTGTGTATGTATGTACTACAACTAGATTTAGGGGCTAGTTTTTAATTTTTAATGTTCAACAGTCTTATTGGTTCATAATAGGTTAAACATTTTTTTGTAACTTGTATGTCATGTGATGGGAATTTTGATAAGATGGTATGGTATCCATATTGTCCCGTTCCGCAACAAAGTGATATCTATAAACACTTCAGGGATACGTATTTTTTAAAGTATGAGTTACCGACGATTTTGTCATTTTGCGTTTTCTTCTTAAAATCACTTTTTCAACCCCAGGACAAACTTTAATTTTTAAACAAAATATTTTAATAAAAAAATTTACTTTATTTTTGGTTTAAAGTGGGCTAGAGGCTACAATAAAAAACTGATATTTATTAAAGTTTTATAAAAAGTTTGTTAGGCTATTAAACTCTTATGAATAATCTTTTGTCGACTTTTGCTTATTAAAGGCTTATAAACTCTTAAAGTAAATTTATAAATTAGACTGTAAATATTTAATAAGAATATTTTGAGATATTTTTATATTCCAAGGAATCAAGCACAAGTAACCTGGATTAGCATCAAAAAGATACAAAATAAGAAAATTTCATATTCATATAGAATCACCTTAATACTTTACCAGCTCATGATCGCAAAGTGACCAATAAACAATACTATTATGTAATAAAAATATTACAAATAAATTTCTGTTATTGACAATAAAACATTCTTAGAGGTACTGCCAAGTTTCTTTGTGATTTTAAGTTGGTGAAATTGCATTCTATGACGTTTTCTTTTAATGAGATATATACTCGAGCAAAAATTGTTCTATTTATTAATCCGGCTATTAAATTAGTCCTCCGAAAAATTTAATTAAAATTCTTGCAGTAGTTTTTGCGTGAATCTTATACAGAACAATTAAGAGTGCTATGTTCGGCTATGCCAAAACTTATATACCCTTCACTATCTATTTAGTTTAGTTAGGTAACTCCAATAAAAAAAAAAAAATATTGGGGTGACCGATACTTAAATAAAAAAAATTATTTTGTAGTGCATATATAATTTTGCATAAAAATGCTATTGGCTTTAAACAGGTTAAACATTTTAGAATTCTTTAAAGATCTATGCAAAAGCTTTAAAATAATACCCATATTGATATTTTAAAAAATATTAAAATTTCAGAGCCTGCTGCCTCGAAGGAAATTGACCGATCATGCTGATTTCTAACAGCACGTCTTTAGACACTATCACTGATCGATTGATATATTAATTATAATTTTTTTTTTTTGTGAAATCAAGTTAACCTAGGAAACTTTTTTCAACACTATCATGGACGGACAAACGAATATCGCTCAATCGACTTCTCTATGCATTAGAAGTCAGAATATATACACTTTATGGGGTCGATAAGGGATATTGTAGAAATTAAACACAGAATGACAAACTTAGTTATACCCTTTTTACACTTTTTGTGGTGAAGAGTACAAAAAGAGGCAAATAGATAGACGCGTAGACAGAACAAATTTTAAAGAGTTGTAAAGATATAGAGATGAAAATGGATATAGATATGAATATGGATATAGATATCGGTATAGAAATGGATACAGATTGGGATATAGATATGAATATAGATATCTGTATGGATACAAATATGGATATAAATATGGATATAGATATTGATACGAGGGCTGCTATATATATTTCTGGCCTGGCAACACTGAGTGCTGCCAAGTGCAATCTGACATTTCCATTGGAAAGTTTGTCAATTTTAAGCATAATCGTATTCAAAACGTTTTGATGTACGACCATTATTTGTGTTGTTTACAGTGACTTGAAAAAATTAATACCGAAAAAAATGGAATTAACTCGTGAAAATTTTCGTGCCATCATTTTTCATAACTTTCGACGTGGATTATCACGACAAGAGTGCATTGATGAACTTAAATCTTTGTATGGCGATGAAGCACCATCTTATAGCACTGTGAAAAATTGGTATAATGAATTTAATCGTGGTCGAAGCTCGCTCAAAGACGAATTCCGTAAAGGTCGTCCAAAAACGGCTGTTGTGCCAGAGAACATTGAAGCCGTGCGTGAACTCATAATGCAAGATCGACATGCGACATACCGAGAGATAGAGACATCCTTGGACATTTCTTCCACCAGCATACATTCGAAACTGCATGAACACCTGGTCCTAAAAAAAAGTTTGTTCTCGTTGGATCCCGCACAATTTGAAAGTCGTTCAAAAAAAGGCTCGTGTCGATTGGTGCAAAGAAATGTTGCAAAAATACGATTGCGGTGCTTCAAAAGACGTTTATAAGATCATCACAGGTGACGAATCATGGATCTATGCCTATGAGCCCGAAACGAAACAACAATCGACCGTGTGGGTCTTCAAAGACGAGCAAAATCCAACGAAAGTTGTTCGTGGAAGAAGCACTTCGAAGCAAATGGTCGCCTGTTTCTTCGGCAAAACTGGTCATGTGGCGACTGTTTCGCTTGAGCAACGTAGGACGGTCACTTCTGAGTGGTACACCACAATTTGTTTGCCTGAAGTCATCGGAGAAATAAGAAAAACCAACAAGAGAAAACGAATCATTGTTCACCATGACAATGCGAGCTTTCACACATCGGCTCAAACCAGAGCGTTTTCGACCGGCCAAAACATCGAATTAATGGGTCATCTGCCGTACAGCCCTGACTTGGCACCTAATGACTTCTTCTTGTTTCCGCGCATCAAGAAAAAAATGCGTGGTCAACGATTTTCGTCGCCAGAAGAAGCTGTTGAAGTGTTCAAAAACCATGTTTTAGAGGTGTCTCAATCGGAGTGGAAAAAGTGCTTCGACAACTGGTTTGAGCGCATGCAAAAGTGTATAAATCATGCTGGAGAATACTTTGAAAAACAATAAAACCGTTTTTGATTATAAATATTCGCATTTTCACTATTAGGCCAGATATATATAGAGCAGCCCTCGTATGGATATATATGTGGATATAGACAAAAATATGAACATGTATATCGATATGGATATGGACATGGTTATAAATTTAGGTATGAATATAGATATAAACACAAATAGATATAGAAATACATAGATATTTATTGCCTGTTGTAATAACAAGTAATAAAAAAGAATATTTAAGGTTGTCCATATGGAGACAGTACTTTAAATTTTGTGATAGCAACTAGTTAATATATAAAATCTAAACTTTAGGAGTAGCTCATACATAATACGGAATCTTTAATGAGTATGTCCAACTTTGACTTTGGATGTGGATTTGTTTATGTCCATTTAAATTTTAATTTTGGATAATAACGCAGTACGATTTGCGGTTCTGATGGTAGTTTTAAAATTCCATATTTTTTTATATCACAATTTGCAGCTTTTTCATATATTTATATAAATTTTGTAATGTTTAGAATTTTAGTAGTGCATGTTCATAGATTTTTTCTGGAATGTATTAATTTTATAATTATGAAAAGTTCAAGCAGATCTGAAGAACAAAAACTAACAGTAAGGTTTTAATAAACTTAATAACTTGAATATTGAAAGGTGTAGAAAGCTCGGAGGCAAAACTTAACTTTAAATTCTTCTCTCTTAGAAGCGTGTGTAATTTTGTTCCAGTGCAATTAACCGATAAATATTTTGTGTTTTATAGCTAAAATCTTTTGTTTGAAAAGTTTTATTCACATTACCACTGTGTACATTGCCAGCGATTTTAAGTAATATTCGCTAAAAAAAATTATTTTTTATAGGCAAAATATTAATAAAAATATATAATACTTTTACCACATCTGTTATGCTCCAATAAATCTTTCAAAGGAAAATAAACCAAAAAAAAAAAACAAAAAAAAAATGAACATAAAAAAAGTAAGTAAAACGAAAAGCAATTAATGTTATTCTATATCACCAAAAGCGATAATATGCTTTTTTACCTAAATTTGTGTAACCGCACTTGAAAAGGGTTTTTATTTAACAAAATATAAAAAACGAAGAAGTATACAACAAGTGTCTAGGACTTAAAGGCAACAAACACCAGTACAAAACCACAAACACCTTAAAAATTAAATATTTTATCAAGGTTATAGTAATTAAAATGTTTTTATTTCTTACAAAAATGTTACAAAGTAAAAAACCAAAAAAAAAAAAAAAAATGTTAAGGACAAGGCTTTGGATTCATTTACACATTCAAATCAATGCCATTCATTATTTGTGTAGTGTGAGTGTTTAGCAGCTGATGAATGTGCTGATTACTGCGCTATTGACTGCGCTGATGACGTTGGTAACAACCTTCAATTAAGTTTATATTTTTGCTAAGAATATTTGAAAATAAGGGAGTTTTATGAACAAGTTATAACAACTTATTTTCTGGAGCATCTTTTGATTACACTGCTCTACAAAAACTCATGCACTTTGACTATGTAAAAATGTAAAGATGCATAAGCAAGAACGCAAGTATAATGGAACCAATCCATTATTTTTAAAGCCAAATTTTTTCGTAGTTATTTTCAAACATTGAAGCATTATACGGGAGATACTTTAATCATTGCAATTGAAAAAATCTTTCTTTGTTGAAATCATTACTGCTTTCGCTGAGTTTTTTAAGAATGCGTGGTACCTTTAAGTAATTTTACTAAAACGCATTAGGCTTAATAAAAGTGTAAATGAAATAAATGTTTACTTTCCCTGCAAAAAAAAAAGTAAAACTTAACTTGAATTATAACTTTTTTAATATTTTAAATAAAATAAAGCTTCTCATCATTATTGCAAGTTTTAGTGCAAAATGTGCAAAAACCCAAGTATTTGCCTCTTCATCTCATTCAACTGTTAATTAGTTAATTTTTTATTATTTTCCTTTTTAAATAAAAAAATGTCATCATCCAGTTGCATTTGCTTTCTATAAATATTTCAAAATCTACTCAATTATTCCTGGCAGTCAACAGAGACTTGTCTAAAGTTTCGTTTTAACATTATTTATAGAAATTTTCTTCTAACATGCAACAATTATCATTAATAACACATTAATCTTCGATCAAATGACAACCGAGTAAGTTTTCCATAATTGAAAATTTATAATAGACATGACAAACATATCTTGAATGCAATATACAAGACGAGCACAAATACATGCAACAACTTATGATGATACACAGACAAAGTTTATATACAAAACATACATCGCAAAAAATGATTTTAAAATTTCAAAATAAAATAATTATTGCAAAAAAAAACGACTTCAAAACAGAATTCAGATGTCTGCCTTTAAAGGTTCAACAGTAAGGCTAAATAAATTAGATTACATTAACTATTGGGACACCCTTATAATCCACCTTCAAACTTTATACTTGTTCAACTGTTCAATAGTTTGACAATATACATCAAATTACAGCAACTAAAGGGTCACCATTTATTTTCCAAAATATATACTTGCTGTTGTAGTAGATTTAGCATTTAGCTTCTGTGTAAATTTCAACCGTTAGTCTACAACGGTTCAACAGTTGCCCATATACATCAGATTATATCAACTATTGTAAAACCCTTTATTTTATAATTTAAAATTTTTATACTTCTTATTATACCAAAAAATGTAGTGGACATTCTGTTTAAAATTCAGACGTTTGTATCTAAAGGTTAAAAAAAAATATGGAGGAAAATACATTAATTTTGGGAACACCCTTTAGTTTTTTAATTCAAATTATAAGCTGCATGTTATGGCGGACTTAGCAAAACAGGTCCCTTGTAAATTTCAGCTATCTGTCTATAACTGTTCGAAAGCTCGGCCATATACACCAAATTACATCAACTATTGGGACACCCGTTTATTTCAAAATCAAATCTAATACGTGTTGTTATAGCAGAGTTAGTAATACAGGTTCTTTGTAAATTTCAATCGTCTCTCTACAAATGTTTAAAAATATGGCCATATATATCAAATTAAATGAACTATTGGGGCACTCTTTTATTTATATTTTTAAATATTAATGCTTGTTATTACAACAGACATAGCAATTGACATTCTTTCCAATTTGCAAGCGTTTCTCTATAACGCTTCAAAAGATAGGCCCATACAAGTACATAGAATTAATTATGGGACACCCTTTACTTTTTAAATTTATTTTTGTATAATTTGTTTTTTTTGGGAGCTGTAGTAATATGCAGTCATTTTGAAGTTTACAGAAGTACCCTTTACAGTTCATAATGCACTTAAAAAGTTTGTATGTTATATGGGAACACCCTTTAATTTTTAAGATTATGAACTGTTTTTAAAACGGGACTAATCTGTAAACATAATCTATCATATTACCAAAAATTTGTAAAGTCGGTCAAAAACGAAGAATGTTATGAAAATCAAGAGGATATTGTTGCCGGAAAAACTCCTAACGCTATATTGAATGGTTCAAGGACATTGTTCACTGGCAGTTAAAAACGACTTTCAGTCATATGACTTTGCAGTTGCAAAAGGCCTTGCATTCGTCTGATTTGCTGATAATACAATGTACTAAGTTCTCAAATGCAAGGTGTGCATTGGCTTTGATAAGTTGTGTGATTGGATGAAAATGCTGTCGCGAGGAAAGTGAGGTAGCTCTTAGAAGGGGAAGTCCATAACTTCCCTGGCAGTACCAGTGTCTCTTACATTTTGGCGTAAGCAATGCGAAAAATTGGACACTAAGAAAATTTTTTAAGCTGGGCTACTGACTTTTATAGGTTGTGATTCTCAGGCCTATTAAAAAGAAAAGATCTATTAACTCTACTATGAACCCGCAAGTTCTAAGCTTCCAAACATTTAAGCTAAAAAATTAATTTTAAACTCCAACAGACAGCAGTAGCAAACAACCAAAGAAAATAAATTTCATGTCATGATTTTCTAAGTGTAATTTGTTTTATTAGAATAAACGACAATGTAGAAGTTTATACAAAAGGTGCATACAATTTATAACAAATTGCATTAAAATTGAATTAATGTCTATATATCATCTCTGAACAATTGAATTAATACTCATGATGAACGTGTATTTATTTGAAGTTATAAATAACAAGAATTAATATGATAAAATTACTACCTTAAATAAAGAACTTTAATAATTAAACAATAAAATATTTAAATAAGATAATATTGTATTGCAATTTATAATGATACATAAATCTTAAAATTAAATATTATTTTGCAGCATTGCTAATATTTTTCCTATGACAATAATTTTGCAGTATCAAAATTCAATATCATTTGGTTTTATTCAAATAAGATTTCATAAGATAAAAGTAAGTTTTTTATTTTCTTTGTTGCTGTTGCATTCAAGTATATCATTTTTATAATTTCAACATAAAAAGAATATTACTTTTCTCATCTCTGTTGATAGAATCATAAATAAAAAGAAAATATCATAGAACTTTTCCAAAAATTCCAAAAAAAAAAAAAAAACAAATAAAAAGTTTTGTTTCGTTGCACATTTTAATAATAATGATTATATTTAAAAACAAAACAAAATGAAATGTCCATTTCAAGAAGTCTTTAACAAGGAAACAAAAATTATTTTAAAACTAAAAATGAAATGACAATAATAGAACTTTTGAAATATTATGATGAAAATAATTTGTTTATGCATATATTCTGCCATATTGATGTTTGAGAAATAAAAAAATAATAGAAGTATATTTTTTTAAGCATAAAGATATCAAGAAACTCGAAATTTTTACAATCGCATTTTTCAACGCATTGTTATTGTAAAAAATATTTTTTTAGCAACAATGTTTTGAAAAATATAAATCAGAGTACCGAAATGATCTCTCACTTCTCACACATGAGGGAGTTAGTTTTTGTTGCTTCTTTTCATAAATGTATGAGAGGCTAAAAAATATTTTGGTTTTTTTCATTTATGAATGTGATGATGTAATTTTTTGTTTCTTTCTATTCAATAGCGAAAAAATGAGAAAATACTTTTTTACGCAATTGCTCATTTATGAGAATTTACAATTTTAAGAGTTTTTTATAAGTGAAAAGATCGTAGAAAAATTTTTCCATTAAGGGTTTGAGGTGCGTATATACACATATTTTGTATGTTATACTTCCGACGTATATGCGCCTATGATACAAATTGTTTTTTTTTGTTTTTGTTTGTGTTTTGAGCCAAACCAAATACATATTTTTTTTAAGCTTATTTATATCTAATGTATCCGTCAAGTCAGTATTTTGTATTAGTAATTAGCAGCTTAATAAATGTGAATAGCTTGGTGATTCCTCATTTGAATTATTTTTTAATTTGTTTAAAATTTTATATGCTTTAAGCAAATTATCATAAAAAAAATTGTTAAAATTTAAAAAATATAGTTTCATACATAGTACTGTTTCATATGTATATTAATGTACTAATAAAATAATCTAGCTTTTAATAATTAATTTCTTAGAGGTTTTATTTAGTCTAGTTAAAATATTGTATTTTATAATACACATTTTCTTTATTTTTCACCGTTACTTACATCAATACTAATACCTATGTATTTACATACATTTATGTGGGATCGCAGGCACACAATTTTTTTGTTGTTCGTTAATGACCGTGAAAAAAATTTTTCTTTTTTCTCATTTATGAGAAACTTCATTAATCTCATCTTCAAATGGTCACAAATGTGAACTTTTCAACGCTGAAAATTTCTTTACATTCGTTTATGAAAAGCAGCATTAATAAAAATGATGTTATTTATGCCTTATCATATATGAATGCTTAAAAACGAAAGAGAACAAACAATGCATTTATTCACGACTGATCGTAGTAAGAAAATTTTTTGATGGTCGTTTATGAACGAGAAAACAAAATCGTACAAATCTCGTTTATGAATAATATCATAAATCATTTGAACTCTGATATAAATACAAATGTATGTATGTATTAAGTGAAAGTTTTATTTGGAAATCAAAACATGCCCGATAATATTATGTTTTAGTCCTATGGAAATATCATTTATTAAAATTTTTAATTTTCTTCTATTTATGGGTTCAATACATTACGGGCAAATAGCTACCGGAGCTACTTTCAACGTTGCACTGGTTGCTGGTTTATCTGCATATTTTCAAGCAAAAAATCATTGATCATGAAGCGGTAACGATCTCAATTGGCCGTAAGGCGTGCTTTTGCTTTAATTGTCAAGAAAAAAAGGCTCAATAATGCTATCAGCGTGTAAACCCAAAGAAGTCCGTAGGATCTGTTGCGGAGTTTTTTTTTTTTAATTTATGGCTTTATAGGTGAACAATTGATAAATAATTGATTTCTAAATTAAAGCTAGATATTAGTTAACCAAAAAAAAGATTTTATTTGGAAAATTAATTATTTTTTGTTTAATTTCAATGTTTTCGACTAGAAATCAAAGGAATTAAAAAAAGTTTAAAATTAGGACTAAAAAAAGTTTTACCAGTTTTAAATATCTGGCAGTTAAAAAAGTTTATTCGAATTTCAACCTTACAAGTCCCCTGTCCCGGATGGAATTTCAGCACTGGTCTTAAAGAAGTGCTCTTTTTCGTAAGCGTGTCCATAAGCAAAACTTTTCAGCACTTTGTATCATGTTAGCGTATTCCCATCATGTTGGAAGGTCACTAATGTAATACCAATCCCCAAAAAGTGGAGGCTACCAACCCCGAAAATTACCACTCATTCGCAATTTGTTCTGCGCTTTCTAAAGTAATAAAAAGCATGCTTAACTTTCATCTTGTAAAATAATTGAAGTCCAACAGCTTACTTAGCGTAGACGCTCTACGGGCGACTGACTGGCCTTCCCTTTTAAAAAGTGGTGTAAATCCATTCACCATTTCGGCGAAAGAAAGGCTTTAGTTATTTTCAATGCGTTTGATAAAGTGTGGCATGTTGCACTTGTATCGAAACTTATAGCTTTTAGTGTCAGTTAGAGCTTCTCTCAATTTATATCGAGCTTTCTTAGGGGTCGTACTATACGAATTGTTATAGATGGGATTATACCAAATGGGTTCATAATAAAGAAGTGCTATCTTATTCGTAATACTAAGTGAAAAAGATATTCTTGGCATAAAGATTCAATGCCATGTTCGGTGAAACAAGCATTTAAGTATCTAGAATTTCTAACACGGTGTAAGAAATACTTAACTCTATCTAATCTTCTCGCCAATTATGTCATATTAATCAGACGAAAACTGGAATACAATTCTCTTAAATGGGCCGGTGCTGCAAAGAATCAACCACGCACAGAAGACAGCGCGACTGCTCATCGGTGACAGTATGGTAACCAGCTCTATTGATTTACTGGAGTATCGACACAATGTGGAATGTAGTTTACTGTTTTATCGTCACTACAACTGAAAGTGCTATACGTTCCTTAACAATATTGACCAGCAAATCGGACTGCGCATTATAGAGAAAATTCGTTTTTTAGCACAACAGTGCGTATGTGGAATAAACTTCCTGCGGAGGTCTTTCTTTTCACTTTCAGTGTGCAAATATTTAAATCAAATGTCCACAAGCACTATTTCCTCTATTCTTGTTCCCATAACCCAATTTCCTAGTTCTGGCGCAATGCGTGGTATATGTAAGTAGGGGTCATACCCTGAGTGCTGTTCCTGATAAAAAAGACAGGCAAAAGCTTCTATTTTCCCATGTTGTTAATGTTTTTTTTTATTATTATTATTGCTTAATTCTTTCATAATATTCATAAAATCACATTTTTACCAAAATTTCACTTAAAGAATTTAACTGTTTTTTAACTTGGAAAAAAAAAAATTCATGAATCACTAAAAATGCACAAAAAGAAAAAAAAGAAAAACTAACGATAATTCAAAAGTTCACTGAAAAACAAAATTTGACAAAAAATATAATTCAACCTTAAAATTACTAAAACTTTCAATTATTAATTTGTGTTTACGGCGAAGTCTACACAAAAATGTAATTTTAATTAAATTAGTTCACGTATTGGAATGTGGGAATTTCTACCTAAAACTCGTTTTTTAGATACAACTCTTTTTCAATTTAAGGCCAAAACGTCCTTAGCAAACAACCTTTGAAGGTGTTTTTTTTTTTAAATATAAAATTTTGAAGATGCGTTAAATCCATTGCAACTCTGCCTGTTTTTCCACTGTTATAAACTTTTGGGTGCAGTTCGTATAAATAATTGTTTGTGAATGTTGTATTTTATACAAACTCAATATAAGCTGAGATTTAGTCATACATAAATCACTGCCCTTTTAACATTTGATAATAAAAAACGATATTAAATAATAAAAAAAAAAAAAAATATTTCTAAACACTATGCGGGTCAACCTCTGCATGTATATTTTCACCCTATGATTATTCCTCAGCTACTTCTGATTCATTCGTTAAAATTCTAATAAAACGTAGAAAGTGGTGTAATTTTTAGAAATCCGAACTTTTACATCTCTCTAATTTGTTTAAGGAAGTTTTAAGTTTTTATGAATAAAAAGGGATGAAGCTGAAGCAAAAAAAAAAAAAGGAAAAAAGTAAACTAGTTAAACTAAGCAATTAGTTAACTGAAAGGAAAAAACGATTCATTTTTATTAATATTATTAATATTCAGAGCACAAGGATTTAATATTTTATGCTTATAAGTGTGTGTGTGAGAATATGCGGGAAATAGTTAAATTAAGTGGTTTTCTGAACATGATTTAATCAAGTTAACTACATATATGTATACAAATATATGGTTGTATGAGTGAATCACTCATACTAGTAAATCATTTTATTTTTTCTCCACAGACAGTTAAATGATTCAGCGTATGACAAAGAATAATTTTATTTTACATATCAGATGCAAGTAATAGTTTTGCTATTCAAGCATAAGGGAATATAAATAACTTCAATTTAATCTTTTACACACGCCAGCAACACTACCACTACAAACTCAATTTAAATTTCATGTTAATTTATTAGATTTGTTGTCATTAATCATAAATGTACGATAATTGTCTAAGAAGAAATATGATATAATTATGTGGGTTATAAAAAACCAGTTAAAAAGAGACAACAGTAAATGATACACAGACAGATGTGATAAAGTTTTTTTAACAGCATATAAAAATAATGAAAGCAAAAGTGCTGCTGGAAGAATTTTTTTAAAGAATTATTCGAAGACATTTTCTTTAAAATTATAAAAAAGGCAAAACTAACACAATCTTTTGGATGAAATAAAATGAAGACAAGAACTTTATTTCAATAATTATTTGATTTTGATTTATGGATATTATTAATTCTTGATTTTAGGAAAATCCTTGAAAAAAAATTAATGAATGAATTGAATAGAATAGAAACTGAACATCAGATTGCACAGTAGTTTGAAAACGATATATTTTGGACATAATTCGAATTGTTACGAATCACTAAAGATGTGGTAATCAAATTTTATAGAAGCAAAGCAGAGGTGTTTCTAAGTGGAGCTACGAGCGGTCGGTTTCCTAGGGTGAAGAAGGGCTTCTGGGTAGGCCACCAAAGTTAGGTTCCTCGGGCATATATTTTTTTTTTTGGAAATGTCATTAAAAGTTTATTTAAAACTCAAATGTTAAGGTTGTTAAAAATAAATTAAAATTGACTTTCTTTCGGCTTAGGTTCATTTTTTTATTTTATTTCAAAAAATTTTTACAAAGAAAAATTATTTACAAATGCATGCGGATTTCCTAAGAAAAGAAAAAAAAAAATAGAAACTAGCAGGATATAATGCCGCATTTTCTGGACCGCTTCGTTCTTCATTAGCATTATTCGCATCTATCCACCTTAGGTTGAGTAAGATGTAAATATATCCATTTTATCTTTCTTTTCTAATTTTTTAAGCACTAGGTCAGTTTATAAATAAAAATATTCATCCTTATTCTAGTTGTCGGCTTCGTTGTCGTTTTAGTATTAATATAACTTCGTATCGATGTCGGCGTCAATTCAATAAAAATTTTGCATTCTATATTCCTGTGACGACGTCGACGGTTTATCTATTTTTATGAAATGCAAATGCATAAATAAAATTAAACTAAGTTTTTAGTTAAATTTTATTTATGTTTGATACTTTTATGGAAAAAGTTTTCTTTAAGTGAAGAAAATTTTCATTTAATTGATGATGAAAGCTCGAAAAAATAACAACTTGTGTAGGAAAGGTAATTTCTTAGGCAGAATTGCAATATTTGTAATTTACGGGATCGCAAGTATGTACATATATTTTGCCTGTTCCTGGCTGTGCTTCTCCAGTAAATCAGTTGGATTGTTGCATCGCCATTTTCTTTAAGAAGGTTTGCCACAGCTTCTTCCAACGGACTAAGTGAAAATAGTTTAAACATTCCGCTGCCAGTGGCTTTACACTCCGCTTTATTAGCGACCATCTATTTTTAACTTTTAATTTTTTATTTCCCCATACCTTAAAAGTAATTTTTACAAACTTTTTTATAAATTCCTATTCCATTCTTTATTTTGTTACCTTTTGCCATCCATCTGCTAATCTTCTAGGCGGACCAAGAGAATTTAGAAATTTTCCAATTCCAATTTTTCTTTCCATTATTCATTAAAATTGCATGGAGCAGTGCCTCTGCGAAAACCCAGTAAAAGAGATGTATTCTTCTGCAATTTTTCCAACAATTTTTCAAATTGATTTGCATTTGTTACCTTCACATTTTACATTTTCAATGTTGTGTTTGGTTTAAATCACTTCCAGTCGTTATGCCAAAAGACGTCGATGAAAAGGAGAGTCACATCGATACAATATCGTCGTCACATTTGTTATAGAATACAAAAATCCTTTGAGCAGTAAGTGTCAATAACTACAAGTAGAATTACAAATCGAATGCGTTGATACATGTCAAGATTGATATGTGACGACGTCGATAACTAGAATAAGGGTGATTGTTTATTATTTTTTTTTTTTTGATGGTCAAAAATGGAAGCAGTCAGAGTAGCGAGTTGAAATTTGACATGAATGTGTTATTTAGGAAAAAAGTTTTTGTGCGAAATTTCGAGAAACTCAACAAGTATCTCATATAACCCAAATTTCAAAATTGTAATAATTTAAAAATTAGCAATCCGCTAAGATAAAAGTTTTAAACGTGAATATATTCGGTAATATGTAACATATTTCTTATTTTCAAGCTAAGTATTCTTCCACTCGTCGCCTTTTTGTTTTCATTAAAGTCTCCTCATAAGAAACCTTCGGTCGGCCTCTAGCTATTGCTAGATGCGGAAACTTATATCACAAATGAATTCACAAAATAATTCGTTATCTAGCCAGTCACTCAACTCAGTTTCAGTTTCGAATATATCTTTTATGAGATGATATTTAGTCCAACTTTCAGAAAATTTAAAAAAGTAAGCAAAATGTCCAGGATAATTGTAGTGTGATTAAGGCTGAGATCTTAGCCATTAGAAGAGCGGCTTGCTGGATGAGGTACCACAGGATATACGGAGAAGATATCCGGATCTGTACTGACAGCAAGGCTGCGATTAACTCCTTATTGGGTGTCTATACGACACCCAGATTGGTCCGTGAATGTCAGACATCTCTGGATGAGATGGCGAAACATTCCAACCTGGAACTATTTTGGGTGCCGGAACTATTTGGGTGGAGATCTGCAAAACTGCTGAAATTTTTTCGAGGGCAGCTGGGTACACTAATGGCTGTGCTGACAAGGCTCTGTGTCATTGGAACCCATGCTAGGACACTGAATCTTCCGCACCATGACTACTGTAGGAGTTATCAGGATGAGGAAGAGGAGGAGGAGGAGGAAGAGGAGGAAACGGTGAAGCTCTGCTCTGCCATTGTCCAGCTCTTTCTAGGAACAGACCGGATATTTTTGGCAGTCCGAGACTGCATGATCTTGCAGACTTATCGGTCTGCAATGTTGCTAGAATAAACTCGTTTATCCGGTCCTCGGGGTACCTTGGATATGAATCTTGATGGTAGCGAAGGGACCTTAGTTGATCCTTGCACGTCCTATTCCAGGTAACACAACGGGAATTTTATGACCCAAATGAGTCGGTTTCCATACGCCGATAGCCTTGGCAACCTAACCTTACCTAAGTTTTAGAAATAGTAGGAATTCGCAACGAGGTTGATACTAAAAAACATTCACAAAAACAGTTCGGGCAATATAGGGCAGCTGAACTTTAAAATTCTTATCAAAACATCACGATTGTTGAAAAATCTTGACAATGCCTTACTACTATCTTTTTTCTAACGGTAATTGACATATGATCAATATATGTAAACAAAAATAGTGTCATAATTATAACCAAAATCATCAATTACAACTCTGCTACAAATTTTGGTATCCTTTACATTAAAATACTTAAATCCTTAATATTGTAAATAAACATAAAATTTGGGGTTTTCCCATAAATTTCGTGTGCTATATGCAAACCTCAACTTAGAACCAATATAACTTCAAAGTTTGTAAACATTTTAAGAAGATGGTTTAGATGTAATCTTCGTAGACTGTTTAAAAAAAATAAAATTTAAAAAAAAAATGTTCAAATTCTAACATTGACTCTAACCATTGTTGGCCACCCTCGGACACTGTGCACCGTACAGTTACGTTACGGAAGCGTTTTACCATTTGGAGTAAATGTCGTGCAAGAGCGTTTTGTAGGTAATCTAATTTATTGTTCTGATGGACGATTATAATTTAAGTAATTAAAATCTTTTTTAGAATTCTGCAATAAATTTCTATCCTTTATTTGTCAACTATAAATTTAAATTATTCTTTAAATTAGCCAGTAGCTTACTGAAGGCAAAAGTAAAAGATTTTTGGAAGATAATTTGTGAGTTTCAGAAAAAATGAAAATTTTATATGACAGGAAACATATTTGCGACACAAATCCTTTTTCCAACGTTTCAAAATATTTATTTAATATTGATTAATTTTAGTGTTTCTTTGATCTGGTCCATATAGATTTGTTGTTATTTAATATTCGAATAGCTTTAAGAAGTTTTAAACAATGGAGTTTATTTTCATTTTTGCTGATAAATTCCAATATCCGTACCATGCATTTGATCACCTTGACAAACAAAAATGTTTTCAAAGTATTTTGCTGATATTAATGCTTAAAAAATTAAATTATTTATCGTATAACTTTCTATGCTTGTTTACACTGATTTAAAATACAATTAAATAAATTGAATTTAAGTAAGACATAAAATGTTGTCACAGTCACACAAAATATGTCCTTAACATTCTACCAACCAAAATAAAAATGGCCACAATATTGTTAAATTGAAATCAATGGACCGTAAAAGGAAATGAGAAAAAATAATACCTACAAAACAATTCTAGTTTGAAAAAGCTGAAATAGAAAATGTTGCCAACAAAAGGATAATGGAAGAATTCCAAAAAGAAAAAATATGTTTTTAAAAACAAACATTTCTTTTATTTTTTTTGTTACTGGTGTTTGAGACTGATATTAAATAAAGGAGAGAAAAAAAGAAAACGATTTATTAAAAAAGCAACAGTACAGCCAAGATTACGAATGGCTTAGTAGTTTTGTGATGCAACAGATAATAAGAATAAATGAAAATGACAGTGAAGTTTAAGGAACTAGTAGAAGGCCACTACTTATTTTTTCCAAGTGTGATTTTTAAAATATTATTCTCTGGCATTTAATTATAAGGTAGTGATGTGCAGCTAGAAAATTTTGCTTGAGTTTTTTAAATTTTGCTTTGTTTGGAAAATAAACCCTTCTAAAGTTATAAAAGACAGTAATTTTTCAGGTAAAAAAGTTCAGTGTTATAAAATGCTAATAAATAAAAATATTAATTTTTAAAATTTTATTTATAACCAAAGATTGCATTGAACTCATTTTTAATTTAAATTCAACGTTAGTTATTATGTTGTGTTAACACCGATTTTGGTAACTGTTGATTTATAAAATTGGTACAATTATCCATATACTTTGTTCGCGTAAATTTATAAAACTGAATATGTTTATTTACCTTAAATATTCTTGATTCCTTCAAATATTATTATTTAAAAATTAAACAAGTAATAGTACTACATTGGGCTATGACGAATTTTATATACCCTTCGCCATATAAGTAAATTAATTTTGTAAAGTAACTCCAATAAAAAACAAAAATAAATACTATATATAAGTTTACATAAAAATGTCATTTCTATAAAAGCTTTTAAATTATACCCATATTGATATTTTAAAATATTTCAAAAAAAAAATGAATAAAAATTACTTTGGCTTAAGTTCATTTATTTTTAAGTTCTAAAAATCCTTTTAAAAGAAATATGTTGGTTTGTGTGTAAATTTCGTCTAACCAAATTAATGTTGACATGAATATTCTCGTATTCTTATTTACAAATCTTGTTGGTTAAATAGATGTCGTTTATAAAATTCACAACTAAGGTAGATAGATGCAAAGAATGCTGATGAAGGTCGTAGCGGTCCAGAAAGTGCAGCATTTCATTCTGCTAGCGTCTAATTTTTCTTGTTTTCTTTGGAAAACGTTCGCATACACTTGAAAAAATAAATTTTCTTTCTAAAAAAGACTTTTAGAAAGTAAAAAAAATAAATGAACTTAAACCAAAATAATTTCTATTCATTTATATAACATTCAAAGTTCAAATAAAAATTCAATAAAAATTAAATAATCTTTTGTAAAAAAAAATACAACGCGTATGTTAAAAATATCATTAAACAAAACACCGTAAAGTTCAGCAGAAAAATTAGAAACATGGTCATATCCTCTTAAGCCATACACATATCTAATTATGCTATTGTATAACGTTTTATTTCCCTTTCGTAATTGAGTCGCAGCTTGCGAAAAGTTCACAGCCGTAAATTACTAACCTAGAAGAAGATAGGATTTTGCAAGAAGTTTCCTTATTCCTAAGGGAGTATAAGATTGTGTTGGCCAAAGGCACCTTTACTTAAAAAAAATTTGGCCTACGAGTGTATTAACATGGTTTGTCCAAGTAAGTGTATTATTCAACGTTAATCCCAGGTGTTTTGCTGCATTAACGATGTTGATATTTTTCCCATTTATAAGAATGTTAACATCGACAACAGAAACGAGCGTTCTCTTTCGAATTATTAGGCACTTTGATTTATCGGGGTTTAAACAAAGTCCATTCGCTGTTGCCCAACGAAAAATTCTATCTAATTGCACATTTACACTGTGCAATTTTTTGAGGCATTTTTTTCTGAATTTTTAATTTAAGTTATATCGTTATGCGTTATCTAAAAATAAACACTAGATACAGTAAAATCACCTCAAAACTCAAGCAATACCATATTGTTTACTCCTTCTGCTTCACAAACAAACAAAAATTTCATGCTAGTTTCACGAAAAGTTGCATAGTGTAAATGCCGTACAAATCAACATTAACCCTAACAATATTTTCATCAATAGTTCGAACTGGACTGCTCAAATATAACTGGACATCATTTGCATACATATGAACTTTGCAATGCAAAGCTGTTTCGATAAATTGTTGGCATAAATTGAAAAAAGTAGTGGTCCCAGAATGGACCCTTGTGGCCCACCTCTTGTTAAAGGTTGTAAAGATACAAATTGCAAACGATTCGACAGATATAAAGACAAAAGACGTGTTGAATTGTTAGAAACTTAAAGAAATGCCGCACCTTTTTGAAAAGTGTGCCATGGTCAACAATGTCGAAGGCTTTTGAGTGGTCAAGAAGAATTAAGAAATTTAATTTCCCTTCAACCAGTTTACGTCGTAAATTTTCAGAAACATCCAATTAGGCAGATAAACAGCAATGGTTAGAGCGAAAACCTGATTGCTTTTCAGACAATAATACAATATTTTCCTGGATATATCCCGAGATTTGAATTTGAAGAAGTTTTTCAAGCACCTTAGACAAATAACACAAACTAGTATTGGCCTAAATTCTGAATTGGTTTTCGGTATAGGAACTACCTTTTCAAATTTCCATCTATTCGTAAAATTGCTGGTCATTATGATGGTATTGAATAAATATAATATATTGTGGTAAAGGATATAAAAATCAAAAGTATTACTGCGGAGAAAGCATATTCACGTGGCCATTTTGCGAATGCTCATATTGCTCATCAGTGAAATCAAGCACATATAAAGTAAATTAACGTAATAAAGATTCCAAATAATAAATGTTCCTCTTGATAAAGCTAAAAATTTTACGACCAACTATTACGCAACTAAAAAGTTTGGTAGCTTTTCATTAGCTGTAATATAGAAAGAAATGAATAAAAAATGTTAAAATCTAACTGTAATACTGCACTGAGATTTATAATCACTACTCTGTGACAAATTGTCGTAATTAAATTGCGGCTTTAAAAACGTTAAGAAGATTTAGATTAAGAAGATTTTGAAAATGACTCATCAATTCGCGCAAATTATCGAGGTGAAGTTTTGTTGAGCGATAAGCCTCTTATTTTAAGTTTAACAGGTTTGCTAAAAAAAAAGTAATTACAGCATATAATTTGAAACAAATTTATAACTATCTTAGACTTCATTATATTCGGAAAAATTAACCTTTTGGTGTGCCGTAGACGTGGAAGCTCGAGTTACAGTCGTTAACGCACCACCATCAATAGTTTTTTGTTTGAAAATGTAGATGTGGTTTAAACAGGTTAACGTTATGTGCCATATGGAATTGACTTATAGAACTCTAACTTTAACGATAAGTATATTTCGAGAAATTAACCTGTAAATTGGTGATTTTAAAATCTCTTGAGTCACATGATGGTACTGGTTTACGCCAACATTGTTCTTGATATTCGAGAGACAGGACTAACATCTTCCTTAGGTTTTAACTCCTCGGCCATCACTATTAAGTTTGTTAAACGAAGACCGCGCATAATCCAAATTTTTTTATTGTTTTTTTTTTTTATTAATCATAACATATGTATGTATATTTAATATTTTTCTGTTAACCGGTAACAAATTTAATTTATTAATTTTATCACAATTTTTTCGTTTCTCTTAAAATAAATGTAAAAATTTTAAAAAAATCTTTCTTCCTAATAAATTTAGAACTTGAAATAAACGTGAACTTAAGTCGGATTAAAAATTATTCATTTGTTTAAAATACCATGATGTGTTAATGTTAACATAAGATTTATATGATTTTTTTTTTCATAAATTTAAAAAGTATTTTTTTTACCACTGTGCAGCATATCACAGTGCCATATTTCCTAAAACAATGCCAAGAAAAACAAATTTAGCAACTACTTGCCCTGTTAATAAATTTTTCGAGACAAATTCTATGGATGTTAATAAAAATCTTACTACAAAACTGCATTTATAAATAAAAAGCATATTTCGAGAATTATTTGTGCCAACTATTAAATTTCTGAAATTATGCCAAATTAATTCAAAAGAAATTTAAAGTTAAAGTTAATAAATATGTTACTTTCAGTTTTGTCACTTTTAAATGAGATTTTAAGAAAAGAATTATGAAAATAAAATTTAAATACTGTGTTCTGGCAAAATTTCCTGTGTACACTAATGCCATATTTAGTTTGGTTTGGAGTGGCCAGTTTAGAGTAGCCGGATATAAAGCTTTAAATTGCCCTAAATAGCTTGCTGTGCCCCATCGGTCAAGAAAGGTTGTTCTTTGGCAATTAATTTCCGATGAAATTTATCTTTTTTATGTTTCATATATTATTCATTTGAATCTAGGCAAAATTTTCAACGTAAGCTATTTTAATCCACAATGATACTGGTTAGAGCTGAGAAAACGATGAATGTCGTGCGATCGCTAAAAATTTATAAAAGAACTCTAATCAATTATCTTTAGTAGTTTATAGATGAAAATCAAAATACCTCATATATTTATTCGCCATTAGCCCTTCTTGCCTATTGGCTCACATTTCATGCATCAACAAGTTACTTCCCAGCTTGATTGGTAATCATTCGTTATTTATAATGCCATTAAATATAGTATTCGGCGTTTCCCTAAAGACAAACAAGCATTCAGGAGTATGGAAAAAAAGATGCGACACTCTCTTTTGATGGTGCATAATATTGACCCGAATAAGTTAAGAATTAAGTCAAAAGCTATGAAATAATCTCAAGATGAACAAAGTTTAGTTTGGATAAATTGAAGTAACCGACGCAAAAAGATGACGGTATTGGAGCTGGTATCTTGATAAAGAAACGAAAGTGCGTAAAGTTCAGCATCCATAGAATAGGTATAAAGAAAGTAAATTGTTTTGCAACTGGGTGATGGATCAACGGAAATTAGAAATAGAACATAATACTTTAATCGTATGAACTGAATGGCATTATTACGTACGACTTCATATATATCGCATCATTATTTTTTGTTGGATTCACAACATTTTTAAAATTTGAAAATAGTTTTTTTTTAATACATATGAGCCGCTCAGAAGCCAATGCGGTTAAGTCCATTATTTGATATTTTATGATTTTTTGAAATTTTGATGAAATAAATAATAATCAATTCATCAACTTAAAAGTAAAAAAAGGTCTAACAACAAACAACTTATTTATAAATAATAATCTTTTTAGTTATAAAAAGATTTACTTGCTGAAAACTTCTTTCCAGGTTGGACAGCTCTTTTTTATACCCTTCACCGCAAAACTTAGAAAGAGGGTATATCTAAGTTTGTCATTTCAGGTGTAATTTCTACAATATTCATTTCCGACTCTATAAAGTGTATATATTCTGACTTCTTATAGCGAAGTCGATTAAGCGATGTCGGTCTGTCCGTCCATCCGTGTTAGTGTTTAAGTCAAGTTTGCGAGTTTTTTGTAAATTTGACAAATTTTTTTTGGCATCAAAACATAGTGAAAAAATGCAAAAGCCCGATGATTTTGAGCGCAATGAAGTATATTTGAACAAAAAAAATTTGATGGGAATATTACAAATGGTTGAAGAAATAAAGCTTAAAGGTTTTTTTTTATTGTGGTATCCTTTTCATTCACATCCCTATATGCCCCTCTTCCACCCGTCATACCCCAACTCCACCTTGTCATTATCTTCTTCTAGGATTTGATCAGTACTCTCGAGGCTTTCGCTCCAAGTTTCTCCTCTTTTCTCTCAAAGTCAGAGGGTGATAGAATTTTTCTGAGTTCATATTCGTACTCAGCACACCTAAAAACATGAGAAACAGGCAAAATTGTTCAAGGGGGGGACTGAAAAGTTTTTTTTTTTTTGGCAGAACAGTGTAATTAAAAAAAATATGAAAAAAAAACAGCATGTGGAAAAACTGGCGCTCGCCCATATTTTTAATGAGTTACGGGGCTTTCAAATTTGCAAATTTCTTAAAATATCAATATGGGTATTATTTTAAAGCTTTTGAAGAGATCGTTAAAGAAATACTAAAATTGATTAAAAATGCTTAACCCGTTAAGAACCGATGTTATTTTTATGTAAAGTTGTATAAATGTAGTACAAAATTTTTTTGTATTTTTTAATTTTCTGTCAACCCGATATTTGCGTTTTTGATTGGAGTTACTTCACTAAACTAGATTTACTTAGATGGTGAAGGGTATATATGATTCGGCATAGCGGAATATAGCACTCTTACTTGTCTTAGTAGATTCTGAATATATTGTATATTTTCAAAAGCCATTGTGAATAAGTCCACATTTTACAAATAATTTTTAACATAAACTTTTAAATTATTCTTCCGCTTTCGATAATTGTTGGTAAAACTGAAAAATAAAAAATTCACAGTAACTGTAACCGCTACTTCTAAATAGAATTGTTTAAAGTGCGTCAGAACACAAAAATAGTACGTCGAAGTGTTTGCGAAAGTTATTGTGTTAACAAAGACATTAAAAACATTTTCTTCAATAACTGTAAAAACTCTGACTTTATAAAAAAAAAAAATATTGTCCGGGTGTAAAAACTAAAAATGTCAAAGGAAATAGACATTTTTAGGCCAGTAAATTTAAAAAACATAACTCAACCAATATTATATCCTTATGGCAGAACAATTTCAAGAGAAAAAAAAAGATATCATGTGTTTATTAAAGCATACACCTCTAATTAAACACGACTTTCACAGGACAACACATTGATATTAAGATTTACATTTAAATAACTCGAAAGAAGGTGATGTTTGTTATTTGTAATGATCAATAAATATGAAAATAAATGTTATTTTATTATTTTTACATACATTTCTTATCTTTCAGTACTTAAATTTTTAAGATAATGTCATTATTTCAATGAATACTTACGTTTTTATTTACACATACTGTACATATCTTGATTTTTTCCGAGTTTACACCTTAAAAAATTGTTTATACACTTTTCTAATTAAATAAATGAACCAAGAATTTTGAAAAACTAATACATCAAAAAACATTGATTTTCTAAATTTTTGTGTTTTGGACTTAACCGCATTGGATTCTGAGCGGCTCATATAATCATTTTGAGTTTACAAAATTATATTTTCTACTACAAAAATATCAATAAAAAATTTTATGTTAATAAACATATCGCTCATTTACTAATAAAACGTCATAACTCCAAAAAATTCATTTTGAGATAATCGTAGTTTAATTTTTTGACTCGTTTTCACCATCGAGTAAAATGATTCATTAATAAAAAATCCATTTAAGAATTATGACGTTTTTGTAAACGTATACCCACTACTGTGTCATAAACTAAAATATGTCTTTATTTGTGGATAGAAAAACGAAGTCTTTTTTAATAAAACTTTTCATCATTACAGCCATAACTCAAAAGGATACATTATATGCAAAAAGTCGATTTATTTTTTTAAAAGATAATTTTTTCATATATACAGCAACAGAGCGAAATGTGATGACGTTTTAAAAAGCGATATGACCTTAACGTTATGAAATTTACTCCACATCTCATATATGTCGTAAAAAGTAAAAAAAAGATGAAACGTACTGACAATATAAAACTTGAAATGGCGAACAATTCTATATGATTAACTCCAAAATTTTTAATTTGGAGTTATGACGTTGTTTTAGTAAATGAGCTATGTACAAACATGTGCATATGAGTACAAATATTAAATCAATATATTCCTCTTGATCAGACTTTAAAATCTAAGAAAAACTACATTAAAAAATGTAAATATTATTTTAAGCACACATGCATTTCAAATCGAACATCTTGTGAACATTTTGGTTTTATCTGGAAATTGCTATATTTCAATAATTCCCTTTTAGTGGTTCGCATTTGGTTTAAAAACAATACTGCATTTTACAATATGTTAATGTGTGTATGAGTTTGTCTGTGTATAGTGGCACAAGCATAAAGACAGAAAATATTGCAAATATAAATAAATCAAATTGCTAATGTGTGATTGTGTGAGTGTATTCAGGACATATCATATCCGATTACAATTTCATTTAGTTTTAACATTTATAACCTCTAGTTAAATACACAACAACGACAACATAAATAACAATTGCACCCACAGTCTAACATGCAGCTATTGGCTTTGTGATGATTGTACATGTATTTTCCAATAATATTTTAATACTCGGAAATATAAGCAACAAAAATATAAATACGTTTATATTTTATTACGTAAATACAAAAACAAATGGAGATAAAATTGAAAATGATTTATTAGGATGGCGTAAATTATTATAATTATGGTAAAAGACTTAAAACTTAAACTCTTTACTGGGGGCAAGCAAAAGGCGAATAAAAAGAAAACAGCAGTTTAAGTCTCCAAGGGTCTTAAATAAAGAAAGAAAATATTTTTGTATAGCAGTGGTTGATGAATTGTTGATATATTAGTACAGCAGATGACCTGATAGAAAGCCCAGCTGTATTGTGCATAAGTTGGCGTTAGCTAACTTAAGCAAATCTGCAAATACATATAATCATATGTGATATATTGTAATGTATTTAACAACATTTTTTTTTATCAAGTTTCGTCAAATGTCATTTGTTTAAAGGCCCAACTATAATGTTCATGAGAAAAAATTAAGGGAAAGTCTTTTTGATGACCACAATATACATACGTAAACTTAAAAAGATTTAGCCGCCTTTAAAAATTTATGTAATATTCGTATTTTTTGCTAAAATTTTACTTCCTATAGTTAGTTAGTTAGCAGTGGCAGCCTCTCACGACGAAGCGATACTTATGGATTTCCTGTCCATTCCGAGCGGTTGCCTGGTCCGCTTGAGGTCCAGTGTAGTCCACAGTTATCTGGAGACACAACAGGAACTTTCCTCTACCCCTAATTTGCGAGCCAAATTGAGGTAGTGGTTCCTTATGGCCATTTTAACCATTGCCAGAGGAATGCCAACGTCTGATAGCGAGGAGACGTTAGGAAGCAATGTGCCCCGTTTGCCAAGATCATAGGTCTCATAGTTTCCCTGGATATCTCTGTGACCAGGGATTTACTCCCTATGATTCCTATATAAATGAAATTTATCTACAAAATATAATTAAACGAACATAATTTTTATATTCCAAGTTATAAATATGGAATTCTATTATTTCCCTCACACTTAAGCCTTAAGCAAAGTGCGAAACTGATTGTATATTCCACATGGAAACAGAAATGTCTATTATAGATGATGCAGTATATGTAAATCCATTTTAACTGATAATGCAATAAATTTTTTTTTATCAATTTTCTGCAAAAAACAAGTTCTGGTAAAATCGCAGTTTGTTATTTTTTCCAATTGCAAAATTGTGTTTTGACGTCAAAGTATATGTCAATATGGAAGTTCACACTCTGACGATCAAACACAGATTCTTCACTCGATTTGATGTGATCTAAATTCATACATTAAGGATTATTTCAGTGCTTCCCCATACAGCATGATCTTCTGCACTGACAGCATATGACAGACATTCAAGGTCATGCTTTTGTAGTGAGATAACAGCTTGTGCTCTTCAAATATCTTCGTAGAATTAAATTATTTCGTTGGAATATGTTGTTTGCAATAACGTCTATTCGTAGGAGTTTTGAGAAAGCAAAATTTCTTAAAACTTTCTTGCGAAAAAAAAATCGCCGTGTGCTTCGATGTGCTCGTATAAAAGTGATACGAGCTGACTTAATGGCGCAGCATATTTTAAGCTGCATTGGCACTTAGCAAGAACATTGGTAGAAAACCTGCTTTGCAGGACCAAGAAGATACTCGTCCCCCCTGTCTAAGGCACTGTAAGCCCTGTCATGGCCTGTAGTATATTAAAATTTTCCTACACTTCTTCTTTTCTTGACTACCTAGAATCAAAAGCTTAATAGTTGCCTAATAGAAAAACGAGACTATACTAATATTTATTGCTATTCAGAAATATAAAGTAATAAATTCAAAGTTCATATAAACCATATAAACAAACCCCAACAGATATTTATTTAAACGACTATATGTACACTACATACATATATATGTATATCCATGTAAATATATCTGAATGCCCATCTATCACACATTCAATACATAAATGTTATTATGATTACTTTGGGTATTTAATGATAATACTAATAATAATGTTTAATATGATTGCAACAATAATAAACGTAATTATATTTAAAATCACAACTCATTTAACACAAACCTTTGAACACAACTATGAACAGTTTATGCCTCAAGGGGAAGTATATCGCCTTGTTTAAAAAAACAAAATTTTCTGAAAATTATTTTATATAAATTCACTTTGCAGCGTGATTATAGGCCAACTGTTGTTTTTAAATAAAATCAATAAAATTAATTATTGGTAGTAAAGTAAGTTCCTATGGCAATTTCATTGATTGCTCAATCTAATTCATCAGGAAACCTTTAACCACATTTTAGATAAGCCAAAACGGCTTAATATATTTAAAATTTTTTTTACGTGTCAGCGTTGAGCATTCAGAGCAGAAAGCTATAGCTCCCTACACAGATGGACACTCGTGGAAATTTTAAAAATTTCTTCGTGGAATTTTTACAGTTTTCTTTCAGGCATGCGATTGTTAAATAAAGTAATAATTTTTTTATAATTTCACAGACGCGCGGCACTTTCCACACAAAGTAAATATTATGTAAACAAACTAATCGATTAATCACAAGGAAAAGTGCGATATATTTTTGACTGTTGTAAATCTTTTATACCCTTCGCCAAAAGGGTAAATTTTATTGGTTTTTTGACAGAACATGAATATCTTTAATAAAGTGAAGATATATGGGGCACTTTCCTCCTTTAAAGAAACTATTGAAGTAGAAAAGTGATGCTAACCGAGCTTTTGATGAAAGGAATATTCTGAAGATATCAGATGTTTGGATTTCAGATGTTTGAATTTCAGCTTCACTTGAACAATTACAATTTAACCTTCACCATATACAAATGTCAATCTAGTTAAGTAAAGTAACACAATTAAAAAATTAAATACTGGGTTAACAGAGAATTAAAATAAAGAAAAAAAAATAATAATAAGTTCTAAAGTATATAATTTTACATAAAAATGTCAACGGCTCTTAATGGGTTAAACGTTTTTAAAAAATTTGTGTACCACTAAAGATTTCTACACAAGCTTTTAAATGATACCCATATTGATATTTTAAAAAATATAGTGCACAATCTTACTTTTCTATGAAAAGTTCAGATGTCCATAGCTCAGAAAATATGGGCGAGCGCCCTATTTTTTCACTTAATATTTTTATATATTTTTTATTTTTCTATCACCCCATATTTTTGTTTTTGTTTTTTTTTTTTTTTTATTGTAGTTACCTCATTGTTCCAAATAAAGTAGAAAAATTATAGGCAGGTGTGGTGTTTTGCCCGCTGACTCGAAGAACAAAGACTGATCTTGCTGATTATCAAAAGCAACTCTTTTGAAAGTATGTCTGATCGATTGGCATATTTAAATTTTCTTTAGCTGATCAGTGCCTTGGCATTCTCATCGATAAACAAAAGCGTGAGGAGCCAAAAACATGGCGTACACCCGAGAATATTGCTGCTGTGGCAGAAAGTGTGCGTGAAGCGCCATCAGCTGAGAACTGTCGTTCTCAACATCATTAAGACGAATTTTGCATACAGACCTTGGTATAACGCCATACAACTGACCATCCAATGCGTTTTCGTTACAGAAGATGCCGTTTTTGCCAAAAAAAAAACATCTTTTCAGATGGAGCTCATTTTGATCTTGGCGGGTATGTAAACAAGCGAAATTGTCGCATTTAGGGCACAGAAAACCACGCCTACACTGAAAAGCCGGTGAATCCAAAACGAGTCACTGTTTGGTGCGGATTTTAGTCCAGAGGCATAATTGGGCCATTTTTTTTTTCGAAAATGAGCAAGGAATGGCAGTTATAGTTAATGGCGATCGTTATCGGGCCATGTTGAACGAATTTTCGTTCACAAAAATTGAACAGGATGATATTGTCAACATTTGGATTTAACAGGACCGCGCTACGTGCCACACAGCCGAAGCTACACTCTACGTTTTGCGCCCTCTTTTTGAAGATCGCATTATCAGCCGTAGAGCTGATGTCGTTTGGCCACCTCGGATTGATTTGACACTGTTGGACGATTATTTGTGTTACGCCGACAAGCCAGAGACAATTGAGGCTTTAAAGGACAATATTCGTGAAGCCATTGGTGAAATACAGTTGCACACAATCGATAATGTGCTCAAAAATTAGACCGATCGTGTAGGCTATTGCATGGCCTGCCGAGGCAGCCATTTGAATGAAATTATTTTCCGTTTTTAACCGGATGGATTGTACTCTCAAATATAAAAAGAAATTTGAGAAAATATTCAGTAGCTTTTTTATAGCATTTTCAAAAAAAAAGTTATTTGGCGGACCCTATAATTGTTAAGAAGCCCCTTATAATAAAAAGTAAGAACGGTAGCGGTAAGCGCATGGAAGTATAACAGCATAAAAACAGTGTATGGCAGACGTGTATTGTGGCTATTAGATAAATGGGATGACTGACTTAGATAAATGGAGTAGTGGAGTTGTCTGAGGATGGTTAAGGTTACTAAAGAAGGCATCGAGTAGTTCATATCTCGCCGGAGTAACACAGTAGTATCCCCTGGATGGCTGCGTTTGTAATTATAACGCATGATTAGTAAATACGAGACCATAGGATTTACGAGACCGGTAGGATCAAGAAGTATAGCCAGATAATAAAGCTACAAAGTAAGAATACAGAATTTATAATGAGCCACGGCGGTTTTTCAATCAAAAAAGAATCAGTACAAAATGGAAGAAAAACGTAAAAATACTTTGTAGGGTGAAACCTTTAAACTTTTCAACTTGCTTGTGATGCTTGGGTCAAGTGAAAAGGAAGACCAAACAAATTGTTAAAACTGCCTTACACTGCCATAACAAGCAAAAAACCACTTAAACTTCAACTTGAAAAAAGTATTATTTTTGGAAATTTAAACAATCTTAAGAGAACATACACAACTTTTTACTTGGTAACAATAGCACTACTCTTTTGGGTGGGTACTTCTCCTTTTATTTTTATTTAATAAATTTTTAACTTTTTGTTATTGCGAAACTTACTAAAGCATCAATTGATGTTTTTTGTTAATGTCGCTTTAATTTTAGGATTTCATTATTATTTTTATTTGTCTACGAAAAAAAGTTTGTTTGTTATAAAAAATTGTAATTGACCCCTAGATTATTTATTTACTACCTTAATAATTTTAAAAATACCGTTACTAAAAAGGAATTTGGGTCTCATTTGCTTAAAACTTTAACTATCCGGCACTTCTTCATAGAAATTAAAAGACAACTCTCTTCTAAATCGAGGACTAGCAAGCGGAATAAGGTTGCTAACAATTATGAACAGAAACATTTTGATGTTTCTAAACATGAAGCACGAAACATTTCGAGATTTCTCACTAATTAAACAGAGAATAACTTCAGCAACTTTATATTTTGCTTATTTCGAATCAATTTCTTATGTGGGAATTTGATAGCATTTGCAAGTGTGTAACTTTTGTTATTAAAATCGCATTTAATCGCATAATCAAACAGCTGTCAGAGAGGATCTTATCTCAAATAACACAGAAGTAGTTTTTCAATAATATCACTTAGTTTCGTGTCTGTACCAAAAGTTACGAAAATTTAGCCAAATACAACAAAATTATACATGTTACGTGCAGTGTGCAAAAATTACAAAAAATATAAAAATGTAACCAAACGGCAACACTGATACATATGCTTTCTTAGCATCGATTCTCTCGCGGCTTCTACTCAGCGCAGCCTTCTAAACATTTGTGAGTTTTATTTTCAGAAATAATATTAATGATTCCTCAATTTCTAATCAAAAATTTCTTCTCCTTGAATTTTATAATCATAAAAATTCTTTTTGAAAAGTCATCTAAATGATTACTAGAGGTAATGGCAATCTAACAGCTTTGATTTTAATCTACTAGGTGACCAAAAATACTTTTTAAACTTCAGAATATTATAAACAACTACAGAAACAATGTTTAATACAAGAGTAAATCAGTTTTGTTTAAAAATAATTTTTCTTAATAAAATTAGTGAAAATATTCTAAAAGAGCATAAAATTCTTAAAATTTTATTGATATTGTCTTTAATGGAGAAAAAATTGAAATTGTTAAAACACCAAAAAATCTTGGTATAACATTCAATAGCAATTTGACACGGAATGATCATATAAACTCACTGGTGGGTCAAAATTATGTAAAACTAAGAGCTGTCTGGCTCACACAATATTTCACTCCTTTTAGGATAAGGGCATTAATTGCTAAAACATACCTGATTCCTTCTCTTCTTTATGGGTGCGAGTTATTTGGAAATTATGACACAGTTAGTAAGCGGAAACTAAATATATTGTTTAATAATATCATAAGATATGTGTATGGATTGAGGAGATTTGTTCATGTCTCCTCTGTTTGTAATACTCTGTACGGAGTCTCATTTGATAATCTATTAAAAATTCGCACTCTTACTTTTTTGCATAAAATAATATATAGTCAAACACCCAGGTATATATTTGAACAAATACGTTTTTCTCAATCAAGTCGAAACCGAAATATAATAATACCTCGGCATCGATGCCTAATGTCTGAATGGCAGTTTTATGTGCATGCCGCACGTCTTTGGAACAATCTTCTACCAATTCAACAAGTAATAGCAATTAAAATTTAAGTCAAATATTTTTGAATTTCTCTAATAGGTGGTCCATTAGTATTTAGTTCTTTAGTTAAAGTTTGCCACAAAGTATTTGCAGACTAACGTGCATTTGGTGTTTTTAAATAGCCTCTTGCTGTGCTTATTCATAAATTCTATTTTTATTTAAAGTTGTCGCGGTTTGTTAGTCTTACTGTTTACTTCCCTGAATTAAATAATAAATATATGATGAAAACATAAAATATTGTTTTTTACTTACATGTTTGTACTTTGCGAATGCTACTTTGTTGTCGAATAAATTTTGCGAATTTGACATGTGTTTTCGCAATTTAGAATACCGATTTACCACCTTTTCGCATTTGAATTGCGATTAAAATAGAACTTTGCGAATATCGCAATACAGAATAGCAATTGTTCGCATTTATGTATTTTCGCATCGCATTGACTTTCGCATCGCAATTCAGAATAAGCCTCCTGGTCTTGTTGTGCAGGAAATATAATTAATTGAATAAATAAATAAATAAATCTGTATATTGTGCTTAAATCAACATTGTCTTTATTAAAAATCTTTATAATCGCATTCTAGACAACAGTCCGCAGTGACTTCAACAGTAAAATAAAAGCTACTAAATAAAATATAGTTTTAAAAGGTTAAATCCTGGCAAATAAATGAAATGTAAACATCACTGGATAGAGCGACATATCTGCCACAGGTCATTGCTGATGGAAGACTCAGTTTGTTTGTTAGTTTGTATAATTACAATCTTCGAAATATAATTGTTATTTATTGAAAATCATAAATAAAATTTAACACATACTATTGCATAACGCTTCTACAAAAATGCTGCTACCATGCAATCCATTTAAGGTGACGATTTAAGTTTCATCTAAACAAGCTTATGAACTTCTTTTTTAATACAATCCCTTTTCAGTTTTAAAAACTATAAATATTTAAGTAATTTTTGCATGACTAACATACTTTAAATTCAAGGCAATCGCATAGAAATATAAGCCAGTAGCTGTTTGCAGAATTTATGTAACAACAATATACTGACTAACATTGTTAGATATTTTTGTTTTCGCTGATGCATGAAAATATGTGCGCATTCCACAATTTCTCAAGTAAGTTGCATCCTTTTATTTGTATGCACTTTTTTCCCTTTTAGTATTTATACCCTTAGAGAGTAAAATATAAAATACAATAAAATAAAGAAAATCCTAAAGTATTATATTCGTTCATATAAATATAAAAAATTATAATGAACACAACAATGAAAGCAAAAAAAAAAACAAAAAAAAAAAAAGAACGAAGAAAAATGTAGAATTCATTTCTTGACGAACGCCCTGGCAGAATGGTTTGTTTCTAATCCAATGCCATTTAGAAGTGCAACAAAAAACAGTGCTATATTTGGCTACGCCAAATCTTATATACCCTTCACCATCTATGTAAATATAGTTTAGTAAAGTAACTACAATTAAAAAAGCAAATATTGGGGTGACACAGAATTAAACAATTAAAAAAAGGTTTGGCACTGCATATATATAATTTTACATAAAAACGACATCGACTCTTAATGGGTTAAGCATTAAAAAAAATTGGTATTTCCTTAAAGATCTCTTCAAAAGCTTAAAAAAGATATCAAATATTGGCGAGCGCCAATTTTTTCACGTAATGTTTTTTCTTAGCTTTTAATTCTTTATCGCCCCTTTTATTTGTTTTTTGATTTGATTTACTTTATTGTTCCAAGTGATATGGAAAAATTAGAGGTGGGCGTGATGTTTTGTCTGCTGCCTCGTAGGACATGGACCGATATTGCTAATTTCTAAAAGCACCTCTTTCAACACTATAACTGATCAATTGGCGTATTTAAATTTTCTGTAACTGATATGGTGCTTTGGCAAACTTGATATCAACACTAACAGAGACGGACAGGCGGACAGACGGACATCGCTAAGTCGACTTTGCTATGCATAAGGACATATAAATGTATATATATATATATATATATATATATATATATATATATATATATATATATACATATATACTAGATGAACCCGGTGTGCTTCGCTACCCCCTCGTTATTAAATAAAATTAAAAGTATTTATATATTTACTTCAAAAAATGCCCAAGATATGACGATATTAAATTTTGGGTTATATGGGCGAGGCCACACCCATTTGACCACTCCCAACTTTATATAGCCAAGAATATCCTATTGCGAAAATTTAATGACGATTGGTCCAGTAGTTAAGACTATAATACGATTTTTAATTTTTCTAAAAAGGGGCGGGGTCCCACCCACTTTTCTCCTGGTACGTATTCCTAATTATGCCAGTACCATATGTACCAAATATCGGCGACGTAGGTCAAAAAATGCCCACGATATGACGATATTAAATTTTGGGTTATATAGGCGAGGCCACGCCCCTTTGTCCAATTAAAACTTCATATAGCCTATTATTCCTTCCAGAGTCGCAGTAACATGCTGTGAAAATTTCAGGAAGATCGGTCCAAGGGTTTGGCCTCCTATAAAGCACAAACAAACAGACAGACATTCATTTTTATATATATAGATATATATATACTTTATGGGTTGAAAATTGGTATTGTAAAAATAACAAACGGAATGAAAAACTCAGTAATTTTTGCGGTAAACGGCATAAAGAGTATAAAATAAAAATACACATAATGCTTGTTTAGTTTGGCTTGGTGTTGTGTAAATGACGCAAATAAAATTTCAAGACCTAGAAAATTATAAAAAATAGAAAATTTTAACTATTTTCGTTGCAAACAACACAAAAGTTTGAGAAAAAATATAAAAAAAGCATGGAAATTGAAAGGCTTAATCTTAAGAGAGCAAAATTTATTTCGCAAGAAATGAGCAGGTTTGAACAAGGTAAATGATGGTAATAATGCTCATAACGTCGAGAATATTTTACGGTTACAGAACACAATTTTGTTACTTTTAACTAAAAGTGAGTAATTATATTAATAAATGATATATAATAAAATTGTGTGAATATTTGGTATCATATTATCAAAAGAATTTACAATAAAGTTTAAATAAATTTGTCCATAGATATTATATTTATTTCTTATTGTTAAAATTAATGAAATTAATATGAAACCTTTAAAGCTTTTTAAATTTTGTATCACCTAAAGCATAGTACTGGTTTATCATTTCGTACGAAATGTTGTTAAAAGTCCATATAACACAGCGAAATAAATAAGAAATAATGTTGCTGCAGTAGTACTCTGTTTATTTGTGAAAAAGTTGCGAAATGTTTCCAGCAGCATGTCTACCAACAAAAAAATGTTCTTGGCAACATTTTTGTTGAACTACATACGAAATAACTTAAGCAGCACTTTTTCGCACGGAATTTTTTAAAACAATTATTTTTTAATTTTTTTCCAATCAGGATTTGAAACATAGATCGATTGGAAAACGTCCATGTTGAAAATTCCGATAAATGGAAGCAGGAGCACATTCGTGTGTTCAATACGATTTTTATTTTTATACAAACTGAAAACATATTTTACAGAAAAATTATAATAATAGAAATTAAAAATTAAGTTTACTACAAAAAATTTATATTCAATAGCAAATGCACAGTGAAATATAAGGCAAAGTTAATATTTCAACACTCCCCCTCATTTGCGCTTTACTCCAGACATGGTACGTAATGTGTTAAGCTTTGCTGGTGGTAGAGGTTTCGTTAACATATCAGCTACCATTTCTTCTGAAGGGCAGTATATGCATTTGATGATCTTCTTATCTACATAATCTTTGACGAAATGAAATTTCGTGTCGATATGCTTCGATCTGTTGCTGAGACGCTCCTCTTTGATTAGATTTAGACAGCTTTGATTATCTTCCTTTATCAAGGTGGGACTTGTCTGATAGCAATTCAAATCATGAAGAATCATGCGAATCCATTTAGCTTCTTTCGCTGCCTCAGACAATGCGATAAATTCAGCTTCTGTGGTAGACAATGAAACACAAGACTGTTTTCTGCATGCCCAACTTACTGCACCTCCATTCAACATAAATATGTAGCCAGAGTTTGACTTTCTGTCAATTTTGTTTTCTGCCCAGTTAGCATCTGCAAATCCGACTAAAGTGTATTTTGTTTCCAAAGGATTGCTCAACTGTAGGCATAGTTCACGTGTTCCAAGCAAATATTTCAATACTCTTTTTAACTCGTTCCAATCTACTTCTGTAGGATTTGCGGTTTTACAAGCTAAAATTGCAACGCTTGCGGCTATATCTGGTCTAGTGTTTACTGCGATATATAACAAGGAGCCAAGTAAGCTTTGATATTTTTCATTGTTAAGTAAGGGCACTGAGTCTCCTTTTCCATATGACGGATTGAGTGGATAAGATGATGGTTTTGAATTTTCAGGTCCAAATTTCATCGCAACATTTTCAATGAACTGTTTTTGTCGCAACATAAACACACTTTCGTCTGACCGCATAACCTCCATTCCCAAGTATTGATGAATAGGACCCAGGTCCTTAACTTCAAACTTTTTATTTAATAAATCCTTTATCTGTTTTATAGAGCCCTCATTTGATGCAGCAACAAAAAAATCATCAACTATTACTAACACATATACTCCCTCCCTGTTGATGATTTTGTAGTACAAACACGGATCAGTTTTGCTTTGTGTAAAACCGCCTTCAGTTAGTGCATCATTGAGTGCTTTATTCCATACACAGGCTGCTTGCTTTAAACCATAAATGCTCTTTTTTAGTTTACATACAAGATTTCCTTCACCTTCGAAAAAACCCGGAGGCTGCTTCATATAGATGGTTTCTTTCAGTATCCCGTTCAGAAATGCACATTTTATGTCCATATGATTAACAAACACTTTTCTTTCACCTGCCAAGGATAATAGTATACGAAATGTTGACTGACGCGCTACCGGCGCAAATACTTCGTCGTAATTGCAACCGAATTTCTGACTGTAACCTTGTGCTACGAGTCTGGCTTTGTAGCGAAGTATTTCTCCACCTGCATTTCGTTTTATTTTGTAAGTCCACTTACATCCAACTATATTTGATTTCGCTGGTGTTTCTACTAAATCCCATGTTTGATTTTTCTTTAAAGATTCTATTTCTTCCTTCATTGCCTTTTTCCATTCCCGGGATTGATTAGATAATAAGGCTTCTTTATAATTACTGGGTATGATAATACAATCTGTTTTTGCCACATTTACATTTTCAGGAAAACGTTTCGGAGGAACCCCTTTTGTGCTTCTTAGTGACCTTCGCACAATTTGTGGTGAACGTTGTTCCAATTCCAGGACAGTATTCTCTTCCGTTGTATGTTTTTCATTTAGACTGCAGAACGAATCGTCAGAATCACAAACCTCACTGTGAGCGCCCTCATTTATGATATGAGATTCTGATTGAGAATCTTTATTTTGACCCTTAGAATATATTTGAACTTCGACTTCATCGTTTTTGATTTCTTTCGGCTTTTTATTCTTTACATCTTTTGTAAAAGTGAAATTATAATCTCTACTAACTGTGATTTTATTAGTTGATAAATCAACAAAACGCAACCCTTTCGAACGATCATCATATCCTACAAAAACCTTAAGCTCGGCTTTATTATTCAATCTCCTTCTTTTTTGTTCAGGGATTAGAACATAAGCTTCCGAACCAAACAACTTGAATTCACTAATATCAGGTTTTCTTCCTTCCCATCGTTCGTATGGCGTGCAAGGAATCGCTGAATTTATTGTACGGTTTTGAATATAATTAGCTATTTTTACAGCTTCTGCCCAAAGTGTGTATGCCATTTTAGCTTCCAGTAACATACAACGAGCCATTTCGACGAGATATCTATTTTTTCTCTCAGCGACACCGTTCTGCTGAGGGCAATATGGCACGGTAAATTGTGAACCTATGCCATTCCGAAGAAGATATTCTGTTACCGTTTTGGACCTATACTCAGGACCATTGTCAGACCGAATTTGTTTTGGAACCTTTCCAAATTTATTTTTAACCATCGCGACGTAAGCTTGCAGTTAAGCGAAGTACTCCGATCTCTCACGCAAAAAATACACCACGGTAAAACGACTGTAATCGTCGATAAAAGTTAAAAAATATCTATTTCCACTTGGAGTAACAGTTTGCATTGGTCCACATATATCAGAGTGGACTAATTCGAGAACTTCAGTAGTATTACTTTTAGATATTTTACTAAATGGTTTCTTAGATAGTTTACATTTGATGCAAATATCACAACTTCTTCGAATCCCGCAATCAAAAATTTTTAAATTGCTTACCAAATTCTTAGACTGCATCTGCTTGAGTGCATTTATGTCTCTATGACCGAACATTTTATGCCAAAAGTGCTGACAGTTCTTTGAATTACATTCTACCTGTAGTGCTTTTTGATCTGTTTTGAGGCGTAGTTGATACAAATTGTTTACTTGATCTGCAATACCGATTTCTTGATCTTTTGCTAATATTCTGCAACTTGATCCAGAGAAAATTACCTGAAACCCTCTGACGGATAGGCACTTAACCGAAAGCAAATTTCCTTTAAAGGCTGGTATATACAAAACATTTTCTAAACGAATGTGAGTTTCACGTTCTGCTCCATTTATAAGTTTTAAAACACAGCATCCCTTTCCTAAGGAGTTTACCACATGACCATTGGCAATTGTTACGCTGTCACGATTTAATTCATCCAAGTTTGTGAATGCACTTTTGTCACTGGAAATATGGCACGTTGCTCCCGAGTCCACAACCCAGCTCAATTCTTTTGAATCAATCAGAAAACAAAACTTTTCAGTTACAGGACTTTTCTCAACCTTGTGCGCCTTCTGCTGGTTTATTCTCTTATTCCTTAACTTCCAATATGTCCGACACCCTGACAATAGTTGCATACAATGAATTTCTTCACATTATTGTTGGATATCCTTAGGACAGAATCCTCACTACTGAGACGCTTAGATTGCTTTTCGTACTCCTCCAATAGTTTAGATTCAACTAAGGTCATAGTTAAATCTTTTTCATCTCGTACCTCCAAAGCAGTAATTAAGGTATCATAACACTCAGGAAGACTACTTAGCAGCATAGAGATGATCCACGATTCAGCAATTGTTTCGCCTAATGATTGTAATCTCGAAAAGAGAATTTTCATTTGTGTGATGTGTTATCAATATCACATCCAGATTGCAACTTGAGACCGCAAATTGAACGCATTAGTTTAACTTTATTGCTCAGGGAATCTTTTTCATGGTATGAACGTAAAACGTCCCAAGCATCTTTTGCGCTTTTACATTTGCTTATTCGAAATGTTTCGGAATCTTCCAACGACAATCCGATTAAATTAGACGCATCTGTATCTCGTTGAATCCAAGCTGCATTTTTACTTTCAGGAACAGGATCGTTGACGACATCCCAAACCTTTTCCTTTTTCAAGATGAGTTGCATCCGATATTTCCAAAGCTCGTAATTATCCCTATTAAGTTTAGGGATATTAAGCCATGATAAATGACGATCACTGACGAAAATTTTATAATTTGCTCCAAAAGACAATTATACTCAATGTTGAGGTCCTTATTGTCTTATATGCAATGGCCCACAACCTATTGAAAATTCCGATAAATGGAAGCAGGAGCACATTCGTGTGTTCAATACGATTTTTATTTTTATACAAACTGAAAACATATTTTAACGAAAAATTATAATAATAGAAATTAAAAATTAAGTTTACTACAAAAAATTTATATTCAATAGCAAATGCACAGTGAAATATAAGGCAAAGTTAATATTTCAACAGTCCACATACACTTGTAAATAATTTTTGTTTCTAAAAATGTTTAGAAATTAAATTAAAAATGAGCCAAAAGGCCGGAAATAAGTTAAATTTCATTTAAAGAGAATTATTTTTAAACCGTTTGCTTTGATTTATATTTTTTGTGTTCAAAAAATTTAAAAAAGAGAAACGTACATTTAACAAGAGAAAAAGAGAAAAATTAATTTAACGACACAGAAAAGCGTTTGCTTATTACTGCAATTAAAAAACAAAAACATATATCGCTCCTTTATTGCACAGTCACATCTCAAAAAATTAAAAATTTATAGTTTCTTAAGCAAAACTGCTCTTTTAGACCTTCTGTACATGTTGAAAAAAATCAGTTTTATATCCCAAGCTGAACCGAAGTTATAGCAATTGCAATTGCGGCAATTATATCATAGGACTTATGTCTTAAAAACTTAAATCGCATTTTGCCAAGTACAAGTTTTTTGCGATATGTTTATGTTGCAATAAAGGAGCGATATGATTATGAATCCCATAAGTTTGAATTAGGTGGATGGGTATTTATTTCTCTTCGGCTTCAGTAAATTTAAAATTTTTTCCAGACAATGTGGTATTCTTTAAGGTGATAAAAATGATAATTATCTTCTAAAATGCTGTGTTGGAACTAGTAGCTAATTGCCAAAATATTCAAGCGAAATAATGCATGTTGCTCAACATTTTTCACAAAATCGAATAGAGTACTAGGCTTCAGGTTGGAAATTTTTCAATTATTTTATGGATTAATCTATGTCTTTATCTATATTCACAGAAGTAAAAACTTTTTATTTACGTGCTGTGTTTACAATAAAAAAATCCCTTTGTTTGAAACGCCAAAAACGTAACAAACTATATTTTTGTGTAAACTTTTCTAATGCGGGTGTAAATTAAGCCTTTTAAAGTGGTTTGTTGAATGCTTTGTATACGTATTAAATTAGCCAACACATTCTTATCGACTTAATCACTTAGATCAGTGTTGCCGTTTGGTTTCATTTTTTTAACGCTTAAAGGTTCCATGTAATTTTGTTACATCTGGCCAAATTTTCATAACTTTCGGTACAGAAACGAAATAAAGTTATAACATGGAAAAATTATTTAGAGTAGAGTAAGAATCTCTCTTAACATATCAACCTTCATTAATATATCAATTCGATTTGAATAACAAAGTTTACATGCAAATGCTATCAAAATCGTACATTATGAATTAGTTTAAAATAAACAAAGTGTAACGTTGCTGAAGTTTTACTCTGTTTAATTAGTGAAAAATCAAGAAATGTTTCTTTCTTCATGTTTAGACACAGCAAAATGTTTCTTGCAACAATTTCTTCCAACCGTGAAATATATGAGCTGCATTTCGTGCGGAAATCTAAGCATTCTCTTTAAACTTGCGAAAATTTTTAACAACTTTAATTATATAAAAAAAATTGTTTAAACGTACCAATACCTCGATTTAAAAGAAAGTTGTCTTTTAATTTCCTGCAGGAAGTGTCGGATTCTATTATATTGCCAGTAATTTTATGTTTAAGTTTTAAGCAAATAGGATTCAAATTTATCTTTAATAAAGGTTTTTTTTTAAATAAAGGAACAAGGTCAAACGGATTTATTAAAAAAAATCCGAAATATTAGTATTGAGTCCTAATTTAAGTCCTCATGAGTGTAATCGGGCTGAAATTTTGTTTTACGTTTTTCTATTTTTTATTTTTTTTTAGTAAATGTATTTGCTGCCTTCTTATGTTTCCTGAAATATAGAATGAACCTTTTTAATCTTTGTTATATAAATTACATTAAATTACTCTTTTTTTAAGGAAATATTCAATATATAACTTTCAACGAAAAAATAAAACATTTTTGAAAGAAAAGCATAAAAAAAGCCCTGACATCATTGACTTGAATATTCTCTCAACTCATTCACAAAGTTACTTGTTTATTTAGCACTAACACTTTTCAACTCTTTCATTTTTTTTTTTGTTTTTTTTTTTTTGTTTAATCGTTGCAACAGCTGCTTCTCACAGAGTTTTTCATTTTAATTTAGTTGGTTTTAATTTAAATTAAATTTCTCTTCAATAAACATTTTTTAATACACTTAATCTTGGGGCAGAGTTCTGAAAAAGCACGTTTCTTGCTTTTTCTGTAGAAAAAGTTTACGAGGCACTTTAGATTTACCACCATTATTTACCATCATAATTTATAATTTCTGATTGCACAAATTGCGTTTTATATTCAAAAATATATGTGTTAAAGTTTTAAATATTATTTCTTTAAATTGTCTAACAAAACTGAGTAGAATCATTATGAACTCTTGCTTCATTTAGCTTTCCCAGGAAATATTTTTCTTTTTTAACAAAGTTAAATTAATCTTACCTAAATTTGACTGGCTTTATATGATCAATTTGTACAGAAAAATATAAGTCGTTATTAAATCGTTATAAAAAGAGGCGCAAAATTGTAATCCAGTGCTGTTCTGAAACAGTAAAGAATTAAAGAAGTGCAAATTTTTAATCAGAAATTTTGGCCTTTAAAAAAATTTAAACAAATAAGAAGAATATCGAATATGTGTCTGAAGAGAAAAGCTGCAAGAGATCTATTTTTTAAAGTAATATTTCAAAATGATTATGGCTTGATTTTGGAGCATATGACCATTGCCAGAATGTCACGTGTTGTGTTTACTTTGAGTGCTGTTGTTCTTTCTAAGTTAATTGGAATGGTATGCGACTTAAGAAAACGACACAAGATAAAATCTAACAGGGTCTAACCGCACGGCGATAGTTCATACCACGTACACATGAACTAACATTCCCTTAAATCGCTCATGTATAATCTCCAATGATTCATGAATTGTGTGTCGTTACAAAAAGAATATGGATGATAACGTTTTAAGCCTAAAATTAATCACAAAATCGATAATTTTATTTATCAACGTATCCATTCATCCAGAAATGAGAAACATCACCGAATATAATTTTCTAATGAAAATTGTAAATAAAAGAAACTTTCAAGACTTGTATGTGTTGTTAAACAATATAACCTCCCAATGTTTGGACCAAGATTTAAAAGAGCCATTAGGTGTAATTTGAGGATCGTTAATAACATATTTGTGTTAAATAGCAAATAAAAAGTTTCTAGTATCGGCCTTTTGTAATGTATTAAATAAATACCTTATAGCAGAATATAATTCTCTTTCAATCAATTTAGTGGTGTGGATAAATATTTAGTTTTGATGCATGCTGACTACAAATTTGGTTGGCCAGGGTTTAACCCTTGCGACAATAAAAAAAAATTAAAAATATACAGAATTAACATTAAACATGCAGCCTCCTTCGTATGTATAATTGCGCCGTATAGTTCAAAGATATGAGGACCCAGGACGTCGTCTTACCCTTAAAGCAGAATTAAAAAACCTGGATAGAATAATACAGGGTGCTATTGCAGCTTACGAGCGCGAAAACTGGACGAGAAAATAAAGCAACATTAGGCTGAATGATAGGACGTATAGATCTTTAAAGTCTGCGGCTGGTTTAAGTAAAAATGTTGTCATCCATGATCTGATCACTGCGGATGGCTCAATAGTATCTGATGACTTAGGGAAGGCTAATCTACTGACAGACCACTTCCACAGCGTGCACGAGTATGAAACAGTTTCCGATTTTTTTGCAGTAACCGTCGCAAGTAGAGTCTCCACTTTACAGGATAGGACACCTATGATGGTTTTTGATAGGACTACTGCCGCAGATGGTAGCGGCTCGAACAACAGCCAGTTGATTAGAGCAGAAACCATTGGCGAAACTTTAAGGAGAAGAACAAACAAAAAATCGAGTGGTTGGGATGAAATTCCTGATCTAGTACTTAAGAGAACTCGTCGGGATACCTGGGGATTTCTGGCAATTCTAATGATCCACTGCATAAACTTGGGATACTTTCCAAGAGCATCGAAAAGGGCATTAATAGTTCCGATATTGAAACCCAAATCTGATCCAAGGCAGAGCAGCAACTATAGGCCGATTTCTCTCCTATCTCCCTTTGGAAAGTTATTAGAATTCTTTATTCATTCCAAGATCACGGACAAAATATCGTACTGCAATATTCTTCCAGATTGTCAGTTTGGATTTAAAAAAGGACACTCAACCTCGCATGCATTGAGGGTTTTTTCAAACTGTGTTTCCAAAGGTCTGAACAAAAGATATCCTACAATTGCGGTTAGCTTGGACTTTGCCAAGGCTTTTGATACCGCTTGGCAGGATGGCATTGTTTTTTAAATGATGGACATGGGCTTTCTGATAGGACTTTTGGCCTTAGAATAGGCAGAACTCGATCGATTGAAAAATCTGTCAGTGCTGGAGTACCACAGGGATCCTTGCTTGGCCCTGTACTTTGCAAATGATATCAAAATCCCACTAACAAAAATTAGTTCGAAATAAATCACGGTACTCTTTCCATTCTTTCTTGCGAAATGAAAATAAGAAATAATGTTGCTGTAGCAGTATTCTGTTTATTTGCGAAAAATTGGCGAAATGTTACAAGCAGCATGTTTATAAACTAAAAAATATTTCTGGCAACTTTTTTTTTTCAACTACGAAATAACTTAAACGGCATTTTTTCGTACCGAGTTTTTATCAAGCATTTCTGCAAACCCTTTGTTTTGATTTATTATTTTTTTTTTTTCAAAAAATTTAAGAAAGAAAAATGAAAAAGTGTTTATTTTAAAAGGGAAAAAGTCTGAAATAAATTAATATAATGACGCAGAAAATCTTTTGCCACTACTGCAATTAAAAAACAAAATCATTCATATATGGGATAAATCAAAAAGGCTTAGATAAGTTGAATGAATATTTTTTTCGTCTTCGGTAAATTTTTTTCCAGACACATAAAATTAAAACATATGCTTTTCTTTTACCCTGTTAAAATAATGTGACATTCTGGAAGGCTATTAAAACGATAATTGTCTTCTAAACCGCTGTATTGTCAGCACTAACGTGTGGTCAAACTTTTCTAGCGAAATGATGCATGTTGCTCAACAGTTTTCTCAAAATCCACCTAAGCAATAGGCTTAAGCAAAAATAATGTTGCTGATGTTTTACTCTGTTCAATTAAGGCCAGGATTCACTATCATACACAATCGTACGGTTTAATCACACAAAAATCTGACAGAATTCTGTCCTACTTTGAAAATCGTTTCAAAATGGCGTCGCCGGTGCCACACTATTATACGAAAAAGATGCAAAAACATATGGTTTTAATATTTTGTTGTTTTTTCTTCTCATCATCTTAAAGAAATCAACCCTGATTGCATGGAGAAAATTATTTTATGAATTATTTCAAAAGATTTTAAAATCTGTCATACACTTTCAATTCATACTATCATACTTTTTGAGCACACATGGAATTTTTGACTTATCGTACAACTGAGTGCATTCTAGCCTTTAGTGAGACTTTATGTTTCTTTCTTGATGTTTAGATACAGCAAGATGTTTCTGGCAACAATTTTTCCCAACTATGAAATAATACGAGCTTCACTTATTTCTAGCGATAATCTACTTAAGTACTTTGTTTAAGCTTGCGAAAACTGTTAGCAACTTTATTTATTACGTACCAATTCCTTGCTGTAGTGCCAGATTATATAGCGTAAAAATTCTCAGTAATTTTATGATGAAGTTTTGAGCAAATAAAGTTCAAATGTGTTTTAAATAACGGTTTTTTAAAATTATTACAATAGTAAATGCTATCGAAGCTCTATCTTTCAAAGAAAAAGTTCGGATTTATTGAAAAAAACATCCTAGCTTAACTAATTTGGGTGAATGGCGAGTTTAAACACTTTTCGATCACGAAATATTAGCAATGAGTCTCTTATACGTTTTCCTGTTTTTTTATTTTAATTTTTTGCTTTTGTTTTTGTTTAGTAAATGAATTTGTGGCCTTATCAATTTCCCTAAAATATGAAATAAAACTTTTTACTATATTTTATATAAATTATATTAAATTACTATTATTTAGGGAAAATTTAAAAATTTAACTTTTAAAGAAGAAATTTTACATTTTTGAAGGAAAAGCAACACTCATAGACAATAATCCACATTGCTTTATATTTAAAAAATAGATATTGAGTGAGAAAGTCACTTAATTTTTTGTTCTTAGGGATTTATTATCTTCGTTGTATCAAGCATGTTTAATGTGAATAATGCTAATATAACAACGTTTATTGCAAACGTTTAAACTTTGAAGCAATAACAATTTAAGGCCTTACCGCAGTTAACTTAAATTTAAATGTCTCATCATTATTTGCTTACCCAACGTTAAAATTTTACTTTAGTCATATAATTAAAGCAAGTAAATCTTTAATAAATAACACAAAGAAGAAATAAGTTATTTATTAAAACAACAAAATAAACAAGAACAAGAACATACATAAAACATTTATATATAAATAAAAGATGAGCTCTCATTAATAGTCTGCTTGTATTTGGGTGGATTTCTACAATTTCATCAAGAATGTCTAAGATTTAGTTTAATGTCCTTTTATAGCTCATCTTCTTTTTTTATATATTCGAGCTTAAGTGTTTTTCATTGTGTAATTGTACAACCATAATGTCAAGACCACAATCGTTGACAACATAAATCCATTTAAAGAAAAAATAAAACATTAAAGAAAAAAGTAAAATAAAAGTAATAAGTGGGAGATAGGTGATGTTTAATACTTGATAATTTTGAATCAATAGTTTTACGTTCTTAGAGTTGAAACAGAAAATATCAAAGGTTTGAGTAAATAACATAGTTAAAGGTCAGCGACAAAAAATAATTACTGGACGTATAAAAAAATCGACCACTTCAGGCGTAATTTTTTTTTAGAGTATTCGTAATCCACCGCTGGGAGTATAAAAAGAACTTTGCTTTTGATTGTCATATTTTTTCTAAAGATATTATAAATTTGTTCTAATGCACTGAGAGGAAGTTGAAAAGGATAAGGCTTCAACAGTGGTGCAAGGAAAAGCTGCATTCCACTTTAAAGTGTGTTATTGCCTTTTTCTTAAAGGTAATAGCCGGCAGGCTTCTATAGAAGAACGTTCTTTTTGAACGTAATGAAATAAACAGGTAAGAAAAAATTTTGGTATTAAAAAATTTTGCTAAAATACCGAGGACGATAGAATGTGGAAAGCAATTACAAAAGCGACGTTTGAAAACAGTTAGGTTAAATGTTATTCATCCTAGCTTTGTACTCAGGATGGGCAGTACTATTTGTAAAGGAAGTGGCAACACGAAATAAAAATTGTTTGCTTGTAAGTGTTGATAAAGCAACCAACTAGGGACCATTGAAGACATGAGTTGATTTAGGACATATGACGGTACACGAATATACTCGTAATTGTGTGGTAATAGCAGGTGCATCGGTGTGCTAGATACTTGTAGCTTGGTCATTAAAAGAGGCAATGAAGACCCCAAGAATTAAATCGATATCAACGAAGGCGTAAAACTTTTTTCTTCTTCCGCAAAAAATTTTAATGACTTATTGCTTTATTTAACTACCTTCCCTGCAGGAGGATAAGAGTTAATTGTCTTTAAACTACTGGTACCATTACTAGTACAGCAAGCACTAGTTCAAAAGGTGATAGAATACATATAGAAAAATACTAGTAGTTCAAGTAGTTCATTTGTAGATTGATTTGACTTGCAGAATTGCATATTATTTTTTCCATTTACTTTACTTTTAGTTGTTATAACAAATTTAAAACAATTATATAAGTAAAGCTTGATTTTCTTGTGTGTAAAAAGTGACATTTAAAAAAAATAAATTAAATTAATAAATTTCTAAAAAAAAAGATTTCTAGAAATTAAAAATAAATGAACTTAAGCCAAACTAATTTCTATTCATTTATATAATATTCAAAGTTCAAATAATAATTTAATAAAAATAAAATTATAAGCACGCTAGGCACAGCGAGCATTTATGCTTACTTAATAACAATCAAAATGATACTGGCACAGCATCTATAAGGTTGTGAGTAAACAAGTAAGGATGACTAACTGCCATCCCTAAATTAGCGCGTAAAGCGCAAGATAACTGTCAAAATTTCTCATGTTCATACAAAATGTATGAAGCATCCCTAAATAGCACGGCGTCAACGCTTAGCAATTGGAAAATCCAATTTTGACAGTGCGTTAGGAAGTGAAGTTGGCTGCTCGTTGCTTTGTTTTGTTTTGTTATCGCTGAAAAGTAGTGCCAATTTAGTTATTTTTATGGCAATCTAGCGGTTTTATCTCTGTTTTTATTTTTATACAGCGGGTTTTATAAAATAAAATTAGTTAACATTACTGTTAAAGACACAAAGTTGACGCTGTTATTTAGGGATGACATTCTAGCGCAAAAGCTATGAATTACATTGCTTTGCGTCTTACGCGCTAATTTAGGGATGTCAGTTAAAAACAAATTTGCATTCGTGTTCAATCGATGATTGAAAGGAACCAAAAACAAATGTACAAGACGAAAATACAGAGAGAACAGTAAAGAAATACGTTGGTTTGTGTGTAAATTTCGTCTAACCAAATTAATGTTGATATGAATATGAGTGTTCTCGTATTCTTATTTACAAAGTTAGTTGTTTAAATAGATGATGTTTATAAAAATACACAACTAAGGTAGATAGATGCGAAGAATGCTGATGAAGGTCGTAGCAGTCCAGAAAATGCAGCATTTCATTCTGCTAGCGTCTCTTTTTTCTTGTTTTCTTTGGAAAACGTCCGCATACATTTGTAAAAATAAATTTTCTTTCTAAAAAAAAAAAAAAAAATTTTAGAAATTAAAAATAAATGAACTTTAGCCAAAATAATTTCTATTCATTTATATAATATTCAAAGTTCAAATAATAATTTAATAAAAATAAAATTGAAAAATAATTTTAAAATTTTTTGAACATGTTTTTTGTTTAAGATTGATGTTCCAATGTAAAATTGGCGATCTTTTTTTAAAATACTGAAGGAATTTTTCGACTTTAAGTGTAGTAACACAATCTTAAATCTGCATGTAGTTGCAATTATGGAAATCAATAATATTGTGGAATTTTCTTCTTAAAATACAGAAAGTTAATTGTTAAGTTTATGGTGAAGTATCAAATAATACACATTTCTTAAATTAAAGGATTTTGGTATATGGTGGAGTAACAAACTTAACTCAAGTTGCACAAAATTGCTAGTGGAATGAGTTTGCCCTAAACAAACTTCTTCAAAAGCCATAAATTAGTGAGCTTAAGACAACCAAAATTTTAAAATGTGTACCACAAATAGATATTTTTAAAACAAATTAAAAAAAATAACTTTCTGTGTGAAAAATAAAGTACTGTGCAATAAAAATCCTCGAAAAAATTGTGAATATTAAATCAGTCTTTGAAAAAAGTTAAAGAAATTGTTTATACAGAACAAACCCATAATAAGATGTGCTAAAAATTTTTGTAAATTTTGTTTGAGGAAGGCTTGGTTTTTTTGCTATCTCTAAAAGGTCTGCTTGGAAAAACGAAAAAAATTAAAATCCAAAGTATTTCATCACGCAGTTTTTACTATTTACGAATAGAGAATCAGCTTAAAAAAGTAAAAAAAAATGTTTTCGAAAACCAAATTGCATAGAAAATTATTTTCTATAAACCAGTTCCTAATGCAGAACTAATTGTATCCGACTAGAAGAAATAGCACTGACATCTACTCTGAATCTATTGTACTAGTTCTTATTTAATACCAATAATACTAGTTTTTCATGAAGAACTAATTGTACTAGTGTCTACCTAGAATCAATTATACTAGTATTCATTTAGTACTAGTATCCGCCTAGTATCCATCTAGTACCAATGGTACTAGTAATTTTCCTAACACATTTGAGCATTAAGATGGTATAAGAAAGTTTACAGTTGGGAACTAGTACTGGTGATTTTTGTACTAGTACAATACTCATTTGGCAGTATTTCGATCTCCTGTAGGGTTAAGTATATTTTTTTACGACTTTAACGAGGGAAAATGCTATAAATTCCTATGTATTTTTTCATATTTGTGGCTGCAGGACTCAGTTATTTCTGAACTAATTTCGAATTCTTTGTTTTTAAAGGAAAGGTTATGCGCATAGATTTGCCCTACTTAAAGGAGTTCATATTTAAAATTAAATTGATTATTAAAAGACAAATAATAAAGACAATCGGCCTGATTACGGTTGTCGAAGACGAAAATCGAGAGCAGTCGAAGTCGTTGTCGATTTCGATCATTTTTGGAACCACTTAACTTTTTCTACTCTTGTGATTTTGTAATAGACTGAAAAGTACAAGATGTGTCATAATAACAAAATTACATGAATTGCCCTGTCACATCTGTCAAAAGAATGTTTACTTTTACATAGTTGGGACATTTCTTTTCTTCGGATGAAGACTATGAGGCATACACAGAATGTGATATAAGTGCCTTGCGCAAAGAAATAAGGCAAAATTCAAACATATTTGCAATGCCCAATTGGAAGTAAGTAGTGAAATTGAGAAATGAGTGTCAATTCATACTTCCCATCTGCACTTAAGCTTCATTGGCATTTTTAGATTCAATAAAGATGCATTCAAATACGTGTTGGGAGAAATATCACCTAGATTGTAAGACCAAATAAAGTCGTCTGCTGTTCTCAAAATATTGAAGTTGGCGGTAACATTGCGCATACTTGCTGAGGGCAGTTACCAAAAAGGAGCTGGCAACGGTTATAATGTTGGCCTTTCACAGTCTTTAGTAAGTAAAATCTTCAAATAATGCATCGAACCAATGCACAGTGAAATTTGCCCGCAAATGCCGCAATTTTACCCAATGTTTCAAATAAGTAAAGAATTTTTTTATAGCATTTTGTTACTTTTATTTATTGTAGAATATATAAATGTCAAAAAATATGTTAAATTTCGAATTAGTTTACGGTATGGTAGCGGATGAAACCAACGGCTAACAATTGGTGTCAATTCAATGCGGCGACGTTCAAGTCGTGAGAAAAAAATTTATCGACTGTTTTAGCATACTTTGACAGTCGTTTTCGTCTGCCGCGTTACGAAAATTGTAACAGATTGTGCATTTTCGACAACCGTAGTACCATTTTCCAAAAAAATCGACATTCGACTACGTCTTCGACAACCGTAATCAGGCCGAATGCAATTTGATGCAAAGAAATTAACATTGGAATCATTATAGAAAGACGATTGAATTTTAAGCAAAGTGTGCATGTGCCTGTTTTTCATAAGTGAAATTTTCTTTTTAAACACTACTTGCAACATTAATTGATATATCGACTCACTGTGGAATAAATATAAAGAATTTTAATTGCAGATATTTTTAGTATGTATTAAAATTTATTCGATAATGCTCTTTATACAGTTTCTTTTATTCGTCTTAATGAATCTGTCAAAATTTCTATTATTCATTAGATTTACTTAATGTGTGGGAGTGTACACATCTGCATGCTTATAAAAATATAAAATAATATTTAAATGGATGTCCTTAAATACATACATATACACATACATAGATAAGGGGAAAATAAACTGTTTAATAATTAATTATAATAGTTAAACTCTTTTCAAGAATAAACACCCAAAGTTTATGCAAAATTAACAAAAAAAAAAAACAAAAACAAACAAATTCCTTATATAAAATTAAACATATTCATCTATCGTATTATGTCCTTCTTACTTTATTATGTTCTTTTTTATTGATTTATTTCATTTTTAATGTATATGTTATTTTCCTACAAATAATAAAACACTTTTAAAATTAGCGAATAAATATTTATAAGACATCAAGTGTTTAATTTCATTTTCGTAATTTTGTATTGTGTCGACACACAGATATATTTTATTGACAAAAGAAAGACAAAATTCATTTTGAAGCCGTAAGCGTTTATGAAATTATTTTTAAGCATCCATTTTATGTTATTATGAAGATAGTAAAAACAAGCGGATAGGTAAATACAGGGTTTCGTAACAATTTTTTGTTTGTTTTTAATTAATTAACCCTTATTGGTCGTAAGTCACCTCTGACGTGACAACAGTACTTTTCTGCAACGGTCGTATGGCACGTGTGAAGTGACAAGGCGAATTATGTCGAAACATACTGTCTATTGATGAGATTTGTTTTTAAAATGCATTCATTTCTTCAATTTACCGTTACCATTTGAAAATACGTATTTACCGTTACCGTTTGAGCATAAGAATCTTTTCAGTTTGTCGTTATCAGCAGAGCATTTATCTTGTGCAATAAACTTTCAATTCTTTTTTTTAATGTCTGAATTTATTTTTTGCCCATAAAATGAATAAAGAAAATATTATAAATATCAAAGAAATTTCTGAAAGTGATTTTAGCTCTAGTGATGAGTTTAGCAATAACGCTTCGTTATTTTCTAAGAAAAGAAGAGTTATAGTTCCTATACAATACTCAAGTGAAGAAATAATAAATAATAATATAATAATAAATAATTATCAGAAACTCAGACATGTAGTAGTTGTACAAAAAATAAATAATTTGTAACAAAACTGAAAAGAAATGAATATAAATGTATAATAACATAGGCCGACTTCCTAAACGCCTGTTGCAATGCATAATTAAAAAAAAATGCGTATGCAATGCTTAACATGTTTTAAATGCAAATTTGCGTTGCAGAGAAATTTTTTGCATTTTATCGGCATTTAGGAACGTCGCTATGCAACTCATACGTTTAGCAAATGTCAAAAACATGGTATAAAATTGAATAATTTTTTTTGGAAAAATAGAGGTTACACAAAATTGCTTATCCATTTTGTTGGCAAGTGCTGAGGAATTATCTCAGGTCAAATCTTCCAAAAAATATTGATTTGCTATAGAAACCTATAGAAAGAAAAAAAGAAGAGAACTTTGTTAAGGACAATAAAAATCCCGGAAACAAGTGATCAAAAATAAATATTTTTTTAAGAATTCATTGAATTAATGGATGATGGCATTTTTTATTCACATTTCATTTTAAAAATGTTATTTTTAAAAATAACTAAAATAAAAATATCATTTTTTAAAATGTTTGCATACAAAATAAAAATGATGCGTGATTTTGACTTCTGATACTCATTAAAGTGAGTTGCCAAACGATTAGGAACATTGTACGTTGCCAAAAAGTTTAGATATGCGTTTACGAAGTGTATGCATTGTAAATATGCATTGCAACTTGCGTTTAGGAAGTCGGCCATACTATTGTTTTTTTTCATATTTGTTAAAAATAACTACAACCTGGTGAGAATCAAACGTGTGAAAAGTCGCGTCCGATAAGGGTTAATTTAATGAAAAATTCCCGTTGTTTGCTTTATTGATTTAATGAAGTTCTCATTTAATCGATTTTGCTTTTGTTATAAGACTATTCGGTTTTCTATGCAAAATTTGGGTAGAATCTTCTGAGTAGCAGTGAAATGGCAGTATGGTTATGATTTCCCCGCAGTAATTCATTTATTTTTTTTTTTTAATACAATATCATGAAATATTTATAATTGATAGAATCAAGCACAATTAAAGTAAATTTAATAATCTTAAAAATTGGTAAAAAAAATAATCGTAGCATTTTACCTTCCTTTACATAATAAAAATTCAGGAAAAAGCGAAAGAAAGAAGAAATTCAAATTCTTTTTCACTAAACTAGATTTCAACTGATATGGAAAAATTAGCAGCAGGGGTGGTGTTTTGCATGCTGCCTCAAAGGACAAGTGCTGATCTTGCTGATTTTCAATAAAAAAAAAATTTTAAAACTATGTCTGATCGATTGGCGTACTTAAGTTTTTTCTTGCTCATCTAGTGCTCAACACGGACGGACAGATGGACATTGGTCAATCGACTTTGCTATGCATAAGAAGTCATTATATATTAACTTTATGGTTTCGCGAATGAGTATTGTAGAAATTACAAACGGAATGACCCTTTCCACTTTTTGTGGTGAAGGGTATAAAAATAAAACGATAATCATAGCAGTAAAACGTAACAAGGAGCCATTAAGATAAAGATAATAAAAGCAGATAAAACTGAATAAAAATTCTTTTAACAAATTTTTAGCCCAAGAACGGGGAAAAAAAGAAATGAAAATGATAATAAAAAAATCCACAAAAAAGTTTTCGCAAAATATTTAAATTACATGTTAATGTTGCTGTTTATGTTTATGTGCTTTTGCGGGTTGAATTATGTAGATTTATATTAACACTTTTTGCGTTTTTGTTTTTATTTTAGAAAGTCATTATTCATTTTCCTCCGCTTGTTTTTATTTGGTAAGCGCAATTTCGAAAAGGGAATTTTATATTAAATTTATTCATTTACATTAAAATGTTTTCACATCCGACCGCCTTTAACAGCATTCCTGCCGTCAGCATAAAACTGAAATAAAATAAAAACAACATCAACAGAAATGACTGACTAGAGAGCAAAGTAAAATTCAACCATTTTGAGTTTATTAATTAAAGAAACCAATTTAGGAAAAGGTTAAACTCTTAAATAAAAAGAATTTAATGATAATAAAAAATAATCGTTTTGCAATTCATACAGTCTTATTTAAAATAGCATAAATTTATGAAGGATGATTTACAATTTTTCATCAACATAAAAAGAAAGGTTTTTTATATGAAGTTCGTAATAAAATAAATTTGTAATTTTTATTTAAGCACATGATAAATTTGTAAAATAATAAATTTTAAATAGAATAAAAACTAATATATTGGCCGTCTTATAGACTTTGAAAGGTACTTTGAATTTATGTAAATATTTAATGCTGCTCGATTTCTAATTAAATGTAATTTATTCTGATTAGGAATAAATACAACTTGGGAATAATTAACGAATTAACAGTTAAGCAATTTAATCTGTAGTACTAAAAGCAGAACTTAAAACATATTGTGGCCACAGTGGCTAAATTTATAAACTGAATACTAATGGCACAATGACGAAAGGATGAAAAGTTAGTAAGTAACAGTTATAAAAAAGAACCACTAAATGCACATGAGATTTTATTATTTAAATTAAAAAATTTTTCTTTTTTCTTTTCTAATTTATTAAGCACTAGGTCAGTTTTATAAATAATAAAAATTTTTTATTTATATTTTCAATATTTCGCCACACCTTTGGGTGGCATCATCAGGAAACAGGAAACAAAAAATTAAATTTTCTTTTTTCAAAAATAACAAAAATTAAAATGAAATTATTTTTTCAAACAAAAACAGAAAAATTAAAAAACAAACGACAAAAAACTCAAATATTTAAACATTTACATTTTAATAAATTTAAAACTCAAAAAACATTCAAGTAAAATAACTCAATAATTTTAAACATTTACATTCTTATAAAAATTTTAAAAATAGAAAACATTCAAATTATTTTAAAATTTTAAAAAACTTAATACAAATACATTAACATAAACTTTCACGATAGAAATGTTACAAGCAATCATATACTCTCAAACGTTAATTAATTTTTATGCACTAAATGTCTATAACATTGCGCAACATTATCAGTATCAGCCTTAAAGTTTATTCTTTTTGTTGCTGGTATTTTAATTATTTGTAACATCTCTAACATATACCGACGCTTATAATTATTTTCTATATTTAAAACAGATGCATCTTCAAAGTTAGGATTATGATCAAATCTGGCACAATGGGAAGATAATGCAGTTTTTTGTGAATTATTAACGTCCCTGTATCTTTGATCAGACTTATGTCCAGCTATTCTAGTTTTTAGTTTATTTTTTGTCGTACCTACATATTCCTTATTACAATTCTCACTATCATTACCATTACAAGGTATTTTGTAAACTACATTTAACATGTCCCATTTTTTAATCTTATCTTTTGTTTTACTAAATAATCTATTTAAAATATTAAAAGTTTTGTATGCCATTTTATATTTATCCCCATCAAAAATTTTTGATTTTTCAATCCTTTCTGCTATTTCTGGTACATAAATTAAAGACTTGTAAACTTTAGTTTCTGTAACATCTCTTGTATTATTTGCTCTTCTAAACCTTAACTGTTTAAACAAACTATTTATCACTCTCATTGGAAAATTATTATAAATTAATATCTTTTTAACTTTATCTTTATTGCTTTTGTGAAATTCCTTATCACTTAGCTTAAGTACTTTTTCTATCAAATTTTTTCCCGTATTAATAATTATTCTTTTATTATGCTTTGAATAATAATTAATAATTCTCCCGGAAGCTGTTGGCTTTTGATACCAATCCATTTTTAGTTTATTCCCTCTCCTTACTACTAACGTATCTAAATAGGGCAATTTAAAATTATTTTCTATTTCTATTGTAAATTTTATACAACTATTGAAATTATTTAATGTTTCTAACATATTTTCAATACCAGATGCAGAAATAATACAAAACAAATCATCAACATATTTTGTCATTATTCTTGGTTTTATATTAACTTCATTAATGCACGTGTCTAATAATTTTTCCATAATAATATCTGCCACAACAGGGGAAGCTGGAGATCCCATTGGAAGCCCTTTTTGTTGCAAATATATGTTACCATTATATTGAAAGTATCTGTTATCTTCAATACAGAATTTTAAAATTCGTAAAAATAAACATTTTTCCATCCTAGTATATTCCTGTATTACGTTCCATTTTTCTTCAATAATATTCAATGCCAAATCAACAGGTATACTTGGAAATAAAGAGACTACATCAAAAGATACTAATTTTTCATCATTCAGAACACTTATGTTCCTTATCCTCTCTTTAAATTCAAGCGAATTTTTAACATTATATTTTGAATTTTCTGTAATCTTTTTTAAAATCATTGTAATATATTTACATAACTCATAAGATGGAGAATTTATAAAAGAATGTAGTTTACAAAATACCTTGTAATGGTAATGATAGTGAGAATTGTAATAAGTAATATGTAGGTACGACAAAAAATAAACTAAAAACTAGAATAGCTTGACATAAGTCTGATCAAAGATACAGGGACGTTAATAATTCACAAAAAACTGCATTATCTTCCCATTGTGCCAGATTTGATCATAATCCTAACTTTGAAGATGCATCTGTTTTAAATATAGAAAATAATTATAAGCGTCGGTATATGTTAGAGATGTTACAAATAATTAAAATACCAGCAACAAAAAGAATAAACTTTAAGGCTGATACTGATAATGTTGCGCAATGTTATAGACATTTAGTGCATAAAAATTAATTAACGTTTGAGAGTATATGATTGCTTGTAACATTTCTATCGTGAAAGTTTATGTTAATGTATTTGTATTAAGTTTTTTAAAATTTTAAAATAATTTGAATGTTTTCTATTTTTAAAATTTTTATAAGAATGTAAATGTTTAAAATTATTGAGTTATTTTACTTGAATGTTTTTTGAGTTTTAAATTTATTAAAATGTAAATGTTTAAATATTTGAGTTTTTTGTCGTTTGTTTTTTAATTTTTCTGTTTTTGTTTGAAAAAATAATTTCATTTTAATTTTTGTTATTTTTGAAAAAAGAAAATTTAATTTTTTGATTCCTGTTTCCTGATGATGCCACCCAAAGGTGTGGCGAAATATTGAAAATATAAATAAAAAATTTTTATTATTTATAAAACTGACCTAGTGCTTAATAAATTAGAAAAGAAAAAAGAAAAATTATTTAAAAAGGTCAAAGAAACATTTACATATAAATTAAAAAATTAAATGATGAATCAGAAAGTATTATATTGTTACGTTTTTTTCTTTTTAGAAACAAGCGTACGGATTTTTTTAATTGCAAAAACCACTGTGCCTCATTATAAATTCTGTATTCCTACTTTGTGGCTTTATCTGGCTATACTTCTTGATCCTACCGGTCTTGTGAATCCTATGGTCTCGTATTTACACTACTGTGTTACTCCGGCGAGACATAAACTACTCGATACATTATTTATAACCTTAACCATCCACAGACATTTCCACTACTCCTTTTTATTCAAGCCAGTCATCCCCTTTAATCCAATAGCCGCAACACACATCTGCCACACACTGTTTTATGCTGTTACACTTCTCTGCGCCAACCGCTACCGTTTTACTTTTTTTTAATAAAGGGCTTCTCGACAATTATCTTTTACTGTTTTAATTAAATTAGACGTCTCCACTAAAATCTGCTACGGCTGCACACAATAATTGTCTTTTTCTTTCCGGGAAGTTGGTATTGCTGCTTCTTAATTTTTAATTATAACAATTATTATTTTCCATTGTACGCATGTCCGAAGGTGGGCTCGACCTCATAATCTTCTGTTTTACAGCAAGCACATAAATCACCACCAACATTCATTGAGGTTGCTCAGCTTTTGTTAGCAAATTGTGGTATTATTCTATACACACACTGTTAGTGGAAGTAACTTCATTTACTACTCTCATACTGTTAACAACAACATGGGATGCCAGATCTTACTTATTGTCATCGCAAATGCCAATCGAACGGAGAAATTTCAATGTTTTACACCAAGAACTTTCTATTTTTCGTTTGGAAAGCCATTGAGGAATAATTTCCTACAAAATTTCGTACGAAAAATCAATTTTTCGATTTTTCCAATGTTCCGACGTTTACGGAAAATTTCCAAAATTTTCTTCCGTAAAAACCTTCTCCTTGATAATATGAAAAACTGAATTACTATACATTTTTTACACCATTTTTTATATATAGATATACAAAGAAAAAAAAATTGTTTGCTGTAAAACTGAACCGAGAAAGTTAGAACTGTACCTTATGAGTATGTGATGATTTATTTCTTTCCAAAGGATTGTTGGAAGATTTTTACCACTTATTTGAGTTGTTTAAATTTGCTCAATCAGAAAAAGAGAAAAAACCTAATTATTGCAATAAACTAAAATTTCCTTTTGTAATATTGTTACGCTTTTTTCTTTTGGATAAAGCGTACGGGTTCGTTTTATTGCAAATACCATTATATTTTACTCTGCGGCTTTACTTAATCCTACGATCTGGTCGGGACTATTTTTACTAAACATGTGTATTTTAAACGCACCCATTCACGCAATATCACTGTGCTACGCCGGCGAGACACGAGCTATCCGATGCCTTTTTTTAGTAAACTAAACCATCCAGACACCATTTTCGTTAACAGCCAAAGTCAATCCGTCCTTTTTATCCAATGGTTGTTATACTGTAATATCCCTGCGTTAACAGATAGAGCGTTAAATAGTTATCTGCTACTCTGGTATAAAATAGACTTCTTTACTAAATGATCTGCCATGGCTTCACGCAATAATGACCTTTTTTTTCAATATAAAATGTACGAGCCAAGAAAGAAAAAGGCTGATTTACAAATACAACTGAGATAAGATAAATTAAAACAGGCGCAAAAGAGACTCCAAATGTTATATAAATATGTAGTTAGTAAAAATATTTTTATTTATAGTTTTAAGAGTCATGTGTTATACTTCCTTGATCTGCATTCGTAAAATTAAATGAAAATGAATTTGAAAATCGCTTTTTCAATTCAATTTCATTTCATTTTACGAATGCAGACCAAGGGCGATAAACGTTTTGATATAAGAAATCAATGTGTTTTCAAATGCATTGTTTTGTTTTTATTTGCTTTTTTACTCGTATGTTTTGCTATTTTTAAATATCAAAAAAAAAAAAATCGACACTTGTCTCCATTATTTTAAAATAATTTTATATATATGCGTGTATTTGTGTAATACTCAACATGTAGATGTTGTAAAACTTAATCGAAATGTTTATTGTAGCCAAGACAACACAACATTTAAGTATCGTAAACCATAATCGGCGCCTTAATTATACTTTAAACAAATTCTTAAATTGAATTTTAAAAACAACATTGTTTCTGCTTGATTCAAATCTCACTTACACATTGAAGTACGACTTAGATAAATTACTTTAATAACGCAAAAGATTATTCTTTCTATGCATAGAGCTGAAATATATTTTTTAATTCTAAAAGTTTATTATTAAATAATTCCCATGGAATGGCTAAAACTCTTGAAAAAAACTAAATGAAAAAAAAAGGAAATGGCAAATTTTCACAGGCAAACATTAAAAATATTCATACGGTTGTGAATACATTTTTAATAGCTTTGAGTTTTGTGTATTGATTATTCTCTTGTTTGCAGTTTCCCCCAAATAAGAGGAAATGAAATGACAAAGGAATGAACACTTAAAATATAAAGACATAACAGGTTTAACTAAAGAACATTTTCAATAAAATATTAACTTTCTAAACCGTTGTACTTTTTTTCTTTGCTCGTTTTTTAACCCTTAACTACATTCGCTTTTTTAACTTACGTTACTACATTGGTGGGGTAATTTTCTACCCCAATCGAAAATTCTTCCTAGTTTGCAGGGCCACGCATAAAAAAAGAAAATATTAATGAGAAATATTACAATTGTTTATTTTTTTTTTAAAATAACATTGTTATTATGTTAAAAAATTCATAAATTAGAAAATAGAAATTTTTTTCAAGCTTCAGTACAAAGTAAGTTATAAATTATGGAGTGCGACGTGGGGTAAAAATTTACCCCACGAATGTAGTTAAGGGTTAATTATGTTATGGTCCTAATCTTTTGTAGGTGTCAAAGAATGTTTTAAGTAAAAACAAGTAAGAGTGCTATATTCGTCTATTTCGAATCATTTAAATCATTCATCATAGGCGTGCACAGATTTATCTGTTTATATCAGTTTTTGTGTGTCTATTCTTATGAGTGCGTATAGATAAGTAATTTGTGTTTCTGATATAAGTTGATATTCTTACTTTTTCTCTTTGGATGGATGCGAATGAGTAAAAAGAGAATGAGAGTAACATATCTGTTCTTCTAAGTTTCGCACAAACGGATATAAACAGATATTGATGGTTGTACCATAAGTACTTATGGTATGCTGGGAATCAATGTCTATTCATACGTATATATGTATTGGATTATTAAAATTAGAAAAATAAAATGATTGTTTCTAAACATGATCAATATTTTTAATTGTTTGGTTATGTTTTATTTATTTATTTAATATATAAAACTTAATTCTTTTACAAAAGTTTATGAATCTTATGCGTATAATTGCGTTAAAATTATTATTACGTTTTTTAATAACTCCTATTAGGAATTAAAACAGTTCTAAGGATACAATAATTAAATAAATATATGAAGGCATGTTTCTATATTTAGAGAGAAGAAAAGCCTAATAATTTAAAATGAAATAAAAAATATTTTTATGTTAAGTTTGTTTTAAAATACCTTTTGAATCCAAATTATTTTTAATAAATACGGCCGGAATAATAAAAATTCAATTTAAAAATGAAGTATGAATATATAAATATTTTTAGCAAAAATAAAAATAAATTTTTCATTACCATTACAATTTCATTGGCATTAGTTGAAATAATGAAAAAGGAAAAAAAAACTACGATATCATGCTAATAATTTTATTATTTTCTTATAATTGTTTTAATAATGGTAATGAAATGGAATTGTAACTGAAAAAAAAATAATTCTTTTTATGAAAAATAAATTTCTAATAGCAAAACCTTAAAAAGAACTATGCATAAAAAAATAAAACTTAGCCATTTCGTAGATGGATATACATTCGAAAATTTTAATAATTTATTTAATTTAAATGAGATAGGAATAAAACTTGATGTCTGATATCTAAATTTAACTCACACCCGCAAATCTTATTACTTACTCGAAAACAAAAATATATTATTAAAGTGCCTAATGTTAAAACGTAAATATTTTACCAGCTTTTTGTAATAAAAATGTCACTTTAAAAAATAGTTTTAATATGCTTTATGGCGTTTACTTAGTGCAAAAAGAAAAAAGTTATAATTCTAACAAAATCATGAGAATTTATTATCATTCAACGCTAATGAAATTGTCAACGAGTTAGTCCATCTAATTAATTGCTCCCATTTATAGTAAGAAACTTAAATTTATTAAACGTATATTTCTCAATAAGTTCATTATATATTCTAATTTTAATATACTCGTATTCTATTTATTATATTTTCTATAAAACTTTTTTATAATTTAAAAATTTCGAATAAATTTTACTCTCTATTTATTTAAGCTGTAGAAATATTCTTTAATGCAGAAAAAAGAATTTTTAGTACATGTAAAAATTTTTAGAAATTTTGAGTGCACCAATAACATAAATAATAAGATATAACCCGTCTACTGATAATATCCCTTAAAGTGCATAGAAAATAAATATTGCGTTATTTAATATGTACATATGTACATAACAGGGATAATATCATTACTGGGTGTATTTCTAAAAAAGTGAAAATATTTTCCTATTTTTTTTTTGTTATTGAAATTTTTCGGAACTTCTATTTTTATGTACATATGTTTCTAAAGATGTATGTAATAAACCTATTTTTATATATTAATTTTAACTATTTACTAGTTTTTACCAAAGAGGAATTAATATTTTTAAATAAACATACAATAAAATTTCTTAATTGAATTAATTCTATCCTTATAACTCAACGCGTAACTAGACAACAATTTATTAATTTTCCATTTGTTTTTATAAAATAAAATTATCATTAATATTATAAATATTTCTAATTCTACATTTAAAATCATATAAACTAATTACTAAAGCTAAACACTAAAAATTACAATTCGGGTTATTACTATGAAGTTGAAATACTGCTTATTATTTCTCGCCTCTATCATAAGCAGCACACAATTCAGAGTAAAAAACTGATAATTTGCTCACTCCATGCAAAACCATAAACAACTGTATGTGTTTATATCCATAGTGTGAGTACGCACAAGCGAAAGCATACAATATCAACTATATGATATATCTGTTTTTGCCATACTGTTGGATATACTAGTGCACGTCTTTAATACATATGAATATCCACATATGCCATGTTGCAGATTTCCCATTGAGTAATTTGCATAAAAGTCGTTTTAAGAAATTCTTTATTTAGGTATACTTTGAAAGTCAGTAATTAATGATTTTTAAATTAAAAATGTGAATGGCATTAATCCGAGCGACTGGTACTATCGGCTTTTCATTAAGTCACCTCATTTGGAACCTCCTGATTATTTCTTGCGTGGGCACGTGAAGTTGAGAAAATAGCAACAATTAAGGAATTGGAGGTCAACACTTTATTCGGAACAAGCTTCCCGCATGCGAATGATATTTTTCAAACGCCATAAGGCCACAAACAAATATGGCGTCATGTGTTGATCTTTCGAATAAAAACAAAATAAAAAAAATTAAAATTAGAAAGAGGACTTTCAGGAATCATAAAATTTTAGCAAATGTTGGCCAAAATTAAGTAAAATTAAGAGTTCCACATACGTGATAAATAAACAAGAATAAGTAATTTTTTCCAAAATTTTTTGCAAAAAAGTATTTTTAACTTTAAATGTGTTTAAACAAAATTATGATATTTTATAAAAATAATAACACATATTTTATTAACAACGAACTAATCCACAATGTGTAGGAAATATTAGTTTATTTAAAGTGCTATTTTAACAAAGACCCAGAGTTACGTTATAAAATAGTGAATAAAAATATTTAAATACTTTTACGTCTAAAGCATTAATATTTTAAAATCGTATAAAACAAAATGAGTTTTTTACTTCGTTTTATTTATAACTTGCTTGTTGTACCTGTTCTTACCTGAGTTCATTTTTAGGGCTCTTCTAAGCTTTGGTTATTATGGGGCTCTACTCTGAAGAACTCAAACATCTTTTGAATCTGATTTTATTAAGATCCGTTTATATTCATAAAATTGAGCGTTTGCCCTATTCCCCCAAACTACCTCTTTCTCATAATATACAGAATGTTCTTCTCTTTCCATAAATATCTAACTATGTTTGAAAATTAACTGTTATCGGCAAAGACAATACGTCCGTTTTTCCCTTTTTCTGGATGCAGATATCGAGGAGACGAGGGTTAACATCGTTTAGCTGAGACTTTGCTAAATTTAATTTATACTCATAAGAATGCTCGCCGTGATTGACGCACGCACACCAACGAAGAAACAAACGAACAAACTTACAAAGAGATATATAACACATATTAAAATTTCACAAAGTTTGTTTTCAATTATGTATATGCATACGAGTATAATATATTTCCATATAAATCTGATAAATTATTTAACAAAAAAAAAAAAAAAAAACGGTGACCAAAATTCGGTTATTTGGGTTACAAGATTTTTTATTAATATTTGTATATACTTTTTTTTGTATTATTAATTTACATCAGCAAGCGCATTATATTTTTAAAAATAATTTATACAGTTTATTATTAAGTTTCTTATTTCAAGGAAATTCAGCTGCTAACAAAATTAGAAAAAATTATAAATAAATACTATCCGGTGTTTTTTGCACACAAGAAGCATTAAAAAAACACGCTGTTTAAGATAATGCATGCAGTTTTTTTCTTCTCTAGTTTATGGTTTATAAATAACTGCAGACAATTTACATAAATTATAGGTAAATATTAATGCATACAGTCTCTTACATAAGTTTACGAATGGAACTATGAGTCAAACACTTCAAAATATGAATCATTTTAGTTTACAATAGTTTAAAAAAAAAATTAATAAGAGGCCAATAATTAATATCGCTTTTATTACCAGAGTTTAAATTATATTTTAGACATATCTTAAAAAAAAAAAAAAAACAACGAAGGCTTTAAATGCAAAAAATTGTAAAATTTCGTTTCAACTATTCGAAGGGCATTCAAGAAAAAATCGAGGTTTATCAATTAAGAGGACTTGATATGAATAAGAATTTATACTTTGCATATAAGATTTTAAATTTAAGTTGCATTTAGCTAAGCAACACACAAAAATGTAGTTGTGTTGGTAGGAACAAGAAAACTACATTCAGAGAAATTAAATTTCAGAATTTTTTAATAGTGTTGTGAACAACTTTAACTTTAGAAAAATTTAGTGGGTGAACAACAACTCTAAGAAAAACGAACAATGACAAACGATATATTAAAATTTAAAAATCATATATTTATACGAAAGATCAGAACATGGCATATTTAAAAGTGATTCCGGGCATATTTCCACCGCGGCTGCTCATTACGAAGCGCATTCTGGACGTCCAATTTGGGTCAATTTTTCAAGTACTGCTGGCCGTATGTCACGGATTATAAGAACAGTGTTGACAGTCAATTGTTGGTGGTTTATCAGCATAAACCAGTGACTTCATGTGAACCGACAGGAAATATTCAAAAGGTATCATATCGCACGACCTTCGACGTGTTGGTGTTATTGAATTTTCTAGAGAGTATGTGGTACAATCTATCCACAGTTTGAAGGATGGCTTGCTAAGACAGACGATTATGTGCACCATAAAAATCACAAAGTCGTCTTTAAGTTGCTCGAATTGATGACTGATTTTCAAAGTAAACTTGGATGATTTAATAGCGTTGTTCAAGCGGTATTCTATTCAAATCGATTTGCCAGAGTTTACTGAAAATAATAAGAAAACATTTTTCATTAAAATTAAATTCTTAGTGTTTTTTTATAACTTAAAGTTCTATCGGGTTTAAAAAAACACCTGATACTTAAAACAACCACCCTTTTAATTTCTGTAAAAAAAAAACATACATAATAAAAGTACTTTATTATTTGTTTTAAATTATTCAACAAGAAAACATGAGCCGGAGTGTTGAAGCAAATCCAAATTTGTCAATTCCTTGATGTTCTCAACTTTGATAAAAGAATCGACATCTGCCAGCGTGGTCGTGATGGACATTTGACAGATATCATATTTCATTTATAATTGCCGAACTTTTCTCTTCGTAATACAATAAAAATTTAATCATCTGTATCTAAATTTAAAATTTTTTTTACAAAACAAAATTCTACACTAATCATTGGTAATGTACGAGGCATTTAGTTGTAGAACCAAAAGATTATCAATAACGAAAGACCTTTCTTATATCATCTTCAACTTGCTTTGTATACGACTACAAAAAATTGCGTGACTTTAGCTAGCACGAGTGTGCTATAGATGGACATCAAAGCTTTATAGTCAAATTCGTTGCTAATTTTTGTAAACCACTGTATATCGTAATATTGATGTGCAAAAAAAAATATTACATACTTTAAAAATTGTCTGAAAATACGTGTGGGAATATTTACATAGAATAAATAAATTTCTTTTCACACAAACCATTACAATTAGTTTTGTTTTTTGTTCCAATTTGTTTGATATTCCAATGAATTCCACCTCTTTACGAGCAGAACAATAAACGAGAATTCAGTTTAAATAATAAAAAAAAAATACTTAGATTATGTTAGAATGTATATTTTTATTTTAATTTAAAACAGATTAAAAATAATTAATACAAAGTGAGAGCTCTACGTTATGTAGATATGTTGAAGTGATTTGGCAAGTTGATAATAATTATGATTTAAAATTTAATTTAAAAAAAAATATTTAATTTTTTTATTTTATTTATTATTCTATATTTTTTATTTTAATTTAACTTAAAATAAAAATTATTTAATTATGTTTACAAAAGACTAGAGTTTTAACCAAAATACCTTAATTTTCCTCCTGCGATATTTAATAAACATACGAAAACTAGCGTCCTCCACTTTTGTAAGAATATCGCCATTTTAAATAAGAATTGCGTATGCACTGAACAAATAGTAGTTATCGCTTTCCTTGAGAACTGTATTAGGATGAGTCTTAATATTTTCTGTGTATGAAGCCATAACAATTTAATTGATGCGCTGATTCGAAAAGAAAGAAGAGTTGTATTAAGCCCAGCTAGGACCCATAGAATTAAGAGAATGAGTATGTATATACCTGAGTAACAAGACGGATTATTTTTATTAGGAAAAAACTGCTAAAGACCTTCAGTATTTTTATAACCCTCAATACTCAGGCCAAGCTCCTATAATATAACCTACCACCATTTGACCACATTTTGTGTCAGTCAATTTTCCCTTTAGATTTCCGCTGCTATACGCATTAATAATTCCTAACCACATTTTATTTAAGCTAAAACCGCCAATTAATACAAACATTTCATTGACCAAATGAGAATTATACAAAGAAGTTAATAATTATTAAAAACAAGACTGTATAGTGACTTCACTTTGCCTACATTTCTTCAATAATCAATTTTTTTTAATTTTATTAAAAAAATTAAATTTATCAGGAAATTACTTGCGGTGTAAAATTCAAATATTTCGTCTAAATCCATACCCCAACAGTGCTATGTAAAGTGATAAATATTTTATGAGCGATTTCTTTTAAGATCAAGAAAGCAAAAATGAAAGGTGATATACGATAAACTTTTCTTTATTGAAAATTTTTTTATAATTTTCCATGACTCCTATATTATAAATCAATAATTTAAATGAAATATAGAATTTGCATTGAAATGTCATTCCGAGTGTTTTTATTAAAATATAAATAAATAAATTAATATAATAAATATAAATATTAAATTAATATTATTATATTTATGTATTAATGACGTTATATATTTTTACACGGATTAAGATTCTGCTTATTTAAAGTAGAAAATAATGAAGAGAAATCAGTAAACAAAAATAATTCAAAATATCGTGCACATTATTTCGCACAAATTATAAAAATCACCGAAAATGATTATTGAGGATGAAAAAAACGTCTCGATGGCCATTTCGCTATCGCTTACTTAGCTCTAGGGGAAACTTCTTAAAAACATTTTAAATAAACTGAAGATTATTAATTTATTTTTCTTTATCCACTGTATGCCTTTGACTTTTTCCGGCTTGTTTGTTTATGATAAATATTAAATCAATAATAAATATCGGTGATTTTAAAAATTTTTGCGGCATAATTATTACGATATTTTTAATGTTTAATTAATTTAATTTAATATTCCCGCGATTTAATTAAAAAAATAATAATAAGGAATTTATTTAAATTATATCTTATTATTTAGTTTAACATTTTTATAACGCTGCGCTGGCCATTAAAATTTTGTGTGTAATAATAATATTGTTGGTCTTGGAACCATAATGTACTTTAGCAAAATTTTTTTGTTTTGATAAAAATAAAAAATACTAAAAATACTAAACTGACACAAAATCCTTCTCAAGTCCAAGAAAAATTATTTTTAAAAACAAAAATTTTTTATTTCGTTTTAATTATTCTTTGATTAATAATAATATATGGTTTAATATTTTATATTATTTTTAACAAGTCATAAACTATGGTCGTGGTAAGAATTTTTTAATTAGAGCCAACCTTGTTGCCTTTTCTTTTTTTTTATAAAGAAAGTAGCTTTTCAGGCTTAACCGTACTACATTTTTTAGGAAAGGGATAGATAAGAGATAGATAGGTAGTGAAAGCAGATAGATAGATATAGGCATTTTATTAATTATTTTACTTTGCCGGCGAATATGCAATGCAGAAGAAGTACCGACCAAGGACCATTAAACAGAAAAAAACAATTTTATTTTTTGACCGAACCCAGGGTTACCAGATTTGTAGTCAACGTGCTTACCACCTTGACTACAGCAGCAGTACATAATAACTTTAAAGATTATATGTTAACAAAATATGTTTATTGTATCTAGTGTTGTTGAAAACAACTATAATTTGCTTGCCGCAACTATACATTGTTACAAATAACATAATATGGTTGTTGTGACCATATAAAAACTTTGTTTTTCTCTGCGTGAAGTTCTGAAATTGATATATTTTTAGAGTTTTTACTCAATAAAAAACACGAATAAATTTGGTTTTTCAAATTATTCATAGTAACTCTCAATTTTATTTAACAATCATATGTATATACATATATCTAAAGGAAGTCGTACACAAACAAATAAATTATGAACACGTTTATAAAAGATTACAATAACAGCAACAATGAGAGCAACAGCAAAAAAGAATATTGATATCTGGGAAATTATTTTAGTGCCTATTTATTACTTTCTGCTATTTTACTAGATGAGAGCCATACAAAATAATACAATTTCTTTTTAATGCCAGTGTGTTTATTTTGTCATAATAATGGAAAGTGTGAAAATAATTTAACTATACAAAACAACAATGAAAATAAATTTACAATGATTTTTACGTCAACAATTTTTATATCTTCTTCGAAATAATAAAAACAAAAAATAATGTCGATGATGCGAATGGTTGGTTGGACAGATTGTGATAAAAATTTTATATTTTTCATGGAAAAATTTTAATAAAAGTTTTTAAGAAAGTGTAAAATTTCCAAAAATTGTAAGAAGACTGTCTTCTCCTCTTGTTGGCGGCCAGAATGCAGGGTTCCACAAAATTTAACCTGAAGTATGCTTTTCCTTTTTTCTTTACAGTGGACTTGATACAAACGAACGAAGCGAAAAATGCAAATAAATAATATGATGGATAATGTTCATTATAGATCTGATGCGCTACTGTGTAGCAATAGAGCACGTTAATGGAGTAATAAAATTTATACTTCTACAACTCAGGTCTATTCAAGACGCATGCATCATTAAGCAAAAGTTGTTACGTATTTTGCAAAATATTCGAGGACAGTAACGCATGCCTGGGCACTATAACCTTGATTATACCTGTTGAAAATAAAATACTTTGTAGGGAAATTGTTTTCTGTGATAAAAAATAAACAAACTACAACTTTTTTCCAACTCAAGACTTATCAATTTTTTTATTTTTTATTTTTTTTTTTTTTGACTAATTGACATTATTTCATTCATCTTTAAGCGAAGAAGTAAAACAAAAAAAAATAAAACCATATTATGTCACTTCTTAACACACTTGCGGGCGTAAAATGCAAAAGGACAACAAAAGTGATAAGCAGTGTGTCGTCCTTGGGAACGATAGCTTGCACAATGTAATCTTTAAGAAAGAGATAATGGCTGAAAAGGGTCACAAGAATGAACATTTTACAAGGATCAATAACACAACTGCTTGAACAACATCAAATTTTTTCTTTACTTTTGCCGCTATTGATACCATTTCCTTTTATTTTCATGATTCAAAAAGAGAAAATGCAAAATGAAAATGTTCAGATGTATAAAATTTATTTACGCTTTACTATGTGTAATGAAGGTAACTGCACATTTTATTTATTTTTTTTTGTTCAATATGAAAATTAAAAATTACACCAAAATATTTATTGCAGGAACATTTTACCAAAAATTTTTAATTTCTCCCAAATATCGTACTTGAAATAAAAAAATAATTGAAATTTCATGTAAAATGCAAAATGAAAAAAAATTTTACAATCAACAATTTTAAATTTTTCTAAAAAATCCCAATTTTACAAAAAAACACATATCAATAGAATGAAGGAAAGTGCAAAGCAGACCCCAAATAAACAAATAAACGACTCAAGTCCAGCCCAAAAATTCTTATTATATCAAAGATATCTGAGTCACTCAGAAGCCAATGCAGTTAAGTCTATTTGTTGATATTTTCTCATTTTTGGAAATGTCGATGAAATAAATAATAATCTTGTTAGTTATTAAAGGATCTACTCGTGTTTTATATTTTTCTTGGTTAGACAGCCCTTTTATTAATAGCTTCTGAATATATTGTATAATAATTTCAGAAGCCATTGTGAATAAGTCCACCTTTTATCTATATCTTTTGACATAATCATTGAAAAAATATAAAATTATTCTTCGTCTTTCAATAATTGTTGGTAAGAACGAATAAAAAGAAAGAAGTAGAAGAATAAATGTTTTCTTATTATTTTCAACATAAATTTCTTATTTTTTCAGCTGCCAAAAGTGAACCCACTGAGCTTAAAATTAAGTTTACAAGTTATATGAAAAAATCGTTAAGGGTAATTAAAAGGAAGTAAATAACAAACAAAGGGAACAAGAAATAGGAAACAAATGTTTAAATTTTATATCAAACAAAAAAAAAAAACGTTCTTCCCGGGGCGTTTCGCTACTCCAATGAGAATAATTGTACCAGGATCACTCTTTCAAGCAAGTTGAATAATGTTTTTTAGATCATTAATGAAAATCGGTTGAGCGGTTCTCTAGTTAAAAAATCACGAACATAGGACAACTTATTTATATATATATATACATATAGATACGTAGATTATTATTTGGATTGTTTTTATATAGCTGAAGGAATCAAGTATAATTCAAGTAGATCAATTTTTATACACAAATATATTTTCCAAAAAAATTTTAAAACTTTTTTAATTTTTACACATACAGTAGCTCCACGCGAAACTCGTACACTTTAGATTAATTTTTAAACTATCTTATAACATTAAGAAAGAAGCTCTTAACAAATAAACCTTTATTTATAACAAATTTAACAAAGCATAATAACTTCAAATTATTATTCAATAAAAATTTTTTTTATTAAAAACATAAAATAATAGTAATTTCTGTGACAAAGCCAAACTGGTGTATACACTTTAATCAAATATTATTTTGTTGGTTTTTAATATTAATATTTGGTGTGCATGCCTTGCAAAAACTTGGTTCAATTTTGCCCCATTCGTCCTGAAGAGCTCTTTTCAAGTCATCCTTAGAACTTATTGTATGACTACGAATTTTACGATCGAGGTAGCTCCACAAATTTTCGATTGGGTTTATGTCTGTACTCTGGGCTGGTGTATCCATAATATGTGGACAAATATAAAGTAGCCATGATCGCACATTATAAGCCTTATGCTTACAAACTGCCAAAATTTCTTTTAAAATGTTCAGACACATATGCTGATCCATGGTACCATCGATAAATTGTGAAACACCGGGCCCAGATGTAGAAAATGATCCCCAAACCATTACTGGCACACCACCGTGCTTAACTGTTGGTTTCATGTTTTAGACAATAGCAAAGTCTTTTTCAACAATTTCTGCGAGTTTCGAAGAATTTTTTGTTTAACGTAAAATATATTGCTCGTCTCCAGCAGAGAAAATTTTGTTATTTGCACTTTTCTTCTTGTTCGCAATCCCCTCTTCCATTTTATACCTCTTTATAATATAATGCACTGTGATCGGCTTCTATCAACTATCTCAGATATTTCTCGCAACGATTTATTATTATAATGATTTTTAATTAATAATTTTCTTACTTCAACAGAAGTTTGTCCTCTCTGTCTACCCATTTTGTTCTCTTTTGTAACTCTTTCAAAAAGAAAACTCAAATAAATATTTCGAAGTTAGATGCAAATTAAAAGAATGTTGCCAATTAAATAAGACAGTACGAGTTTGGCTTTGGCGTCGAAAGTTGTCACTTTTTAAAATAATTATCTGTATTTTAATAAATAAAGATATATTAAAAATTTCGTTTCTGATATTTAATTATGTACATAATTTTGTACTAAAATTAAGTAAATTTATTTTATTAGCCTATTTAGTTTTAGACATATAACATAAAGAAATTTGTTTACATCTTTTTTTAAGCAAAAAGTGTGTGACTTATTCACTGCATTAAATAATAAAAAAAAGGGTTAAAGAAATCAAATAAAAAACAAGATATTAGGAGTTTTGTTAAAAAATATGTTTTATTTTATACATTTCGGAGCTTTTTGAATTTTTTAATTTTACCCCTGTTAAAAACTTTATACATCGCGCTTCTTGTTTTAGCATTAGGGCTTCAAAAGAGAAAAATCTAAAAAAATTCAGAAAAGCTGCTTCTTTTTAAATAAAAACAAGAAAGAGTGCTATATTCGGCTACGCCAAATCTTATATGCCCTTTACCATATATGTAAATGTAGTTTAGCGAACGTACTCCAATAAAAAAAAAAAAAAAAAACAAAAAAAAAATAAAGAAAAACAAATATTGGGGTGACAAAGAATGCAATATAAGAAAAAAAAAATTATATAATTTTACATAAAAATGTTATCGGCTCTTAATAGGTTAAGCATTTGAAAAAAACTTTAAGTATTTCCTTAACGATCTCTTCAAAAGCTTTAAAATAATACCCATACTGATATCTTTAAGAATGTGGTGCACAATCGTACTTTTCTATGAATAGTTCAGAGGTCCATGACTCTTAAAATATGGGCTAGCGCCAATTTTTTATACTTGTAATTTTTTTCTTATTTTTTAATTATCTATCGCCCCCTATATATTTTTTTTCACGATTGGAGTAACTTCATTAATCCAAATGATATGGAAAAATTAGAGGCAGGCAATATTTTCGAAACTGTTTATGATCGATTGGCGTATCTGTATTTTCTCTAGCTCATCTAGTGCGTTGGCAAAACAATCCGAACACGGACGGATATCGCTTAATCGACTTCGCTATACACAAGAACTCAGAATATGGGGTCGAAGAAGGATATTGTGGAAATTATACACGAAATTAAAAACTCGTTTTCCACCTGTGGCGAAGGGTATAAAAATAAAAAACTGAATTTAAATAAATTTTATGTTGTTTTATGTTCATACATGTGCCCGACACATCGAGAACTTGACACTAATGTACCTTTGGAGAAAAATAACAACGAAAACAACAGAAAAGAAACAGCAAGAAACTCAATTATAATCCTTTAGGGTATTTTTTACTGTTGATATTTTTTCATTTATTTATTTATTTTTTTTTCTGCCACAGAAAAAAGTAAGTGTTAACTCTTGTATGTTGATTTTACTTAAAACTAATGTTTACACATATGATGTATGCATACGTACATGTGCGGTATATGATTTTGCTGTGAAAATGTGCAAAATTTTTAAGTCAATAAAACAAAAAACGGCAACAAACCAAATTTACATTTTCAAATTTTTTATATTCTGAAGCATTTTTTTTTCATTTTATACTCGTATGCAAGTAACAAGAGAAATAAATTTAAATACTTAAATTCTGCATATGTTGCACTACATCCAGTTTCTGCTTTTCAACAACAATGCACAATAAACCAACAACAGTAGAGATTTTTATATCAAAATATTTTTGTGTTGTTTTGCAATGAGATTTTCTACATTGTATTGTTTTTCTTGAGTTTTCCAGTTTATATATTAAACTGGTTCTACAGCTCCCGTGCAAGTAAAGTGTAAAGGGAACCAACAAAAGAAGGGCCTTGTTAAATACACAGAAATCGTAAATGTCTCACAATATATTTTTTATTTTTGAATAAAGGCTAGAGGGCCTTCAACACTTTGATTTGTTTTTTCTCTACGCTCTACAAATGGTGCAACCTAATACTAATATTAGCTTTTCTTCTATTTTAAGTAAAATTACAATGGATGAGTTGTGCAAATAAATGGGAAATTATAAAACACCAACAAAAAATGTAAGTTCATTCATACTGCATAGTTTATATTTATTTTTTTTTCTTTCTTAATAAAAAATATACTTATCTTATAAAAGGACTGATGTAAAAGGCATCGTATGCTTGCATAAAATTTTACACTTAAAAAACCTAAAAAATATTTTTTTTTATTAAAAAATTTTTTAAAACATTAGTTTTTTTCTTATGTAAATATAAAAATTTAAAGGCGATAGTTATGGATTTAATTAAGCCCCAAAGCTAAAAACATAAATTCTCTTTAAAAATGTTGAAAATTATATATGACTTCATTGTTATACGTAAAATTATAATGTTTGTCATAATCAGTTGATACATTTTAATTTTTAATTCCTGATTATCACCTAATGTCTGCAAATAAAATTTAAGAAGCGAATCCGTCTTTTATACTTAAAATTTATTTGCTGTATTCCACTAAAATAATACAATAATATTGCATTTTTATTTATCTGTTGAGTTCTTTTAAATGTAAAATAAAATGCTCGAGCACGTTCAAAATTTTGTTGACGATAATGTTAAAGGCCACTATTTACTTTCATACACGATCGTACGATCCAATCACACAAAAATCTGACAGAATTCTGTCCTACTTTAAAGATCGTTGCAAACTGACGTCGTAGGAGCGTTCAACACTATTATCCAAGAAACATGTAAAAAATTATGGTGCTAACATTCATTTGTGTTTTCTCCTCATCTAAAAAAAAAAAAATCAACTCTGATAGCATAGAGAGAAAACTATTTTATGTATTACTTTGAAAGGTTATCAAATCGTACAGATCTTTCATAAAGTCTGTCACACACATGCTCTTTCAATCCACGCTATCATGCTTTTTTTAACACACATTCAAATTTTAAGAGATGGACCATGAACCATCTTAAATGGTATACTGAGTATAATAGTGAATCTTGTCCTTAACCAACATATACATTACTACTACTCCATATCATGCCAAAGCGCTGGCTATTATAATTTATATTTATAGGCGAACTAAAGCGTCTAGATTATTCTAATTTGAAAAGATCTGGCATCCTGGTCTAGTTGTATCTTTTATACAGATAACAAATTATGCTACAACAATAACATCTAAGAGATGTTAATTGCATTGTAAAGGGTGTTTTTTATAGACGTATAGAACTTTAAGTTGGCATCACTTTTTTAACTGGCGGCCATTTTGTCAGCTGTCAAGTGATTAATATTTAGTTTGGTTTGCCATTTCATCATGAATAGGTTGACAAAAGAACAACGCTTGCAAATCGTGAAAATTTATTTCGAAAATAATGGTTCAGTTCGAGAAGTTTACCGCAAGCTCCGTCCATTTTATGGTCGACATAATCGGCCATCAGAGCAATTAATTCGGTTAACCATGGATCGTTTTCGCACTACGTTTACTCTATGTGATAATACGCATCCGCAGAGACGTCGAACAGTGCGCACCGAAGAAACAATTGCCGCTGTAGAGCAAAGTGTTGAAGAGGACCCGAATGAATCGATTCGCCACCGTGCACAGCAATTAGAGCTTTGTCCATCAACTTTATGGAAGATTTTGCGCAAAGATCTTGGCTTGCGACCTTACAAGATCCAGCTTGTGCAAGAATTAAAGACGCGAGACCATGCAATGCGTCGTGATTTTGGTGTATGGGCCGAAAATGAGATTGATCTCGATGCTGATTTTCATAGCAAAATTTTGTTCAGTGATGAGGCTCATTTTTGGTTGAATGGCTACGTCAACAAGCAAAATTGCCGCATTTGGAGTGAAGGGAATCCACATGAGACCCTTGAAACGCCATTACATGCACAAAAACTGACTGTTTGGTGTGCTCTATGGGCTGGTGGAGTCATTGGGCCATACTTCTTCCGAAATAATGCTGGAGAGTCAGTTACCGTTAATGGAGACCGGTATAGAGCCATGATAACCGACTATTTTGTTCCCCAATTGGATGGCATGAATGTGCATGAGTTGTGGTTCCAACAAGACGGCGCTACATGCCACACAGCGCACGTTACAATCGATTTATTGAAGGAAACATTCGATGAGCGCATAATTTCGCGGAATGGACCTGTCAATTGGCCACCAAGATCGTGCGATTTGACACCATTGGATTATTTTCTTTGGGGATATGTGAAGTCGCTCGTCTACGCCAACAAACCAGAAACGTTAGGGGACTTGGAAGCCAACATTCGTGGCGTTATTGCCAACATACGGCCCCACATGCTCAAAAAAGTGGTTGAAAATTGGACCTGTAGAATTGACTTTATTCGAGCCAGCCGCGGCGGCCACATGCCCGAAATCATATTTAAACATTAATGGCATAAAATTATCCTTCCAATAAAGCCAAATTGATGGACATTAAAACGATTTTCTTGTGTTTTATTTCAATTCGAAGTTCTATACGTCTATAAAAAACACCCTGTATGTTAACAAGTATTTGAAATTTAAAATTTCCTTCAGTAACTTTATTTTGGCTCTAAGTCAGTTGTTAATTAAAAACAAATAAAAATATGTTTTGATTTTTATTTTATTTTTGTTGTATTTAATTGTGTTTTAAATTATCTAAATATTTTTAGATCCCTGAAGATGATCAACAAAGTTATTCGAAATATCGGCAAAATAAAATAAAACTCCAAATATATATTTATTTGTTTTTAATTAACTGACCTACAGCCAAAATAAAGTTACTGAAAGACATTCAAAAAGGTCGACAAAACTACTCAAAAATATTATTTTTAAACTTGTCTTCCAAATAGAGGAAAACATCATTTTAGTTAAAATACACAAATAAAGAAAATTCTTTAGAAATTCTGCCTCCGATGATATTAGAACATGCAAGTGAATGATAAACAATTTAATATTAGTCACGGCTACAAAAGCAAATAAGTGAAACATAACAGTTAAAACCTCCTGGTGTCTCCATTAGGAAAACAAATAGTGTATAGCCGCGATAGTGAATGAAGGCGTCTTTCTTTGAAAACTGCACGTGAGTTGAGTTTTAAGAAAATTAATTCTTTCATTGTTTATAACGAACACCACTATCTATTGCTTATTCCCGAGCACCAAAACGCGTAGTATATACATGAAAAAAATTTTAGCTGGCGACCAGCTATTACCTGAGATTATTTTCACTTAATGTCGTACAGCACCCTCAACTCAAATAAGTTGAATATTATTTGAAAACAACTACAAGTTTCTGTTCTCGGTCCAGATCTATTTCTTGTCTTCCAAGCCTTGAATCCGATCTATAGCTGAGCAAGTATACAAAAATTTAAAGCTGTAAGAATTAATGCTGGTCCCTTACTATTAATGATAAACTGTTTCCCCTTAAGTTTGGAAATTTAATGGTGAAGCAAAGAGAAAATAATTTTTTTTTTGCAATAAATATAGCAGCTTGATTTAAAAAATGGGAACCTAAATCCAACAGCTGTGAATAATTACAAACAATAGAGGAGTGGACATTTTGCTAAAAATTAATACAAATAAGTATTTTAACCATAAATATTTAATTTGATTCGATGTATTTTGATACCCTTCATCTCGTTTTTTTGAAAGTGGAATAAGTCCATTTATTCATATATTGAGATATTTAATATTTTATTTATTTATTTATTTTTAACTTATTGAGATATTCATTATTTTTTATACTGGCCTATTTTAACGAATTCGAAACATGTTTTTTACACTACACACCTTTAGCTTCGGCTGTGCGGCACGTGCTACCAAATATGGCCAATATCCTCCTCTTCAATTTTTGTAAACAAAAATTAACAGCCACTCCTAATTTTCAAAGAAAAATGGTCCAATTATGCCTCTGGACCAAAATTCGCACCAAACAGTGACTCGTTTTGGGTGCACCTGCTTTTCAATGTATGCGTCCGGGTTTTCTGTGCCCCAAATGCAACAATTTTGCTTGTTTACATACCCGCCAAGATTTTTTTTTTTTTCTTTAAAGAGAAGTAGCACTTCAGTCATTACTGCCTACTTAGTTTTTTTTTAACCGTGCTACATTCTTTTCGGAAAGGGATAGATGAGAGAGAAGACAGGTGGTGAAAGGAGATAGATATAGCCATTTTATTAATTATTTTACTTCGCCGGCGAATATGCTATAATGAAGTACCGACGAAGGAGACTGCATGTTTTTTTTATGTTAATATTTATACCATTAAACAGAAAAAAACATTTTTATTTTTTTGACTGCCGCAAGGGTTGAACCCAGGTCAGCCAGATTTGTAGTCAACGTGCTTACCACCTAGACTACAGCAGCCTCAAATGACCTTCATCTGAAAAGATGATTTTTTTTTGGCAATATTTTCGCAATATTTCCCAGCGTTGTCTGTCAAATGGTAACACTTATTATTCACGAAATAATCTTGTGCACTTTAGGTGTCACAGGATGCCACGCATATATAGTCCCGTTGTCCAGTGTCTAAGCAACAATCTGCAAACTCTTACAAATGGATTTTGTAATTACATGATAATACCTTAATAATAACTTTGATTCAAAAGTTAGATTCAATTGCAGTTATTTCTGTAGCTAGTTTATAATTAACAAAAATTTTCTGCTATCGTGTTTTCGATACATTTAATATTAGCTCTAATTCACTTCTAAATCTTTCTTTCTTAATCTAACTGAGGTACGATTAAGCAAACTTTTATAGAAAATTATTAAAAACCAAAACATTTAACGACTGACAAAAAAGGTTTTTTACTCGTATCCACTAATGGAAGATGAGCAGTAATAGAAAAAAGACCCATCGAATTTTTCTACAGTATAAAAGTAGAAATCTTAATTTTTATAGTTATTTAAAATATTTTTAGGATCGCGGCTACTTTCACTTTAAAAACGTTTTATTTATTTTTTTTTTACAAAAAAGTAAAACAAAAAAATATTTTTTTTAAATTCGAACGTAATCTTCTATATATATATATATATATATATATATATATATATATATATATATATATATATATACATATATATATATATATATATATATATATATATATATATATATATATATACATATATGTATATATACATATATGTATATGTATATATATATATACATAAACATGTGATTTTGTCTATATAAAAAAACTACAAATAGGCGCAAAAAAATTTCAAATAAAATTTTTCTTAAAATTAACGTAAGTTTCCGTATATGTTTACAGCCTTTTATTTAGAAAAAAATCAATACAAAATCTTTATTCATTTTACCACAAAAAATATATAGCAAACCTCTCAGGACCGTAAAAAGTAAAGAAAAACGTATGCAATTTACTCAACTTCCGTGATTTTAAAAGTGTCCCAAAACGACAAATCTAAAGCAAAAGACTTGAAAATTCACTATACACAGAGAAAAGAGATTCGTCGTGAGAACCGAATTTGTTGCCAATCGAATTTGGTCGGTTGTGGTTATTATCTGAAATTCGGTTAAGCGGACTGAATAAATACGGTACTTCCAATTATTTTAAATATTAATTCGATAGTCGATAAAAAGTATTATTGTGAATTAAATAAAACAACGATATTTTTTACATTTGTCTTTATTTAGGAAAAAAAAAGAAAACAAATAAAACATTTCTTAGCTGTAACAATAACTTTTACCTAAGCACTCCCACTTCCTCACGCTTTCATGCTTTACACTTTTGACTCCATTGTCTTCTGTCTTACATTCCACTCTGCACGCTTTTCCACTGCAAAGTAAATACAACTTTTGAAAATCGATTTTATTTACACATGTCTTGAACTCACCTCTTAACGTTATTGGAGAAATTTTCGCAACTTTCAATAAATCTTATTGCATATTTTTTATAAATTTTAAAAATTTTCAAATTTTAATATTTTGTATATAAATTTTATTCATATAATGCAAAAAAACTAAGAAGAAAGAACGCAATCGATATTTGTAATTCTAACTTCCAATATTAGGGTTTCGGTACTAAAGTGCTGAATATGTTTCGTTGCATCACCCAATAACCAGATTTGGATTTAGTACAGACACAAATTGAGCAGGTAAACTTTGTTAACTGTTGTTGCGACCAACCTTTAAGATCTAATATAGTTTGTTAGTTTATAGTACAAAAAATCTGTCAATATTATGTTTTATTTATAATACAAATTAAATTATGATGTTATTAATTGAATTTTGAATATTTTAACTGATTTTTTAGCGATCTTTTTTCTGTGTGTACGATTCAGAATTTCGTACTCGGGTTAACTGTTTTCTTAAATTTTTAAATTTAAAATTAAATTTTTTGCTTAATGTCCGGCTAGGTTGGCAAGACTTTTCTATATACGAGGCATAGTGCCGCGATTTTATACAATGGGTTACCAAAAATAGAGTTAAGAAGCGCAATGTGGCATGAATGTTTTTCTCAGGAAAGGAATTATTTATGCAAAATTAGAGAAAATCTAGCAAAAAATTGTTAGAATTTAGAAAAAAGCAATCCAATAAGATTGAAATTTTATGTTTCGTAACATTGTTATGTATAATTTAAAAAAAAAATTCCGTTAAACATCATGCCCACCTTCCATACAACAAACGACAAGTTTATTCTCTCGCCTCCTTTTTGTACTCATTGAACCCTCGTCAAGATAGATACGCAGAATGCTGATAACTGATGTATCGATCGAGAAAATGCTGCATTTTGCTTGTGCTTAAGTTTTTCTGTTTTCTTTTAAAATTAAATCGAATATTTTTTAAACAATTTTTCTTCTTTAATAAATTTAGAATTCAAAATATATTTCTAAATTTTCTATTTATATTTAAATAAAAAGTGAATTTACTCTAGAAAACAGATTTTTTTTTGCTAATCAACACTTAACCTGCATAAAATTGAAATAGTACACTTTAATATAATTGTGTTTTTTTATTAACTTAGTTTTTAAATACTGCTTTTATGTCTCTGAGCCTAGAATGTTCAACTTCAGTTAAGTATCAACAACTTTCTATAAAGATGAAAATGCTCATATTTGATAAAAGAATTCTGGAACAATGTATGAATTGTATGTTGTATTCTATAATTGACACTTTTGTTATATTTGTTTATGCTTTAAATATTTAATATTTTCCGAAAACAATTGCATTTTGTTTACCCGATAATTTATGTATGTATATGTCCGTCTGCCAATTTATTCTCATACAAACAACACTTTAAGATATAAGAAAGGATTTCAAGTATCTACATATTTGGTATTGTTCTCGTTTGCCATAATATTATTAACTTTGTGTTTGTTTATCTACAAAAATAACAAAAACATTGTCTTACCTACATGATACTGACTTGTTACTGAACAAAGTCAACAATAATAACTTTTTGCTGAAAACAAATCAAAACAAAACAACATGTTGCAGAAATAAAATATTTAAAGTTGCAAAATTTTTAATCAGAGTAAAAATGTTTTATGTTTTTCTTACAAAATACAAAGTCACAGTAAATAATTTTATGACATGTATAATCTGTCACGCAACTAAAAGACGATTCAAGATTAATTTTCTATTCAAGTAAAAAATATTTATTAAAGTACACCGAAAAAAAATGTAAATAATTTTTATTTCAACAAATATTTGTTTGGCTTTAAGTTCATCTTTTATTAAGGCTTAATTTGCTTTTATAAATGGTAATGCCAAAATTCTATTTCATTTATTTTATCCGAACTATAAATTTACTACTGCATATGATGGGCGTTCTTAAATGCAAAAAGTGGCAGCATTGCAAATGTCATAAAAATGGCGGATGCAATCATTGTGTGATAAGTTTTTTTTTATTTTTTTTATTTATTTTTTTGTTTAATATTTTTTAATTTATTTTTACACAAATTTTTATCATTTTTTGTATCATTTAGTTTACAAATCCTGTTAATTATTAATTTTTCAATTATCACAGTATTTCGTCGTTCGTAAATACAAACTAAAATAAGCAAATCCAAGCATACGCCCCAGCTGATTAGCAGTGGCAGTGCAGAATAATCATCACCGCAGTGATGCATTTACGAACAGGCCCGAATTTGAGTATTTAATGTCACTAATTGTTTGATAATTCCTATCGCATTAAAAAAAATTATAAGTGCGTTAACTGAAAAAGAAAAGCCACCTTTAAGAAATATAATAATTCGGTAAGGTTGAATATGCTTCAGAAAAAACTACTTTTAGTTTTATTTTTTTTTATTTTATCACGTACATAATTAATAGAGGGCGTGGCAAATAGCCTTATACAATGTCTGTCCGGTCTATCTCTGGAATTTTAATGGCAAGACATTTGAAATGATCACAAAAGTTGTTTATTACAGAATAAAATAGAATAGAAGATTAGATAAGATAAGAATTTAACGGTGCCCCTAAAGAGAAGATTTAGTCACGTATGTTGCCTTAATGATAAATAAATTCACCAATACTCCTTTTTAGTACTTTTATTTAATTTTATCGTCTTCAATTGTCTTCAATTTAGATCCTTCATGAATGCCAAGCTGTCGATTTATGAGGGTGAAAAAAATTGTATATTTTATTTTATCGAATAGTGTTAATGATTTTAAGCTCAATGGAATTTAAAGCTGAAATCCTATTCTAACTGGGAGGAAAAATATATAATTTATCGTTCTTCAAGAATTTGATGCGTTAATTGGTCGTCTTCAGGGCACTTAACGACAAGTATACAAATTTAATAAAACAAGAAAGAGTGCTGTATTCGACTATACCGAATCGTATATACCCTTCACCATATATGTAAATCTAGTTTACTGAAGTAACACCAATCAAAAAAGCAAATATGGGTTTCACAGTGAATTGTAAAATAAGATATAAAATAAGTGACAGCATTTATATAGTTTTACATAAAAATGCCATGGGCTCTTAATGGGTTAAGCATTTTTAAAAAAATTTTAGTATTTCCTTAAAGATCTCTCCAAAAGCTTTAAAATGATACACATATTGATATTTAAGAAAATTTTTAAATTTCAGAGGCCCGTCACTCGAAAAAATGGACGAGAGCCAATTTTTTCACTTGATGTTTTTTTCTTATTTTTTATTTCTTTATCGCACCATATATTTTGTTTTTTGATTAGAGTTACTCCATTGTTCCAAATAGTATGGAAAAAAGTTAGAGGTAGGCGTGGTGTTATGCCCGCTTTGTCTCAGGCTATGAACTAATATCCCCTTTTTCGACAATATCTCTGGTCGATTGGCGTGTTTTACTTTTTGTGAATTAACACAATTGCTATGCATAAGAACTTAGAGTGTATATACTTTATGAAGTCGGAAATGGATATTGTAGAAATCACAAACGAAATGATAAACTCAGTTATACCCTTGTTCCACTTTTTGCAGTGAAGGGTATAAAAAGGACTTAAATTTATTTTGGAAAAAAATTAAGAAAACATTGTTTATACTTAAGTTGAAATCACGTTGGCTAATTATTGCTGTATATTATGCCCCAATCAATTAATACATACGGCAATTCAGGCCTAGTGTAGTACTCTAGTGTAGCACTCGTGTGACTGTTCAATATGAAACCATTTGGCAATAGCAATGTGCGCCAAAGATTAATGGATAATATCCTTAATTTTATTCAAAACATGAAAGTGTGAAAAGCACCCGAATATTTAACTGAGCAGCTAATATATGTTGAAGAAGAAGAATTTGAGGAATGCATTGGATTTTAGACTGCAGCGAGCAAACACTAGTGCAATGCAAAGATAATTGTTTTAAAGGAGCTAAATGTATATAATAAAATACCCAGCTGTTTAAAGAATTAAAATAGTACTAATGCCTTTAAAAGAAATATTGTAAATTTAATTAGAAATATTAATAAGGAGCTTAGCTTAAATACAAGGGAATATGATTTAATGTTTAGTGTTTTTGTAAAAGTATTTCAAATACTAATAAATACGAAAATAAATAAATACAAAATTTATGCATTGCAATTGTTTTTTTTTTAGTTTATGATCACTTGAATGTTGTACTAAAAATATAAAAATATTTAAGAAATTATTCATAAATATAATTTTAATTAAAATAATCACATCAGCTGTTGGTATTAAAAAAATATAACAAAGTTTTATTTTTTTCTTATAATTTTTTTTTATCTCATACTGTTTTTACAACAATAATGACATTGCTTTACACTTCTCTAAATATATCAAATAATTTAATTAATTATCTTTAAGTCCCTGTTACTTTGAACACTAAAGAAACAAAGTAAAATATTAAGAAGAAAAATTATGTATAATAAATTGCCAACAATTGTCGAAGAAATGTACTTAAATAGCTTAATGAGTTTAAATCTCGCCTAAAGGTAAAAAGAAAATATAATACAAACGCATCATAGTGAAAAATTAGATGAATAAGAGACAAAAGTACTCGCAATTTATCTTAGTCATTTATGTGCTTACATTACACAGGCCATTAAAAAACGAAAGCTTAATTTAAACAAAAAAAAATTTACAACAAAAACAAAGATTTAATGAGAAACACATGTTGTTTAAAACATAATAAGTCCTAAAGATTGTAATAAATATTAAATTAAAATTAAAAAAAAATATGAGACATTACAATAGAAAAATTACACAAATGTTGAAAATTATTTAAATGAAGCAAATTATATTAAAAAATTTTAAGCAAAAAGAAAAGATAAAAATATTCAAAATAGGAAATAGGATAAAAGAAAAGAAGTTAAATTTATGATTTATGCTTAGAAGTATATCACATTAAATTTTGCCTTGCTCAGCTTAAGCTCCGAAAAGATTAACAATTTCTGGGCGCTGCATTAGCCCATAAAAACATTTTTTATAGAGTTTTAATTTTTCTAAATTTTTTTTTAATTTTTGATCAAGAAAAACAGTAAAACAATTCTTATTTGTGATAATGTAATGATAAGTAATTTAACTTAAAAAAACAGCGCAAGAGTTTTAGCAAAAGCCCAAAAAAAAAACAGTCAAAAAACCATTAATTTAAAAAATTAAACTATTTTTTATTACCTTTAATTCCATTCTATCTTACATCATCTCAATTCTGTAAGTAGAAAGTAGGAAACAATTATACCAACCAATATTTCAACTAATTACCCTTTACATATCTGTCAACTTTTTTTCTCCCATACTCATGTGACGTGATGGAGCAGGATGACTTTTGCAAGCCTCAGGACATGAACAATGAGAACTTGCAAGATGTTTAGAGATTAATCATCGTGGTTGCTTCAAATTATTTCAAAAGCAGAAGTGTAAATTAATTTCCACAACATGGACTCAAAGTCAGAGCTACGTGGGCTTAATACGGAAGATGCAGCGATGGAATATCCGGTAGATAAATAGGTGTGAATGGGTAGTGTCATTATTCTGGATAATAGAAAGCTGGTTCAAAAATTATCGGGTTCACTAAATCTTTAAAAATGGCAGAAGGAAATAATAACAAGAGAGCTCTATTAGCGCTTATGTTTTGCCTAAAAGACGATGGCACTTTAGAGTATCATATTAGAATCCCACTGGCAACATTTTGATTTAGAAAGTTGCGATTCCTTAACGTTATAGCTTGTCTGGCACCACTCGCCTGGTCTTATAGTGGCCTTAAACTGACTGATAATAAACTATCCAAGGCCAACCATTGCTTCGCAGCATTCTTCCCCTCGTAGAATTATCGGAAGAAACACAGGAACCTAGAAATAGCGATGTCAAGCAGTATCGGTTGTTCGAAACAGGCAAGTTCTCCAGAACATCTTAAAAATTCCGGCGTAATGGACCATTTACCTTTGTCTTCCCATCCATTATTAAATGCTATTCGCATGAAGTGATTACCTAAAAATAGTCTGGAAGTAGAGAAGTATGACCAAGAAGCAATAGAAATTTATAATCTATTAACTTCTGATATTTTAGATTATTTCAAGGAAAATAAATAAAAATTAAGAATAAAATATTGCTGCTAATGTATACCTAAACAATAGATTAAAGCATTATTTTTTGTGTAACTGTTAAAAATCTTAAACAACTGAAAGTATTTTTTCACCAAAATTTCACACTTTTTTTTAAACTTTTAATGAAATTTCAAATTAAAAAAATTATCACCATTAAATAATAAAGTCAAAGGAAAAAAATTTTAAAAAGTTATTTCTTATTGTATTAGCTTTCTAAATCTGTTTTTAAAATAATTCTATCTTGTAGTTAAAAAAAAAATTACAGGTGAAAAACTAAAAATGTCAAAAGTCGCTTTTCCTTTAGTTATCTTTGTAGATTACTAAAAGATTTTGATATCGGTTCATTTTTGATAAAGTTATAAGCTCTGAATTATTTTTCAAATTAGAGGTTGCCTACTTTGACACCCTTTGGTACTACACTGTACTGAAACAGGACGTATCCAAACGCAATAAGCGAAAGTCTTATGGTCTCCTCTATAAATCGTAGTTTGTTTCATAAAAATCGGGTAAATAGTTTCAAAGTTCCAGACCTTTATTGCATTTTTTGTATTTAACGCCACTGTGCATCGCCAGGCACTGCCGTAAGTCTACTTCAAACTAGAATATTAAATGTTAATAATTCAACTTTTATCAAATGCTAGTAATTACCAGAGAGTCTGTGATGAAAATGGCAGGCTGAGTGGCGCAGGACTTCTTCATGAGCCAGTACTACTTTTTAATTAAATCATAAGAGAAATACGTAACGGGTTGAAAAGTAATGCGTTGATAAAAGAAATATAAATTTAGAAGCCGACACTTTTCAAGCTCTCTGGCGTTGAAAATGCACCTTGTCGCAGTATGAAAGGAAGAAAAGATTTTGTTCCCTAGAAAGTATATCTATAACAAATACATGCAGGAGTTCAGCTGATAGTTTTATTTGTGTGCGTATTTATCAGTTTTTGTGTCAAAATTTGTTAAAATTTTTTTTTAATTGTTTTCAGCTGAAGTTGCATTAAACATCTTTTATTAAATTCTTGTTTAAATATACAATGATATAGTCGTTAAAATGTCATTTTCTTACCTTTTTCAATAATAATTAAGTAAAATTCATATTAATTTTTTAGTTAGAAATATGATAAAATGTTCCCCACTTTGCCATCTCTGAACTGTTTTTTGACATAGTAAATGATTTTACGCAAACAAAATGCCTGTTGTTGTTCTAATGTTGTATTTGTTGTAGACTTGTATCTACTTGATATAGGCATTTTCATACAAGGTCCTATAATTAGATCTGAGTCATATTATCAACTTGCTTTGGTAATACACCGTTTCATTATTTTAGCTCCTCTTGATTAAACTTTTAAAACTTTTAAAACTTTTCAGGAAAAATAAAACTTATTTTAGTAATTTTTCATCAGCATTAAAACCGAAACAAATACTAGACAGCTAATAAATCTAAGATTAACACAAAACACAAATTTAAATATAAAATACAATAAACAAGTATTAAGCGTGGCCGTCATTCAGTACAAATGGAAAAATATGAAAATAAAACTTAGACACTTGTCTGAAGTGGATTATCTTGGCTATAAGAAGACGGTCAAACAAAACAAAAAACAAGGAAGAGAAAAAGAAAAATAAACTAAAAAAAAAAATAAATGAAAGATATTCTTTTAAGTAGCACATTTAACAGCCATCCATCCGTGTAATCTTCAGCCCTATTAAGACACCCACTTGTCGTCGTCCACTTACACAAATCTTAAGAAACCAAGAAAAACATAACAAAATAAGATTTTTAACAGAACATTTTTTCCTAAATAAACAACCAAAAAAAAAACTGTTTTCAATTTTCTTTAACAAATTTTCATTTTTATGTTAATAATTAATAACAAACAAATAAAACTTTATTACGGTTGATGCCGTGTTGTTTAAGGGCCAATCATGATGTGAAATTTATTAACTGTCACTGATGTTTACTGTCCAAGACACTTAAGACAGTTGTTGTTTTTCTTGGAGAAAAATATTCAAGAGATATAGAGATTGTTGCCAATTCATAAACACGTTTTTTAAATCAACGAAATCATTTTCTTTTTTTTTTTTTAGCTTAAATAAATTATGTTTAACTTTTGTTGAAAAAAAAAAAATAAACTCAAAATAAAAGGATTTGTTGTTGATGTTTGTTTTACTAATTTTTTTTTTAGTTTGATTTAGGTTTCTTATTTAAGAAAAATTTCCAGCATTTCTTTATAAATATTTAATAAATTTATTTATTCAAAAATTCCCCCTTTATTTCAATGAAATAAAAATTACATACCAAGTTCTTGGGGCCAAATATGTTTAACAAACTCTTTACTCTACTTGAACCTCTAAATAATTAAGAGAAAAAACTGACATAAAATAATTACATTTAATAAATTATTGCATGTTTGAAAAGTTTCCAAAATATCAACCGAGAAATCAAAACATCTAAGTTCTAGAGTCAAAGAATTTCAAACTCTTGTGACACGAACATAAAACGAGCATCATGCATGTACTCAAGAAATCATACAAGGAGAAATTAACTGCGTGTAAAAAACTTCTGCATAATGATTTTAGTTTTTGAAAAACTAATACAAAGATTGTATCCAACATTCAATCGATAGCATTTCATAGCAATAAATTAATAACTCTTTCACACATCTTTAAATTATTTCTCCCCACAAAACAGAAGCTAAATATCATCAGCGGAAAAATTGTTATGAAAATAAAATCTGGCAACCCTTGTTGTTGTAAACAGTATGAAAGTGGTGAATATAGTTACTTCTACTAATGGTGTGTGTATAGAATAATACCACATTTAGCTAACAAAAGCTGAGCAAACTCAATGGTTGCGTTGGTAGAGGTGCGTGCTGTAAAACAGAAGATCATGAGTTCGAGCCCAGCTTCGGACATGCGTACAATGGAAAATGAAAATTGTTATAGAGTAACTTCGGGTAATATGGACTATGCGTCTAATGTGGACGACCGGCTTATTTTAGAAAATGAGTGAAATATGACAACACAGCATTAATTATGATTTTGTGTACATAATTTTGCAATGTTAACATTTTAGTCAAGTGCCGATTTTTGATGCGTGTGGTTAACATTTTTTTAGTGCAAAAGTCGAATAGTGTTCATTTAACATATATTGTGAATTCAATTTATTTTTTTTATTTATTATTTTAATTTTTTTATTATTAACAATATACATTCAGTCGCAATTTCAATTAGTAAGGTTGTATATTCAGTCAGTTTTAAGAATTAAAATAATATTTTCAATAAAAAACTGAAAGGCGCCTAATCTGGACCACAAAAGGACGTATATTGTGGACCAGTAGCCCACATTACCAGACAGAAAATTAAAAGAACTTTATCCATTTCAGGATTTTTTTAAGCAATGCCTAAGAAAAGAGAAATTCGTAAATATAGACAAGAAGACATTGAAAAAGCTGTAGAAGCCGTCCAAGCCAAAACAATGGGATTTTTATTGGCATCCAAGACTTTTTGTGTTCCAAAAACAATTCTTATTAGAATGTGCAAGAGTAAAGCCAAAACTTAAGATCTTCTCACTGAGCCTTTGGAACGAAAGCCTGTCCTGAATAAGGAGATGGAAAAAGATTTAGTTAAGTATGCCAAAGAAATGGAGGCACGATATTGGCGATTTACTGGAAGGGATATTAGATCTTCTGCTTTTCAATTGGCAAAATCAAACAACATCAAAAATAGATTTTCTATTCTGAAGGATGTATGGTTTTATGCGACGGCATAAACATGAATTAAGTTTGAGGCAGCCAACCGGCACTTCCTTTGACAGAGCAAAAGGCTTTACAAAAGAAAATGTAGAATTGTTTTTTAATATTTGGAAAAATGAATACGAAGAGAAATATTTTCAAGCAACATCAATATGGAATGTTGATGAAACTGGACTTTCTATTATTCCATCCAAAATTCCAAGAATTGTCGCCGCTAAAGGAAAACGTCAAATTGGATCAATGACTTCTGCTGAACGCGGGTTATTAATAACGGTCATAACATGTATGAGTGCTGCTGGTTCTTTTATTCCTCCATTCTTCATATTTCCAAGAAAAACATGAATGCCCAGTTGATGAAGGGTAACTATAATTTCTTTAATGCAATTAAAATTTAAGAAGCAGCAGTACAAACCTACCGGAAGGGATAAGACAATTATTGTGTGAAGCCATGGCAGATTTTAGTGGAGACGTCTAATTTAATGAAAACAGTAACAGATAATTGTCGAGAAGCCCTTTATTAAAAAAAAGTAAAACGGTAGCGGTTAGCGCAGAGAGTTGTAGTAGCACAACAACAGTGCATGGCAGACATGTGTTGTGGCTATTGGATTAAAGGGGATGAGTGGCTTGGATAAAAGGAGTGGTGGAGATGTCTGTAGATGGTTAATGTTACTAAACGAGGCATCGAGTAGTTCATGTCTTGCCGGAGTAACACAGTAGTGTAACGTGGATGGCTGCGTTTGTAATAATAACGCATGTTTAGTAAATACGAGACCATGAGATTTACAAGACCGGTAGGATCCAGAAGTATAGCCAGATAAAGCCACAAAGTAAAGATTACAGAATTTATAGTGAGCCACAGTGGTATTTGTAATGTAAAGAATCAGTATGTTTGTTTTAAAAGGGAAAAAAGTAACAATATATATTTCTTCTTTAGACCCTTCCGCGATTCCCATTTCATATCATTCATATACAGCAAAAATAAAGTTGGTCCAAACATTGATCCATGTGAGAAAATTAGTTAACTTGGATAACTTGCAATATAAAATTGAATGACGAGTATGAGCAAAAACTTATGGTAAATTAAATCATTTCATTAAAAAAATTCTTTTAATGGATTCTGTGAGACACAGGAAAAGGGTGTCTGAAAAGGATTGTATCAGAAACCTCGTGATATGTTTAATTATTTTTGATTATATACAAACTATAGATATTGGTTCAAAATTATGGCCACAGACATCAAATTAAAAGACTATTGGGATACCTTTATACTCCAATTGAAAATTTTATACCTTTTATATAGCAGACTTTGCACTCCAACACCTTAATTTCAAAAGTCTGTCTACAACTGTTCAACAGTATGGCAATATACAACAAATTCAGCAACTGTAGAGGCACCCTTTAATTTCCAAATTCAAATTTTATACTTGCTATTGTAGTAGACTTAATAATCTAATTCTTTGTAAATTTTATCAGTCTGCCTATAAAGGTTTTACAGTTTGGCCATGTACACCAAATAACATCAGCTATTGTAACACCTTTTAATTTATAATTTATGTAAACTATTTATTGTTCTTACACCAAACAAGTGTTTGTATTTAATACTTCAAAAATAATGGCCATATACGTTACGTTCATTTTTGGAACACCCTATAATTTCTAAATTCTAATATAAACTCGTTTTTATAGCGTAATTAGCCCTACAGGTCATTTGTAAAGTTTAGTTCTCTAAACCGGATCAAAATCTTGGTCATACACATCACCTTACATCATTTATTGAAACACCATTTATTTTCAAATTCAAATTTTATTCTTGTTGTTATAGCGGAGTAAGCTACAAAGGTTCGTTTTAAACTTCAAGCGTTTGTTCAAAAGTTTAGCCATATAAATCAGATTAAATAAACTATTGGGGCGCTCTTTAATTTTTAGATTTTAATATTAATATTTGTTACTATAGCGGTCATAGTAATCAACATTCTGTCCAATTTGCAAGCCTAAATAAGTTAATATACACCACCTTTGGGGACACCCTTTAATTTTTGGATTTATTGTGGTATTAATTTTTGCCACTGAGAGCTATAGTGATACGCAGGTTTTTTTAAATTTAAAGTGGTGCCCTTTATGAATCATAATAGGTAAAATCATGTATGTTGTATGGGGACACCCTTTAATTTTTAAGATTTTTTAAAACGTTTTTAAAACGGGACCAATCTGTAAGCATCACCTTTCAAATAAAAAAAATTCAAAACGAATCCAGAAATGACTGTGTTACGAAAGCACAAACGTTAAAAAGCAACATTCAGTCGAATTGATAATCTGCTTCTTTTTTTTTAAGTCAGTTAAAAATGCAGCATTATGCTAGCGATTTTACTAACTTAAAGTTCTCCTAAAACTTAAAATTTATTGAAATAAAGTAAAATATCAATATCAAAATAAACTTTATAAGATTATAATTAAATTGTTCGACTTACAGTTTCTGATAATTATATGCTTTATAAGCAGTTTTATTGTTCTTTTATTTAGTTATTTAATTGAATATATTTTATTTAACAAGTATCTGCTTTCATCATCAAGACTTTTGCAGCATGTTGATACCACATTATTTTGCTTTATTTTAAATAAAAACCAAAATTATATTTTCAATTTGCGCCATTCATATCCAGTAGTAGTTTTTACAACTTTCAAAGATAAAAAACTGTTTTAGTATTTTAAGTGAATCTTTTTTAATTTTGCTTGATTCTTTGATATTATAAAATATTTATATTCAAAGAAATTAAGCACAATTTTATTATGTTCCCAGATTCCAAATAATAAATTTTCATAATTCTTTATTATCATTATTATTATTCAAAATAAAATAAAAAATGCTTTAATTACATTCGCAGCTACCATTTCTGTGGCGTCGAAACAAGGAATTAGCATAATATTTAAAATATCATGCCGGGAATATTGCTTATTAGCATTAATTAAAATCGAATGTACCAAAATGTGCCAAATACAACAACAAAATTATCATAATATTAAGATGAAACAAATGTCAAATTATAAAGAAAAAAGTCACTGAAAACAAGTTAAATATTATTTGCAAATATAGAACAATTTTTTGTAAGGACTAGTTTAAAAAACAAAGTAATACTGTCAGAAGATATCTTAAACTTTAAGAAAGTTTTACATTTATGTTTTTTTTATGGTTGGGTATTAAAGTGCCTTAAATTTTTATCACAGACTGTAATGATTTCCTACCAGCATCAAACCTTAAACGACGGTTGTGGATAATAAAAATACCTTTAATAAAGGAATACATTTTATTGCTATTAACAGTTGTTGATAGTTTAGAATAAATACCCTGCTCAGTAAGTAGATCACACACACCACCAAAAATTTATAAATTTGAGGTGGAATATCCAATAATATATTTAATTTTTTTATCACGTTTATGTTTTCTATATTTTTTTGCAGATCTTTTTTTTTATTTACATGGCACAATCAATTACTGGGAGAAATCTATGGCTATTATGGGTTTTTATACAAAGAAAAAAATAGGTTATTGTGATTGTTTGTATAAAGAAATTTTTTGTGTTCAATCAGAATTCTTATTCGATAAAAGTTTCTTAACAAAATTTGGGTAAAATGAATCGATCGACTATGAAAACGTAAAACAATGGCCATTGGACAAACTTTCTGTACAGTACTCTATATCGGGAAATTTTATAAAATAAATTTACTCCAACCTTGGTAATTTTGTGCATTCTACAAAAAATGTATTTTATTAGCTTTATAAAAAGTTGTAATTAGCGGATGTCTAGGTTTTTATAGCTATTATTCTGTAAAACCCTGCTGTTAGATGCAAAAAAGTATTCATTTTTTTAATTATTTATTCCAATTACTTTTATCAAGTTTAATTAAAAATCTTATATTATTATAATTTGTGAGATAATAATGAAGCTGTTTATGGTTATCTTTGAACTTCTTTATGAAGTTTAAAAGTAAAATCCGCAAAAATATCTCTTTAAAAAATTCACATAAACAAGTAAGAGTGCTATATTTGACTACGACGAACCCTAGTAAGTAGGTAACCCAAGCAAAAAAGAAAATAGTGACAGAGTGTAAGAAAATAAATAAGATAAAGATGTCATCGGCTCTTAGTGGGTTAAACATTTTTTAAAAATTTGAGTATTTTCTTAAAGATATCTTCAAAAGCTTTTAAATGATACTGATATTGATATCTTAAAAAATTGGGTGTACAATCGTTCTATGAAAATTTCAGAGGCCAATAACTCAGAAAATATGGGCAAGCGTCTATTTGTTCATATGATGTTTTTTTCTTGTTTTTTAATTCTCCATCGCCTCACGTATTTGTTTTTTTTTATTATTGGAATTACTCCATTGTTTCAACGGATTTGGAAAAATTAAAGGCGGGCGTAGTGCTTGGCCCGCTGCCTTGAAGAACATGGACCTCTTGGTGGTTCTTATCGTGGTGGTTCTTATCAGGCATATTTAAATTTTTTCTAGCTCTTCTAGTGCCTTCCCAAAGTTGATTTTAACCAGATATGGACGGACAGACGGACATCGCTCAACCAATTTCGCTTTGCATTAGAACTTAGATCTTGCAGTGAAAAGTATAAAAATTTCTAAATTATTTTGAAAAAATTTTTAGAAATTAAAATTAATGAACAGTTCAAATCATAATTAAATAAAAATTAAATTATAAGCACGCACGGCACAGCGCACACTCATTACAATCAATATGATACTGAAACAGTATCTATAATGTTGTGAGTAAACAAGTAAGAATGACTAAGCCAAATTTGCATTCGTGTTTAATCGATGATTGGAACAAAATCAAAAACACATGTACAAGACGGAATACAGAAAGAACAGCGAAGAAATACGTTGGTTTGTGTGTAAATTTCGTCTAACCATATTAATGTTCATATGAATATTCTCATATTCTTATTTACAAAGTTAGTTGGTTAAATAGATGATGTTCATAAAAAACACAACTAAGTTAGATGAATGCGGAGAATGCTGATGAAGGTCGTAGCGGTCCAGAAAGGTCAGCATTTCATTCTGCTAGCGTCTAATTTTTCTGGTTTTCTTTGGAAAACGTTCGCATACATTTGTATAAATGAATTTTCTTTCTAAAAAGATTTTTAGGAATTAAAATAAATGAACTAAACCAGAATAATTTTGATTCATTTAATAATATTCACAGTTCAAATCATAATTAAATAAAAATTACTTTTCTTACTAAATTTTTAATAAATTCTGATATTAAAATATACGTAAATAATCAATTTATTATGATACTAAAATACTTCGACCAGTAATTAATTTTAAGTATTAAAATCAAAACATAAAATATTTAAAACATATATCTAATACGTTTCATTTTAATTCATGACCAAAATTGCCAGCAGTATTAAATTCATCAAAAAATCAAATAAACAAAAAGTAAACATAAAGCATCAGGATAATTGACTGAAGGTTGACTGAAATTGTAGTCATACATATGTTGGGTAAACACATACTGGCATATTCATGTTTGAAAATCAGAATTTTTATTAGGAAAACTACAGCAGAACAAAAAAAAAACAGGAACTGTGATACAAACGTAAATGAAAGGTGTGTTGCTCTATAATTAACAAAGTTTTAGTAGTGAAATGATAACTATGGGACAAACGAAGTTAGCATTTATTCTAGTCACCCTGAGAAGTTTCTTGCATCAAATTAGTAATTAGAAAAGCTTGTCAAATTTCATACGCACATAATTTATGAAATATTGTTCTTGCAATTCATTGTGCGATATTGTTGTTGAAAAAACGTTGATTTGGAATTTTTCAAGCAACAGTAGTGTTCATTGATACTCGTAGTTATTTAAATTTCATAAAAATTAATGAATAAAATTTAATTTAATCCAATTTATTTTATTTAATATTGTAGAGCTCTCCGGTTGATCTGTTGACTATTAAGGGTTCCGGGATTTTTTACGAAGATGCAGACCTCTTATTTTATTATAGAAGGCTACACTCTCTCAGTACGCAAAGCACTGTTTAAAACACTGCCAAATAGTTTTATTTTAATATTATTGTTAATTTGTATTTCTTTATTTTGTTTAATATGAATTTGTTGTTTTTCATAATTTCTTTGTTTTTATTCTTTTTTGTTATTATAGTTCTAAGTTTTTAGTTTGTAATACTTTAAGTGTTTTATTTATTTTATCCCTTTTTGGGGAATTATTTGTTATATTTGTTAAATTGTACATAAGAGTTATTAGTACAAATGTACAATTTTATTTTGTTCAAGAAAGTCTTTGAAAAGACTTTCGTATGCAGAAAAAATTTTTGTTTTAATATTGTATTTTAATTTTGACAGTAAATCAATCAATATTGGTTATAGGGTGGAAAACGCTCTTTATCCAGCAAATTTAAAAAAAAATGATATTTTTCAATTAAAAAAATTTAACTTGAAGCTAATCCGGGTAACAACGATTACGTTGGTATAATTCTGTCAGTGTTCGCATCACGAAAAAATTGTAAGAAGGTCCTTTAGAACCTTGGTTCAAAAAAATATATCATTTCGTAAAGAAAATGGAGATACAAATGTGAAAGCACCCAATTCTTTAAAAGTCAAAATGGTATTAAATAGTTCTCAGTACATTTTGTTTTTGTAAATGGAAAATTTTTAACACTCTTTAGCGAATTTTTCAATATATAGTCAAAAACACACTTTATTTAAATCTGAATTTTAAGGAAATAAGACGCTGACTAAGTCGTAGGCACTGCTAGTTTAAAATAAAAGTTTTATTTTATGGTCATTTGAAGCGTTTTGTAGCATTTTTATGCTGATGAATTTATCGCTTATCAATTAATAATATCCAAACGTTGGTCATTAAATCTAAGTGTAGAGAAAAGATCTAAAAGTGATGTATATTTATCGATAAATTATTCTCGTGGTATCATCAGTGGCCCCATCGGACGAAACTGTAAAACTCTGTTTAGATAATTGAAGGATAAAATTATTAAAGAAGAGTTGCAACAACTTTATTTGCAGCAGAACTGAGAAAAGCTTGATTGTGTCGAATCCCTTTCGGTAGCTAGCAACACTATGTACAGCCGTAATAAGCTGTGAACACTATCAGTTGCGAATATTGCAGAAAAATCTTCCTTGTGGAATTGTGGATTTAACTTGTGATTATTAAAACTTCTATTATTTGATTACAAAAAGTGTTGTGTCAGAATCATTACCCGAGCAGAGATAGCAGTGAAGTGCTGTAGCCTACCATATAATTACACTTTCTAAGCGCTAAGGACAACACTCCTTTAAAAAAATTCAAAGCAAAATATATTTCAGGTCAGAGCCTTCGCCTTCTTTGTTGGCCGCCTCATTCTCTGCACCGCGTATAAAATATTTTTGTGTAATAAAATTCTTACCTGAATAAATACTCTCAAATAACTGTAGAGTAATAGTATTTCGTTGTTGTGTGAACTTTGAGAATGTTTAGCTCTTACAGTTGATCCATTTTCTATAATAATGCTACTAAAAGCCTCTCAAAAACTAAGTATTTAAAAGCCATTTAAAAACTTTCAAGTCTAATAAGAATAAATTGAAACTAAAGTGTAAAGAATGTGTGTTTTTGTCTGCTTGTTTTATGTGACTATTTGTCGTTTTGTATGTGCATATGTAGTTTACTGCCTGAATACTTTTTAAGTGTTTTTTTTTTAAGTTAGCGCACATTTTTCCACTTATTTTGGTTTAATTTTTTTTACAAAAACAAACTTAACAAATGTATGGATAATATTTACAAATAATAATAAAAAAAAAACATCTGGATCTATTGGAAACTGAATTAAAAAAAATATTTTGAAAATAAAACAAATTTTATATTTTCTCACTTGGTTCACCAAGAAAAAAAAAATATTTTTCAATTACTAATAATAATAGGGAAATTAAATGTTGAGAACTTAACTAAATGATTAATGTAGCCGTCACCAATTCGAATAACTTATAGACTACTTCGTGATTTTTATGGTGCATAAAATCGCCCGTCTGCGCAAGCCATCCGTCGAACTGTGGATATATTTCATACCACATACTCTCTAGAGGATAAAATAACACCAACACGTCAAAGGAATGTGCGTACTGAAGAGAATATCGCTGCTGTAAATGAATGTGTGTGAAAGAAGCTCCAAACTTATCAATACGTGTTCGGTCGCAGGAGTTGCGGGTCTTTCCGTTTACTACGTGGAAAGTTTTGCGCAAAGATCTTGGCCTACACTCGTATAAGATTCAACTAGCGTAGAAATTAAAGCCACGAGACCATTAAATTCGTCGTTCTTTCGTCAATTGGACTCTAGAGCAGTTAGCAACTGACCCGTTATTTTATTGCCAAATTGTGTTCAGCGATGAGGCCCATTTTTGGCTTAACGGTTTTGTTAATAAACAAAATTGCTTCACATGGAATGAGTCCATTCCATAATATACCCTGCAGACAACATTGCATTCAGAAAAACGCACAGTTTGGTGTGTTTTACACGCTGCTGGCATCATCGGATTTTATTTTTTCAAAAATGAGGCCGGATCTCACGCTACGGTTAATGGAAATCGTTATCGCACCACACCATGATTTAAATTTTTTTTTTTTTTTTTAAATGGATAACATTGATCCCGGCAAAATGCAGTTTCTACAAAAAGGCGCTACGTGCCATACGGCGACTGTAACCATCGACTTATTAAAATTAAAGTTTGGCGATAAGGTCGTGCGATTGTCACCTCTCGATTATTTCATGTGGGGCCACGTGAAGTTACTGGTTTATGTGGATAAACAAACCACAATTGACTCTTTGGAAGCTAACATTGTCCGTAATATTTGTGACATACAGCCAGCAGTACTTAAAAAAGTGAACCAAAATTGGACGTCCATAATACGCTTTGCCATGAGCAGCTGCGGTGGCTATATGCCAGAATGATTTAAATTCCGTAGTAACCATTCCGAGTTTAATATGTGCTTATCCGTGAAATTTATTTAACTAAGGATAAAGGTTAAGAATGACTATTTAATATGTATTTACGCATTTCGTAAATTTAAAGAAATTGTTTGTATAAGCAGCTTATAATTCGATAATTGTAAATAATTTTTACTTTAAAGATGGGAAATGAAATTCATAATAAAACAATTTTTTTTTTTTTTTTTGAGGAATAATTCTTGAAAACCTCACTTATTATTTCAAAGTTGAAATAAACTTCTTCTATCGCATCATATTAATATAAATTCAGTTTTTACATTTAATATTTACGACTACATGTTTCAGAAATTTCAATAACTATTCATGAACTTGTCAACAAAATTGTTTCCAGTCAAATACTCAACAGAAACGTTATAATCTGCCTTGCAGAAAATGAAAAAAACTTTACAGCATTGCCATATTAAAATACAAAAATATTTTCAATTATTTTTTAACTAAAGAGCATTCATTTTAAGAAAATTGCTCTCAGTTAGTTTATCTCCTGAATAATATTTCTCTTAAAATATGTGGACTTTATTATATTTATGAAAAGTTTCCTTTAAAAGAAATGTTGTGCTTGATTTGACACTACTAACACACATTTTCATACATGACCTAACACATTTGCCAAATCGAACACAGTCGTAGGGTTGTATCAATTGGGAATATTAATTAAATCTGTCACGAATGTGTGATTTGTAATTTTAATTAAAAGAATATGAAACAGTTTAGACTTTAGCGGTCATACACACGACAACACAAATTGTTTATGGCTTTTTGTACGAGAGCTCAGCCATATTCAAACCCGATAAATAGAATTTTCTACACATATCGGCAATTTTCTGATATCAAAATTGGATTGTTTAATGTATTTGGCATGTGGTTTAAACAAAAATTTATTTTGCTATTTGGTTATTTAAAGTATTATTTCGAATTTTTTCTTATGGTTGACATCAGTTTGCTTACAGTGGTTACTTTAAAAAATAGTACTATTTAATGGTCATACCGTACAGCTTTTAAGTTTTACATTTTATTGCCAAAGCCACAACAATATTCTTTACTAATTTTTGCTAGTAAGACGTTCATTTAGTTTTTTACAAACGGGGGAATTTTTTCGGATTCTTATTTTTTTTTTTGTTTTTGGTTAGTTATAAAAATTATTAAAATAGAGAAAGTGACACGTGTATTTAAAGATCAATGTTTGTATAAATTTTATATAAAGAACATTCATTTTTTGACTCTATCCTAATGTATAAAATGTGTGTGTGATTGTTTGAATAATTTTCCTTAAAAATTTTTGTTAAAAATATTCTCAACAAAATGAACATATCCAATGTTGCCGTTTGGCTGCACTTTTACCATTTTTTTACAACTCCTAAAGGCTCCATTTAACATATATAATTTTGTTATATTTGAAAACAATTTTTTATTAATAAGCAATGTGCACATGCAAATATATTTGAAAATTTATTTGTTTAGAAAAAAATAAAAATAGTTATTGAATGTTTGCTGTGTTTTTGTATAAAACATTTTTTAAAAATAAAATTCACTGATAAGCTATTTGAGCAGTAGTGAAATGGCCATATGGATATGCTTTCCCCGCCGTAATACATTTCATTTTTAGTTTAGTTTAAAATAATAAATATTTCATGAAAATATCATGAAATATTTATATTTGAAGGAATCAAGCACGAATAAAATAAATTAAATTTTAAAAGATTCCGAATAATAAATTTTCATATTGATATAAGAAAACTATTTAAGAAGAAATTTTAAGTATTAAATAAATTCATATAAGTCATAAATTCAGTATTGTTTTTTTTAATATTTTTTTTTAATAAAAACGATAATTGTGCAGATATACAATTGTTCAACTGAAGAAGGAAATAAAAAGGTAAAATTATTAAACATGTACCGATTTTTATAATTATTAAATAAACCGCACTCAAGCTAATAGACCAATATTTGCGTTTATTTAAATAACGTATTAGCTAATTTAAAAGTTATTATCTAATATATGTATACATATCGCGATTTATAAAACAAATTTTCATACAAATATTATTTTATAAATAAAAAAAAATCTTCCTGAATGTGACCGTGAAAGTTGACTAAATCTTTAAAATTTTGAAATAGAAATTTGCATAGAAAGGATTTTTTTTAAACATTTTAATTTTAAGTGATTAATAATTATTTATATATTATTTTTTGCTCTATATATGTATATATAATATCTAACATATGTATGATACTTTCTTTATACATTAACTGCATAAATATTAAAACAAATTTGATATCACAAATTTGTATGAAAAAATTTTCATAAAACGCATTTCAAAATTATTTTAGTTTTTATGAATATGACAGTAAAACCCTTTAAATACTAATTAATGTATATACATTTTTATAAAAAATATTTGCACATACTTTTGTGTTTAAATAATTTTAAATATAATAGTGCATTATATTGCAATAATAAATCCAATTTTACTTAACAAAAATATGAAACAATATGCACACAAAATTTTAAATAAATTCCTTATAAGATGAAAATTAAAAAATAAAAATATATAATTTCCTCTTGTGTGTATTTTTCCACTCAGGTTTAATAAGCATATGGTTGCAATGTTGTTAAAATCATAATACACACAAAAAATTATATTTATTTATTTCTACAGTATTTGACCATCAAGACGTCTTGAAACATATCAAGACATATTGTTGACATATTAAGCCATCAACACATTTCGAAATAAACAGTATTTGACAGTATTTGTGTTTCATTTGAGAGTATTCGTACGTCGCGACTTTACTTTCGTAAAGCATTTTAAAAATATGCAATGGCTTGATTGTGTATTCAAAAGTATTTGTGCAGGCTTTTTATGTTTACAGTTTCGTGCTTAGAAACACCAAAATGTTTCTGGCAACAATTTTTTCTAACTGGGAAATAATATGAGCTGCAGTTATTTCGTGCGGAAAACTAAGTACTTTGTGTAAACTTGCGAAATTTCTTAGCAACTTTAATATTACGATTGCAATAACCTCGATTTAGAAGAAATTTTTCTTTTAACTGCCTTGAAGAAGAGAATCATGAGAATCATCGAGCTGGAATTTTTTTCAAAAAAATTTTTTTTTATTTAGTCTTATGTTAGTTTTGTTCAGTAAATGAATTTGTTGCCTTATTTTCTCTTAAATACGAAATAAATCTTTTTATTGTATTTTATATAAATTATGTTAATTATTTATTTAAAAGGAAAGCGTAACTTTTTTCTTTAATATTTTGTCTTTTGCTGGCAACACTGAGCAAATCATATTTTTATTTCCAAACGAGAGAGAAATATAGCTAAGAGAAGAATTTTAAGAGAATTTACAAAGTGGATGTTGTACATTTTAAACGTGCATACATTTGTCTATCCAGTTTTTGTTTTTCTTTTTTAACAGCAAAATATTGCTCATACGCATTTTGGGATAAATGGAGATTGTGATGATTCCGTTGCTTGTTCTTGTTGTTTTTTTAGCTTTTCCTTGCTTCTTCTTAACATATAATTTTGATGGTTCACTGGTTGTAGGGATTTTTATACAAGAAAATTTCGAGTTTCAGTTATGTTGTGATTTCCAAACGTAGAAGAACGTGTGTTCAACGCGTACGCGAATAATAAAAAAAATAAAGTAAAAATGAAATAAATATATACAAATATGTATTTACATATAAATTAAATAGTTGAACAAAAATTTAAAATGAAAGAAAATGACAAATGATGATTGCAAGATACCTGTTCTAAGAGGAAATTATTCAAAAGTTGTGGTTTTCGTTAAAAGTTTGCAAAAAGGAACAAATTCTTGTTAGAAAATAATATAAAAGATTTTGTAACAATACTTAATTGTGTGCGCCCATGAAAATTCCTATACTTTTTATTTGATGGCTTAACTTACAATGTTGTCACTGTTGTTAACATGTTTGTTTGACTTAAATATTTTACTAAATAGTTCGATTTGCTTAAACCTCTTTTGTAATTTTCATGATAAAACATGTCACATTTTAAGCAAAATGTTGAATGGTTTTTTTTTTATCAACAAATGAGTTATGTTTTTAAGTGTGTGAATATTTATTAAATAAATAAAATTTATTTTTAAAATTTAAATTTCGTTTTATTTTTGAATGAAAACAAAAAATTTTAGGTTTGTTTAGAATCCCAAAAACATTAAAAAGAGAAAAACCGCTAGAAACGCCAATCAACATAAATTAGTTTTGTGTAAATAAATCATTTAACAAAAAAAATAATAATAATAATAAATAAATATTAAAAAACAACAATAAAATTAAATTCAACATTAAGATTTGTCTGTGTATTATATGCGATCTGATGGTTTTTGCAAAAAAAGATTAAAGAAAATTGTTTTAATTAAAAATAGTTCTAAAGTAAAAAAATCAAATAAATTAAGAAAAAAAGCTTGATGTGAAAAGTGAATGGCCACCAACACTTTTGGCTTAATTTATTAACTGCGATGTTCATAAATCAAAATACATCAACAAAGAAACGTTAATGGAAACCAATTAAAATTTATTAAAATTGTGAAAATTTAAGTCAACATTATAAAATTTTTAACACAAGTTTCGGCTAAAAACGGGTACATTAGCAAGTAAAAATATGAAATAAAATAATTACTACGAAAAAAATAATTTATATATTTCAACACAAATAAATTATAACGCCAATTTTACTTAAAATCTCCTATAAGAAAATATTGTAAATATTACTCATAAATTTAAATAAAATTTCAAATTAAATAAATTAAACTTAAAACCAACAAAATGCAAAATAAAGTAAGCTAAAGAATAGTTTATTAAAAATATAATTTATAGAGAAATAAAAAAGTTGATTTATTATGAAGTTAATATGGATTTAAGTCTGCGTAGCATTAGTGATCCGATTCGAATCAGTGTTCCATAATTAATTGCTTTAACTTTCTTTCTAACAGTTTGCACAAATTTACTTTATCTTCTGTTTTTTTTTTTCGTTTACCAAAATCAACAATTCTACTTGTATTCTTTTGTTTTTTGTAATTTCCATAAAAAATATTATCAGCTGATCAGAGACGGAAAACCTAACTTTATGTGTTTTGTTACAAATTGTGTGCAAACAATTTCTTTATTTTATCTATCACCAAGTTTGCCATACAAAATCAAAAAGTTAATTACAGGATCTAAAATTAAAGTAGTTGCCAAAAGAGAACGACCTTTGTATGTGACAATGATTATGTAAAAATAAATCTGAATAAACGAATAGAAATTATTTTGGCTTAAGTTCATTTACCTTTAATTTCTAAAAATCCTTTTTAGAAACAAAATTTATTTTATATTTTCCGAGTTATGGGGCTCTGAAATTTTAAAATGCTTTTAAAAATATCAATATGGAAATCATTTAAGAGCTTTTGATGAGATCTTAAGGAAAATACTGATAATTTACAAAAATGCTTAACCCATTAAGAGCCGATGACTTTTCTATGTAAAATTATATATGTATATGTCCTACCAAAATTTTTTTATTTTTTAATTCTCTGTCACCCCAATATTTGCTTTTTAATTAGAGTTACTTCACTAAACTAGTTTTATATAGATTGTGAAGGGTATATAAAATTCGGTATAGCCGAATATAGCACTCTTACTTGTTATACTTGCGGTTATAGCAGACAGAGTATAAAATATTTTGTTGGGTAAACATCAAATTTTTGATTAAAAGATAACGCTGCACACGTCTACTCGGAGGACTTCCTTTAATAATTTATTAAAATTTTTAAATCATCATTTTAACGAACATATTGTTACATACTCTGTGTCTGCTATTATGGTTTCCGGCCAACAAACAAGCATCATACATTGTGTACGTAATTCAAGAAAAGTTTAAAATTTTGGTTAAACAACTTTGTGTGCAAAAACATGCTCGTACTTGTACATTCTTTAAAACTATTGAACAAAGCAACATGCAGTAAAGTAATATTGAAATTTCGAGAAACTTTCTGCTCAATTTAGACATGAGTTTAGCTGCATATTTATCACCGAATGTCATGAAAACAGTGTAACTTTCACTTCCAAATAAATTTTTTACTATTCCAAATTAATGAGCCATGGGGTTTATTTGTGTATCCTTACATTTGCCAAAGGGCTATAACTTTTGAATCGTTATAACTAATGCATACTTAGAATTAATTACGGATGCATAACTACTTGCTGCAAAGTAACAACAACGTTAATAAAGAAATGTATTAAATTAATATAAGTTTTTTGATGTGTTGAATAAAGTCCCATTCACACTATTATATAACAACATAAGACGTGCATTTGGTTTTGTAAGAAAGAAATGTAATGAGAACTGTTGCGATTGCCAAAAAATGCAACGTAAGATACAGTTTGTTTCTACATTATCACACTTTAGGCAGATTGAACATTTCCAGCGAACCATAAGAATCTGGAACGAGACTTTGTCAACTTATTTCTCGTAGCTTTTGCGTTCATAAAGAGTACAAAAAATAATCATTTGCCATACGAAAACTTGCAGAAATGTAGAATTTTTTCTGCTAAACTAGTTCAGCTTAATTTACCACAATTAATGAAAGGTTTTTTGTTTCATCAAGATCTTAATTTTATAGCTCTAAAGATACACATATTTGGGTATCATATCCCTTTCAGACCTGACGCAAAACTACTGGGAATTTGTTTATAATTTTTGGAACAAGTGGTCTCTGTAGCGTTTGAAAATATAATCAATAAATAGATTTTATCATTTTTATAACCTTCAAAGATTATCAGAACACGCACGCCTGACAATTTATGCACTCAATAATATTTTTTAACTAAAACACATTTGTATTGCATGAAAAGAATTCAATTAGTTTAAAATTTTAAAATTTTTTTAGTTAGTTTTTAGTTTTTTTTTAGTTATTTGTAAACGATTAATACTTTTGTCATCAAAGACACAACTTACTTTTAAGACTCATTATGCTAAAACTGAAATGTGACTGAAGAGTTTCGCAATAATTCAAGTAACGGTAAATTAAAGAGGAGAGAAATTTGAGAAGCAAATATAGAAAACAAGCAGCACAATCGATGCATACCAGTCTATTTCACATTCAGCAAACAAAAGTAAAAATATTAAGACCGAAACCCACCCGCACAATCGATGCATCACGGTCTGAATGGGATATAGGAATCATAGAAAGAGCTATCTCCTTAGGTGGGTTATTATAAAAGTCGTTTTTTTTTTGGAGTGCTCATTTAATTGTTGGCAGGATTATGAGCAGCGAAAAAAAAATCCCGATAAAAATAAAATCATAGGCTCATATTCATTGTTACAGAATAAAGCCGACTCTTGCTAAAGTATACTCTAAAATAAAAAGCTCTTATTATCTTTTTTGCTTTCATAGTCAAGAATAAAGTATACTTTAGGTTTAGCCACCTTTACTGGGTGTCAACTTCAATTTGATATATGTGTTCATACAATTTCTAAATAAACATTACAAAAAAGTAACCTTGTGTTTATTTTGTTCACTTTGGTATAAAAAACAGATATAGAGTATTGTGTTCTTATACCAAATAAAATAATTTTGGAAAAATGATTTAAAAACAGCTTTAGGTAGTTTTAAAATTTAGAGTTGACTTTCTCGCCAAAAGTGTATTTTAAATTGTCTATGAATGAGTTAGAGTCGACTCTAAAGCAAAACCAACTTTAGTTCCCTTAAAGTATACTTTATTTTAACTATGAATATGGGCTATAGCGTTTAAAAATGAATATGTATTATGTGATGTCAAATTCCTTATCGTATTACATGACGTATACATTATATATGCTTTCACACTATCTCACTATTTCATCATACTTAGCATTTTGACAAATCTTTTTACTCAGTATTATAGTGTTAAACGGGCTTAAATAGCACGTGGACGTATTATGCGTATGAATAATTTTATTATAATTATTTTAAAACAACAGCCTAAAAATAAAAATCGTTTTTAACGCAAATATAGTCGAAAAAAATTTGGTTTAAAAAATAACTTATAAATATTTTTGTTCTAGCGAAATATTACTTTTCCTGAAAGAACATTTAGCGTTGTTGCAATTTTCCAGCTCGGAATATGAATGGTGTTTTTATATTCATATTTCCTCAATAGTTAAATTTTCTTTTTTTAATTTCGGCTCTTGTTTTTGTTAATGAATAACTTAAAAAACTCTGCTAAATTTAAATTTTTTTTAAATTAGTCAAAGTTAATTCTTTTGGAAAGCTTTATTTTTAAAGACATATTATTAAGGTGCCATTTAGAACATTTTTCATGTCAATGTTTTAAAGTATAAGGAAGTATTTGCCAAGCCTAAGTCGATAACCGTCTTCTCAAGGATATTTTTTAAAATAAAAATAATTCAATATGCTTCTACAACAAGATTTGTTTTATGGCAATACTCACAAAAATGGGGAAGTTAAAAAAATAGTGGTAAAATTGTCTACATTAAAAAACTCTCACAAAAAATCACACAATGTAAAACAAGTAAGAGTGATGTATTCGGCTATGCTGAATCTTATGTACCCTTCCCCGTCTATATAAATCTAGTTTAGTGAAGTAACTCTAATCAAAAAAACAAATATTGGGGTGACAGAAATTAAAAAAGAAAAAAAATTTTAGTGTTTCCTTAAAGGTCTCTTCAAAAGCTTTAAAATGATACCCACATTGATATATTAAAAAATTTTTAAATTTCAGAGCCCCATAACTCGGAAAATATGAGCTAGCGCCAACTTTTTCACTTGTTACTTTTTTCTTATTTTTTTTAATTCTCTATCGCCCCGTGTATTTATTTTTTTGATTGGAGTTACTTTGTTATTCCAAAAGACATGAAAAAATTAGAGATAGACGTGTGGTTTTGCCTGCAGCTTCGAAGGACATGAACCGATCATGATGATTTCCAATAGTACCTCTTTCTACTCTATGTCGATTGACAAATTTATTTTTTTTTTGACACTAGCACGGACAGACGGACATCGCTATGCATAAGAAGTCAGAATATATGTATATACTTTATAGGGTCGGTAATGAATATTATAGAAATTAAACACGAAATGACAAACTTAGATTTATAAAGTGTGTTCTCATAGAAACCTAATATTTTGTGTATATGTTCTTTGCCGTTAATTAATTATAGGTAGAGATGTGTTTAAACCTGGGTATTTACACAACGCTGGATATTTACCAATATATACCGGGTTATTTATTTAATTTCGCGTAAATACTTATTTGAATAATACTCGCTGTTACGTAGAGTAAGAGAAATGTGAAGATTTTCGAATTTATTTTGAACATATTTTATTCAAGTGTATTTTCTTTATACATTTCTTGATGCGTTTTGCTCAGATAACGCAATTTTGACTGCATCAAACACAACAGCAATTCCTAATAAGAACCACTAATCAGCGTGCTTATAGCAATTCGGTGTAGTGAGTGGAAGCGATGGCAACAAAAATGCTGAGGCGATGATTAAATTTAAAAATTATTTCATTTGTTATAAAAAATCTAATCCATAATAAAAAAGTAAATTCTTTTAACTTATTGAAATTTTTCTTTATTCTGATTTATACCCGCAAATTGGGTAAATACCCAGGTGCCTAGGTAAATATCTGGGTATTTATATTTAAATACCCAATTTACCATTTGGGTATTTACCCCTGTCCCATTACTAGTTATAGGCACAACTTTAAAATCCCAAAATAATGCACCATAATTTACGAGTAAAAAAATTTTAATTGATCTATGCAAGATCTGTTTTTTATATTATATTTATATATAATATATATTTATATATAATTGTCGTAATAGGCCAATATATGGAATGGAAACCAACTATCAACTTTATTTATTTATATTACGAAACTTGTGTAGACACAGTAACATTTTGTATGTAAAATTTTACTGAGTTTTGTTTATCAGTTCTTAACGAACATGCAATTGTGAACCACTTTTTTATTAAATTTTTTGTTAACTTTTGCTTTTAATTTCTCATTTTATTTTAGCTTTACAAAATGAAGCTTGTGATCTAATTATGTGACCATTTTTTTTTTGCATACAATGATTCCTTTTACAACACGACCAATATTTTTTTTTACTTTTCCATTTAGAATTGCAGCTCTTAATTAAGTCAAGTTAAAGACTTTATTTAAATTAAAAAGATAGGTCGCCTGAAAGTACAGTTTTTTTATATCATTAACTCTTATACATATTATTTCAATTTGACCAATAAAGTGACATTTTTATCTCCCCTATTTTAACAAACGGTCACACTGATTAAGAGAAAGAATATTGTGAATCGAACGATACGCTTGGAAAAGAATATGATATCAATCGATTTCATTGTCACAGGCATGCCTGATTTATGACTATTAATTTTTTATTTGAAACCACTAAATAACATTTTTTTTCTTTCTGTCATAGTGACTTTTATGGCGGGAAGAAAAAAAAATATCAAATTGATTTATTATATGACATATAATAACATGCCTCAAGATAAAGCCTGCTACACAATAAATTAAACTTAAATATATTTATTAGTTTTCATTGCGCTAAATAAAATTCAAAAAATTCTTTTATTTCTATTTATAAAAATATTTTCTCTAATTTTTAAATTGCAGATTTAAAATTCATGAAGATTAAAGTCTATTAAAATATTTTGAAAGAAAATATTTTGTAAAATATAATCAGCGCCCCATGGAATTGTTTTACTTAACAGCATTAAAATGCGAACTGTTTATAATCAAAAATGAATTAAAAAACACTTAAATAAGAAAATTATGAAATTATGAAAATGTGAAAATGTGAAAAGTATTTAAGTTATAAAAAGAAATAATAATTGGCAAACAAAACTGATAATAGCGTAAATAATTTTGTGAAATAAATCAAAACACAACAACAACAAAAAAAAATCAAAAATCAAAACAGAATCGAAACGCTTTAGAAGAAAATAGTAATAATAAATAATTAAGAAAATCAAATAATTTAAAAATAAATTAAATAAAAAAGGGACCAACAATTAATAAAAATCAATGCAATAAAATGTTTAGTTATTTATAAAATTGAAAAGCAACTAAAACACCAAAAATTTAAAAAAATATAAGTCAAACAAATTGAAAAAACTTAAAAAATCATTTGAGACAAAAAATAAAAATGGATTACAACGCCGTGGATAGTAGCCTCAATACCGGCAATATCAGCACCAATGATTTTCTGGCCATATTTACCTCTACCTCTACTTCTTCTACAAACGAGGCGGGCGGTGGTCCCGGCGGAGGAAGAGGAGGAGGAGGTGGAGGCTTCGACTTAAAACCTTATTTCGGTAAAACAAACAGTTCATTTTCATCAGCTAATGCCACACTAAATCCGCCCCTACTTACCATTGATGGTCAATATACAGTCACCAGTCTTCTAGATACATCCCTCATAGGCTCCACACTACAAAGTCCCCTCGAAGGAGTCGACCTTAACGACACACTCTTTGTATTAACATCAAATATTTATAATGCCACAACGACCAGCAGTGCTTCATCAACAATAAATCTAACTTCCTCCTATCAAAATTACACGAATATTAATGGCAGCAATATCACTGAGGTTATATGGGATGGTCGCTATCCCAGCGGCTATACACTTACTCACATTGTTATAGCTTCTATTATAGTAACTATACTAATGATTGTTATTGTAGTTGGCAATATGCTGGTCATTATTGCCATTGCCACCGAGAAATCTTTAAAAAATATACAAAATTGGTTTATTGCCTCGCTGGCAGTGGCTGACTTCTTTTTGGGTCTGATTATTATGCCATTTTCATTGGCCAATGAATTAATGGGCTACTGGATATTTGGCAGTTGGTGGTGTGATGTACACTCAGCCATGGATGTGCTTTTGTGCACGGCTTCCATAATGAATCTTTGTCTGATATCGCTGGACCGCTATTGGAGCATAACGAAAGCAGTTGATTATCTAAAGACACGTACACCAGCACGTGCAGCTGTAATGATTGCTGCCGTTTGGATTATGTCTGCATTGATATGTATTCCACCGTTGTTGGGTTGGAAGGTAAAAATGCCGGAGGGGCCATTACCAAAGTGTGCGGTAAGTAAAAGATCATTTCTATAGATATTTATTCTGTCATTATTTGTGTTTGATTTTCTTATTAAATTTAAAAATTAATATGTACATGCAAATTTATTGAGAGGGGGTTCAAAAGGAAAGGGAAAATATTTTGTCTATTTGCTGTGCTCATTAATGAATTACAATTCAAAAAATGTTTATTTTTTTTGTGATGTTGTTGGGATGAATAGCCGTTACGATAAACAAAAAGCATTGCGTTTAATTATAGATTATTATTTTTTGTTTTTTATTTTTTTTGCTTTATTTGTCGGTATATTATGACATACATATATATTACTGTTATACAAACTTGTAATTATAAATTGCTTTTATTTGATTTCCATACATACGAATTAAACATTGTGTTTTTATTTATATCTAAATATTGAATAATGCGCTATTTAGTTGAGAGTTTTTCTGGTGGCATGTCGTAACTAAGTACTGATATATTGTGAAGTTTACCTTGTATTTTAATTTCCTAAATTAGTGTCTAATTTTAAAACTTAAAACATAAATTTCTTATTCATTTACTTGATAAATTCGGGAACGGAAATACACAAATAACTAAGCTGACTTAAATTTATTCAATTGTTATAAAAATAGTTTGACTAATAATTTCAAAAATTAAATAATTTTTTTATATTTTAGTTAATTTTAATATTAATTTAATTTAACTTTTAATAGATATGTACTTTTTCTAATATATGGTTACGAACATAAGATCTGGCAACCCCTGTGTTGTTGTCATTATGAGCGTGGTGAATAACTTACTTTCACTAATGGTGTGCATATAGAATAATACCAAAATTAGCTTATAAAAACCCTCAACATCTCAATGGTTGCGTTGGTAGAGATGCTTGCTGAATAACAGAAGATCGTGAGTTTGAGCTCACCTTCGAACATGCGTACAAGGGAAATAATAATTGTTATAAGGCAATTAAAAATTAAGAAGCAGTAGTACAAACTTTCTAGCTTTGATAAAATGCGTAGTGTAGTTGTCAGTGGATGGTTAAGGTTACTAAAACAGGTGTCGATTAAAAGTTCATATCTCGCCGGAGTAATACAGTAGTTTAACGTGGATGGCTTTGTTTGTAAAAATAACGCAAGTTTAGTAAATATGAGACCATAGGATTCACAAGATCGTAAGATCAAGAAGTACAACCAGATAAAGCCACAAAGTTAGAAAACAGAATTAATAATGAACCACAGTAGTGGTATTTGCAATCAAAAGGAATCCATACGTTTGTCTAAAAAGGGAAAAACGTAACAATTTAATAAAATTCTGGATGTGAAGCTATTTTAGTTTAATGCATTTATAATGTTTAAAACCTAAAGTCTTTTAATAAATTGTTCAAAGCACAGATGATATTAAATCCATTAAATTCATGAACGGTAATAAGTCCATAAAAAAATATTTCTAGCTGAGATTTTAATAATTTCTAAATAAGAAAAAAACTCTCATGATGCAACTCAAGCCCTTCTTATGACTCTTAATGCAATTTTCAAAAACATCACTTGCATTTAAATACAATTTTAAACTTAAGTTATAATTATACAATTTAGTGATCATCTCTAGAATTAATTTTATGGTTTGTATTGACTTTTTTTTATAAATATTTGAAATAAGTTATGATAAAATTATTGGCCCAAATTCATAGTTAAAATAAAGAATACTTTAAGGGAACTAAAGTCGGTTTTATTTCAGAGTCGACTCTAATTCATTCATAGACAATTTAAAAGATATTTTTGGCGTTAAGGTCAACTATTAATTTAAAACTAGCTAAAGCTGTTTTTAACTCATTTTTCCAAAATTATTTTATTTGGTTTAAGAACACAATACTCTATATCTGATTTCTATACCAATGTGAACAAAATAAACACAAGGTTACTTTTTTCTAATGTTTGTTTAGAAATTGTATGAAAACATTTATCAAATTACAGTCGGTACCCAGTGGAAGGTGGCTAAACTTAAAATATACTTTATTCTTGACTATTAAAGCAAAAAATATAATAAGAGCTTTTTATTTTAGAGTATACTTTAACAAGAGTCGACTTTAGTTTATAACTATGAATTTGGGCCATTATTTTTTGTGCAGTAGTTAGCGTTAATATTAAGCTGCAAATATTTTTCCTTAAATACAGTTTTTTCTTATTAGTCTGATTTTAGACGGACGAAAATTTGGAAGAAAGACATTTGGAATTTTCTTTTGTTTTTTCATTCGAGTTCACACAGGCGAACATGTTGTCGGCAACATTTCATTAGTATTGTTATTGATCGCTTTTAAATGTATGCAAAGAAAATGTCAACAAAGCGTATTGCCGAGTACCGAAAACAAAAACGATTCTCTCTCTTTCCCACACGTAATTTGCTGTCAAACTAAATGTTTCAATTTCAAATGTTCGCTCATCTAAATGGAGACTAAGCAATAACATTTCATCGTACATGGAAATAATTAATTAGATTGACGATTTCATTAGCATTGAATGATTAATAATGCTAATGATTTTTTTAATATTATTATTATTATTATTTTCACAAATGGTAATGCTGTATAATGAAAAGGTTTCATTGACAATTAGTTAAATAAACAAAATCATTACCATTGACTAATGATTATATAGTATTTAAATCATTATCGTTAATGAATAAATTGTTTTCTTGTTTTTGTACACCGAAGACACATCTTAATGTTTAGTACAGCATTATATTAAAATGACATTTTTGATACCATTAAATATCTTGGAATTAAATTAGATAAAAAACTGACTTTCAGACATCATGTTCAAAGAACCTGTGAAAAGGTAATTAAATGTGGAAAAGTCCCTTTAAATCGAAAATTAGCTTTGAATTATAAAAATAAAATCTTACTGTATAAAATGTGCAAAAGGCCTATTATGACATATGAGTGTCAAATTTGGTCAAATAGATGTGCCAAGACCTATCTAAAGAAGTTTCAAATAATCCAGAATAAAAATTTAAAAATTATTTTTAATTTACCCAGAAGAAGAAGACTGCATCAAAGTTTTCAACGAGATTTGCTTAAATCAGTAATATCTAATTTAACACAAAGATTTGAAGTTCGAAACAGAGCTTCAAATTATTGTGTAATAAGGAATTTGTAATATTAATTTTTTCTTCAACTTCAGCAATGAAGCTGATAGAAGGATTAATTCAGAATTTCTTTAAATCTTTACTAGGTTTTCCCCTATCTTTTTTTTTTCTAACACTGCGTTAATGTAAATACTACATTATAGATATTTTTACACAATAAATTAAGTTTTTATTTATACTTAATTAAGTAAGATCGAAGATCTGCAATCAAAATTCTTTTCTTAATAAAAGCATTTATTTTTGATTTAATTTTAATTAGTAAATAAACGGTTTCATTGAAATTATCATTAGTCAAACAATTATAATTGAAATAAAATCATTAGCATTAAATGGTTGTTAAATTTATTTCATTATTATTATTTCAAACAATGGCAGATAAATTTTAATGGTAATGACGACTTCCTAAGTATGCATTTTGTAATAAATTTTTTTTATAAAAATAATACATAGGGATATAAGAAAGTTTTTTTCTTATACAAATGTGTTTATCTTAAATATATACATACATTTGTATGTGCCTATCCAAATTTTTAATTATATTTTTTTAACGTTTAGCAATTTTCTTATAGTAATTATATTATTATTTTCATATTTGGTATTTAAAAAAGGTTCTCCATAATTTTTTTTTTATAATCAACTTTTCTTTACAGAAGCATGTTTTCATGGAATTTTGTGGGCATTAAAAGGAATTAAGAATTTTACAGACATTTACATTAACGTTTTAAATATACAACATTAACATGCATTTTCAACAAAAATTAATTATGATTTTTGTTAAGAACATAAATCTTAGATTTAAAAAATAAAAATTTACTTGCTGTTATTGCTTCGTTATATATTCAAAATTTTATATAATCAAATTAGACCAACTTGAGGATATACCATAGGTAAAAAGCATATTTCATCCTAAGGCCCTACATAATTCAATAATGTATTACATTTTCCTTTCCATTGATAGCAATAATATAATTTCCATTCATCTTTTTAAAATTAAATTAACTTTTATCTAGGAGCTTCTTTTTAAAGTATTTGTGAGCCTTTAGTTTTATTTTGAATACTTACAACAAAGTAAAAATCCTTTAAGCGTTAGAATTTACACGCATTATAATACAATGATACGTTATACTCTCGCAATCATCAGTATAACATTGTTGAAACCAATAAATATGTCAATGCTTGAAAATCAAATCCATAAAATCTTAAATCAAAATAGAAAAATTTGTTTTATGAATAAAACAAGTATAGCACATACCGAATCTTATATACCATTCACCATATATCTAAATCTAGTTTAGTGAAGTAACGTCACTCAAAAAAACAAACATTGAAGTGACAGAGATTTCAAAACTAAGAAAAAAAAATAAGTACTTTATATAATTTTACATGAAAATGTTATTGGCTTTTAATGGGTTAGGCATTTTTTAAAAATTTTACTATTTCCCCAAAAATATATTTAAAAGCTTTTATTATTCATATTTTAAAAATGTGGTGCCCAATCATTCTCTTCCATAACTCGGGAAATATGGGCGAGAGCCGATTTTCTTACTTGTTGTTTTTTTCTTATAATTGAAATGTCTATCGCCCCATATATTTGCTTTATTTTGCTTTATTTTTTGTTGATTGAAGTTACTTCACTTAAGTAGATTTGTTTCGAATGATATGGAATAATTAGAGGCAAGCGTGGTATTTTGCCCGCTGCCTGCGATATGTACAAGAACTCAGAATATATATATTTTATGGGGTTTGAAATGGATATTGTAGAAACTACATACGGGCTGACAAACTTAGATATACCGTTTTTCCACCTCTGGTGAAGGCTATAAAAAAGTAAATACTCACACCCATTGTCTGTTTGTTTTATTAAACATAGACACATATGGAAACAGAAATCAATGTTTATCGTGATACGCACATAATTCTGTATGGATTATATTCATGCATATATAAGTATAACTAAAGAAGGATAAAAAATCTGTGTGAGTTTTACTTCCTTCATTGTGGGCTTTTATGTGAACTTGAGCGTTCAGGTAAGAAAATAATCGCTTTGACTGTGAAGAGTTTGAAATAAAGAGGATGCCTTAGGAAATAAAGAATATATAATAGTGTAAATATTGACAACGACAACAACAATGAAAAAAGCAGTTGCTTTATCTTAACATGCACAGATATTAATGTTACAGTGATCTAGAAAAAGGGATAGCAAGGTAACGATGCCGTAAAGCTGTGCATTATGTAAACAATACTCCAGAGATTTGTTTATATCTTTACTTCAATATTAATATACACAAAAAAATTATTAACATAACGAAAAAAATAATCTGTTTGCTTTTTTAAAGTGGAGTTACCGGAACGGTGTTGTGTAACTTTAAGCGATACCTCTGTTCGCGATAAGTGTTTTAAATATTTGAAAACATCAAGGGAAGTTTTAAAATTAATACGGATGTTTTTTTTTAAAGAGTATTATAGGCGATGTGACAAATTTGTACATCCTGCTTTTATCATCTGACTTGGGGGTTAATTTTATATATTTAAATAAAAAAAAAATTCTAATCAAATTAATTATTGAATTAATTTAAAATCAATTTAAATTGAAATTTAACTATAAAAGATTTATCTGCGCCTGTGAGGCGTACAAGAACTTAACTAATAAAGTTAGGCATACTTGCTGCTTATTTAAATTATTAGACATCAGTTGGCTCGTTGGTGGTATAAATGTTGTTGAGCTAAGGAAGTACAGATTTGATTTATTCGGGGTTTTCATGGAATCCAATTTTATTGGAATTGGATTTAAAACGGACAAAAAAATCGCGCTGACGTCATGAAATCCAAGTTATCGGTTTTGTATTCGAACTTGAATTTTTATTTGTTCTAGGTGTTATAGAATCTAATTTTATCGTTAATTTTTGTATTGAAATAAAACAAGAAGTTAACAGCTGACGGAATTAACTGGCGGGCTTATGTTTTTACTTATTCCAGTTAAACAATTTGCAAAAATGTAGGTAAATAAAAAACTTATCATAAAATATATATTTTTTAAGCTTAAAAGGTAACATTATTCGACTGTTAATCTTAATTTATTAATTTTTAATAAATTAGAACAAATTCTGATTTACATATTTAATAACAAAATAGGGGAAAGCACAAAGGGGGATACTTCTGGAATTTATGGAAAATTACCCTGATTCGGCAAAAAAGTTTACAAGAGGTGATAAACCAACTGTGGATTTCCTCTGGCAACAATTGTCTGAGTAACTAAGATAAGAGGCTAAGAACCTTTACTTAAAGTGCTTGCTATTATCATATAATGCTTAAGAGTTTGAATTTGTAAACAAATATGCGACACATTCAACTGTATTCCAGCACACAAGTTGCGACTTTTATATGTACAATTTGCATACGAATGTTAAGGTTTTATGTACAACATCAATACAGTAGATAAAGTTGTGTAAACTACGTTTTATACAAGAACATCTTGAAGACAAATAATTGTGGCAAAATAATGAAACAGCTTATCTTTCATACCAATAACAGATAACATTTTTTTTTTTATTATTTCGAAACAAAATGCAATTATATTTCTAAAAAATTCACTGCGTGTGTCAAAAAAAATTCTAATATTTCACATTCATTCAACGTTCATCAAATCATCCGTTTCTGTAGTTAAACAAAATAAATGTGTTTTTATATCACTAAGGACAAGAAATTCTTTTTTACTATAATAAGGCAACTACTAAACCTAAAATGGATGTAAGGTGTTGTACAGGTACATACTTGAATAAATCCTTACATTTATAAATGACAAATGAAAAACATTTCCATCATCCTTTATTTATTGCAAACATATTTAATTCGACAATTCAATTTATTTCTTTTATAAGTTTGAAATTGCACTTAAAATTTTCATCGATAAACTGCTTGTATTGAAAAATAATATTCCCATATTAAAACATTTTCCGAATTAAGAAATCATCGTGATAGTAAAAAATTTTATTTTTATAGCATTTAATCTTAAATCTTTAAATATAAATCAGGGAAGGCAACAAGAAGTATCAATATGTATTTTGTTGCTTTTCGGGACTTCAAGTGGACTTAAATTTGAAATAGTTTATTTAATTTAAGAATTTTGGGGTTTCATTAAATTAGAACTAACGAATAAAGGTATGACAAACTGCAAAATACGGTTGCATTATCCATTTTGAAGGTGAGAGATTTGTGTAGATATTTTTAATCAACGTATTTATTATTTATTCATCCGCGTTTTAGATTTTTTAACTTAAAGACAATTGCTATTATTTATTTCATAGGTTAATAAAACTGCCTTTTTAAATTCAACTGCAATATAATTTGTTTAAATTAAAAAAAAAATAATAATTTTTGTAATGATATTATATATTTATTAAATGCTGTTTCCATATTATAAACGATCAATTTTTCTGACAAATTTGCATGAAAAGCACTGAGTTTTGTGAGTCATTTCCATACAATTTTTTCAGATTAAAAAAACAGCACATTAATTACACTGTCCAACAAATTAAGACTTTTTGAATGGAACAGAATAGCAACCCCATAATTCTGAAAGGGTATGTTGAGTAGGTCATTTATGTAGAACAAACTTATGGTCCAGCACGTCTGAGTTTTTTTTTACAGTGGGTCAAAGTTTTCATTTTTTGGTCCAAGGGAGCATTATACTATATAAAAAAATGCTGTAAGTTAATGTCTGAGAGAATTCTTATGGTCTGAGTTATATTGTGGAATTGTATGATTATTTTTGTGGAAGATCTTAACCCTCTAACTGGTCCCTTTATGGGTCAATTTGACCCTTTTTCGAGAAAATCAAAAAATATCCTTTAAAACACAACATTTAAGGATTAAAATATTACACGAAAATGTTTGCCGGAAAATTTCAGTGGGGGTCACCAAAGACACCATTGTTGTAAAAAAAGCTTTTTACGATTAATTGGCAAAATTACATGGCAACTTCTATAAAAAAATTATAATTTTGTTTTAATAGTGGTTTATTTAGTATGTAAATATTTATTTTTTTTTCTTCAAATTTTCGAGTAAAAGGGAATTAGCAACTATAGGGACACCCTTTAATTTCCAAACTCTAATTATATACTTGCTGTTTTAGTAGACTAAGCAATCAGGTTCTGTGTAAATTTCAACCGTCTGTCTATAACGGTTGATTAGTTTGCCTATATACATAAGATTATGTCAACCATTGTAAAACCCTTTAATTTATTATTTACAATTTTTATACTTCTTATAATAACAAGCAAAGTAGTAGACATTCTGTCTCATTTTAAGCTGTTTTAATATAACGGTTCAAAAACTACGGTCGTATAGGGGAACACCCTTTAATATCTAAATTCAAATTATAAGCTTCTTGTTATAGCGGACTTACAAATACAGGTCTCTTTTACGTTTTTAAGCGTTTTTTCAAAAGTTCGACCACATACTTGAAATTAAATTAACTATTGGAACACCCTTTAACTTCCAAATCCAAGTTTAATACTTGTTGTTATGCGAACTTAGGACTACAGGTTCCTTCTAAATTTCAAGCGTCTGTCTACAACTGTTAAAAAGTATGGCCATATACATCAAACTAAAGGAACTATTGGCGCACCCTTTAATTTACAAATTTTAATATTAATACTTGTTACTATAACGGTCAGAGCAATCGACATTCTGTCAAATTTGAAGGGATTTGTCTATAACGGTTTAAAAGAAAGGCATATATAAGTAAATTTACGTCACCTATGGGGACACTCTCTAATTTTTAGATTTAACTTTGTATTAACTTTTGCTGTTGGGAGCTTTAGAAGTGCCCTTTAACGTTCTTAGTACACTTAAAAAACATGTATGTTGTATGGGGACACCCTTTGATTTTTAAGATTATGAACTGTTTTTAAAACGGGACCAATCTGTAAGCATAATCTATCAAATTACAGAAATTTTTCAAAATCAGTTTAGAAATGACTGAGTTCTGCAAGTTCAACCATATAAAAAAAAAACAACATTCAGTCGAATTGATAACCTCCTTCCTTTTTTTTTTTTTTGAAGTCGGTTAAAAATAAGGTTTGAATGCTGTTTTTTGAGGTTGACAAAAAATATTAAAAACATAAAATTCTAAATAAAAGGTAAAGAATCCTTTATGTCTCGTTTGAGTATTTGTTTTTGACACAAAAACATTATTTTAAAGGTTTTTTTTTTTTTTGTATACAATCTATTTTTTATGTTCTTAGAATTGTTTTTGTTATGTTGATGAAACACGTATTTGTGATTATAAATTGGATGATTTCCTTTTAATGGAAAATTACAAACAGAGCAATCAAATTTTAAATTGTTTTGCACATTTTTTTTTACTTTTCTTTACTGAAATTAAATTCACTCAATTATATTAATTTATTACTGTGAGCTTAATTTGTTTATTTGTCTACCATAAAGTTTCTCTTATTACTATGAATTTTTGGAAGAAACGCCAAACATCAAAATCGAAAATAACTCACACAAATAGGAAATCAAATAATAATAATAAAAATATTTTTTGCCCATATAGAGGGTAAAAGCTTTAGGCTTTTAGGGTGATCGTCACCTAAAGTAATATGTGTGACTTCCAAAGTATAGCAACTAAAAACCCCACTTGTTTCTCCTTGGCGAAAATTTCCATATCGAAATCGCTGTCGCATTACTTTTTAATGTGGCTAACTTCTCAGCCTTAGGCCTACGATCTCCAACCTGCGTCCACGACCCCGCTTTTGTCCAACATTTATTCTTCTGCATTGTCTTTTTTCTATTTTCTCACGTCTTAATATATGTACCGTGAATCTTGCTACTGCACTCTTATAGCATACGCTGCTGATTATGACATCTACTATGGTCTCCGGCGTTTTGCCAGCATGTAGTTAGTTCATCATCAATATTCTATTTTCTTTTATTTAAAACGAATTTAAATATGAATTTGTAAAGCACCATATCTTTTGCCATCCGTCACTCGTACTATTTGGTGAGCAAAGGGCGTTTAAAGTGGTCGCAATAATTTCCCACAGTTCCTTAAAATTATAAGGAACAGTGGCTCTGCGAAAACCTCTAGAAAGTGATTGATTTTTTTCCAAATCTTCAACTAATTTCCCAAATTAGTTGAGGTGGGTTGGTAATCTTTAGTTTCTCCATTTTCAATTTTGTTTTCTGCAATTTTTATTTTACACGACACCAAACTCACAGATGACAATGTCAACAGCAATTCGAGGCAATGTCAACATCACTTTTACTTACAAAATATAAAATTCATGTTGTCAGTCATCGATAAATGGCAATATTGACAATAAGAATACCGATTTTCAAAAAACGAATAAAATTGGCGTCGCCTTATATTGCATACGCCATAGAGAATAAGGGTGAATAATTCAATTAATTCATTTTTGTTTTTTTTTTATGAAATTTAAATTTACGCAACACAAGCACTTGTTTAAATTATCAGGAAAGTTTTGTTTATTTTTTCCATAACTCTGTTTTCACGTAGCATTGGCGCTTTTGTTAAGAAATGGCATTTCATCGTAAAAGCTTTGCGGAAGAAAACGTTCCGCTTTTACTTAAGCATAGCTGTAAAGGAACAAATATAGAATTGTCATTCGGTTAGCATTTACAAAAGACAAAAGGACATATCTTGACGTATACATAAATGTTTATAAATATTTAAATTAATAAAGTAATCAGGAGCAGCATGTTGGAAATGTGTAAAATAATGTTAAATCTAAGCCTTTGCAGTTGCCCTTACAGTTATAATATAATTCCCTTTTCCATAATAATCTGGCAAATTTTATACTGCTTTGAAGATAAAGTTAATTTATTTAAGGTTTAAGGTCTTTCTAACATTGAAGTTTTAAAAAGTTAAATTTAGACAACAACTTTTACCCTTCGCCTTGGGGTAAAGAAAAACAAATAATTTACAATGAGTGTTAAGGATTAACTTAAATTCCCTGGGGTTATTTAAGTTTTGTGCCTTTCTACATATTTTAAAGTATCATTTACATGTTTAAAATTAATAAAGGTATAAAAAGAAACTTGTTTGCAAGAATGTTTGTTTTTAAAGTAAAACTCTTTGTTCGTATTTTTAATAAAATGGTAAGAATTTTCTCTCAAATTCTAACTGCCATGTTCATAAAAAATGACATAAGTTTTAAATGTGTTTTGTGACAAAATTTCCATACAAATTTGTTCCAAAATAAATTTGAAATCTATTTTAATATTTTATGAATACGGCACTTATAGTTTAAACTCGTTATATATAAACCTTGGAACGCCCTAAATATCAAACAGAAATCAATAGCGGATCCATGTAGCAGGTAGAAAAAAGAAGTATTGAGGTCATTAATTTTCGTTATAGCTAGAAATGTCAAACTGCACATATAAAAATATCTGCCAGTTAGGAAGCTTAAAGTTTCACGCTCCACTTAAATTTAAACTGTTATTTGTTTACAACAGGACTTGTTATTAATATTGGGAACATTTTTTACATTTGAGTTATCTTCTGTAGATTAAGAAACATTTCCCTTTTGAAATTTTAAACGTTCTCTCGGGTACAGAAAGCAGTATTGGAATTTTAACCTCCTGGTTCCTTAGTTTTCTTTTCAATCAACAACATATCTCTTAATGTTTTAAAGGTAAATTATTAAAAAAATCTTTTTTTTTTTAAAAAAGTTAAAGCCAAATGAAATCTAAAATTTAAAGTAGTGAGCTTAATTCGATTATTAAAAAAAAGGTGGCATGTCATAGTGTTCACGGACATAATGTCCATGGACTTTTTGTCACACTCAGAAGTGCCATGATTTCCATGGACAGTATGACGTTTTTCAAAGTGTCACTTAAAACAACAACGACAAGCATAAGATTTTCTGTCTAGATGGCCTTCGGCCGGGTGCAAGGATTTTCTTCTCTATTGTATAACCCACACTGGCTTGGCTTACCGAAGACTTCCCTCAAGCCAGTTTATAAAAACGTTACATCTTTCTTATAGAGAATACCATAAAACACACTTATAATATCCATGTACGTTACTACTATACGTTGATGTACATTATGTCGTAACATAATGTGACACAACATTCAAGGATATTGTGACACTTTCTTGTGCGATATAACTTCCATGAATATAATGTCGTTGTACGTCCTTAATTATTCGAAATTGAAACTATATATTGTTTGAGTTATACAACCTAAAACACTATATGTCAGGCCTACTATTTCGGAATAAAATCCCATTCGTATAATTTACATTTAAGGAAATAAGTACAAAAAATTTGACGAACGAAGCTTACTTTTGAAATTTCGGACCTGCAAAATGTTAATCTAAGCAGGTGTTATTTAATAAAATATATGTAAATATACAAGACTAATCCATTGTTTCTTACTGGGTGTGTCTAAAATTAGACTAAAATAAAGAAAAAGAAACTGAAGCAAACAAATTGTAATCAAATTTGTGAAATAAGTTTTTAAATTAATGTAATTTAATTTAAATTTAAAAAATTTTTAAATCTTCTTTTTAGTAGAAAAAATAAAAAATAAAAAAATTCCATACATAAAAAATCGTATAATACTTCTTTATATAAAGTTACCGGCGAAAATGCATGATTTCACCATCGCACACAAGGATATTTTGGCCATCTAGACGGAAGTTACATTTTTTAAGTTATAATTGCTCTAAAAATTTACAGAGTGCGCCTAGATTAATAAAACAGGGCAGGAAAATCTGCTATAATCAAAGGCTGTTACGGCTACAAATCAAGAAAAATCGGACTAAGGACAAAAATTGTTCCCTTAGAAGAACAAATCTTACCTCTGATAAATTCAGGTTTTTTTATAATGTTGAAAACTGAAAGTTGGACTAAAGAGATTCTAAAATGCCGATTTAATTCCGCCCCTTATTGTGGCCAGTGAAATAAAGTATTATTAAAAAAATATATATAAATATTAAATGAAATGGATTACATATGCGTTAAAATCATAGAAATTACTTTATGAGAGAAGGGGAGGTACCCCTCCAATTTCACCACAAAAAACGTCCCTGACGTATATTTTTAGTATTTAAAAAAAAAATTTAGGATCACGATGGATCACTCTCAAAAACCTTTTATTTATTTTTTTTTGACAAAAAATTTAACAAAAAATCCTTCTTTTAATTTCGAACGAAATTTTTTATCATACAAATTTAAAACAAATTTTTTGTTAAATTATAATAAGAAGCTGATTATGCTGCCTTTCACAGAAAAAAAATCAATACAAAATCTTTTTTCCTTTAGCTACAAAAAATCATATACCGTTAATAAAAACGTATGCGATTTATCCAACCTTTCTGAATTTAAGAGTCCCTCAGAAGGACAAATTTCAAGCAAAGGCCTTGAAAATTCACTATAATATGAAGAATTTTGTTATCTCTTCAGCAACGTACTTAAATTTTTACACTTTTTAATATGAATTTTTGGGATAATGTGTGGCTAGATCGGCAAAACACCGCTACTTAAATCGCTGGTATTTTATTCTCTGCTGCTGGGCTGGTGTTTAGACTGTTATAAGGCGAAAGAAATTATAATTTGCCTTAGAAAATATAAAAGAAATTTTTGATACAAAAAATATACTCAGGGCGAAATAATACAAGGCGGTGACGATGTCGAATTCATTAATTTCGCTGTAAACGCTAAATGTCAAACTCCATATAGCTGGTCTCATGTAGAAAGGCCCTAACTCGCATATAAGTAACTTTACAGGAGAAGGTAAAAACATAATAGAAACTGTGTTTATCACAATGTAATATTAAAAATGCAAATGCTTAGAAAACCGTTATTTTTGCGACTATTGCATTCAAATTTTGTGACAAGATGTATATGTGTGAAATGTATAGGAATCAGGAAAAATTTCAATTTCGTAAAAAATCGAGTTAGGGCCTTTCTACATAAGACCAGTGATATGTATGTATATAAAAAAATGTATAATTATTTTTATATGGTGTTTGACCTTTAGCTTTTACGGCGATAATTAATGAATTCGCCATTGAGACCACCTGTATTATTTCGCCATAAATATACTGACCCAATTTGTTATATTTCTGAAAAACCAAAAACTGAAATAACAAATTAATTTTAAAAATTAAAATAATATTATGCAAGAAGAAATATTAAAAAAAATCCGAATCTCAGTTCGCCTTGAATTTGAGCTTAATAAAATAATTTAAATTAAAAAACTGCCTCGGGCCCCACAAAAAGCATCACTAAAAGTTTTAGCGTATGAAATAGTAGTAAAGAGAATTTTTAGTAAAAAGGAAGTAAGAAAAGAAAAAATAAAAATTTTAATTAACATTGAGGAAAAAAAAATTAAAAAAAAAATCTTAAGAAAAAATAAACAAACAAAAAAAGATTTAATGAATACAAATTCAAACGCCATTTTGTGTATTAAAACTCAGGATTAAGAATTTTTTCACAACCCGCGGGAAAAATAAAAGCAAGAAAATAGTTGCAATAAAAATGTGCAAGATTTGTTGCAGTTGTGCACTCAGTGAAGATTTTAGTTTTATCTCTTCTCTGCTTTTTTAAGATAAAATAAATAAAACAAAATACCTTAATCCTTGCCCATTTGCGTAAATTATTACAAATAAACAAATGAAATTAAAAGAATTATAAAAATCTAAAAAATTTTGAAATTAGTAGTTTGTAGAGCTGCTTATTAATGTTAAATGTAAAATATAGAAAATTAAAATCAGATATTTAGAAAAAAAAAATATTTTATTTTCTCTAAAAATCCAACATAGGATATAGGGAGAAAATATAGGAAGACAAAAAAGCTTTAAGAGTTTCAGAAAATTAAAGATATTTATTAAAACGAGTAATAACTCTAATTTTGGAGAAAATTATCAACATTTTCTGCGGTATCATAAAATATTAAAAGATTTAAAATGTATTTTAGGACAAGTTTGTATGGAAAATTCATCATAAAGCATATTTCAAAGCTATTTAATTTTTTATGAATATGGCAGTTTATCTTCAACAAAACATTTCTGTAATTTTTCATAAAGGTTTTTGGGCCATTTTTCAAAAAACCCCTTTCAAACCATATCTTGAATCTTAAATATACACTTTTTATGCTGAAAACATATTTGGGACGAATGACGAATTTTTTGTTGCAAATATTCGTCGAAAAAAAAATATGTTTGTGTATATGAAAAATGCGACGAAATATGTTATGCGCAGCGAACTCTGCAATAGGTTTATTTCTATTTTTTATGTCAACGAACGACGAATATTTTTGAATTAATTAAAAAATTTTTCAATTAGCACTTAATTAAGTCGATAATTGATTAAGTTTCCTCATACAACCCTTGTGAAGTGTGTTCAGTTAGAGAAAATTTTATACAATGACAAAAGTAAATGCCATAAAAATGAAAAATAATATATTTTTAAATTATATGAAATGAAAAGTCAAAACTTGATCGTACAAACTAGAAGAGTTCCATATTTCAAATAAAAACAAGCAAACTTTCTTTTAAAGCCGAACTTTTCTTTATTCTTCCAAATTTACAATTTCTAATATAAAAATTAGGTCTTTTCAATAAATTTCCAGCAGAAACTAGCACCGATAGAGTAAAATAAAAATTTACAACATTACTATTCCAGATAAAAAAACGGAATAAACGCATTTTTGGAAAAAAAAATAGCAAAGTAGAGGCGAACTGACGATAATAACAAAAAACCATAAAAATAAATATGTATCTAAAACAGCAAAAAAGCGGTGTTCGATGCTTAAATCATTTTGTATTGCAACAGTTAGCAGTTGCAAGAGCTTTGCCATCGATTGTGTGCAAATTGCAAAAAAATTTCTGTCTTTCTTGTAAAACTTTTAGTTTATTTTATTCTATTTCTTTTGTTTATTGTTTTATTAACCTGGCGTTTACTTGTACATAGTTTCCTCAGCTTTCTTCTAACTATTATACAAACATTAGCTTCGATTCAAATATTTTGTATTTAAAACCGAAAACTATAAATGTTATGTATATTTTTTGCTGTGTTGTTGTAAAAAATTTCAGCTGTAGATATTCGGTTTTGAAATCGCCATACAAATTATGGCAAAAAAGCCACAACGATGTGATGTAAATATTTCCGTGGGAAGTGCTAATAAACACTTTCAATTTAAAGTATTTAATATTTATTAATTTATTTTGCAAAACAAAACAAGACAAGAATCAGCTGTTCTATTCTTGCCAGTAACAAAAGAAGTAACAAATTTATTAACATTCACATCTTATACTCTTTATTACTCTTTGGCTGCTTCTTTTTAAGTACTGAAGTAAACACTTTCCAATAACAATTAGTAACAACTTCTTGTTATTGACCAGAACTATATTCTACTGTCAAATTTTAATTAAGTAAATTAAATTGGATATGTGTGAACACCAAAATTAATTACTCAATTAAAATTTTAATTGTATAAATTAAAACGTATGTCTGAACAGGGTATAAAGATAATAGTAAAACTAAGATACCAGCAAAAGCAAATGCACTTTCTGGTTCATTTTTAAAAAAATATTTCAAATAAAATCCATATAAAAACTAATGCTTCTTTTTTTAAATACATGGTCACTCTAGCAAGTGGCATACGTAAACAAAAAATATCTTCTCAATTTTATTTACATATGTATAAAAAATTCTTTTGTCCTAATGGAATTTGAGTCGACGAATTTAGGCAAAGATGGCTGAATAAAGAATTCGTAACCTCCGAAATTCGTCTTTCGTCCCAGTTGTGTGTATATCATTAATTTGTATATAAATATTTCTCTATACATGAAATGAAAAATATTAATTTACAAAAAATATGAGGGAGTTCTTTACAAGAATTCCAGGATCAGGAATTTATCCATCACGATGTATATTAAAAGTAGTATAGAGCACTTAGAATATTTAATTCAAATAATAATATTAACTATAAATATTAGTTTTGTTTATAACAAAAGATTATAATAAAATAAAAAAATTAAAAAAAAAATACTTATTTACTATTTATTTGATTTTATACAGGCATGCCACAGAACTCAAATCCGATCGAAAGTAGTCTCAATTCCGTAAATTGGTTCTTCAGAAAACGAAAAACAAAAAATTTCTTCGGAATGAAACCACTTTTAAATTTTAAAGTGGAATTAAAATTTCTGCAAATTTTGTCACTTGCGGTTTTTTAATTTACTTTAGTTATTCAGCCCAATTATAAACAAAAATTCCGTGCGAGTTTTTTCACTTTTCCCTTTTCTCCAATTATAAATTTTTCCCCTTTTGATTAACTGCGGAAAGTGAAAAAAATCCGGGGGAAAAAAAGTAGGTATTCTAAATTATAAAAAAAAATTAATAAATGAAGGAATATTGACTTATTTTCGGCTTTTTGGTTCATTTTTAATTTAATTTCTAAATATTTTTAGAAAAATGCTTGCGGACGTTTTTTAAAGAAAACAGGAAAAATTTGACGCTAGGCAGAGTGAAATGCAGCGTTTTGTGAACCTCTACATCCTTCATCAGCATTCTGCGCATCGATCTACCTTAGGTTGTATACATTGTAAACATCATCTATTAAACCAAATAACTTTAATGTTAATTTGGTGAGACGAAGTCCACACACAACTTAACCATTTCGGACCTGACGCAAAACTACCGGGACTTTGTTTATAATTTTTAGAACATGTGGTCTCTAAGCATATGAAAATATAATCAATGAATAGATTTTATCATTTTTATAACCTTTAAGGATTTTCAGGACACGCACGTCTGAAGCGCACAATTGATGCACTCAATAATATTTTCAACTAAAACACATTTGTATTGCATGAAAAGATATCAATTAGTTTGAAATTTTAAAATTTATAAATTTTTTAGTTAGCTTTTTAGTTTTTTTTTTAGTTATTTGTAAACGATTATAACTTTTGTCATTAAAGTTACAACTTACTTTTACGGCTCATTATGCTAAAACTGAAATGAGACTGAAGAGTTTCGCAATAAATAAAGTAACGGTAAATTAAACAGAAGAGAAATGTGAGAAGAAAATATAGAAAACAATCAGCACAATCGATGCATGCCAGTCTATTTCACATTAAGCAAACAGAAGTAAAAATATTGAGATCGAAACCCACCCGCAAAATCGATGCATAACGGTCTGAAAGGGTTAAAGCATTTCTTTGTCGTTCTCTTTGTAACTCGTCTTATTCATTTGTTGTTGCTTTTGTACTAACCTTCGATAGAGCCACGAAATGCAACTTTTTTTACTTTTAATTATTCATACTTGTACCGCGTGAGCAAACAAGTAAATTTTTATAAATTACTTTACTTTAATCAAAATTTAAATTATTTCATTTGTTAATTTAAATTAGTTGTAATAAGAAAAACGGAGTTCTACTTATTAAAATTTTTCTTCAACACAGACATAGCTCAAAAAGATACATTATCAGGCATGTTATGGAACTCAGTTCCGATCGAAAGTGGTTTCAATTCCACAAATTAGTTCTTCAGAAAACGAAAAACGATAAATTTATTTGGAATAAAACCACTTTTAAATTTCAAAGTGGAATTTTTTTTTTTAATTTTTTTATTTTCGGTTTTCAAATTTACTTTTATTATCTGTCCTTAAGGTGGAGATTAAGCATTTTTTAAAAATAAGAAAAGTCGATCGGAATCTGAAGAAGGCAAAACAAAATCGATCGGAATTGTTACAACGGAATTAAAACCATTATGATCGGAATTTTTGACATGCTTGTATATTAAAAATTTGATTAACTTGTGTTGTGAAGTTTACTCCACAAACCAAATGAGTCGTTCTTATTGACAAACAAAATTTCCAAAGATGAAACTTGAAATTTTGAGTTATGACTTTGTATTAGTAAAAGAGCGCTATGTAGTATAGAAAAATTGCATCGAAGACTAACAAAAAAATCGAAGAAATTATGGCGACAGTTTCTTAAAATGTTTTACGTTGGTAACGGCATTTTCGTAAAAATTTATATTGGGAATTCAAAATTCCATTTTTAATAAATTTCTTAGACAAATTTCAGCTTAAAATTTAATTTTCTTGTGACATTATGTATTTTGTAATCAAAATGAAATTTAACAGTATTTCCAATTATTTCGTCACAATAATTCATCAACATAATTTGTGTATATATTTTGCATTTAACTGCTCCCTCGTTTTGCTAACCGCAAATGAAAGCTCTTGAAGTATAAAAAAAAAACGCAAAAATAAATAATTATTGTTTACCGCAGCACAGACGCAAAAAAAAGATAATTTCTTTGGCTGTAAAGACAAATAGAGAATTAACACAGAAAATATAAAATAAATCTCATTTAATGTCACCCCACATAAATTCAAGGCACATATATATGAAAAAAAACTGGCAGAATTAATAGAAAAAAACCATATTTAATATAAATTAAAAAAAAAAATCTGTTTACTTTGCTTTTTCAAAATGTTTAATGAAATGAGCGAATGTTGCTCTTCTAATTTATCTCCACATAAATTTAGTTACAATCTGATATATATTTTTTTTTTTTGGGAGGGGATGATTTATGATTTATTTAACTTTTCGACATTTAAAAAGATGTCTTGAAATTTTGAGATACAACTTATATATTGAACTTTTAACAAGCAAAAATGAAATTTGGTAGTTTAACGCTGACAGGTTTGTAAAGAAGAACCGTACAGTTGGTATTTATGCTGTAGCATTTTTTTTTAGAAACGCTTCCTCCATCCCATTCGGAAAGGCATACAAATATTTATGACGGTTATTCATTTTTAAAAACTGCAATTATTTAGTGCTTTTTTCAAACACTCGAAGAACCTTTAATGTAAGTGAGAGAGGAATTTTGCTTTATCTTTTAAACCGTTATGGGCAGACACTTGAAATTTGCACAGAGTATCTACTACTATGCTTTATATAAAAACAAATATAATTTAAAAGGCGTCCCAGTAGTAACATCATCTTCAAATGGGTTGAAATTTAAGGGTGGCTTGAATAACTTGAGTACTAAACAAAATTGGCTTCTAAAAATAAGGACCTATTACTTAAATAAAAGGTGAACCAAACTTATATCGGGGATAATAACCTGAAAATTTGGAAAAAATTATCCAGTTCACTTGCGATAATTTTTCCTATTCTTTGTTTAGCTATGACCCAAAAACGAAACCGCATTGATTTCCCAGTCGTATTTAACTTTAAGAAATTAGCGACATTGTTAAAAATTAAAAATCAATAAAAAACTAAAAATGATATGTGAACATGTTACTCGTATTGAAAAAGTTCGTATAAAATAATTGTAAGGAAACTTCCACAAAAAGTATGTTTACGCGTTTGAAATTACAAAGTTTTTTAATGTTTAATATGGTTAAAATGAATCAAACCGCATGATTTGCAAAACACTAAAATGTCAGTATTTTATAGTTATTTTTCCAGGAGCAAAAAATACGGTTAATATGCAATAATAAAATACATTAGAAAGTTTTAACAATTTTAGGATCCCGAAAATACACAAAATTTCAGGATTAATAAACCGCTAATACCGGGCTTTTTAAAAATCAATTCCTATTGCCATTCTTAGATTAACGCAATGTTATTAAACGCTTAAATTTTTTGCTATCCATGTAATTTTATGTTGAATGTTTTTATTTTTATTTTTTCACTTAATCTTTCAAGTAAATATGAATGGATCCCTTATGTAGATAAACTAGAAAAAAAATAAACATAGTTACTGAATGTTTGCTGTTTTTTTTTTTATATATAACATCTTGTCTTTTTGTCTTATTGATTCAATGGAGTTTTCATTTAATCAATTTCGCTTTTAGTATAAGACTTTCTAGTTTTCTATACAAAATTTGGGTAAAATCTACTGATAAGCTATATGAGCAGTAGTGAATTGGCCATATGGATATGCTTTCCCCGCCGTAATACATTTCATTTTGTAGTTTTAAATAAAAAATATTTCTTAATTTTTATTAAATTATTATTTGAACTGTGAATATTATAAATGAATAGAGATTATTTTGGCTTAAGTTCATTTTATTTTTGGAAATAAAAGTTATTTTTACAAATGTATGCGGACGTTTGCCAAAGAAAACAAGAAAAATTAGATGCTAGCAGAATGTAATGCTGCACTTTCTGGACCGCTACGACCTTCATCAGCATTCTTCGCATCTATCTACCTTAGTTGTGTATTTTTATAAACATCATCTATTTAACTAACTAACTTTGTAAATAAGAATACGAGAATATTCATATCAACATTAATATTAATTTGGTTAGACGAAATTTACACACAAGCCAACGTATTTCTTTAAAAGGATTTTTAGAAATTAAAAATAAAATGAACTTAAGCCAAAATAATTTCTATGCATTTAAAAAAATTTTCATGAGTATATCGTGAAATATTTATACTTGAAGGAATCAAGCACGTTTAAAGTAAACTAAAATCAAAAAGATTCCAAATAATACATTTTCATAAGAAGGAAAATAATTAAAAAATATTAAATTTCAGTTAATCGTTAGTTATTACTGACTTATTTTTCTATCCGAAGTTTTATCAGCTAGTTAATCGATTCAATACCATTTTTGTATCTCATTCTAAGGCCCCTTAGCTAATTTAGTAAGTTATTGTTTTCATAGAAAATAATTAGGCCAAATAAACTTTGTGCACTTTATTTATATGAATAAATATATTAAATAAACCAACCGAAATTTAACAAGTAAGAATGATAAATCGGCTATGCCGAATCTTATATACTCTTCACCATCTATGTAAATCTAGCAAATATCGGGGTGGCAGAAAATTAAACAATAAAAAGAAAAATAAGTACTGCATATTAATAATTTTATATAAATATGTCATCGGCACTTAATGGGTTAAGCATTTTTAAATAATTTTCAATTTTTTTGAAGATCTCCTCAAAAGCTTTAAAGCGATACCCATACTGATATTTTCAAAAATTTGAAAATTTCAAAACCCACTAACTCAAAAAATATGGGCGAGCGCCAATTTTTTTACGTGATATTTTTATTGTGTTTGAATTCTTTATCATCCTATATATTTATTTTCTTGATCGGAGTTACTTTATTGTTTCAAATGACATGAAAAAATTAGAGGTTGGGTGGTGTTTTGATTCTACTTTGAAGGATATGGACTGATGCACTCCTTTCGACACTGTATCTGATCGAGTGACGTATTTTTTTTTGTTTTTTTTTTGTTTGTGGAAAACCGAGGCAAACTTGATTTAAACACTAACACGGACCGACAGATGGACATCGCTCAATCAACTTCGCTATGCATAAGAAGTCAGGATATATATACTTTATGGGTTCGGAAATGGATATTGTAGAAATAACACAGGGAATGACAAATATAGATATAACCTTTTTCCACTTTTTGTGGTAAAGGGTATAAAAAAAGTACTCCTATCAACTTCCTTGCGCTATTTTTCCCCATTTCAAGTAGCATAAAACAAAATAAAAGTAACTCGCCGATTTACTTACGAGGGTTTTTTTTTCAAACAAAAAATATACAGAAGAGTATAATGCTTGATGTTAGTGGTTGCACGAACATAAGAATGATAGCACACAATTTTAACATACTTTTTCCAACTCTTATTCATATATAAGTTCACATAACTGTATTTACATATCCACGAACCCCATTGGTATGCTTTCTATCGTTTCTTTTTTCCGAGTAGACGTTTGCCTTGTAGTCTAATAATTGTTTAGACTTGAAAATATGTCAATGATGTCCTTGGTGAGTAGAAGCATAAATAAACAAAAAATGTATGAATAAGCAAAGTTGCCACAAAAAATAAAATTATTCAATTTTTTAATTATTATTATTTTTGGCGGTTTTACAATAAACTTGACTCCATTGTAGTATGAATGCAATAACTTGAATTTCTCTACGACTGGTACTGGTACTGGTCCTATGCCTCTAGTACAAAACTATTGAAGCAAATGAATTCAACTGGAATTTAAGGAGAAGTGTATTGTGGCCTAAAAAATAAGACATTCCCGTTCCTTTAATATTTATTAAAGCATTTAAGAACTTTCAAAATTATTAAAAATACCTCAATTTAAAGCGTTTAATATTAAGGGCTGCTTAATATGAAAATTAAAACATGAAAACCATATTTACAACTAAAAGATGCAACATCGGTTCTGCCCCAGAAAATTTAATTTATTAAACACCGTTTAATCTTTTACTAGTTTTTTGATACCCTTCACCACAAAAAGTGGAAAAAGGAAAAAGTTTGTCAATTAGTTTGAAATTTCTACAATATCCATTTCTGACTCCATTAAGGATATATATTCTGAGTTCTTATGCATAGCGAATTCGATTGAGCGATGTCTGTCTGTCCGCCTGTCCGTCCGTGTTAGTGTTGAAATCTAGTTTGGGTAGGCACTAGATCAAGTAAAAAAAATATAAGTACTCCAATCGATCAGGCATAGTGTCGATAGAGAAGCTGGTGGAAATTAGCAAGATCAATCCATGTCGTTAGACGCAGCGAGCAAAACACAACGCCTATCTCTTATTTTTTATGTCATTTGAAACAATCAAGAAACTCCAATCAAAATAACTAAATATATGAGATGATAAAGAATTAAAACATAAGAAAAAAAGATCAAGTAAATAAATTTGGCGCTCGCCCATATTTTCCGAGTTATGGGCCTCTGAAATTTTCAAATTATTTAAAATATAGAATTCTAATTTTAAAGCTTACTTTTTGCTTACTTTGCACGCAAAGAAAAAACATGGTTGAGGTAACCATAATCTTAGAGCAACATACTATGGTTGTTTTATATAGTTGTTAGAAAAACATAGTATTGTTACATTTAATAATAATCTTGTTGATCTTGCAACCATATTGTTGCTTAGCCTAAAAATCACATGGTAAATTGTAAACTTAATTATGTTTGAATAAAAACATTAAGTGGTTAAATTTAAATATCATAATATAGTTGAAAATGTCATGTCACATCATTGAATGCAAAGGTTTCTGATATAATAGACTTATTATTATTTGTTTTATTAATATTCCCATAAAAATCATTTATTTGTTTGTAATTAGTGAGTATTAATTAAAAGGATTTGACGCATAAACTATAAGAATAATTTATACAAAATATAGTTTATAAGCCAAAACAATGGCGAGTAAATGATATAATCATATATTGAATATATCATACTGACTCCACATTTATCGAAATCTTCTACCACGTTAATCCGGTATCTGCGGTGATATATGCTGTTGTATAATATTATCGATGTACAATATGACTGTTTTAATTGATAAATATGTAAATGGTTTCACAATTGTGCCTAAAACATAAATATAAATAAATAGATTTATTTCAACTATTTTGAGATGTTTTGCTTACCTTTTATTTGTTTAGTATTTTGTATATTATTTTTTATTATATATTTTGTATATACATTTTTAATTCTTTACTTTCTCTAACATAAAAAGTATTTTCAACTTTAAACTAACAAAAAAATTACTAAACTGATAGAAAAACATTCTGTCTAAACCTAGAACAAAATATTTTTAAACGCAAACATAATTTTGTTTTCTTTTAATCATAGTTTGTTTAATAATAATATATTATGGTTAAACATATTATCTTATTTTTAATAAGTAAAAAAACTTTGGTTGTGGTTCGAAGTTTTTAAAGTTAAAACCAACCATGTTGATTTATTGTGCGCAGTAACCACTTAATGGTTAAATATTAACAAAAGAATGTTTCTCGTGACTGAAGTTTGGTTGAAAATAGCTGTAAATTGTTCTTTGTAACTATACATTATTACAAAGAACATAATATGGTTATTGGGACCATAGCACAACCATGTTTTTTATCTGCGTGTGGTGTGCACCATATTACTACATTTAAATTTAACAGTTTTCATTTTTAAGAAATCAGGAAAATCTATCTCTAAATAAAAATTTGATAGTAAATTGTATTTATTTCTGTAAACAACATATTTGTTATCAAAATGGTCTTAGACTATTTTGAAAGAAAACGGCTTAAATCTTTTCAAGATATGTATTGAAAAATGGGAATATTTATTTTATTAACTTCATTTAGCATCTAAGAGCCAGTTAACATTATGCGCTTTTTGCCAGCTACATAAGTCATAATAGAGAAGTTTAATGCCGAAAGATGTTGAAAACAGTGCTTAAAAATGCTTGACTATTTTTAATGCATATGTAGTTGCTTAACTGTTGCTGTTGAAAAATGTGCAGCAAAAGTAAAAAGCAAATGCAAAAAAAAAAAGAAAGAAAGAAATGCATTTGCTTTAGCTGACTATGTGTTTCTTTCTTCAACAAAGTAATTATTTTGAAAACGTTTGCTGTTGCTTGAGCAATCAGTTTTTCTTTATTTTAATTTTAGCTTTTGCTTAACTCTTTACTATGAAGTTGTGGCTGACTACGATTGCTGTAACTCGCTGCTTTTCACCCCTTTAATATTGAAAGCGTATTTATGTATGTATTTATTACTTACAATACGTAAGAAAATACATACAATAAATACATACAATACAAACACAAACGTTGTTTTTATTACAGCATTAAATGGCGTTTTTTTTTTTCTTAAAAAGCAACAGCAGAAGAAAAAACAAACATTAACTTATTGCTTAAACAACAGCAACAGCAAACGTTTTCAAAATAAATGCTTTGCTGATTTTTTTGCTGCAGAAAGAAAAACATAGTCAGCTGAAGCAGAATCGGTGCTTTCTATTTTTTGCATTTGCTTTTTGCTGTTGCTTCGTTTATAATGAAATATTTTATAAATGCTGAAACATTTAGTTTTTTTATTTGCTGAAAAACATGTAAGCAAAGCAAAGATTTTAGAGCTGTTGCTATTTTGAAGCAATCAATTTAAACACTGGTTGAAAAGCTTATGGTTAGTACATAACCATAAAAGAAATATTCACGACTTTTTTCAGTTTTTTCTACCATTTTTTTTCTAGTCTTTTTTTCGATTTTGTGACATTTAATGTATGAAAAATAGAAACATTTTAGAAACAAAAATTTCTCTCAATTTACTTATGCGTTAAATTTGTACTAACATTCTGGAATCCGAGAACTTATTACTTACACAACAGTTTATGAATTGCACATTAATTTGTTTATGTATTTTCATAATATTATACAAATTTTTCTCGAGTTACAATTAAACAAACGAAGCCAAAAATAAAAAAGAAGTTATAAAAGCTAATTAATAAAGTTCTAAATAAAATTTATTTTTTATTTTATTGCAAAGTAAAATTGGTACTAAACTAAGCGTTCCTTATAGACAAAATTGCACAATCGTCAAAAGACCTTTTTTTGGTTAAAAACGCATCAACTTGTCACATCTGGCAACAATGTTTCTTTCTCTTTCATATAGATAAGGAGTCCTTAAAAATGACATCTTTTATATATAGAAGAGCATGGTTGTAATTGTTTTTCGGCTTTATTTTAAAATTATATTTTTCTGAGTTTCGCGATTACTAAAAGGAACTGTGTATTTCTTAAGGCTGGGTGGGCTGGGCGGTATTTGCTGTTCCTTAAGAACTAAGGGCAAATAGAAAAAAAATGTTTTTTTCACACAAGATTCATTGTCTGTTTAAATTTATTCTTAATGAAATTATAATTTAAGAAATAATATTACTAAGAAAATCACTTCAGTTTTTGTTTGCTATTTTATTGTAGGGAAATATTTAATAAAGGATTGTTGTAAACCAAAAAATAAAAATTTTAAAATTATATTTTAAAACATTGGAAACATTGGAATATTATTTAAATTTTATGTGATGGAAATTTTATGTTTTTTGGAAAAATAGAAGTAATATTTCGCTTCAACTGCCAAAAATTTACAACTTATACAAATTCAATAAATATTTAAGTAAGTCTAAAAATAATTGTTATAAAAGTTATTTTATTCATTTATGCCTCAGTAAATTATGAATCAATCAACAACAAAATTAGTTTAAGGAAACATTTTTTTTTGGCCAATATGTATTTGATTTTGCTATTAAAGAAAACAAAAATAATGATTTGATTTATGATTGCTGGCAAATTGACACATAAAGTATCAAAGAAATTATGTTTCAGTGACTAAGTGAATCATTATTTAGTAATTGTCTTTTCTATTATCCTGGGAATCATTTCTGTTTATTCGGAATAGAAAAATGAAAGTTTTTCTTTTTCACTTGAAAACAAATGCCAAAATATTTTTATACGAAAGGAAGAGTACAAAATAAGAATTGTTTAGTGATGTATATCCTTTCTGGTTCGCCTTTTGTGTAACAGTTCAAACAACTTTTGTTTACACAGACTATTTATTTATAAAACTGCCAAATAATACAGAAACCATAGAAAAACCCAAAAAAAATTTTTTTTGGTAAATTCCTCCATCGCAAAAATAAATATATTACGTTGATTTATTCATTATTAATAAAAGCAAGTAAGAGTGCTATATTCGGCTATGCCACCTATGTAAATCTAGTTAAGTAAAGTAATTCCAATCAAAAAAGCAACTATTGGGATAAAAGAGAGTTAAAAAAATTGGTACTGCATACGAGGGCTGCTCTATATATTTCTGGCCTAATAGTGAAAATGCGAATATTTATAAGCAAAAATGGTTTTATTATTTTTCAAAGTATTCTCCAGCATGTTTTATACACTTTTGCATGCGCTCAAACCAGTTGTCGAAGCACTTTTTCCACTCCGATTGAGACACCTCTAAAACATGGTTTTTGAACACTTCAACAGCTTCTTCTGGCGACGAAAATCGTTGACCACGCATTTTTTTCTTAATGTGCGGAAACAAGAAGAAGTCATTAGGTGCCAAGTCAGGGCTGTTGGGCTTTTGGCCGGTCAAAAACGCTCTGGTTTGAGCCGATGTGTGAGAGCTCGCATTGTCATGATGAACAATGATTCGTCTTCTCTTGTTGGTTTTTCGAATTCCTCCGATGACTTCAGGCAAACAAATTGTAGTGTACCACTCAGAAGTGACCTTCCTACGTTGCTCAAGCGGAAAAGTTGCCACATGACCAGTTTTGCCGAAGAAACAGGCGACCATTTGCTTCGAAGTGCTTCTTCCACAACCAACTTTCGTTGGATTTTGCTCGTCTTTGAAGACCCATACGGTCGATTGTTGTTTTGTTTCGGGCTCATACGCATAGATCCATGATTCGTCACCTGTGACGATCTTATAAACGTCTTTTGAATCACCCCAATCGTTTTTTTTTTTCAACATTTCTTTGCACCAATCGACACGAGCCTTTTTTTGAGAGACTTCCAACGAGAACAAACCTTTTTTACGGCCAGGTGTTCATGCATCGAATGTATGCTGGTGGAAGAAATGTCCAAGGATGTCTCTATCTCTCTTGCATTATGAGTTCACGCACGGCATCAATGTTCCCTGGCACATCAACCGTTTTTGGACGACCGTCACGGAATTCGTCTTTGAGCGAGCTTCGGCCACGATTAAATTCATTATACCAATTTTTCACAGTGCTATAGGATGGTGCTTCATCGCCATACAAAGATTTAATTTCATCAGTGCACTCTTGTCGTGATAATTCACGTCGAAAGTTGTGAAAAATGATGCCACGAAAATGTTCACGAGTTAATTCCATTTTTTTCTATATTAATTTTTTCAAGTCACTGTAAACAACACAAATAATGGTCGTACGTCAAAACGTTTTGAGTACGATTATGCTTAAAAATGACACACTTTCCAATGGAAATGTCAGATTGCACTTGGCAGCACTCAGTGTTGCCAAGCCAGAAATATATATAGCAGCCCTCGTATATATAACTTTACATAAAAATGAATCGGCTCGTAATGGGGCTTATTTTTGGCTTAACCGGTTTCTTAATAGGCAAAGTTGCCGCATATGGAGTGAGACCAATCCACAACATACCCTGTAGACTTCATTGCATCCAAAAAATTGCTGCGTTTGATGTAGTTTACACGCTGGTGGCATCATCGGACCTTATTTTTTAAAAAATGATGCTGGATCCAAGCTATGGTTAATGGAGATCGTTACCGCACCATGATTAATGATTTTTAGAAAAAATTTATGGCATTGATGTGGATGAAATGTGGTTTCAACAAAATGGCGCTACGTGCCATGCGGCGACCGCTACTATCGAGTTATTAAATGCAAAATTTGGTGATAAGTTGATTTCGAGAAATAGACCTGTCAATTGGTCTCCAAGGTCGTGCGATTTGACACCTTTCGACTATTTCCTGTCGGTCCACGTAAAGTCAATGGTTTATGCTGACAAACCAGCTACAATTGAAGGTTTGGAGGCCATCACTGTTCGTGTTGTTCGAGACATACGATCAGCAGTACTTGAAATATAATGCGCTTCGTCATGAGCCGTCGCGGTTGCCTTATGCCCGAAATCATTTTTAAATACTAATGCCATTTTGTGATATTGCGTATAAAAAAATTCTTCATTACAATTTAATATTTCGCTTTATTTTTTACAATTTAAAGTTCTATCGGCCTTCAAAACACCCTTTAAAGTTTTCAAATAAAAAAAAAAAATTAAATAAAAGTAAATAAAAAATTATTTTAACTCAAAAAAAAAAAAAAATTTGTTTATAGTTTTAGGTCCCAAGTTTAAACAAACACTTATCAAATTTTGTTTATTACAAGCCGCCGATAAACTAAGTAACTACCTGCGATGTCAACTTAATAAAAATTTCGAACCAAAAAAATATCAATCGATTGTAAATTATTTTCAATTCGTATTATTCTTTTTTTTTCTGTTTGCAGTTTAAATTGTTCAATATATTTTAGGAAACATGTTATTACCAAGTGATCCTGTCAAAAACAGAAATTATAAAAATAATAACTTAAGTACTAATAGACAATTCCGATTAACCATATGTAATGCCGTTATTGTAACGCCAGCGATTGTCAATCATAAAAAAATAAAATTTATCCACACAAATTATTTATACTTTCACATTGCTGAGCACATTTAAGAAATAATAACATTTATAACCGCTTCTGGAAAAGGAAAATCCACGAAAACTTTTAGTATATTATTAAAGTTTAGGCACTGTCAAAGCATAAATTAACAATATTTATGGTTCAGATCTAGAGCAGTAATAAATTATTAATGTTTTGAATAATAAAATATAAATTATGTTGAACCAAAATCTTACTTTCATATTAACGTAACAAATATTTTTTATATTTTAAGTAGAAAATATGCATCTCAAAAAATTAATAAAATAAAAACTTAAGTATAAAAATATAATTCACTAAATTAAGTTGTATTTTTGTATTTCTTTTATAAAAAAAAAAAATAAACAAAGCAATCTATCGTACACAACATCCACTAACTCATGATGTGCTTACACGGGCAAAAAAAAAATTTGTTCAGCTTAACTCTGAAAATTCTTACTCTTTTGTAAGTTAATATTTTTTTATAAAATTTTTATTCTATTACTTCAGAATTATTCCCAAAATAATAGCCGATTTAAATCACATAAGGTTTGTTTCTGTACTCTACCCTGTTTTTCTTGTGCCTTTTTTGGTTGGTTTATTGAAATTAATTTTTGTTATTAAAACGGTAAAAAAACTTTGAGTTTTTATTTTGTGTTTAAAATTTACATTATTGGTTCCCGCATTTTTATGTAATTTTGTCTCTTTATGAGAGAAAACAAGGCTTGCTCTCATTTTCACGAAGTTAACCCAAAAATTGGAGAAACAGATTTTTTATTGGGAAAAACTAACTTTACTGAACTTGGATAAAGAGATCTAATTGTTGTTCGCGAAAATCTGAATGCAAATGATTGTTTTCATAAAGCTCCTTTAAAGCTTAATTTTAGATCCAGGCAAAAGTCGTTATTTCCATTACGTTCTTAGCTTTAACTTTCCTTGCAATATGAACACTAAAAATTTAGTGTAGTAATCAAATAATTTAACAAACCCATTCAAAAATCGAGAATCCTAGGATATTTGGGAAGTATCGAAGTGGCCTTATGGATACGCTTTCCCCGCAGGAATATATTTTACAAATATTTTTTTGAAAATAATTATTTCATGAAAGGAATCAAGAAAACTAATGAATTTATTTCTTTTAGTGTGCGGCAGGTTTATTTCAATTTATCTTTTATTTGGATAATAAAAGAAAAATAAATAAAGTAATAACGCCCTGGTTGATGACATTTATATTGAATTAAATAATTTATTAATATAATAAACTTAATCAAAATGATTTCTTTTTTTCGAAAAAAATTATTTCCTCTACAATAACAATTTTAACGACAAAAACACTAAAACGAAAAGAGCAATAGCTAAGTATGAAACAATTTAGTGCTGACAAACTGTTTCATATTAAAAATGTGCAAAAAAAAAAATATACATATTAAGTGCTAAAAACAAATACAATATCAAGGCGCATGGGCATAAAATAAACAAAAAAGTAAGTGGAAAATTGCAAGTAATTCTTTAAACAGCTCTTTAAATATATTTCTGTTGTTACTAAAGTGTATTGCAATTAAAAAGGTCGTTTTGTATGCTCTCTATATTTTTACATTATGTTACTTCTGCCAACATAATTTTTTATAACTAGAAACGTTATCATAATTCCCTTTTACTCCAGCACATATGCAGTTTTAAATCATAATTAAGAATGATAATGATAATGTTTGCAAGGAACTAAAACTTCTAGTCGAATTAAAATTATTTATTTGGTTATGATACTAAAAAAGATCGAACTACATTAGTTGCAGTCTCTCTTTTATTTTTGAAATTTATCATCTGGTTTATGACAAAAATGTGCTTTTGAGGGACGACTTAAACAGTTGGAACCTCTCTGGATAAAAAGTATGTGAATTCATTTATATTTTTCTTATGAGAAATTAATAAATTTCTATTTATTTATTGATTTTCTTTTAAAGTTAACATTCCACAGAGGGGCTGAATCAAATTTTTAAATTAAAAAAATTTAAATTTTTGGCATTTTTGTGTATTTCAGCCTAAAAAGGGCCGGGCCATCAATCTTTTATTTTGATAGAAAAATCATTTTTAAGGAAAATATAATTTTTTTTTGTTGAAGCTAACTACATGTGTGTATGTTCAAACTAAATTTCGTTAAAAACTAAACATTCTTATAGAGGTTGGAGGTCTTTCACTTCGACTTATTTTATACCAAAACTTTGATTATCCCCATATATTCTAAAATCGAAAAGCTGGGATCAGAAAAATAAGTCCATCTTTAAAAATGCTATATAAACTATAAATTGTTGCTTAAAGTATTTAATAAGTCTTACTCCGTATGTGGACATTATGGGTAAAAGAATAAATTATTCCAGTTTTGGGACATTTGGTCATTATTTTGGGAGTTTGGATTTTCCTTTATCTGTATATCTCAGATTTTCCGCGCTATTTGAGTTCAGTTGACTAACTACACATGAACTACTGATATGCACTAATCAGGTTAAAATTATTTTAAGAAATAAATAAATACAGGTAAACTTTTAATGTCAACCGAGTAAAACTATATTTTTGTGCAATTCAGGAAGATTTACCCTGTTATAAATATTAAAAAAGAGAAATTAACAATACATTTAGTTCATTCAATCTTAGATGTTAACTAACCGAAAAAAACTTCCGCAAGTTTTCACTAATATTCTGTAAAATTATCTACACATCTTAATTTAAACTTTGTTGATAGTATTCTGTCTCGTTAGTTTATAAAAAAAATTCAAACTTCAAAAAGCCTTATTTTGTAAATAAAAAGCTAATAATAATAATTGTAACAATAATAACACTATTTTTGCGATAAGAGGGCAAAAAGCGCACTTACACAATTCACGTTTGACGGACCTACCTGAAGATGGAGTATCGACTAAAAACTCTTTTGTCGTCAATAGGGACTGAATTACACCGCAGTATCGCTTTCGCATTACTTTGGGATTGTTTCTACATGGTCTTACACGCAAAGAAACAACATGATTGTGATATCTTGTGAATTTTAAAGTTGCAGACAACAAATTATAGTTGTTTTCACCAATACTTCAGTCACGATAAACACATTTTTGTTGATATAAACCATTACATGGTTACTGTGCACAAAAAATACAACATGGTTGGTTTAACGTAAAAAAATTTTCATTACGACCAAAGTTTTATAACATATTAAAAATAATATAATATATTTAAAATAATTTAATATATTTATTATAAAATATTTAATATAGTGTTATTAATCAGAGTATGATAAAAAGCAAACAAGATAATGTTTGCGCTTAAAAATATTTTGTTCTAGATCTTGACAGAATGCGTTTCTATTAGTTTAGTAATTTTTTGTTAGCTTAAAGTTAAAATTGATTTTTTTTTTTTTTTGTTACAGAAAATGAAATGAAATAGTTTAAAATAATATACAAAATATGAAAACAATATAGTATTATTAATTAAATATAATAAGCAAAGAATTGTTTTTTGTTGTGAATTTTTGTAACAAATCAATAAAAATAATAATAGTAAATTTTTTTTTTGTTCACTTAGTCTTTTTTGGGCTCTAGGTCAGTACATTTATTAAAATAAATAATAAATGTACTGATCTAGAGCCCCAAAAAACCTAAGTGAACAAAAATTGAATTTTTTAAGGTCAAATAAAATATAAACTTAAAAAAATAATAATAGTAATAATAATAATAATAATAATTCACTTATACGAGGTGTTCATGCAGTATCGAATGTATGCCGGTGGAAGAAATGTCCAAGGATGTCTCTATCTCCCGGTATGTCGCATGTCGATCTTGCATTATGAGTTCACGCACGACATCAATGTTCTCTGGTACAACAGCCGGTTTTGGACGACCTTCACGGAATTCGTCTTTGAGCGAGCTTCGGCCACGATTAAATTCATTATACCAATTTTCCACAGTGCTTAGGATGGTGCTTAATCGCCATACAAAGATTTAAGTTCATCAATGCACTCTTGTCGTGATAATCCACGTCGAAAGTTGTGAAAAATTATGGCATGAAATGTTCACGAGTTAATTCCATTTTTTTCTATATTAATTTTTTCAAGTCACTGTAAACAACACAAATAATGGTCGTACGTCAAAACGTTTTGAGTACGATTATGCTTAAAAATGACAAACTTTCCAATGGAAATGTCAGATTGCACTTGGCAGCACTCAGTGTTGCCAGGCCAGATATATATAGCAGCCCTCGTATAAAGCATGACATTTTCAACGATATTATGATGTTTTAGTTTAACCATTTAATATTTATATATTAACATAATTATTTTTAGATTTGGTTGCAGGACTTGCTTTGTTATTATTAAATGTAACAATACTATGTTTTTTTAACAACTATATAATACAACTATGATATGTTGCTCTTAGATTATGGTTACCTAAACCATGTTTTTTCTTTGCGTCTAGACCATCACTTTATTGTTAAAAAAAATTGCCGTCGTTTGTTTTGGTTAAAATTTACGGCATCGTCAAGATCACTCTATGTGATCCGCAAGATGCTCTCTCTTTCTCTTTTATTTAACAGGTGATTCGTTCTCACTTTGCCTTTTTAGCAACATGAGGACGGAAGTGAGATTGCCTAGCTTTTCACCTTTCACTTTTAATTTTGTTCCATTGAGCTTGCCAATCTACGAGTTTGCAGCTAATTTCATCGTCCGTTGCTGATGGGTCAGGGTGATTGCTACTGCAAATATATTGGAATCAGGGCAACATATCTTACGATATACAAATGATACTTCAAGAGCAGCTTTTTTTTACTGGAAAGGGGACTTCATTAACCTGCTGAGATATGCCATTATCTTCACTCCATTAGATATCACATGCTTTAAATACACCTATCCCTCGTTTTACACGCTACTCGTTTTGCACGTTTTCGATCTTACACGGTTTTTTAAATGAAAATTAAAAAAAATATATATATTAATATTGTCTAATTTTGACTGCAAGTGAATTTATTTCTACTTAATTATATGTAAATCTGGCAACACTTTGACGTATACCTCTTGTACTTTCATGAACTTATCGAAAAAAACACAGAAAATAGAAATTCCCTTTTAGTGTTCAAAGCAAAATTGTATATGTCCACATACAGATGAGTTAATTGATTTTAAACAACAAAACGAATATCACTTTTCATAAATTCGTATTTATTCTTACAAATTATTAATTGTTTAATATCGTAAATTGTTTAAAGTTTCGTTTTACACGGTTTTTTCATACAAAAAGTATTTTTTCGAGTTAAACGGTTTTATCAGGAACGTATCTACCGTGTAAAACGGGGGATTGGTGTAGTTTAAATTAATAAGTTCTGAATCCAGAAGTCTATAGAGTTTTTCTATGGATGATCGCGAAGTTATTGAGTCGTCATGTCTATTTCTATCGGTAAGGAGTAAGAAATCTATCTTCTGCATGGCGAATTGCAATGGATCTCCATTAAGCAATGCTCTGGTCGTAGTCGTCCCCTGCGTTTTGCAATGTTTAGCAGTGGTAATATGTTTTTGAATCTTCCACGCCTAGGGAATAATACCATTACCAAGACAGCTGTCGGTCATTTTGGGAAGAAGCTAAGGACGCTTCGCCTTGGTGTCTCTCAAGTAATAATATTATTTTTTTTTCGAAAAATTCTTTTTTTCTCATGCTATTCTCCCGATTTATTATTTAAATCACCGATATTGATTATTGAGGGTCAAAGCACGTCTCGATGGCCATTTCGTTATCACTTACTTAACTCGTCAGGAGACTTCTGACAAATATTTTAAATAAACTAAAGATTTTTGTCCAAGCAATAAAGCAAAGACAAAAATCAAAGTTTAAGCAAAAACAACAATAACCAATTGTAATTCCATTTTCCTTTCTCTGCTGTATAAGGCAGAGTTTTTTCTGCTCTCTTATACAGTTGAAAGAGGATGAAAAATAAAATATCACAAAACACTACGATAATTTATTTTATGCACAGGCACTTTGCAAATATTAAATATTTTAAACAACGGGATTTTTTTATAAATAATTATATTAATTAATTCTCAAATTTCGAAAAATTCTTTTTTTTTTTTTTTTTTCGAAATTTGAGAATTAATTAATATAATTATTTATCAAAAAAATCCCGTTGTTTAAAATAATAATATTATTATTATTTCCTTCTTGGTCATTTGATTTTTTTTTCGACCAGCTATTCGTGTACAAAGCTGCATCAAAAACCAATCAGGCGTTTTTACGTCTTTCCATTAAAAAAAACTTCCACATTTAAAATATTATTTACCAATTTAATAGTCACGCCACAACTCAAAATATTAAGAAGCTATTTCTATAATTTTTATCTGTCCTAACAGCAATTTTCCACTTATTAAAATTTACATCAAATGCAAATATTTTTAATGTATGCATGCACGACTGTAGAACAAATTGTAAAAATGTTTTTATGTGAAAAAATTTCTATACTTAATAATCGTCAGTATGTTCAAATACAATTTTAAGAGGTTGAGTGTTTGTGTGCCTCTACATCCCTTTTTGCTTTAAAGCGTTTATAATACATCGTCCAAATGGCGGACAGCACTAAGCAGCAGAAATTTGAAATCAATAATTTTATTTACAAAATTTTTTTTTTACAAACTCAATCTGCAAATAATAACCAGACCAATTTACTGTAATGTATTCCATAGGCGAAGTATCGAATTTAATTTAAACGTTTTGTGTGTATAAAAATTGTTACATTCATATTTTGTTCCCCCATATAATGTTAACTGAACTGTAAAATCTAGTTAAACTATTTTCACATTTTACTAACTCTCCCCCTCTGTATTATTAAGGCCAAATCTTTTAAATAGAATTGTTTTGTTTCTATTGACCTTGTTACATCCTTAGAAATTGAATCTTAAAAAAATACATCCTATACAGGCATCAAGGTTAATAAAAACATGTTTTATTTTAAACATTTTTGCAATTGTTACTGCTGCTTCAGTTGTTGTTATTAAATATTTACTGTATTCTATTTTGCTGTCGTTTAAAAGCGCCTGTGTAGTTTTGGACTTTTGGAGGCATTTTTGTAACTTAATCTATTGTTAATTTAATATTCTTGTTCTTTCTAGCCTACTTTTTTTTTGTATTCATTTTGCTTGCTTCTAAGACTGGCAATGTATGAAGGTTTTATTTTCTTCTTCTTCTCATTTCATCTGCTACATGCCATTGATTCCACTGAAATTTCTTGCTATTGTTTTAAAGCATCACTAATGCTTAAAACGATATTTGGCTGCCAGCATAATATTATTTTACATTTTTTGTTTTTTTTTTTTGCCATTTAAATTTCTTTTTTCATTTAGTATTTTATTTTGTTTCAAGGTTTAAATTTCTTAAGTTTTTATCCTGCATTTTGTGCTTTCGTTTGGTCTCTTAATATTCTAAATGTAATTTCTTGGAAGCACTATGTATCAAAAATACTTAGAGTGAGAAATTTAGATTTTTTTTATAAAATACGGGTTAAGTGCTTGATAACAAAATAAAAATTACAAAATTGATGTGCTTCCCTATCAAAAGTGGAAGGAAGAGATTTAAAATAACATTTCATTAAATCAGCGAAGTAATGATTTTCAAAATCATACAAAAGATTTTAGAGTACCTAAATTAACCTTCGCTCTTATGGTATCTATCGAGGGAGATATTTTGATTTTCAGTCGTTAATAATTTCCACATTTTTCAACAGATGTGAAATTGCTTTCAGCTCAGTTATTAAAATTTGCCTTCTTTTTAGAAAATAACCAAATAAATAATTATATAGTAAAATTGCGGAAGTTTTTTTTATATTTTGTGGTTTTGTGTATATGGACTTATAAGTATATACCCCGGTAGATACATACATAAAATTTTATGAAAACTTTTATCGTTTTGATACTTAATTAGCAAGTTTTTTCTTGTAAATTGTATTTTTGTGAATTTGAGTCCTTGTAGCAGTTTTGGCACTTTGTTTGTGTAAGGCAGTGTGCAGCACACATTGGCTTTTTACATTTGAAGCATTTTTGCCGAGTAGCTCTCTTCCTTTTTGAGTCGTGGCATCGCATGATAGCATTTTGCGTTAACGCCTTCTTTCGTTTTGTTGTAATATTAAATAATTCGCGATGCATAGATAAAAGTAAAACTACCGCCTTTCCTTTTATTGGCACATAGTAGTCATGGTTTCATTCGGACCAAATCCAAATTCACTCGAAAGTAATTGTCGATTTTTGGACGCTTTGAACTTATCGAGTATATATCGTTTGTTTTTTTTTAGAGTTACGACAATAGTCATTTTCTATTTTATAAGTTCTTTAAGCAATATTGCGAAGTAAAGAATTATCTACCGTCACATTTCGTGCAGAATTTTTGTCAGGAGCAATTAAATCCTTCATGACGCGTTCCCTTTGTTTCACGTCTCTACAATTACCCTGTTTTCTGATATATATTTGTCCATTTAGGGGATACATAGTTTGTGAATCGCAAGGCCACCAAATTTGTATACCGTACTTTGCCGGTTTGCAAGGTATATATAGTGAAATTTATGCGACCTAGATAACCATAGCTGCTCCTCGACAGTTAAACATTCATAAGGTCAAAAATGAGTTTTCAAATTTGAGTTTTTCATTTCGAATTTATCTCTTATTGGAGCTGCTTTATCTGCAGACTAGCAAGCAACTCTTGTTACATGATTCTTGAAACAATTAAAATGTAAAAGTTGTTTAAATCGATAAATGGGCAGTGTCACACAAAAAAGCGGAAAGTCACTTAAAAACATTCCTTGGAAGGTTGTGAACTCAATGCCAGTAATTTTAGTCCATGTCAGAGGGTCTTTGTTAGGATTTTTGGCATTCTAAGAATTAAAGAAGTCTTCAGATTTCTTGTTTGAAAGTCTGCAGATTTAGTCTCTTATCGGAGAGCTAATAATGAAAAAAAAATGTATCTAATGGAGATAAGTTTTTTGTAATGGATGTAGGCCCCATGCCTAATGAGTCATGCATAATATTATGGGCTCGTTGACGAATTAAAGTATTAATGTTCTTATACCATTTTTTTATTTATTTATTTCTTTATTTCATTTGTTCCATCTTAGCTAGTAAAAGAGTTATTATTAGTGTTAAAACTTCTGCATTAACAGTTTTATCACTATCAGATTCGATTTCACTATTGAGCTCAATACTATATATTCCATATATATGCTGCACTAATTATTCTTATAATTTTAGATATTTCGATAAAAAAATGTACATACATAAAAAGTCGTACGATAATTAAATGTAAAAATTCATTATCTACCCAGGTAGATACCATGAGTTCACATACAAAAACATCTTCATAAAAGCGTAGGTTAAAATGTATAGAATTATTTTAAATTGTAAATTATATTCAGTTAAAAAGAAAAAATAAGAGATGAAAACGTGATGATCAAAATTCAGGAAATTCGAAATCGCTTCATACACATACCAATTTTTCACGTTAACAAAAATTCCCGTTAAGCGATTTATTTTTTACCTCGAAATTATTTCACTTTTCCCTTAGATTTGTTTACTTAAATTTTGCTGGGGAACTTCATACACTATACCCGTTTTTATACGCATGTTTCAATAACACATTTTTTTAAGGTCTAAGTCGACAAATAAAGTGCAAAACGACATTCTTCTCAATAGAATGCGAAATGACCTGACCATTGCATGTGGTTTTGAAAAGGTTTTAAAAGTTGTAGTGGGCGAAGTCTGGTACATATGTCCGTTCAAAAGCTGCCGCTAATTTGAAAAACCAACGGGGAAGAAGAAAGAGTCATAAACATTCATATGTATTTATTGGAATATTGGAGACATATTGCAAAGCGCGACGAACTTTTCTCTGTTGCAGTATCTGCTCCTCTTGCATGGGAACAAAAATTCCACATTTTGTTACGATAGGGTTGAATATAAAGCATGAAATGGCGAACAATTCTATATGATGAACTCCAAACTTATGTTGTTGTATTAGTTAATGAAGCGTTGGAGTTTTAAAAGATTTTCTTCCGACTTCGAAAGCAATCACCACTCTTACTTGATGCTCGGAACCTGAAGAAAATATGTACCTTTTAACTTTAAATTGAATTTAATTATTGTTTTAATCAATTTTTTTATCTTTTATAAAATGGGTAAAATTCAATGAAATAATAATTAATTTATTTATATGTTCTTTAAATATTGAACGCGATGAACACCGTCAACCAGTGAATCCGTTATAGGTCGCTAATTTCAAAAAAAAAAAGAAGAATCGAGTGGAATTGCAAATGCTCGAAGTGAATTTCAGCAACAAATCTATTGTGAATAAAACTAAGATTTTTGGGTCCCCTTGTGTCTTATATAAGAGAATTTTCACTCGAAATTTTGGTCCTTAAAACAATTACGTGCTATAGTGTTCTGCCTGCCTAAGCTTCGAGTGGCAGCAGCGTAATATAATAAATGTTCAAACATTTAAAAGTATCTCAATGTCCGACTGCACTTAAACGATCTTTACCAACTTGTGACGATAAAATTAATTATAGATAAACGCCTTGACTGATTCAGCTGATTTTTTGTTTCAAAATTCTTTACAATCCATAAAATTTTTATTACTGGCATATAGGATCAAGCACTCTTATGCTCTGCCACGATAACTGCAGTTGTATTTTGCGAGTTGATAAGGCGATATTTTACCTAAGGATTTGGATCGTTTATTCGCATTGATCCTTGAAGGTACTTTATAGCAAAAAAAAAAATAAAAAAAAATCGTAGTAAATCAAAATATATATCCGACTTTTTATCTTCTACTTTAAGTTTTCTATTTCAAGTCCATAATAATGGCTCTAAAGCGATTGCCATTGACTGAGAATTTTCGAAAAGAAGATGAGCCACTCAATGATGGATCATCTGTAGGTAAAGTACCATAACGAGGACCAGATAACTCGAAAGCCAAAATGACAGCAGTTTTGCACAAACTTGAGTACAGTAAATCCGGTGGCTGTTTTATTTCTGCCTAATATAAATAACAAAATACTCACTTTGGAATTAAATTTGAAATATTTCCCACGGTGCTTCAAGCGTAAGACGATTAGTTTTATTTCCCGGAGATTTGACACTGACAGATAGTCAATACTTCGAACAGAAAAAATCTTTTAGGGACAAAGTAGTAAAAAAAAAGTAAACAGATACTTGTATTTTAACTAGCCGTTAAATTTAACCATTTTAAATATTTGTAGCATTGATTCTACTAGTTTGTATTTGCTTAAATTATCAATCACGTAGGGGATTTGCATATATGTATGTGTGTATGTATGTATGTGCGTATTAATATGTATTCATATGCATTTTTTTCATATACCATTTACTTCAATTTAAATGCCGATTGCTAAATACTGATAGTTAATTTTACTCACGTTTCAAAATTTTAAAAATCCTTTGAAATTATTTCATATTTAATAATCGCTTCATTTGTTATTTGATAGTTTTGTATCGCATTAAAGGTAAATTGCATTTTCCACTAATAATAGCTTTCTATTTAACGTATTCATTATATTCTGACACTAAATTTTTTTTAATTTAAGCAGATTTAAATTGTATCTGTCGTTTTTGTTTACAAATGCTTTTGTTACGCTAATTAAAAATTCCATTTATAGATGGTAATTAAAAATTATTTATTTTTAAATTAAACATGCGAAGTAAAAACAATAAACAGGCAAAGAATCACACGCACAAACGAAAAATAACAATGAATTTGTGAAATGTAAACAACTCAGTTGATATTTTTTATTTTAGTTTTTAATATGAGAATTTTTGCATAATGTTTATTTGTTCAGCTTTTTAGGTTTGAGTTTATATACAAATAGAATTTTTCTCCTAATAAAGACATTAAATTTTAAAACGGAAAAAATAAATTTACACACAACCAAAATAAATCACATTTTTTAAATCTCTGTACTTTTATCTACCAATCATTATTATGTTAACAATTTACGAGAAAGCCTATATGATCAATTCAATTTGATTCGTCATTCATCACCAGTTGCTTGGAAATACGGGGGCTGCTATATATATTTCTGGCCTGGCAACACTGAGTGCTGCCAAGTGCAATCTGACATTTCCATTGGAAAGTTTGTCATTTTTAAGCATAATCGTACTCAAAACGTTTTGACGTACGACCATTATTTGTGTTGTTTACAGTGACTTGAAAAAATTAATATAGAAAAAAATGGAATTAACTCGTGAACATTTTCGTGCCATCATTTTTCACAAATTTCGACGTGGATTATCACGACAAGAGTGCATTGATGAACTTAAATCTTTGTATGGCGATGAAGCACCATCTTATAGCACTGTGAAAAATTGGTATAATGAATTTAATCGTGACCGAAGCTCGCTCAAAGACGAATCCCGTGAAGGTCGTCCAAAAACGGCTGTTGTGCCAGAGAACATTGATGCCGTGCGTGAACTCATAATGCAAGATCGACATGCGACATACCGAGAGATAGAGACATCCTTAGACATTTCTTCCACCAGCATACATTCGATACTGCTTGAACACCTGGCCGTAAAAAAGATTTGTTCTCGTTGGATCCCGCAGAATTTGAAAGTCGCTCAAAAAAGGCTCGTGTCGATTGGTGCAAAGAAATGTTGCAAAAATACGATTGCGGTGCTTCAAAAGACGTTTATAAGATCGTCATAGGTGTCGAATCATGGATCTATGCGTATGAGCCCGAAACGAACTGTTCCGCTGGAGCAACGTAGGACGGTCACTTCTGAGTGGTACACTACAATTTGTTTGCCTGAAGTCATCGGAGAAATTCGAAAAACCAACAAGAGAAGACGAATCATTGTTCACCATGACAATGCAAGCTCTCACAAAACGTCGAATTAATGGGTCATCCGCCGTAGAGCCCTGACTTGGCACCTAATAACTTGTTCTTGTTTTCGCACATCAAGAAAAAAATGCGTGGTCAACGATTTTCGTCGCCAGAAGAAGCTGTTGAAGTGTTCAAAAACCATGTTTTAGAGGTGTCTCAATCGGAGTGGAAAAAGTGCTTCGACAACTGGTTTGAACGCATGCAAAAGTGTATAAATCATGCTGGAGAATACTTTGAAAAACAATAAAACCATTTTTAATTATAAATATTCGCATTTTCACTATTAGGCCAGAAATATAAAGAGCAGCCCTCGTAAATGTATCTATAAGAAATATTTATACTGTTTTTTTGTCATATATTAAAAATAGAGAAAATTAGATTTGAGTTTTTTATACTTTTTTTTTTGAGAATTATTAACTTATTATCCAACTACCAAATGATCTAATGTTTAGTTTTATTTATTAAATTTTTTGTTCTCAATGTAACTCGTCATCATTTATAATATGAAGAGGTCAATCCCTAATTTCATAAAAAAAAATTTAATTAAAAAAAAAAAACGCATTCTCGCATTCTCGCTTAACTCATAACAATTAAAATGATACTGGAACCAAATTATATATGTTGTGAGGAATAAAATATAAATGATAAATAATAAAAAATTAAAAATGCATTTTGTGGCCATACCGAAGTTCGGTACCAAGCAAAAATAAATGTACACAACGAGTTACGAAGACAACAACAAGGATAATAAATGATGTTTACAATGTAGACAACCTAGAATTCTGATGACGGATGTAGCGATCCAGAAAATGCAGCACGACATTCTGCTAAATTCTACTTTTTCTTATTTGCTTTAGAAAACGCCCGCATACATTTGTTAATTTTTTTTGCTTTCTAAAAAACATTTTTTTTGCTATCTGTAAAAATTTTTTTAAGAATTAAAATAACAAATAAACTTAAGCCAAAATCAGTTTTAATCATTATTCCTTTTCCTTTCTTGGACAAATAGTTTAAATGTATAAACTCAAACCTTATTAAGAAAACTACGAATTTGATTAAGCGGGCGCAACCAAAGATTTACTACAAGAAATAATAATATAAAATATTTTAATACGATGCAATATTTCTCCTTATACAAAGCAAGTAATAAAATAACAGACATTAAATTAAGAAAATTTTAGTAGTTACAATTCGTAAGAAAAAAAAGACATGAAATTTTTAGAAGTAAAGTACAGTTTTGGTTATGGCTATGGCATTATAGATTGACACCAATAATCAAATACAATATATTCCATAAGGTTGGATGAAACAGCTGTTTTGTATGTTTATGGTTATGGCACGTCTAACTTTACCTTAAGTCGTGTAGACATGAGGAATTTTAATAAAATTGAATATGATTTTTCACGTAGATCTTGTAAAGTTGAAAAAATTTCTTTAACTTAACTTATTTATTTATTTCAAAAGCATAATTTGAGGAGACATGGAAACCAGTAAAAAGCTATTTTTACATTTTATATTTGTTTATAATTAAATTAAAAAACGGTAATTTTATATTAAATTAATTATTTTTCAAAAAAATCATTAATGTCTAAAAAAGAATGTAGTTCGTATTTACATATTGGATAATGTCTTAGTTATTTTTACCATACTTTGGATTTTTTCACTACCATTGTAATTTCATTGGCATTGTTTAAAATATAACTACCATTTAATGCTAATGATTTTATTTTAATTATAATTATTTTAACTAATGGTAGTGCAATTTTAATGAAATCGTTTAAGTACTAATTATAATTAAATCAAAAATAATCGTTTTTATGAAATACAAATTTTTGATTGCAGAAGATTAAAAAATTGCAGTAGGTGTAAAAGTTAATGTCTAAGATCCAAAGTCACTTTACACAAAAAACAACAAAAATAGGTTGCCATTGTATCTAGTTTTTCCTGAGAAAGTTAAAAAAAATATATATATTTCACAAAATTTTTGTGATCAAAATGCCATTTTAAAAAAATTCTCTACTCTACTACACTTTAAGGTGTATATTTAGTGTACAAAGATAAGGAATACATTCATTTATAATAATGATTTAAAAACCATATAACATTTATCAATGGTAATTATTAATGAAACCTTTTCATTAAAAAGCATTACCATTAGTGTAAATAAAAATAATACTAAAAATATCATTAGCATTATTAATTGGTCAATGCTAATGAAATCGTCAGTTAATTAGTTCATGTAATTAATTGCTCCCTTGCATGATTTTTACAAATAAATATTTGTTAACTCTTTTCTAGTTTTACAGCATGCCATCAGTTTAATAAGAAAACTTTAGTATTTGGCAAAACCAGTATTTAATTTATTACCATTCTAAAAAAACACACAAACGATGCCGTTCATCTAAACGATTAGCTCACAAAGTTAACCATTATCTTTATCTCTACAAGTGTTTAACTTTTTTTTTATAGACAGAATTTTTTATCAAGGCACTTGTGTTTGAATAAGCAAAAAAAAATGTGTGGGCTTTTTGTTTGTCGGTCAATACGACTGTAGTATAAATTGTCCGCAGGCAGTTGTTAGAATCTTTTATTTCTCTTTTCTTGCACGTGTTTGTAAAAACTATAAGTGAGATTATTTTTTCTGTATATTTTATGCTTCATAAAACAGAAAAACAAAAGGAAAGCTTTAAATAGTAGCGAAATATATTAAATCCGTAAATTAACGTTTATTAAATTAAAGATTATTTAAGTAATTTTTGTTTGACTACTCGTAAAGGAAAATAAAATTTCTCCAGCAATTTTAGGAGTCAAAGAAAATTGGATGAGCATAGTCATAATTTCTCAGATATTTAAAGTGACTGATAATTTTCAAAACTTCCTTTTAAATTTTAGCCAGTCAGATATACGGTAACACCGGCTTTCAAAGTCTGTTCAGGTTTTGTAAAATACATACATATATTAACAGCTAAGGCCTGTGAAATAAACCTGCTATTACTTATTTGTTTTTATTATCTTAGTGAACAAAGGTTAGTTAATTTTAAAAACGCTGCTGACAGTTGTAGCGAAGCAGAAAATGCTGTATTATGTTCCGCTAAAAAAAAAAAAGTTTTTCCTGCTTTTTTCAAAAATTAATACAAAAATACATTTATGTGCGGTTTGCAAGCGAGCGAATCGTCTAGAAAATTTGTATAGGGATCACCCACTTATACAAATTTTCTACACGAGTCGCTCCCTTGTAATAAAGAAACTGCACATGGAACCGTTAAATAATGTACGACTGCGCACTTCTACTGGCGACTTAACCACTGTCTATGGAAGAGCCAGGGTAAGAATGACTATTGCAAACATCAGCGCTGACCATGTATTTGTTGTTGCTGATATAGTGGATGAAGTTATCATTGGTGCAGACTTTATGATAGCCCCCGGTATTAGTCTGCATATGGGCGAACAATTAATGATCTGGCGCAATGTGGAGATACCCCTGGATGTTGGATATGACAGCAGGACCACAGTAAAGAAGCTATTTGCCGTTGAACGTCTGGAATTACCACCTTAGGCGGAAACTATAGTATGGGCACGTGTGGAGACAGATTGTGAGGATAACCCGTTGTGGGTGGTGGATCCAAAAGAACTAAAAGACGATATCATAACAACAAAAGCTCTCGTGATAATCTGCGAAGATGGCAGCGTTCCTGTGAGAGTACTTAATCTGTCCAATAGCGAAAAAACAATTAACAGGAATTTTGAGATTGGTCGATGTGGGCCAGCAGAAGCCATAATTAATTGTGCAGCGAATACAGTATGTCCTAAAATAACAGCTACAGAAAGAGATTCATTAGCAAAACAGTTGCAAAAATGGAAGTCAGAAATAAAATTATATATGAACCTGAGGCGAATTAAATTAGAGTAAACGCACTTAAATTAAAATAGATTATAAATTCCTGCGGATTCGTTGAGCGATTTTTGTTGTCAAAACTTCATATAAAGAAAACCGCATTCGCAACCGTGAGGTTATATTTCCACTCTAAAAAAAACAACCGCACCGAAACCGTGAGGTTGTATATCTACTCTTATTTGGTGATAATTTTTTAAGGTTTAATTAGACGTGACATACCACAATACCGTAGCCAAAATCACGGCCGTAACCGTAATCATATTTGTCGAATTTGTTGTTAGTTTAAAACGACGCGCAACGATACATATAAATTCAAGGTTACCAACACAATGCAGATAATGTGTGTTCATTAGTTAATTGTTTATGGTAAAAATTAAAAATTTAATTGATAGATATTATTATGGTTATGCATATGGCATTATTGCATGTCAAAAATAATCAAATAAAGTGTTTCCCATAAGGTTGGTTTGATAAGCTGTTTTATATGGTTATGGCACGTCTAATTTAAAATTAATAATATTTTATGTATGTGATTTTATGGCTGTCGCTATTTTGTATTGTTTTGGTTTTTGAAAGAATTCTATTTAATAAGGAAAGTTATTGTTTGAAAACTGTATTCTACGAAATTCAAATTTTTTTAAAACTTTTTTTTTCTTTTAATTATGAAATTTTCTATGTGTGTGAAGATAAATACGTCAAGTTAAATACGTTTTTAAAAAAATATAGCATGCGATAATTTTTTTCTCCCATACATACAGTACAATTTGTATAGTAAATTCCGGACTTTTTTAACGAAAACGATTACAGCTACAAAACCCTACGATCTCGGAGAATCAAACCTATTGGGAAATCAAGGGCACATATAAAGCTATTAAACTGTAAACACAGTTTATTCAAATTGAATTTGAGAAATTTTTCATAAGACGCGAAAAATTGACTTAGTGCAATTTTTCCATATACGATGAGTTCTGTGTGGGATTTTGTCAATGTGGCCAAACTTGTGCTCTTGTATTGGAGAAAAAATTTATCGCATGCTAAATTTTTTTAAAAATGTATTTAACTTGACGTATTTATCTTCACACACATAAATTATCTATATTGATACCATACTTGGAATTTTTTTTATTACCATTAAAATTTCATTGGCTTTGTTTGAAATAATGGCAATGAAAAATAATTAACTACCATTTAATGCTAATGATTTTATTTTAATTATCATTATTTTTACTAATCTTAATGGAATTTTGATGAATCGTTTAATTACTAAATACAATTGAATCAAAAATAATTGCTTTTATGAAACACAAATTTTTGATCGCAGAAACTTAAAAAAACTATGTATATTATATAACACTTTTGTTGACAGTTTTATATTTAAAAATTTTAATAATTTAGCATTTTTAAGTTAGATAGGAGTAAAACTTGATTTTTAAGATCTAAAATCACCTAACACCCCATATAACATAACTAATTACTTACACGAAAACAAATATACGTTCCCATAATGTCGCCGCAGTTTCGTCACCGGCTAACTCAAGATATGACATCAATGAAGGTTCCAACCCAAACTGCAGCACTGAGACAAGCACAATAAAAAAAAATAATATAAAGCAAAAAAAACAATGATAATAAAAATACACTATAAACCACCGGAAACACTTTTGAGGGAGAGCCAGATGTTTTGCTCCCCACTCGCCCACCCAACCTGGGACACACTACTCCAAAAGCGATCGTTGCATCCCCCGTACTATATTTTGAGCTGTGTATTTAGTTTAGACAATGAAAAAATTAATTAATGATAATGATTTTTAACTGTTATTATTCAATGGCAATAATTTTGTTTTTTAACTTATTATCAATGAAACCTTTTTATAAAAAAGCATTACCATTAGTAAATATAAATATAATGCTAAAAATTAGCATTATCTATCAATCAATGATAATGAAATTGTCAATTAGTTAGTCCACCTATTTATTTACTCCCATGTATGATTGAACTTTTTATATTTCTAATTTCAATATTTTGTTAAATTATGTAGCTTTTAGTGAATACCAGAGATTCTTGCAACATTTTTAACTAACATTAAATTTTAAAACTAAAAAATTTTATTTTTTCATAAATAGTTTTTTCTCCAATTATGAATTTTTTGGCATTTTTAATTTAAATTTTTTTTTGATGGTCGGAATTTTTTTGTTTTTGATAAACACACATACATATAAACTTATTTTTGCTGATATTTTTTTTAATGCAATACTTGTGTTTAGTTTTAAATTTTCGTTGAATTATAATTTTTTTTTAATATTTAAATTTTTAGGGATATTTTGATTATTTGTTGGATGAAGTTTAATGGTAAATTTTCTAGTTCTTATTTAGCATTCACTTATTAAAATGGATACCACACTTAGCAAATTAATAATGCAGATATTGCGATAAGAATGACACTCTTAAAGGCTATATGCCTGTGATGAGCAATAAATGACCAATGGAATAATAAACTTAATTTACCCTTTATTTTTTAATAATTAAGATTCTTTTGATCGATTTCTCTTTACTGCAAGAGACAAAAGATTTACTAAATTTTTGTAAATATCATATTCAGATGTTTATAATTTAGGCATAGATTATAACAAAAATATTTTGGCTTTTATCTTACGGAAAGTTTACAAGACTAAAAACAAAAAAAAAAAAAGACACACACACAAAATTAAATCGTAAATCAACAGACAAAAAGAACACAAGGATAGCTCAGCTCATTCATTACATGTCAAAATGTTAATAAACATGATGTTTGCTTTGCAAACCCACTTAAAGACTGCTGCTACCATCAATACGGTTTTGTTAAGATAAATGAACGATATCCTTACTGCTACAGAAATTGCCTGGTAAATAAATACAAAGGAAAATGTTAACAAATTTCATTATTGTTATCAACACATTTACTTATGTATATCGTAAATGAAATAAATATGAATGAATGAATGAAAGAATAAAAATAAAATCAGACAGAAACATCGGAGAAATGTTAGCAATAAAATCATTTTGCACGCACACATACTCTTAATAAAAATTAATTTTACATTAAGACACAAACACAGCCACACACACAAAAGTCGGTATAAAATTCCACACTCGCTGATAGAAAGAACAATAATGTCATCGCAATTGTCGACTGAATTGCAAATTGTATACGAGAGCGAAATAATAATAAGATGTTGTTAAACAATTTTCATAAATGACAGTTTAGGGGAAAACCGGTAAAGAAATAAAGGACAAAGAAAAAAAAAAAGACGAAAACTTGCACCCAGAGAGCGAAAAGAAATATGTTAACAATAAATATAAATTACTATTTGTGCATGGAATAATTAAGAGTTTAAGAACGAAGGGTGAAAGAAAATAATTAAATTTATTTCTTTTAATGAAATTATAAATTAATTATGACAATAGAAAACAATGACTGGTAGATGCAACGTATAGAGCTCTGCTTTGGCAGATATGCTTCTTCCTACTAAGTTTACTAAAATGTACAGAGAGCGTGTTAACAAAGTTTCTAAAAATAGTACAATAACAACATTTCGAAACTGGTAGGTAGGGGTAAGGACTTCAGCAGAAATTATGGGAACTCCTATTCGATTAATCAAGGAAATATTAATTTTTTTTATTGGCCCCAGAAACAAATAATCTCTTTGTAGTAAGACGATTCTGCTGGCTCTCAGTTGCAGGCAGAAGGACATGGCTCGCCGTGACTAAATCTACAGTCAATAATTCCTCGTGGTTTCCGGCTGCAATGGCAGTATATATACATGAATATATATATTCGTTTATGCGCACGTTTCTAAGTCGAATACAATTGATTTGTGAGTATCTTATTACTTTTAATTTTTTTTACTCATTTTCGATACTGTATGCAATTGCAAAAAAGAAATTAATGAAATTTTTTCGACCTATTTTTTACTCATATTTAGCCGTATTTTCGTATAGTATAATTTTCCAGTTCTGTCGAACTTAAATTACCCCAACACCAGAACAGTGTCAATCACTGTTAAGATAAGTAGATATATTTTCCTAATGGCATTTTGACCTAATGGTTCAGCCAAGTAATTCTCCCATTCTCTAATCGTATAATTAAAAAAAAAAAACGTGAACTTAAGCTAAATTAATTATTGTAGATAACCTTAATACTAAAATATTTCAACTAATAATTGCAAAAATAATAAATATTAAGTTAAACTTTACACAACATTGGCAACGCTGTTCAATATAAAATTGCTAAATTATGTATATACTAGATGACCCGTGCGAATAATTCGCAGCGTTAGTTGTCATTTTAGTAAGATAAAATAAAAATAATTAATGTAAATTTTAGTAACTTTAATACAGTTTATTAAAAGTATAAAAATATTAGAAATCTTTATATATCATACATATTGACATACATACATAGATATGTTTAAATGCTTTTATAATACTTTTTTGAATACAATGTTAGAGGTAATGAGAGGATGATCCTTAACTTTTTGCCCTTACGAATCCTTAATACAAACAAAAATATCTTTTAATAAACGGCATTATAGTAAATAGCGGTATTGCCAGAATGGATTTCAATAAATACTGTATTATGTACAACTGCATTAGTGTTAAGCGACCCTGTATCACCACACTTATGACAACAGTATTATCATGCAGAAGCGACACTACATTACCACACTTGAACAAAACATATAATAACTGTCTTATCATGCAGTTCTATATAATATATAATGAATAATGAAAATAATGAAAATATTAATTTTTCAATTTCTAATTATTTTTCGTCATTAGTGTTAGAAATAAGCTTTAAAATGCGATATCATTCATTAACTTTGATGCGGTGGTATGGGAGATATTTGCAACCGACAAAAAAAGTGCTTTAGAAATAATGTATATGATTGTTAACAGCTGCCCATTTTCTGTTGGGACAAACATGCACCTTGAGACAAATTTCATAATTTTAAAACTCCGCAACAAAAAACAATAAAATAGTTATGATTATTTTTTTTTACAAAAAACTCAAAATTTAAATAAATCGAAGTTCACATTCCAGTTTATAAATGTATGTATACATTTGTTTTTTTTAGTTTCCTTAAATTATTTGTGTTACGACTTTGCACTGAAACAGCAATATTAATTAAAAAACTGTGACTCTAAATTATTTTACAGTTAGGCTGATTAACAGCCATTTATTAAGATAGATATGTTTGTTGTTCAAACAACTAAATAGTTGAATTAATGAAACACATTGATTAAACACAGTTTTGATTTGATAAAAGAACAAAAGCCATGAGGCGCGCCTTCAACCTCAATAATCAATATCGATAATTAAATAGGGATAATTTAATAAAAATAACACAAATTTTTTTTAATAATAATTTAATTAATAATAACTAATTTCATTAATTTAGTAAAAGTTTCCCGTTTTTAATTAAAAGAAATTAAATTTTGATGGGCACTAAGCAACCACGTGAAATTATCCTTTTTATTCATCATTAAAATGCAAAAATAAAATGTCCACTTAAATCATCTGCTTTTCAAAAGAAAACAACTAAAGTTAAATGATATTAATTAACAAATTTAATTAACTAAATTTTATCCTTCAAACAATAATTAAAATAAATTTTAAGACTAAACGACTTTAATCAATTGAGTGAAAATGCTTTTCGTTAGATAGATGCCTTTTCTACATATAATTAATAATGTCAGTTTTTGTTATTTTAAATCTTCCATTAAATCTATTAGAAAATCTCTTCTTCTTCTTATTTCCACCGACAATATTAAAAGTGTCGAAAAGGAATAAAAGCACCCTGGAGCTTTGCTAGCATTCTCTTTGGCAACATCAGCTTCAAAAGCAGCCAGAATAAGATTCTAAACTATAATTGGGATGAGGTTAGTTTGTGTTTATGACAGCCACTATGACAGTTTATGTCAAAACGAAAAGAGAAATGTTAAAAATGATAAAACATATTTACAAAGCTCAAAGTGTCTCATTGTGTGTGCGCTTGTAGTAGCAAAAGTGTATTCCAAATCCATTGAATAAAAATTTTTAAAAACAGACTAAAAAGTCAAGATGGCGTCTGAGTTTTTCTAAAAAAAAAAACAAAAAACAAAAAAAAAACACTAGTTAAAGTAACTATGCAGCATTTCAAAATTTAAGTTTGCACGCAATGTTGTGTTGTTAAGTCAGTGATTTAAAAAAAAAAATTATTTTATTTAACTTTTTGCTTAGTTCTTATTATTTGTTGTTACAAATTCATTTAGAGGTTTACTAAGTTTTTTATTGACTTAAGCAATCTTATGACTTCAATTAAGATAAATTTTATCATTTAAAATATCTTAAAAATTTAATTTACTTTCACCTCAAAATAACCTTAAAGTAAACTACGTTTTAAGAAATAATTAATAGCCTGAAGATATGCAACGTAACATAAAATTTTTTTATAACACTTTTTTGTTTCATTTATTCAATTATTTTTACATGATTAGATTTTGTTGCAAATTTAACTTTTGCCAAAATTATTCATTTATCTCTGGGGATTTTTTTTGTTGTTGATGTTTTTGTGTTGTTGATTAAACATTATATTACCGATTTTAAATTGGTTGATTTTTTTATGGTAAATTACAATTACAAAATGGGCAATCAATCTATTACTTGCATTACAGACTGTTGTACTTTTCTTTATAGAAGTACTTGCTATCTCCGGGACGCTTCGCTACCACAATGAGAATAATCCTGCCTTAACAACTCTTCCAAGAAATTTTTTATTTAATTAATATGGTTGTTACACTGATTTCAGTCTATCTATTAAATTTTATGAATTATCTCTCAGATTTCTTAAAATTGCGCATTTTATCTCTTCGCCTCCTGTACCTTATTATACCCTTCACCGCTAAAAGTGTAATTTCTACAATATCCATTTCCGACCCCACAAAGTATGTATGTATATTCTAACTCCTTATGCATAGCGAAGTCCATTGAGCGATGTCCGTCTATTTGTCCGTATTAGTTTTGCCTCGGCAAACTTGATTAAAAAAAAATATGTCAATCTATCAGATATAATGTTGAGAGATGTGCTATTGGAAATCAGCATCGTCGGTCTATGTACATCGAGGCAACAGGCAAAACTCCACGCCTACCTCTAATTTTTTCGTCATATGGAACAATAAAGTAACTCCAGTCAAAACAATAAATGAATGGGGCGATAGACAATTAAAAAATAAGAAAAAAACATCCAGTGAACAAATTTGCGCTCGCCCAATTTTTCCGAGTTATGGGCCTCTAAAATTTTTAAATCTTTTAAAATATTAATATGGGTATCATTTTAAAGCGTTTGAAGAGATCTTAAAGGAAATACTAATTTTTTTTAAAAATGCTTAACCCATTAAGAGCCGATGTCCTTTTTATGTAAAATAATTAATATGCAGTACCAAACTTGTTTTATTTTTTAATTCTCTGTCACCCTAATATTTTCTTTTTTGATTGGAGTAAGTTTATTAAACTAGATTTACATAGATGGTTAAGGGCACATAAGATTCGACATAGCCGAAAATAGCACTCTTACACGTTAAATAAATATTTATGTAGAAAAATGAAAGAAGAAATAAAAATAGTTACTAAATGTTTGCTGTGTTTTTGTGTAGAACCTTTTTGAGTTGTTATTGTCTTCTGTCTTATTGATTCAATGGAGTTCTCATTTAATCAATTTGGCTTTTGATATAAGACTTTCTGTTTTTCTATACAAAATTTGGGTAAAATCCACTGATGAGCTATTTGAGCAGAAGTGAAACTTTAGGATATTATAAATTATAGATATTATAAAAAATTGGATGCATAAATACGTATTAGAAATTAACTGAAAGTAAAATATTTATAAAACAGAAATTGACTTAAAGCAAAACATGCTAAAGATGAATTTAAAAAAGTATTCGAAAACTTTTAGGATTTTAGAAAAATATAACACACAAAATTTATTCTTATTATCTATTTGTACGATACTCTTATTAAATACAAATAATTTATTTGTTTTTCTTCTTCAATGAAAATTGCAGCAATTCTATTAAAGACAATTTATCCAGCAGGACATCCATGTTTTTCTCAATATTTTTTAGAATTTCACAGTGATAATTTAAGATGGCAAATATCTAAAACAAAAGAAAAATAATAAAATAAAAATAATAAATAAAACTAATTAATAAAAAACAAAAAAAAAACTCTTAGAAGTCTTGCCACAGCAACTTACATTTGAATACGGATCCTTAAGTTTCCCATATGAACCCAGTTCTTCTACGTTTTCTATCAAAGACGGCACTACTTCTATATTAATATTTGTTTTTTCCAACAATTCCAAAAAATTTTGACGTTCAGATTTGCAGCAGCAAATAGGACTACAACCACTTCTACATACACTTCCCACAGGCGACCTTTCCGTTTGCCATATTATTCCTAACTGTTGCACAACACTTTCAAATTGTCGATATAAAGATTCTACCATCTGTAGTTCTTTTTCAACTAAAGGAAATATTTGCTGCAATTCCGTTGACAATTTACAAATTTTCTCAATATCCTGCTCGTTTTTATAACATTTAATAAATTGTTCTTTGACAAATTCCGCTTTGACGTTGAACTCCTCTTGCATTTCCATTGTTTCATCGGCAAGACAATTCACAAAGTTTTCGAATTGAGAAAATATTAAAGGTCCACTTGAAATTTCATTTTCCGTTTCGGAAGTACTTTGAAATTTAGACAAAACATTTTCGGAACTTCTATTAATTCGTTTTAACATAATTTCTCTAAATTTTAATTTTGAAATGTCACTAATTTAAAAAAAAAAATAAATTTTAAACTGAAATTTTTATTACTTTTGAACAGGCACCAGAAATTAAAAACGGAAAACCAAAAATTTTAAGTTTTTTTTTTTTTGGGTTGTGTTGAAAAATTTTTCGTAGACCTTGGTGTGTAAATATCTGTTTAATTATGCTTCGGCTTTTTTATGGTCCTCAAATTTAATAAATTACAAAAAACTCTTTTTTTGTTTTTTTATTAAATAATTTATTATCCAATATTTCGACCAACTTTGTTGGTCATCTTCAGGGAATTTTAAACTAAGACAATAAATACAAATATAATAAAACAATTTTTCACAACATAAAAAACAAATTAACAATTACCTAAATGTTTACATATATCAGTGTCGTCTGTTGTTTATTATTTAAGCTTATGTCACTGACTGTCTATTTTGTTTTTCGTTTCTATGTTTGTTGATTGTGTATCGATATACATGAGCGCAATTGTCCGTATCTGTTTTATAGTTAATTCTTTTTCCAATTGGAATATTTATTATATGCAGCATCTCCTGCATGTATCTCTTTGATGCATTACTCTCTTCAATTAATATTCTCACTTCTTTAAAATTTGGTTGATGTCCAGTTATTGCACAGTGGGTTGCAAGGGTTTTTTTTCAAAACAATAATATCCTAGACTCAACACAGTGTTGCAAAGGCAAAATTAGTTCTAAAAAAATACATTTTCGGCATGATTTGAAACAAATCAAGTAGCATGTATAAAAAACCCATTTTTTTAGATTCAAAATTTATTTTCAAATTTCGTGAGTTACATATGTTCGATGTTCGAAAAAATATAAAAATATATATATAAATTTATATACAATGAGCTAAACAAAACATTTCTCACGACCTTGGAGGAAAATTTACAGGTCCATTTCTAGATATCAACTTATCGTCAAATTTTGATTTCAATAACTCAATGGTTTCGGTCGCCGTATGGCACGTATAGCCATCTTGTTGAAACCACATGATCTTTTTTTCAGATTTAGAATTATTTTAGACAATTTAAATTGTATTACACAATTTAAGTAAGTGATAATTAAAACTGATTGCTATTTTTATACACTTCACCACAAAAAGTGGAAAAGTGGAAAAAGGCGACCCTTACAGTATATATCGCTCCTTTATTGCAACATAGTCATATCTCAAAAAAACATGAACTTGGAAAAATGCGATTTAAGTTTTTAAGACATAAGTCCTATGATCTAATTGCCGCAATTGCAATTGCTATAACTTCGGTTCAGCTTGGGATATAAAAGTGATATGTTTTCAACATGTACAACATGTAAAAGAGCAATTTTGCTCAAGTAACTACAAATTTTTAGTTTTTTGAGATATGACTATATTGCAATAAAGGAACGATATATTCTGACTTCTTATGCATAGCGAAGTCGATTGAGTGCTGTCCGTCTGTTTGACCGTTTGTAACAATAATGTAACTCCAATCAAAAAAAAAATAAATATATGGGGTAATAGAGAATTAAAAAATAAGAAAAAATAGCAAGTAAGAAATTAAAATATCAATATGGGTACCATTTAAAAGCTTAAGCTTTTCAAAAATGCTTAACCCATTAAGAGCCGATGTCATTTCCATGTTAAAGTATATATGTACATGCAGTACCAATTTTTTTTATCATTTTTTAATTCTCTGCCACCTCATTATTTGCTTCTTTGATTGGAGGTACTACACTAAACTAGGTTTACATAGATGGTAAAGGGTATATAAGATTCGGCATAGCCGAATATAGCACTTTGGGTTGTTTTAATTCAATTTATATAAAATTTTGAACAGAAAATTCCTACATAATTTAACTAATATTTTAAAATTATTTTCTTCCGAAAAACAGCTGTTGAATTTTACCACATTTATACCATGCAATTTTTTTAATTCTCTTTCGAAGTTGGAGCAATATGCATAGACTTAAAAAAAATAAAAAAAAATACAATACAACAATAATATCCCCTCAAAATTCAAACCATGCCATATTGCTTACCGTCTTTTGCTTCACAACCAAACAAAAATTTCATGTTATTTTTTTTTTTGAAAATTCATAGTGTAAATATGCTCTTTATCAGAAAGCTTGTTCGTTGTATTATATGCAGTATTAAGTAAATTTTTGCTTCAGTGTATAATTTAAAAACAGCGAGTCTAACAAAAAATTTTTCTTCTTTAAAAAATTTGAAAATTGTTGTTGTTCTTGTGATACTTTGTACATATATTGGTATTACTTGTGAGACAATTAAATTCAGTCTAAGTAATAAATACATTTAGTTCTCTTGGAAAAATAATTGTGAAGATACAAACTCAGCATTTTTCACCGCTTTATATCCTTCTGCTTTTTATGAGCTCAATGCCAATACTCGTAAAAGAAATATGCCTTTTATGTGTAGACCTATTAATCAGAGTCGATGAAAAAAGTACCCCTAGATTCTGTTTCAGTGGCACAGCCATGAAATCAATGCGACAGAGCACTCTTTCATAAATCATGATACTGATATTTTTAAAAAGAATTCTCAACATTTATTTTATTTTATTTTATTTTTATGAAAATCTTTTTGGGCTCATGATTCTAAAATTACTAGCAATAATTTATTCGTACTACAAATATACTCCTATTAATCGATACTAAAAAATTTAGTCAAAAGATGTGAAAATTCTAAGGACCATAATCGTTAACAAAATCAAAGAAAAATGTTTGATAATAATAGAATTATAAATAAAAAGAAATGTGAAATAAATATCATATAATAATTTACATCATAAAACAATAAAATGAAAAATCTCAACAAAACAGCTGGTCATATTTATTTTTATAAAAATAAGTAGGAAAAGTTCCTTTAATAAATTTTTATAAAAACAGTTATAACGATTACAATGAAAAAGTTACACTTTTTGATTTTTATTATTAAATATTCCTTTTTCTGTCGCCTTTTCTTAATGTTAAAAATTTTTTATGTAAAATAGATATATAATTGAATGTATGCGTGCATACGAGACTTATTTAACTCAGTGACACTGTGTTATCTGCATACATGTGTTATGGCCATTGTAACAACTACAAAAAACAAAAGCCATAATAATAACTTAACAACCCCTTTTTTTGCCTTTAATAAATAATATTTTATTTTATTTCTTCCTTGTTTTCCTATCTCATATCAATTATACTAAATATATGGTAAAGTTTGTATATTTAAATATATTTTGCAACTGCTGCTGTATACTGTTTATTAATATATTGAATTCAATGATATTGTCGCTTGAAGGGCAACGTTTTTATTTTTTGCATTCTTACATTTAATGAAAATCTACAATATTCACTATTTGAACTTTAAAATAATTAGTTAAGGGAATAAGCAATTTCGATTTAGATTATTGAATTAATTTAAGGATTTTATTTGTTAAAAGTGGATGGTGGTTTCGACAGCATTTTGAACTAGAACGAGACTTCAAAGGTAAAAACGAAATCCAAGCTAAACATAAATTTTTTACGGACTTAGACATGAACCAGTTTTTTTAATTTAAAGATGAGGCAAAATTTCGTAGTTTTTAAAATTGTGGGCTATCCTCGTAAAAGACACATAATTCTTAAATTTCTACTGAACCGTAATTGACACTCATGAAGCTGTATATTTTAAAGTCTTTTTGGCAAAATTTTAATTATTTTTTTTTTGTGTAAAATTTAGGCACAGATTAGTAGAAATTAGAAAATTTTATATTATTAAGCCAAATAACTACAAATGGATAAATGGTGCGACAAAGAGGAAATAATTTATTTATATTATTCAAAACATTTCGCATTAAATTATAACGTTAAGAAAAAAGAAAAAAAAAATGGTAATAATAAAAATAATAAAAACAAGTATGAGTTCGGATATGCCGAATCTTTTATACTCTTCACCATCTATGTAAATATAAGTTAAAAACAGTGACAGTACGGCTAATGAAAGAAGTTTAGCCGCGTCAGCATAAAACCTTATAAAATAATTTCCCATGGTTTCTGCACGCGCAATAACTATTGCTCAACAACAGGAGCATCAAATTACACTAAAATATATTTGCCAACTAAGCGTCTGGATAACCGCACATGTCGATGCAACGTGATCCAGCTAGCTTTCGAGGTGAAGTTGCTAATTTGATGAAGTCAGTCTTGGTTACGCGCTCGTGTTGAACGTTACATTTAATTTGTAATTAATTTTGAAGTGTAAATCCTTGGTGAATAAATATTGTAATTAATTTTGAAGTATAAATCCTTCGTGTTATTTAATAAGAAGCAGTTGGTCGCGTCTAAATTTAATTTTTTTAAGATAAACCAATTGGTAATCCTTAACTTATAGTTTAGTAAAGTAACTCCAATCAAAAAACAAATATTGGGGTGAGAGAGAGAGAGAGTTAAAATATAAGGAAAAAATTTAAGTACCAAGTGCCATGGGTTCTTAATGGGTTAAGCATTTTTTTTTTTAAATTTTAATATTTCCTTAAAGATCTCTTCAAAAGCATTAAAATGATACAATTTAACACATTACATCTCTCTAAGAGTTCTACTGTTTTTCTAAAAAACTATAAAATTTGGGGCTCCATATTATCTTTCTTCAAGATTTGTTTCTTCCAGGTTAACAAGGAACTCCCAGAATATCATCCCGCTTATTACATGTCCTGTGTTCCAACGTTCTTTATTATTATTAGAGCAGCAAGAATTTGAAATTCTTTACCTCGCAAACTACGCTCTTTTTCAGACTCTTGTAACTTGTATAAAAAACATCTTCTTCGCTTTTTCCGTAAAAATAATTTTAAATATTTTTTTCTATTTGCTTTGTGCAACATGTTTATCTATACATCGCCTAGTTATTTTTTGGATATTTATATTTGGTTTTGTCGTATCTCGGATGCAATTGTGTACCAAATTAACTTTAGCTACTGCTAAAATACAACTACCTGTAACAGTGTATATATATATTTATGATCTTTATGTTTTTATATATTATTAATGTGCAGATACTATGTAATAATGTACATACAATGTACAAATTGCATTGTCTAGTAGTACGCTTTTGGTCTCCAAGGCTTATTGTATTACATATGAAATAAATAAATAAATTAATTAATTAATAAAATGATACCCATATTGGTATTTTAAGAAAATTGAAAATTTAAGGGCCCCGTTACTCGGAGTATATGAGCATTCCGTTACTCCAATATCACGTCTTTCGAAATTATTTCTGATCGATTGGCGTATTTAATTTTCCAGTAGCTGATCTAGTACTTCGGCAAACTTGATTTCAACACTAATACAGATGAATAGATGGACATCGCTCAATCGACTTTGCTATGCATAAAAAGTCCAATTTTTTGTGGTGAAGAGTATAAAAAAAAACAAAAATATTTGAATGCAACAAATAATAAACGGTGCGTATGATTAATTGCAATTTGATTATAAAGCATACGCTACGAAGTTTTTATCTTTACGCTAAGTATTTTCTTAGCTCTTGCATTTGAAGACTGTCCAAATTTTGCGAATTTTGGCATTCAAATGTTGCCAAGCTTTAAAAAAGATCAATTCTACAGCCGAGGGCTAAGCCTGACGACCCTAGACTACGAAAAGAGTTCGTGGAATAGATTGTGAATTTTATAATGATTTTTTATTTCCAATGATCGTTAATTTTGAAAAGTTTCTCTAAAACAAGCGACTGGTGACTGGAATAGAAAAAATACGGAAACTACTCTATTAATGTAAAAGTTAGGATACGTAATTTTTCTGTTTATATTATGCAACCATATTAGCCATTTGTGAATATTTGTTGGTGGATTATATTTTAAATAAATAAATATTAAATAAATGTTCCAAACTAGACAAATCCCCTGAAGAAGTGAACAAAAATTCACGAAAAGTCGGCAGAAAATATATAATAAAAAGAGCATTTTTATTGACATGGAGAATGTTAGGCCTAACACGCTTAAAATAGAAACAGAAAAAAAAATATTTTTCGTTGCGGTACTAAAGAAGATTAATCTCCGTATTTAGCTCTGAGAAGTCGGCCCTGAATTCAATCGAATATTTTTTTTGGAATGACAGCTGTCATACCTGTCATACCCGTGTGCAGGCCAGTGATCGTCCTATTTGGAATAATTATTATTGTTTTGATAAAGGACTGTTGCTTAAAATTAAGTGATTTGTCCAATAGAGCAAATGTTATGTAATCGATTTAAAAAGAACAAACGAATAGAAAGGACTAAAACCAACAAACAATTTATAATAATTTCATCATAATTGTTTTACATTCAGTAACGAGTTAAAAAACGTCACTATCATTTTATAAATTTGATGAAAAAAATTAAATAAATTTGTTGAAAAATTAAATAATACAAATTTAAATTGTCAACCTGCCTTTTGTATAACTTGGAGTGTTTTTAATGGTTTTGTTCAGAATATTATTTCGTTATTTAAAAATAATAGAGTTGTCTTTAAATAAAAATAAATTTTATTTCGTCATAAAGAATTAAAAATAGCAATTTTATGGTAAAAATTGTTGTTTCATTAACGACGTAAACAATTTTTTTCTTACCCTATAGAACACATTTTTGCATGTTTTTTAAAGCAATTTATATTCTTATGGTATCTATGTTTTAGAAAATTTTCGTTATTTATTTTGTTTATAAACATGACACCACTCGCCTTTTTCATTTTAAAATGCCATTGATTTCTTATGTATTTTTTTTTTAAGTTTGTTTATTGAGAAGTGGCAGCAGAGCAATAGAAACAAAATCATCATAAAAGTCGATGATATAGAGATCCTTAAAATAATGTTTTTGCAATAAGAATCATCTGCATATGTATGTATGTTTGTGTGTGTCTACGCTTACATCAAAACATATTTTATATAAATCTGCTTTTTTTTTCATTAAGAAACAGCCTTGGTAGTTTTTTTTCAACGTCATCATATTTTGGGATCTTTTATAAAAACCAGCAAAATTTATTGAAAGAAAAATTAAATACATAATGTCGGAGATTGCTTAAAGAAAAATATATAAAGCGAATTTTTTTTTTTATTATTTATTTTAATGAAATAAAAGTTAATGTTCTTGAAAATGTCAGCTACAGCCGTTAGACAATTTCCCCCTTATTATTCTTTGTTTTATAATAAATTATTTTATACTCTTAAAACTCGTTTTCTTAAGTGAAAGTTGAATGAAATACTGGAAATATTTCCAAAAAGATAAGTGTAAAGCAGTAAGTTTGAATGAACAAAGACAAACACAGAATTCCGTTATATTGAAAAACTGTTATTACTCTTATCACCGTCATTGTTTTATTGTCATTATTAACATCAAACATCATTAAAATGGAAGGAAGGATTTTGTTTTACAAGGGAAAAAGAAATCGTAAAACTTCCTGAGTTTCTGTAAATTAAATTAAAAAAAAAAAAACATTAAAGAATTCTAAAGAAATTTTGTGTATCTTTGCGCTTAATAAAAAGCTAAAAGAATAAATTTTTATTTAAATACTTACTAATAATAAATTGTAATAACGGAACTACATGTCCATTTAAATAAATAATTAAATTAATAGAAATTACTGGGAAGATTAAGTTTAATTTTTTTATTTTCTTCTATTATTATTTAATTAAGAAATTTTTTTCAATTCTTATTCACTTAGTGATAAGACTAAACTAGAATGAAATTCAACAAGGATAGTAAAACTTATCTTCAGCTGTAAAATAAACAAAAATATTTTGCCTGACTCAAACTTTGAAACCTCAGGCTAAAGTACTCTTAGGTTAAACACTAACTGCCTTTATAATCTTAGAATGGCATTAATTTAAAGTTTTGCCTTTCACTTATATTTTCAACACGACTCATATAAAATTATAAGAAGGGAATGCATACTCCAAATATTTTATTCTTTAATAATGAATTCTAAAACTTATCAATTACAACTCTTATTCAGTTCGAAATTTTTAGTTTTGAGCGTAAGCTGTTTCTAAACAAAATATGACTAAAAATTACTTGTGATTTATGTTACCAATTGCAAAATGGCCACTTAAATGTAGTTTTCCCACAGTAACCCATTGTGCCACATATTTTCTGATGGTGGATATTTTGTGAAAATATAAATAAATTGTTGCTTATTAGCATACATTGGAGTAATTATTTAGATGAACTAATCAATTAACTATTTCATTGCCATTCATAATTATTTATCAATATTTTCACTAATGGTAATGCTTTATAATAAAAATTTAAAAAAACATAATCATTAACTAATTTTCAAAAAATTATTGTGCAATTTTTTCAATCAACAAAATCATTACCATTGACTAAAGATTAAATGGTTTCATATCATTGTACTTAATGAATGAGCTTTTTGTCTTTGTACACTAAATGCACAATTTAAAATATAATACAGCATTGTTTTAAAATGGCATTTTGATCACAAAAATTTTGTGAAATATATTCATATGTTTTACTTTTTCAGGAAAAAGGGGATACTATGGGAAATATTTATGTTTTCATCTAAATAATAAGCTTTGCTAGCTGGGGTAAAAGGTGATTTTAGATCTCAGACACTAAGTTTTATAATTTTCAAATATAGAGCTCTATACAAGTGAGTTAAGACTTATTTATTTTATGCATAGCTTTTTTGAGTTTATGCGATCAAAAATTTTATTTTAATAAAAACACTTATTTCTAATTCAATTATAATTTATAATTAAACGATCTCATTAGAATTTTATTAGCATTAAATGGTACTTAAATTTCTTTCATTGTCATTATTTCAAACAATGCCACTGAAATTGTAATTGTAATGAAATAATCCCAAGTATGCTTATTAGAATGTAATCAGTTTAAAATCAAGCACCATCAATCCTAATTATTAAGCAAGTAATAATAATTTTTTAATTAAAACCTGAAAACATAGGAATATTAAATAAACTTTAAATTTATCATGCTACTTTCTCGGTATTGATTATTGAAGGTGAAAGTACGTCTCCATGGCCATTTCGCTACTGCTCACTTAGCTCGTCAGGAAACTTCTCACAAATATTTTAAATGAACTAAAGATTTTTGTCTAAATACTAAAGAAAAGAAAAAATTAAAAATTCAAGGAAAAACAACAATACGAGGGCTGCTATATATATTTCTGGCCTAATAGTGAAAATGCGAATATTTATAATCAAAAATGGTTTTATTGTTTTTCAAAGTATTTTCCAGCATGATTTATACACTTTTGCATGCACTCAAACCAGTTGTCGAAGCACTTTTTCCACTCCGATTGAGACACCTCTAAAACATGGTTTTTGAACACTTCAACAGCTTCTTCTGGCGACTAAAATCGTTGACCACGCATTTTTTTCTTGATGTGCGGAAACAAGAAGAAGTCATTAGGTGCCAAATCAGGGCTGTACGGCGGATGACCCATTAATTCGACGTTTTGGCCGGTCAAAAACGCTCTGGTTTGAGCCGATGTGTGAGAGCTCGCATTGTCATGGTGAACAATGATTCGTCTTCTATTGTTGGTTTTTCGAATTTCTCCGATGACTTCAGGCAAACAAATTGTAGTGTACCACTCAGAAGTGACCGTCCTACATTGCTCAAGCGGAACAGTCGCCACATGACCAGTTTTGCCGAAGAAACAGGCGACCATTTGCTTTGAAGTGCTTTTTCCACGAACAACTTTCATTGGACCCACACGGTCAATTGTTGTTTCGTTTCGGGCTCATACGCATAGATCCATGATTCGTCACCTGTGACGATCTTATAAACGGCTTTTGAAGCACCGCAATCGTATTTTTGCAACATTTATTTGAACCAATCGACACGAGCCTTTTTTTAGCGACTTTCAAATTGTGCTGGATGCAACGAGAACAAACTTTTTTACGGCCAGGTGTTCATGCAGTATCGAATGTATGCTGGTCGAAGAAATGTCCAAGAAATGTCTCTCGGTATGTCGCATGTCGATCTTGCATTATGAGTTCACGCACGGCATCAATGTTCTCTGGCACAACAGCCGTTTTTGGACGGCCTTCACGGAATTCGTCTTTGAGCGAGCTTCGGCCACGATTAAATTCAATATTCCAATTTTTCACAGTGCTATAGGATGGTGCTTCATCGCCATACAAAGATTTAAGTTCATCAATGCACTCTTGTCGTGATAATCCACGTCGAAAGTTGTGAAAAATTATGGCACGAAAATGTTCACGAGTTAATTCCATTTTTTTGGATATTAATTTTTTCAAGTCACTGTTAACAACACAAATAATGGTCGTACGTCAAAACGTTTTGAGTACGATTATGCTTAAAAATGAGAAACTTTCCAATGGAAATGTCAGATTGCATTTGGCAGCACTCAATGTTGCCAGGCCAGAAATATATGTAGCAGCCCTCGTAATCAACTTTGACTTAACTTTTCTTTATCCACTGTATACGTCTGACTTTTTTTCAGTTCTTCTATACAGTTAGATGATGTTGAAAAATAAAACAAAAACAACAAAACACTACGTTATTTTATTTTTACTTTATGCACGGGCACTTGCAATTTAATAATCAAAAACACAGGAATATTAAATAAAATAAATTGAACTTTAAATTATCGTGCTACTTTTCCGGTATTGATTATTGAAGATGAAGGCACGTTTCGAAACAAGTTTGATAATAAGAAATAAGTATTGGCCTTCAAAATTAAAAAAAAGAGGTAGATTTCATGTTTCTCTTTTAAAAAATATAGAATGCACTATAAGAAGGATATTTATTTTTAAAAAATTTTGTTCTATCATTTACTCGTAAAAAACACATGAAAAATAAGACATTGTTAGAATGTAATGCAGTATTTTTTAGATCGCTACAACCATCATTAGCATGTTATGCATCTTTGCGTAGATCTACAGTATATTGCTTAAGTTGTATACATCAACTATTTAATCGACCAATTCTTTAATCAAAAATACGAAAAATACTAGAAATCAAACAGTATTTATCTGGTTACTCAATGGTTTCCTTGCTTTTGTATACAAGCTTTCTTTTAATTTTTGTTGTCTTTTAGCTTTGCTAGTTGCAAATAGTTCTCATTTAATCAATTTGGTTTCAGATATAAGACTCTTTAATATTCTATATTTAAATTTGATGAGTTATATGACGATATGGATATGCTTTCCACAGTAATACATTCAACTGTTTAGTTTTAAAAAATAAAATTTCATGCACAATCAACAATCTACGTTAATTGTAAATTTTGTATGTGTAAAACAAAATATAATCACCCTTATTCTAGTTGTCGGCATCGTCACACATCAATGTTGATATGTGTTGATGCATTCGATTTGTTATTCTACTTGTCGTTATTGAAACTTATCGATAACTGCTCAAAAATTTTTGTATTCTATGTGACGGCGATATTGTATTGACGTGACTCTGTTTTTTGTCGACGCCTTTTTGCATAATGACTGGAAGTGATTTAAACCAAATATAACGTCGAAAATATAAAAAAGTGAAGGTTACAAATGCCAACCAATTTGGACAAAAAAATGAAAAATTTTCAGAGAGGCACAGCTTTATGCAATTTTAAAGAAAAATGGGAAGAAATTTAAAAAATTCTAAATTCTCTTAGTCCGCCTAGAAGATTAACAGATGAATGGCAAAAGGCAACAAAATAAAAGATTGAATAGGGATTTGTAAAAAAGTTTGTAAAAATTACTTTTAAGGTATGGCGAAATTAAAAATTAAAAGTGAAAAAAAATGGTTGCTAATAATAAAGCGGAATGTAAAGCCACTGGGGTTGAATTAACTCAGTCCGCTAGAAGAAGCTGTGGCAAACCTTCTTAACTTCCAGAAGCATTTGAAGGAGGTGTTCGAATGGTTGACATGGGAAACGATTCTAATGATATGGAACTTGCTGAAGTCGAATTTGTCGTTGAAAGCACAGCCAGGAATATATATACACACTTGCGAAACAGCAAATTAAAAATATTGCAATTCTGCCTAAGAAGTTTTCTTGCCAACACAAGTTTTTTTTAAGCTTTCATCATCAATTAAATCAATATTTTCTTCACTTATAGACAATATTTTACCATAAAAGTATCAAACACAAATAAAATTTAACAAAAACTTCGGGATGTTCATTTGCATTTCATAAAAATCGAAAAACCGTCGACGTCGTCACAGGAATGTTATAGAATGCAAAATTTTTATTCAAGTGACGCCGACATTGATACGAAGTGATATTGATAATAAAACGACGACGACGCCGACAACTAGAATAAGGGGAAATATCACGTTGGTTATTTGTCGTCAATAAGCTTTTAGAACTTGATATCACTCAAAACTATAAGCAACCATTGGTATTTAATAAGATGATTCCTTAAGTTGATTCGGTAATTTTTATCATGTGGAAAAACAATTAAAATGAAATAATTTGAGGGGTTTGAACTTAGCGACTCTTATTATGAATTTGATCAACAAAATATATTATAAATTTGTTAAATCTAATCAATTTTTTTTTTATATATTTACTATTGAGCCAGTTGGTTGAGATACTGTTTCCTTAAATAAATTAATGGCAATTTTAAATTGTAGTTTTCTATATTTAAGGAATACTTAAATTATTACAAAATTCAGTAGAATAAAATAAATGTAAATTAATTAAGTAAATTTCTTTTTATTTCGTTTATTTCATTTATTGCAATAAATTAAATTAATTAAAATTTATATTATAATTTATTGAGTTTAAAGTAAATTATTATAGATTGCCAAGTAAAGTAAACAAAACCATTACAAATACACAGAACATTTAAGTTGAAAAAATGTATTTATAATAAATTTATAAAAAAAAACAAAAAACATTTAAAGCCATCAACCAAATTTCACGATGATTTTTTCATGTTTTACCATTATATGCACATTTCGTTTACAAAGAGATGAAAAAACAAAAAAAATATAATTCAAATAAAAGAAATAATCAACAAAAAAAAAATATTGTTAACAACATTTGTATGTTTTACCACAAAATCATCAATATTTTCCACACATACAATTACGTTTTCATTAAGTTTTTTTGTGGTTTTTGGGTGCTTTACCAAATGAGCAAAATGGAGAAGAAAAAAATTACAACAAAACATTAATCCGCAAAAAAAAAATAACTGGTAAAAGAAATATAATAAATGATAATAAATAAATATTTAAAAGTAGCATTTTGCACAAACAACAGCAAAAATAATAATAAAAGCAGTCAAAACAACAATAAACAAACAATATTTTATGTTGTAGGTAATTTTTGTAGTGAATGTGTTGGTGATTTATGAACATATCCCAGCAAACAGAACTGAGATAACTATTTGAACAATATATTAGTAATTTGTCTTAGTTTATTTCTTAGCCGCCAAGCTTTTTAAGAATTTTAATTTTATTGAGCTCGCTTAAGACTTCAATATTATTCTAAACTATAAATTTTCTGTAAAACATATATTTTTGAGCTTTTTATAATTAAAACAAAAAAAAAAAAAAGGATTTGCCTAAGAGACTTTAAATGGGATATAAAATTGAGAGAAGGTTATTTAAATTTCTAAATATTATGGAAATGATTTCATTCTGAAATATTTTAAAAACTCTGTTACATTAAGGAAATTTTTCACAGTAAAACTGTTGGAGCTTTGTTCGTTCGTTTTGCATATCGCAGACATAGTTTAAAAGTGACTGAACTCAAAATTAAATTAAATTGTTCATTATTTAGTGTATAAATATTAAACAAATAAAAAGAACTTTTTATATCATAATCGGTATGGATTTTCTACTAAACAGTCCAAAGTTTTTGTTTTTAACTATTTTTATTCAGGTCAAAAACAGTTTTTTTTTTTAAATTACTGAAAAGTTAAAATTTTGAGTTGAGTCACTTTTGAACTAGGTGTGTGATATGATAAAGTTAAATAGAGTTTAATAAAACATATACATTGTTAAATTGGCTATTGATTTTATTAAATTATTACTTAAATTAATTAATATATTTAAAAAAAAAAAACAATTTTTATTATCTTTCAATTTAAGCGGTCATTGTTATGGGATTTTGGTGACATGACCTTTTAATATGGATTTCTATTTTTAATGATTTATACTAAAAGTATTCCAAAAAGTATATGTATTTTAACTAAATAAATAAATAGTTTATCTTCCAGCTTCAAGGGTTTCAAATTACAAAACGCGTAAAACTGTGACAATGAAAAAATTAAAAAAAAAATAGAAATGTTGTGGTTCTACATGGCTCTTAGATATCTTTCTTTTAGTCTACTTTTTTTCAGCTTGACAAATTATATTCAATTTTACTAAAATAAATTTCTTAAGTTCAACAAAACTTCTTTAAGTCAATATGCCTTAAATCAAATAAAAACATTTGGTAAAATAAAGAAAATTTTGTTTATAAAAATTAAGTGTGCTATATTCGGCTATACTCAATCATAAACACCCTTCACCATCTATGAAAATCTAGTTAAGTGAAGAAACTCGAATTAAAAAATCAAATATTGGGATGACCGAGACTTAAATAAAAAAAATTTTGGTATTGCATACATATTATTTTACATAAAAATGTCGGCTAGTAATGGGTTAAACATTTTTAAACAATTTTCGTATTTCTTTAATGTTCTCTTCAAAAGATTTAAAATGACACCCATATTAATATTTTAAAAAATTTTAAAATTTCAGAGCCTCGCAACTCGGAAAATATTGGCGTGCGCAAATTGATGGTTTTTTTTCTTATTTCGCTCAATGTTCTGTCTCAATTGTGCTGCGATTTTTATCTTGATGTTAACCCCGGCAAAACTGAGGTAATGCTCTTCACACGGAGATACAAGATCCCGACTTTTACTGCACCTAGGCTGAACGGCATTGTGCTCAGTGTAAGTAAAAGTGTGAAATACCTTAAGGTAATACTTGACCCCAAACTTCAATTGAAGGCAAATATTGACGAAAGAGCTCGGAATGTGACCTGTGCGCTCTACTTCTGCCAGAGAGCTCTAGGACCAAGATGTGGCCTTCAGCCTCGGATTATCTCCTGGCCCTATAAGGCAGTTATAGAGCCAAATATTCTCTATGGTGCCGTGTTTTCGTGGCCCGCTCTCGTGAAAACGGTCAATCAAAACCCTCGTGATAAAATGAGGAGAACAGCTGCCATTTTGATTACTGGGGCTTTCCGATCTAGTTCGACAAAGGCGCTGTATGCTCTTCTCCACTGGCTACCCACCAAACTCCTGGTATTGCAGCAGGCTAAATGCTGTTTAGCCAGACTTAATGCCCTCTCACGCTGGCTTAGGCCGGCTAGGGCACTCTAAGATTATCGTTCGGGATGTGCCACTGCCATCAATGGTGGACTACATCTCTTCTACTCCCGCTCTGGACCACAGGTTTCAGATCCATATTCCGAGTAGGGAGATATGGGTCCGTAACGAAGTGGTTATGGGTGGTACTGTTGACATCTACACCGATGACTCGAAACTGGACGACAGGGTCGGTTGCGGAATCTTCTCCAATAGCCTTGGACTAAGACTCTCCCTAAGACTTCCGACTACTGCAGTGTCTTTCAAGCCGAAGTAATGGCCATTCTGGAAACATCCGAAATAGCGCTTGGGGATGATCTTTCTGGCCTTGCCATTCGGATATTTTCGGACACTCAGGCGGCAATCAGGGCGCTTGCTGATACTTACTGGACAAACATTGACGAAAGAGCTTGGAATGTGACCTGTGCGCTCTACCTCTGCCAGAGAGCTCTAGGACCAAGATGTGGCCTTCAGCCTCGGATTATCTCCTGGCCCTATAAGGCAGTTATAGAGCCAAATATTCTCTATGGTGCCGTTTTTTCGTGGCCCGCTCTCGTGAAAACGGTCAATCAAAACCCTCGTGATAAAGTCAGGAGAACAGCTGCCATTTTGATAACTGGGGCTCTCCGATCTAGTTCGACAAAGGCTCTGTATGCTCTTCTCCACTGGCTACCCACCAAACTCCTGGTATTGCAGCAGGCTAAATGCTGTTCAGCCAGACTTAATGCCCTCTCACGCTGGCTGAGGCCGGATAAGGCACTCTAAGATTATCGTTCGGGATGTGCCACTGCCATCAATGGTGGACTACATCTCTTCTACTCCCGCTCTGGACCATGGGTTTCAGATCCATATTCCGCGTAGGGAGATATGGGTCCGTAACGAAGTGGTTGTGGATGGTACTGTTGACATCTACACCGATGACTCGAAACTGGACGACAGGCTCGGTTGCGGAATCTTCTCCAATAGCCTTGGACTAAGACTCTCCCTAAGACTTCCGACTACTGCAGTGTCTTTGAAGCCGAGGTAATGGCCATTCTGGAAACATCCGAAATAGCGCTTGGGGATGATCTTTCTGGCCTTGCCATTCGGATATTTTCTGACACTCAGGCGGCAATCAGGGCGCTTGCTGGTGCATACAGTATATCTAAACTAGTCCTGATTGTCGCTCATTACTGAACACTCTATCGGAGCGATAAAAGATTGACCTGTTTTGGGCCCTGGTCACAGAGATATCCAGGGTAACTGTGAGGCCCATGATCTTGCTAAACGGGGCACATTGCTTCCTAACGTCTCCTAGCTACCAGACGTTGGAATTCCTCTGGCAACGGTGAAAATGGCCATAAAGAACCACTACCTCAATTTGGCTCCCAAATCATGAGTAGAGGAAAGTTTCTGTTGTGTCTCCAGACTTAAGCGGACCAGGCAGCTGCTCAGACTGGACAGAAAATCCATAAGTGTCACGGTCTCGGTACTTACTGAACACTGTCTAATCGGCAGGCATGCTGAAAGACTCGGTCTGCCCTTTAATGATTTCTGTCGCAGCTGTGGCTCGGAGGATGAGGAAGAGACCTTACTGCACCTCCTTTGCCACTGCACTTCCCTGGCTCGAAGGAGACTAAAAATTCTGGGCTCTCCTTTCTTTGGAACTCTTACGGAGCTATCATCTCACTCTATTGGGGACATAGCGAAGTTCATCCGTGAACCTTCATGGTTCTCGGCTGGGTAAGGGGAGTCGCGCCGCCTTCTTTGTGGTATCACAACGGGCCATTCGATTGTGCTCAATTGAGCTTCTATGCGAGAGGCTGTCACTCCTAACTAACTAACTATAGCCGAACATAGCACTCTTACTTGTTAAGTTTTTTATTAAATTATTTATAAACTCTGGTCGGAAAAATTTTTAATTCTCGTCGAAGCTTGTCGATTTTTGTCACTTATCCTTTTTTAGATTCTCCATAAACACTTCTAACCTAATGACTGTTTAATATAGAAAAACCGATTACCCAGTATAATGTTTGTGAAATTCGTGTAGAAAATTTACTTTGAAGGCTAAATCTGATAAAGTTGGACGAAAATTTTAGAGATTTATAAAATCTAAAATTTTACACATTTGGTTTTTTTCGCAAAGTTGTTTTATAAAACAGACCTCATTACCTGCACAGTGGCATGTCATAGTGTTCACGGACATAATGTCAACTATGGACATAGATTCACATATAAAAGTATCATAATGTTCGCACTGAAAACAACAACGGGTTCGCTTACTAAAGATCTTTTGCAATCCACTTCAGGAAATTGTTCATAGAAGCCTGTAAGTCAATCTTTACTATAAATTTTCAATTTTAATTTACTCATTATGAATTCGCGCCCTAATTTGTCAAAGAAAACATCTATAAATTTGAAGATTATAAAAATTTTTCGCACTGTTTTATACCAGACGCTTAAATTTAACAAAACACACTGAAATCATACTTGACAGTTGATAAAAATGATATAGGGCAAAATTTGATAATAGTTCTTGCAGTATTCTCTCTCCCCAGCTTCACTTTTCTTTACCAACCATTATTTTTTTTTACTGCCACATAAATATACTGCAGATTTGATTGTTAGTTGCGAATTTATGCAAATTTTGTTGTTTAGTGCTCGTTACATACACTACTAGAATATAAATGTGGAATTATAGTTAAAAAACTATTTGCAGTTAAAATAACGACTCTTGAATCGTGAATAATAGCAAACACTACGTACTTGCAATCATGTACGCGTGCATAGAATTATCTTTTTTTGGGAAACACTACTTTAATCAAATAACAAAAGAAGTGCTATGAAATAAACAAAAACGCTAATGCATTATTTTGTGCATTTGTGTGTGTGTGTGTGTGTAATCACTTGTACTGAAACGCATAAAGTATTACGTGCATGTGATCCCAGCAAACATGCACTTTAAAACTTTTGATTCATAATTGTTTTATTTTTTAAAATTCAAACTTTTTTTCACTTAGTTTATTTATTTGATTTTATATGAAAATTTCACTAACTTTGTAATTAATTCAATTCATTTAATTAGAAATATTAGTGTCATATTTTTCTATTAAAGACTTAATTGATTTTATTATTTAATTCATTACAATTTTTTTATTTATTTTTTTAATAACGTATTAATTGAAGTATTTAATTAAATATCAATTTAAAAACCTTTAAAAAGATGCCAAAAAACCTTCAAAATATTTCAGTAAAGATTCAATTGCCGTATTCACAAGCTCTGCTAAGGTGTAAGTAGTATTGCATACTACCTTTTGTTTACTTCCTTGTGAACAACCACTGTATCAGTGCGTTGTACATTGTACTTCATACGTCAAAAAGTAAATAAGAAGAAGAAAAGTGCTATTCATCATTTGTTATTTATAAGCCAAATGGGGGAGAAGACAGAAAAAAGTAAATTAATAAATCTTTTGTGTGAGGATGAAATTCAAGACATTTTTAGGATGAACCTAATGTACTTGCTCTCCAGTCGCAGAATTATACATTTAGGGCTACCAAAATCATCATTATGGCATAATCGGGTTTTAGGATATTTTGATGAAAACAGATTTCTTCATATGATACGACTACGGCCAGAGGAATTTGCCTATATATTCAACCTTATAAAAAATGACGATGTTTTTCACACAATTGGCGAAAGGCTCCAACTACGCATTGACTTGCAGCTTAAAATTGTACTTTACTGCTTGGGATCTTCAGGAAATGGTGCTTGTGTTCGTAAGGTAGCATCTCTTTTTGGTATAGGTGATGGCGGTACCATACAAAATATTAGAAATCGAGTCATTAAAGCAATATTAAATCTTAAAGAACAGTTTTTATATTGGCAACTTTCAACTTCAACTTTCTAATAAATCAGTCAAATCAATAAATTAAATAAATAAAACTAATAAAAATATCTTTTAATTCAATTTAATTTAATATAATTCACACATGAACACAAAAATAATAATTCATTCAAACATTTAAACAAACACAACGTTTGAAAAACATATGAAAAAAAGTACTAAGTGTTGTATCGCATGTTTGCATGAAAATTACCAACAACACAGTTAGCACCGTTGTATTTTGTTAGCACTTAGCACGTACTAGGGGGCTTGTGAATAGGGCAAATGTGTATCTAATTGAACGTTTATTAATAATATTTATTTAAAATCAGGCTTTTGTAAAAGAGTCTTAAATAAGTAAGGCTGCTATGTTCGGCTATAACGAATTTCATATATCCTTCCCAATATTTGTAAATCTAGTTAAGTTAAGTAACTCCAATGATACCAATATTGATATCTGCAAAAATATGGTGCACAATCGTACTTTTCTATGAGAAGTTTATAGCTCCACAACTCGGAAAAAATGAGCACGCGCCCATTTTCACTTGATGTTTTTTTCTTAATTGTTAATTCTCTATCGCCCCATACATTCGCTGATCGATTGGCGTATATAAATTTTCTATAGCTCATCTAGTGCCTTGCACAGAGTGAAGAGATTCGTTGCGACAACCGAATTTGTTTCCAATCGAATTTGGGCGGTGTGAGTATTATTTGGAATTCGGTTATGATAACTGAATAAATATGGTACTCAAAACTTTTTCAAAAATTCATTCGACACTCGATATTAAATATTATTGTGTGGTGAATAAAACAACTTCAACAAATTTCATATGTACTTTTATTTAAAAAAAATAAGTTACAGAAATAATTTAACGTTTAATTTCATGATTCAAACCAGACGAATCAACAACGCCACTCTATGTTCTCCCGATTTATCTCTTTCCACCTACATTCTTTCATTTTACATTCTATTTGCTAGTACCGAAATTCTTGTCGCTATGAAGTAAATAAAATATTTTATTTTTATTTGCAAATGTCTTATTAAGACAATTTAAAACTTACCTTTGTAGGATCTTGCGTAACTTTGCACTATTTTTTTAAAATCTTTATATTTTTTAAACCTAAATATCACTTACATTTTTTATTATAATTATTTTTTTAAATATGTCAAAAACTTTTTTGAAGAAGTAAAGCAAACGATTTATATAATTCTGACTACCAAAATTTTGTTTTCAGTAGTAATGTGCTGAATTAGTTTGGTTGCCTCTCTCAATTAATAGAATTAATTTGAGTAAAGCCATAAATCAGTAAGGTGAACTTTCTAAACAGTTGTTGCAGCTAACCTTCAGTAATAAATATTATTTTTTAGTTTTTAATATAAAAAGTATGTCATTATTATATTTTATTAATAACAAGAAATAAATTGTGATAGTGTGGTTGTAAAAGCTCTTAAAAAAGTTATCGTTACCGATTTGTGTATTTACTAAAATCTATTGTATTAATTGGAAGATACAACTAAATTTATTCAGCATATTACTACTGCATACCAAATTTTGGTAGTTAGAATCATAAAAATCAATTGTGTCTTTTAAAATCGAAAAATGTTTGACATAATAAAAATGAATTTGTACATATTATACAAAAAAATAATCAATATTTCAGTTAAAAAATACAAAGATACATATACTGTTAGTGGTGAAAAGTTCTCCAATATTGTAGAAAAGTAAGTCCAAAATCAATCCTACAAAGACTTTTGTAAACTAAAAAAATTCTGAAATGTTACACTTCGCAGCAGCAAAACTGGCGGGATGAAAACTTGAAGAAACTACATACATATGTCGTAAAGAAGGATCAGAGATAAAGGAAGGCTCTAAACATGAAATTTATAAAGTGTAATATAATTCCTGTAATTTATTTTTAAAATAAAAGTAAATATTAACATATTTTATTGTTTTATTTCATTCACAATAATACTTTATAGTCACCCAAGAATCATTTTTTTAAACAGTTGAGAGTACTACATTCATTCTGTTATTACAACCGAATTCAATATAATACACACAACCGACAAAATTCGATTGGCAACGAATTCGGTTCTCAGAACGAATTTCTGTTCTCTGTGTATTAGTTAAATTTTGAATATATCAACCGAATATTTACAAATCATTTTTTTGTGTGTGTCAAAGTTCTAACTAATTAATTGACGATTTCATTTTCATTGAATGATAAATAATGTTAATCATTTTTTAGCACTATCATTAATTTTGCTAATGGTAATGCATTTTAATGAAAATATTTCATTGATAGTTATTTAAAAACAAACATTACCCTTGACTAATAATTAAATGGTTTAAAATGATTATCATTCCTTGTCTTTTTACACTAAATACGCATTTTAAAGTATAGAAGAGCAATATTTTAAAATGGTATTTAGATCAGAAAAATTTGGAGAAATATTTATGGTTTAACTTTCTCAGGACAAATGAGACACTATTGGTACCTATTTTTGTTTTTGTAAAAATTATAAGATCTGCTAGTTGTGGTTTTAGGTGACTTTAGATCGCAGACATATAGTTTTACACCTATCTAAATTAAAAATCATAAATTATTAAAATTTCCAAATATAGATCGATCTACAAGAATGTTAAGATTTATTTATTTTATTCATAGTTAATGATTTAACGATTTCTTTGAAGTTTCATTACCATTGTAAAAAACAATTATAAATAAAACAAAAAACTTGGCATTAAATGGTAGTTGAAATTTTTTTCATTGTCGTTGTTTCAAACAATGCCAATGAAATTTCAATGGTAATGAAAAAATCCCAAGTACGGTGTCAACTTATACCGCATGTCTGATGTCTATTTTTTTTTTCAAAAAACTTATTAAAATTCAATCAGTTTTTTATATTTAAAATTATGTCTGCTGTATAAATGTAACGGCATATATGTGTATATTTAAATAAAAATAATAGACACGTTTTGTATTCACGTTCAAGAGGATATTGCGCAAAAAATATTACATATTTATTCAAATATGAAGTAATTTTTCTCTTATTTTTACGTTCAATTATTCTTGTTTTTGCGATTTTTTTTTCTTTTGTATATTAAAAAGGAAAATATCATGTTACAGTGTATGTGAGTGCTCGAATAACATTTGTTAACATTCAGGCGTGTTTTTTCTTTAATGTACTCGTACTATAAAACATAAATATTTTTATTTTTGTGCATTCTTTTCAATTTTTATTCTCTTTATTTTTTTTTTTTGACAGATATGATTTTTATTTGAATTTAATTTTGATTTATAACAAAAGTTTTTCCATAGTCAAGGTTACAATAACAGCTAAGAGCAGATAAAGAGCAAAGTTCAATGTTGAAGTTTCAAAATCTGTTTCTTGTTTTTTTTTTCATAACAAATCATTGAATTCTACACCGTCTAAAACTAAGGCATTTTAGAAATATTCAGGTTTTTTTATGCAGCAAATATATATATATAGTTCAATTAATTTGCAAAAATATTTTTAAAACATTTTTATTTAATAATTCACACCTTTACTAATTGCAAGTTTGAGGATGAAACTACAACTTTAAAGCAGATAACAGGAATTAAAAATTAAAAAAAAAAAATATTTTCAATTAACAATTGAAGTTGTTTCAGAAAACTGACTGAGTTAATTTACACCAAAGCAGACCACTAAAATCATGGTTGGCATTTCAATCCCCTTCACCCTTCATTGATTTATGGGACCCAATTAGTAAATTACGACTACTGTTCTTTTATTTTTACGTGCTGGCATTAGCAGTTACTAACGACTTTACTGATTCTATTCTCTCCAAGGGTAACTATCCGCATTGTTTCTTATAATAGAGTCTCCTGTAACCTCCAACATTTGTCTAAAGCCTGCTCGCAGTCCCAAACATAATGACTAATGATACTAAAAATTCTAAAGTTCTGTACAGATAGTTTTTTAGATCTTTCAATATTGGCAGACCGAACAATGCGCTGACAATGACAAGGCAAAGAAAAAATTGTCACCACAATGTAGAATGCCAGTTCACTCGATTGGAAGGCATTTGCCAGAAAACTGGTAATTCTATTGTAAGACAATTATTTGACAATAACTTTATCTGACAACATTGTCAGAATAAAAATTCTTAGTTCACATGGTAGTAAGAAGAGTTGCCTAGTGGCAAAAATTTACAACTCTATTGTTAGAATTAAAACAATTCAAGAGTCAATTTTTTAATGTAAATTTTTATAAAAGTTAGAAATTATATTATACGAGGGCTGCTCTATATATTTCTGGCCTAATAGTGAAAATGCGAATATTTATAATTAAAAATGGTTTTATTGTTTTTCAAATTATGCTCCAGCATGATTTATACACTTTTGCATGCGCTCAAACCAGTTGTCGAAGCACTTTTTCCACTCCGATTGAGACACCTGTAAAACATGGTTTTTGAACACTTCAACAGCTTCTTCAGGCGACGAAAATCGTTGACCACGCATTTTTTTCTTGATGTGTGAAAACAAGAAGAAGTCATTAGGTGCCAAGTCAGGGCTGTACGGCGGATGACCCATTAATTCGACGTTTTGGCCGGTCAAAAACGCTCTGGTTTGAGCCGATGTGTGAGAGCTCGCATTGTCATGGTGAACAATGATTCGTCTTCTCTTGTTGGTTTTTCTAATTTCTCCGATGACTTCAGGCAAACATTTTGTAGTGTACCACTCAGAAGTGACCGTCCTACGTTGCTCAAGCGGAACAGTCGCCACATGACCAGTTTTGCCGAAGAAACAGGCGACCATTTGCTTCGAAGTGCTTCTTCCACGAACAACTTTCGTTGGATTTTGCTCGTCTGTGAAGACCCACACGGTCGATTGTTGTTTCGTTTCGGGCTCATACGCATAGATCCATGATTCGTCACCTGTGAAGATCTTATAAACGTCTTTTGAAGCACCGCAATCGTATTTTTGCAACATTTCTTTGCACCAATCGACACGAGCCTTTTTTTGAGCGACTTTCAAATTGTGCGGAATCCAACGAGAACAAATCTTTTTTACGGCCAGGTGTTCATGCAGTATCGAATGTATGCTGGCGGAAGAAATGTCCAAGGATGTCTCTATCTCTCGGTATGTCGCATATCGATCTTGCATTATGAGTTCACGCACGGCATCAATGTTCTCTGGCACAACAACCGGTTTTGGACGACCTTCACGGAATTCGTCTTTGAGCGAGCTTCGGCCACGATTAAATTCATTATACCAATTTTTCACAGAGCTATAGGATGGTGCTTCATCGCCATACAAAGATTTAAGTTCATCAATGCAGTCTTGTCGTGATAATGCACGTCGAAAGTTGTGAAAAATGATGGCACGAAAACGTTCACGAGTTAATTCCATTTTTTTTTATATTAATTTTTTCACTGTAAACAACACAAATAATGGTCGTACGTCAAAACGTTTTGAGTACGATTATGCTTAAAAATGACAAACTCTCCAATGGAAATGTCTGATTGCACTTGGCAGCACTCAGTGTTGCCAGGCCAGAAATATATATAGCAGCCCTCCTATGTCTATACCAAAACAAATTTTTATTTATCAAAATGAAGAAACTGCAATGATTCTACCAGCTTACGTTTTTAGCGAGGATCAAGAAGAAAAATTCTTACAAAAAACCAACTTCAAAACAGTTTTTTACTGTTTGTTCAAAAGGTTGAACAAACTATTGGGCACCCTTTAATTTTTAGTTTTAACTACTTATACTTCTTTATATATCATACAAATTATTGTTTAGATATAACGGTTAATTACATTATATAATTGCTGTTACAGAGGACTTAGAAGTACAGGTTTTTTTGTAAATATCAATCGTCAGTTTACACCAACCTAAAATTTATAATTTTTAATATTTATACTTGTTGTTTTAACGGTCGTAGTTATCGACATTCTGTCCAATTTACAAGCGTTTGTTTAAAACGGTTCAAAAGATACGTCAATTTACATGAAAAATTTCGTTTTTTTAGAGCAATTTTCTTATCTTCCTTTATCTGACAGTGATATCGCTGTCAGATGATTAAAATTTCCAACATATTACAATTTATTTAATTTCATTTATAAGCTTTTACACAATTGTAAGATATCCGACAATATTATTGTCAGGTAGAAGTCTGACAATTATCTGAGAATGGTTTTTCTAACAATATTCGCAGACAGTAATTGTAAGTTCACACAATTGCTAGGCGTTTTCTGTATATTCTTCTGACATTATTGTAAGATCTGACAACTGTCGGTACAGAGCCTAACTTTATTTTCACTACCGTCCTCCTATGATTTTCTAAGTATGGTCTGCAAACATCTTTTTCTCTTTTTTCATTTACTTGGAATTTTAATGACCTCTTACAAAAGAATTTTTGGCTTAATTATAATTTTATTTATTTTAGATATATCCCGATTATATCTCAGTGCCTTTCAGACACTAACTTTAACGACTCTTTTATATTTTATCAAAATTAAAATTCGTAAAATTCCCAATAATGCATCTATATAGAGCACAAATAATATAAATATAAAATTATAAACATAAAGTTGTAAAAACGTCAAATTATTATTATAATTAAAAAAATTTTAACTTAAAAATTTTTCATTTTCAAATTTGCTGCTGCAATTTTGTTCAGGTTTGTAATATTATTACTTGTATTAAATTTTTTTTTTTTTTTTGATGATGATGTCACATGTAATAGTGTTATATTGATCTATATTCAAAATAATAATTGTACAAAAAATATGATTGCGGAAAATAAAAATAAATTTGGAAAAAACTATAATTTAATTTAATTATATTTAAATTTTAACGCACCAAACTATTATTATTTTAGATGAAAATTTGTCTCAATAGCCACTGCCATTAAGATTTTTGTTCAAATAATTTGACCACATCAGAAAATAAAAAAACAGAAAGACAAAAAATCAAAGTTTATACAAAAAAAAAAAAAAAAAAAAAAAAAAAAAAAAAAACAACAACAACCTTTTATTTTAATTTTCTTTCTAATTTAGAGAGAATCTTTTAAAACTATCTTAACATTATGACCTTAAGTAAGTAAAAGCTGGACCCCACAAACGACTACACTTTACAACGGATCAGTGATTACCGATGAAAATAGCAATTTACTTTTTTTATTTTTATTTTTTGTTTCCGTTTTTATTTATGAAGGATTTGTTTTTTACAAACTTACCAACAAAAAAAAAGCTACTTTTAATTTTCATTTTATTTTGCATTTGTTTCATATTGAGGAGAATTCGTTTAAATAAAAATAAACTGAAAAAAACACAATCTCTACAAATGCACTTGAATGCAAACAAAACAAGTTAAAACTTTTGAAAAATTCAACAAAAACGCAACAAAATCATGTAAATTCTGTTGGATAAATTTGTTAAATAGTTTTGGCTATGATTTGCAATTTTTTTTTTAACATTTTTAATCAATTTTATTTATTTTTTTCTGGTTTTTAGTAGAATTTTTATGTATTTATATTTTAAGGTCATACAAATTTTGATGAAGCGAATATTTGACTAAGTGATTAAAAATAGGTTTTTAAATCTTTAATTGAATAACAAAATCGCTGGAAAAAATATCTATAAGGGCAAATAAATAACTCATTCATTTCATTTTGAACAATGAACTAACTCCCTTTAAAAAAATAAATTTATGGTGCGATAGAGAATTAAAAACTAAAAAAATTAAAATCAAGTGAAAATATTGGGCTCTGAAATTGCCTAATTTTTTAAAATATCAATATGGGTATCAATTTAAAGTTTTTGAAGAAATCTTTAGAGAAATACTAAAACTTTTTAAAAATGCTTAACCTATTAGAAGCCGATGTCATTTTTTGAAAAATTTTATTCTTTAATGTTTTAATTCACTGTCATCCCAATATTTGTTATTTTGATTGGAGTTACTTCGCTATACTGGATTTACATAGATGGTGAAGGGTATATAAGAATACTCTTACTTGTCTCTTATTATTTTATGTTATTCCAAACTTAATCGATCGGGCTTCAATAATTTTTGTTGCTGCATTTGCCACCGTTAGACCATTTTTAAAACAAGATCATCTTAATATAACAAAAATAAGAAATATTTAATTATTTCTCTGCAAAAAACATTCTAATAATAGTTGAAAAAAAAATCCAACTTAATATTTACATTCCTTATAAATTATTTGCAAACTTAAATTTTGCAATTAATTTAAGATTTTTCTCTAAATAATCAACCTTTCAAATGGCCGGCAGCAGTAATTTGAAATAATAAACATTGTCGTTCAACTAAAAATCTCTTGCTTTTAATTTAAATTAAGTCTTGTTCTTTCACATTTTTTATATTTCAGAATTAATTAATGTTTTGGAGAAGTTTTACAAAAGTAACAAGAATAATTTTTTCTCTTTTGTTAAAAAGAAAAATGAAAAGAAAATATCTAAATCAAAATTATATTGACATAAACTGTGCTTTAATTAAAAATCAAAGACAAAGTAAAAAAAAGAAAATGTAAAAAAATTCAAAGTATAAAAAATTTTTGTATAAAAGATGGAATTTGTGCCTTTGTTTGCTTCTTAGAATTTATAAACCCTTTTAATACCAATTAAATATTTCTTAATATTTATCTACTGAGACTTTCTGTTAAAATGCTTACAAAGATTTTTAGTTTAAAATCAAATAGAAGATAAAACAAAAATCAGTTATTTGGAATTATAGAAAGTTAGTGATATGCAAATAAAAAAAGAAAACCTAAACTAAAATTGTCAAAAAGAAACTGTTAATGAAAATAAGTAAGAGTGATATATTCGGTTATGCCGAATCTTATATAACCTTCACAATCTATGTAAATCTAGTTTAGTGAAGTAACTCCAATCAAAAAAGCAAATTTTGGGGTGACAGAGGATTAAAAAATAAAAAAAATTTGGTGCTGCATTTATAAATATTTTTAAAAAATTTAAGTATTTCCTCAAAGATCTCTTTAAAATGATATTTCGAAAAATGCGAAAGTTTCAGAGCCCCGTAACTTGGAAAATATGGGAGATCGCCAATTTTTCCACTTTTTTTATATCTCTATCGCTCCATATATTTATTTTTTTGATTGGAGTTGCTATATTGTTCCAAGTGACATGAAAAAATAAGAGGTAGTCGTGGAGTTTTGCCTGCTACCTTGAAGGACATGGACCGATCATGCTGATTTCCAATAGCACCTCTTTTGACACTATATCTGATCGATTGACATATTTATTGTTTTGTGAAATCAAGGGACAGACAAACATCGCTCAATCGACTTCGCTATGCATAGAAAGTCATAATATATATACTTAATCTGGTCGGAAATGGATATTGTAGAAATTACACATGGAATGACAAACTATAAAACTTCGTTCGATTACCTTTTGAAAATTTTTCCTTTTTTATTACTAGAGAATTCAAAACTGTAACTAATTGCGACGAAAAATAAAATTTTTTTTAACGCATTTTTGCTTGCGGGCAAAAGCTTTGCGGGTTAAAATATAATAGGAAAACTTTAATACTTATGCATGGGAGAGTATGAAAAATATTAAAAATTTTTTAATAAATATTATTTATTTATTTATTTATTATAATTTAATTACCTAATACAATTAGTGTAACTAAAAGACTTAAAGTTAAGGTACTAGCACAAAAAGAGTCCTTCGACCCGCTTAATAAATATTATTTACTGCTGACTCTTTAAAAAAAAAATAATAATAATTTTCTAAAAACAATTAATAAATGCATTATGCATTATCAGATGGTTTCTGATTAACCTGCGTATCCTTGAGGTTCTGGCTTAATATATATTAAGGGCGAAGAGAGTTTTTAAGGACACGCTTATTCCTGCTGCAACAGCAAACGACTGATAGTGTAGCCAAAAAAAAAAACTTGGTCACTTCTACGCGTCCATTGAATAACTGTAAATACTGTCAATACTCGGTGGCATTAGTCAAGACTTACGCTTTAGGAAAATTAAGTTTTAACAAAAAAAAAAGATAATTTTTTTATGGACGCTCTGGACTTTAATCCAAACTTAAAAGCAAGTAAAGGGTGAGAAGCAAAGAAGGAATATGAGATGAAAAGTGAATAAAAATTTTATTAGTAACTTCAGTTAGGAGTTCAATTCATATTATTAAAGGAGTAGTGAAGTTGAATGATCGCCCTTATGTCTAGCACATACTCAATTAGGTGACAACGACTTAAAGTAGGCTCAAAAGTCGCTCAACTAGCTGTGCCAGAGAGAGACTGAAACTCTATAATAATTTGCGTTCGAATGCCAAGCATTAGTTAGCAGTATACTGAGGGCTACCGGCGGTAGCAAATTGGATGCGGTTGCTAAGAGTGACCTCATTCTCAGACAAATACTGATAAGTAAGTAAAGGGATTGACAAAAAATAAAATTTTGCGTTAAAATTCCTTTAAGTTAATATTTCATGCCAAACCAAGTTTTTTGTGTGTAAAGCGTTCACAAAGAAATTCCTTTTCAGGGTTTCATACGCAGGGGTTAATAATGTAACCTTTTTTCTGTACAAATCTGTCCGTCTATCATAGTCTTCCGTCTTTTGAAGCGTTATAGGTAGACTCTAAAAATTGTCACTGAAGGTGTAGTACTGTAGCCGCCATAACAATAAATACTAAAAATTAGAAAATGTTCAACAAGTGACGTGTAGAACAAATGCAAAAAGTAAAAACAAAATTAAAATATATAGAGGGCGTCCCTTTAGTAATGTAACGTTTACGCATTCAGTTTTTAACCACTGTAGACGGACATTTACACGAGTACGTACAAATATGTCCAGTATAAGAATATGTGTGAACAATAAATTTAAATATTAATGGGTATTTTCAGAGAGACTTTATTTTTTAATCATTATAAACACCTCAAATTTCTTTTTTTTTTTTACAAAAGGTACCCTTAACACGTTAACTGCCGTGTCACCCGTATTCGGGTGACAGCAAAAGTTCTCATTAGGCCACGTCACCCGTATTCGGGTGACAGCAAGAGTTCTCATCAGGCCACGTCGGGTGACTCCTTCCAAAGGATTTCCGAACATATTTAGATAAATATATGACAGGAGATAATAATACTGTTGAATTTTTTTAAAAATCGTTTATTAACAAAATTATTTACAGTGCAAAATATTGAAGCATTCACTGCAAAGTTGCGGTTGAGATATTAGTTGGGCAGAGATATTAGTTGTACTACTCAGTACACGGCAAAGATTAAAACTGCTCGTGCAGAGTAATAACGTGATAAATGAGGATCGTAATAAATATCGGGGTGAGAGTACCGAAAGAAATGTAAACAGACATGCGGTAGCATAGCACGCATCTTACAGTGGCACGGGTGGCCTGACGGGGATTTTGTTGTAAACACGCGTGGCAGTCAACGTGTTAATGCATGAGTTAAACTCACACTTGCTAGATGGGCTCCTCTATATATTTTGTATACCATAATATTTTTAATAACCATAATAGTTCGCATATACTCGTATGAAAAAATAGGAATGAAGTGCGTTAATAAATGTTCTTTTATAAAAAAGCAAATAAAAAAATTGAAAATTTTCCAAAGCTTATTAACAAATTCCCAACAGTGAGTTTGAATTTTTTTTATTTTATTAAGAAACTACGAGTTGTTAATTAAAACAATATTTCAGAAAGTTTTGCAAAGTGATTTTTAAGTTTTTTAATAACCCCTTTTTTTATTTCTTCAATCTTAATTTTTCAAATAGCACCCAACTTTAAATGTGTTGTTTCATTAAGGTCAAAAACTTTTCTGTTAAAAAACCAGCAAACACTCAAATGTGATCCTCTATTATGAACATTGTGAATTCAATCTTATTTCGTTTTTTAAGCGCGATAAAACTTTAAATTGTAAAAAATACCACAAAAAATTAAATTGTAATGAAGAATTTTTTTATACGAAAGAGAACATGGCATTTATATTCAAAATTATTTTGGCCATATGGACACCGAAGCTGCTCATGACGAAGCGCATTGTGGACGTCCACTTTTTTATCATTTTTTCAAGTACTGCTTGCTGTATGTCACGAACAACATGAACAATGTTGGCCCCGTCAATTGTTGATGGTTTATCAGCAAAAAACAGTGACTTCTCGTGGCATCACAGGAAATAATCGAGAGGTGACAAATCGCACAACCTTGGCGTTCAAATGACAGGTCCACTTCTTGAAATCAACTTATCGCCAAATTTTGATTTCAGTTACTCCATGATTGCGGTCGCCATATGACACGTAGCGACAGCTTGTAGCAACTACATTTCGTCCGGATCAATGACATATATATATTCAAAAAATCATTAACCATGATGCGGTAACGATCGCCAATCAGCGTAACGTGAGATCCGGCCTCATTTTTGCAGAAATAAGGTCCGATGATGCCACCAACGCGTAAACCAGACCAAACGGTGCATTATTCTGGATACAATGGAATCTGTAAGGTATGTTGGTGATTGGTATCACTCCATATGCGGCAACTTTGCTTATTAACAAACCCGTTAAGCCAAAAATGAGCCTAATCGCAGAACACAATTTGGCGATAAAAGAACGGGTCAGTTACTAACTGCTCTAAAGCCAAATCAGCGAAATAACGACGCAGAACGGGTCTCATTCATAATAATTTGCCAGAGTTTACTCAAAATAACAAGAAACAATTTTTCATCAAAATTTAATTTTTGCTTAAAAGACACCCTTTACTTCATTTTTTTTTTTTTTTTTTGTTTGTGGTATAAGATTGTCTTCCAATTTTTAACTTAGAAAAGGAAACAAATATTTCTCTTTTATTAAATTTAATTGACTTCTTAGAATTAATTCTACATCTTTTCTTATTTGACAAAAAGTTTTGTTATAGAACATTTTAAAAACTGCAGAAAAATATCAGAAAAATTTTTTTAATAAAAATTTTTTTAATAATACAGTAAATCTATATATATAACATCTCTAAGAATTTTAGCCGTGTGATTTGCTGATTTTGCAAAAAAAACCGACTCAAAAAAGATTTCATGTGTCTGTCTATAGCGGCTTAAAATTATGGTCAGAATCATTAATTAATTATTAAATATTGGACTGCCCTTTAATTTCCATATCCATATTTTTTAATTGTCATAGCGGCCTTAACACTACAGCTTCTTATGACTGTCTGTCTACAACTGCTCAACTCAACATCAAATTTAAGCAAATATTGGGGCACCCGTTAATTTCCAAATTCAACTTTTATACTTCCTGTTGTAGTAGACTTGGTAAATCAGGTTGTTTTTAAATTTTAACCGTCTATAACGGTTTAATCGTTTTGCAATTTCCATTAAATTAGATAAACAATTGCAACACCCTTTAGTTTATAATTTTAAATATTTATACTTTTTACTATACCGAACAAAGTAGTGGACATTCTGTCTAATTTGCAAGTGTTTGTGTATGACGAATCAAAAGATATGGCCATATAGGTCAAGTACAAAAAATTTGTGGAACACCCTTTAATTTCTAAATTTAAATTATATACTTGTCCTTATATTAGAGTAAACAATACAGGTTCTTTGTAAATTTCAAGCGTCTGTCTGCAACTGTTTTAAAGTATGGTCTATACTTTTGGAGAGGGGGCACCCTTTAATTTATTATTTAAAATATTTTTGCTACTTTTTTATTACTTTGTGCAATTGGGAGCTCTAGAGATAATCAGTTTTTCTTTTTTTATTTTAAGCTGGCGACCCTTAAGGTTCATAATATATGTAAAACACAATTATGCTCTATGGGGACGCCCTTTAACTTTAAAAATTATAAAATGTTTTTAAAACGGGACCAATCTGTATACATAACCTTTTAAATAAAAAATAATGGTCAAAATCGGTTTCCAAATGCTTAAGATCTGCGAGCACAAACGTTGAAATAAAGAAACATTCACTCCTTCTTTTTTTGAAGTCAGTTAAAAATGAATGCTAATAAGTCTCATGCATACCCTACCATTATTTCTACCAGTGCAAAGTGTTTGCTGGGATATGGAAGTACCTATATATGTTTGTATATTTCAATAGCCTTAAGTGTAAGTTTTTAGTTTCGGTGTATAGTTTTTGTATCCATCAGCATTGTATTAAAACACTAATATTTGCGTTTGCTTTTCTTTCTCCAAATGAAATTAATTAAACGTCGTTAGAAAGCAAACAAAAAATGTGCTTAAGAAAAAACGAAAATAAAGAAATTAAGAAAGGAACAATGCATAGATGAAGCAGGAAAACGGAAACTACAACAAAAACTCTAAAGCCAATAAGATATGTAGAGAAAAGGCAAGTCAGCAAACGTAAACTTAAACAAAAATGACTGATAAAAATATAAAGATATTTTTAAAGGTTTTTGTTTTGTTTATAAAAAAAATGAAGGATTTAAAAAACTTTAGTAGTTTAAACAAAGAAATTATAAAAGTCATTTATTATTGTGGAAGGAAATTAATTTAAGAAATAATTTCTTTGATTTCTACACTTTTTTCGTCATAGATTTTTTTCTGGCTGGGATTTGAAAAGTATTTACTTTATAATAAAGAAAACTTGGTAAATTTTTGTAATAAATATTTTAGGTTCACGTTCTTCTTATCTCTTAATATATGAAGAAAGAAAAATTTTGCACATATTTTAGCTTTAATTTTTATAAGAAATAAGAAAATTTAGAAACTAACAGAATGTAATGCTGCTATTGCTAGATCATCTATAAAGAGAATAGTATTTCTTTTATTAATAAATTTACTTTTAGTAAGATTCATATTATGGAGCTTTTGCTGCAAGAAAGTCATATCTCAATACTGGTAAATGGTTGAAAATCTTTTTTTAACTAAACAGTTGTTGGATATTTCTAAACGTAGAATATAAAGTTCTAAGATGAAGTAATGATTTTTGCTTAGTAAAAAACTGAAGAACATTTCTGCCTTCTAAAATCAAAAATTTTAAATTTTGTGTTATGATTCCTATGCCGCAAAGATACGATTAATTGTTTATAGATCTGAAAGTTTAGATTTCACCAAACTATAATCAGTTTTCATTATTTTTTTTTATATACAGATACGCACAAAAGTATGGGCACAGCAAGCTTTCTTGAATTCATTGCAGCTTCACGGCCATTGGAAAACTTTAAGAAGTAAATTAAATGCTTTTGATGTTAGCTAATTCAATGAATTAACTAATGCATTTGGTTTTATATCACCATTTATTTTTTGAAAAATTTATTTTTTTATTTAATTAATAGAAAACTTAACAAAAAATTAGCGCGACTTCATCGAACAAAAGTATTGGCACAAGTAGTTTAAAAGCTTACAAAATACAGATTTCTTTCTAAAATTTTTTTTATTTAATACTTGGTTGGTAAGCCTTTTTACTTAATTACTTCATTCAAGCGTTGAGGCATAGAATGCACCAGATTTTTGGTTACTTCTTGTCCAATAGTTAACCACTCTTTCTTCAAGGCATACTGTAGCTGCGATTTTGTTGTTATTGATCGCTTTTGTTGAGAATGAATAATAAATTTCTCCCTTACTTTATAGTACCTTTATTTATTTTAGACGTTACTTGTTTAAGTAGCTCTGCATTTTTTTATAACTACCTATATATTGTTTTTGTTCATTGTCAGTCTTTTAAATAAACTCAACTCAATAGGTTATGGGCCACATGACACGTACAAAATAAAAAAAAAAATATTTTTTGTTTTTTTAATCAAAAAAAAAAAAAAAATCATTCAAAGGGAAAAATTTTTTTTTTTATTCAAAAAAATTTTTTTTTTTTAATATATAAAAAAAAGAAAACAATAATGTCGAATACACCCGGAACATTCCCACTGGAAGTTTTACGCGGTCGTGATAATTTTGATGTGTGGAAAAGGCAGGCAAAGTCATGTCTAGTGATCAAGAATTGCTGGTCAGTAGTGGAAAAAGGTGTCGTGGGAGATGATGATGCGAAGTTGAATGAGCGTGCGCTAGCTGAGATCACGTTGATGGTAGATCCAAGCAATTATGGGCATATTGCAACGGCAACAACGGCCAAGCAAGCTTGGGACGCCCTCATGAATGCTTACGAAGACAAGGGTTTAACTAGAAAAGTGGAACTTCTAAAGCACTTGGTTAATATCAAATTGGAAAAGTACAGCTCAATTCAAGGGTATGTGAATGATTTAGTGATTATTGCGTTAAAAGTGAAAAATGCCGGTCTGAACATAGACGACGAGTTAACAGCTTCGTTGATGTTAGCTGGGTTGCCCGATGAATTTAAGTCCCTAGTAATGGCAGTGGAAAATTCTAAGGAAAAATTAACAGTAGATACTGTGAAAAATCTACTTCTGCAGGACGCAAAATTTGACCAAAAGGAAGAAAGTGAAGCGGCATTGTATTTAAAAAATCCTAAAAAAAATAAAAAACAGCCCCAGTGTTATAATTGTAAAGAGTTTGGGCATATTTCGAAAAATTGCCAGAATAAAAATAAAAGTAGTAGCAACTTTAATGGAGTTTTTAAAAGTAATAAACATAAGAAATGTGTTTCAACTACGCTTATTGCATCAGCAGGCAAAAGTATGCACGTTTGTGATAACAAAGAGAGGACGCAAATAGACGGGGACCCAAATACAGTTTGTTGGTACATTGACAGTGGCGCTAGCAATCATATGATGAGTGTAAGTAGCTATTTGTACAACAAACGAAATGTAGAGAACAAAAAGGTGCTTATAGCAAATAATAGTGAACTTTATGTGAACTGTGCTGGCGATGTTGATCTTACAATCTGCTGTGAAAAAAAGAAAAAAAATATAACAATCAAAAATGTTGAATATGTACCAAACTTATGCGCAAATTTGTTGTCTGTAAGACAAATGGCAGCAAATGGAAAAAAAATAGTTTTTGAAAAAGAAACGTGTAAAATTTATGATGCAAATAAAAATCTAATTGCAACTGCTACAGCCTGTAACGATCTTTATCGTTTAGACAGCAAGGCTCGTTTTAAAGAAAAAAATATTTTTCTCGTTCAACAAAGTTTTAGCTTATGGCATAGAAGAATGGGCCATATATGCAATAAAAGTTTGCGAGAGGTAAAGAAAGCAAATATAGGCGTAAATTTTGGTGCAGAGAGTAAAGATCATTGTGTAACGTGTGTGAGTGGAAAGCAAACAAGAAGACCAAATAAAGAAAGTGGCACAAGAGCCACAGAGCTACTACAGCTGGTGCATTCAGACGTTTTAGGACCATTTAGCAAGAAATCTTTCTCTGGTGCAAAATTTTTAGTTACTTTTGTGGACGACTTTTCTAGGAAAGTTTTTGTTTACCCTTTAAAGATGAAGTCGCAAGTTTTTGATACTTTTGTTAATTTCAAAAAACTGGCTGAAAATCAGTGTTCCACAAAAATTAAAGTTTTGCGTACTGATAATGGTGGAGAATATTTGAGCAACAAATTTTCCAAGTTTTTAAAGGATCATGGTATTATACATCAAAAAACTTGCCCATATTCTCCGGAACAGAATGGTGTTGCCGAAAGGATAAACCGCACATTAATTGAGCGAGTCAGGTGTATGCTTATCGACAGTAATTTAGACCACCAGTTCTGGGCTGAAGCGGCGAACACAGCTTGTTTTTTGATAAATAGAATTCCATGTAGAGATCAAAATTGTACTCCAGAAGAAAAATGGTCTGGCCGTCGCCCTAATTTAAAATTTTTAAGAGTTTTTGGTTGCTCTGCTCTTGTACACATCCCAAAAGAGAAACGACGTAAATTAGATTCTAAATCAATTCAATGCATCATGGTGGGATACAGTTCTGAGAGCAAAGCCTACAGATTATTTAATCCCCAAGACGGAACAATCTTAATAAGTCGCGACGTGGTGTTTTTAGAAGAAAATAAAGTAAATTTGAATACAAAAAATAAATATTATTGTTCAGAATTTCTTGAGGACGAAAAAAATGTCAATTCAGGGGAGAATGGTAGTTGTATTGAATTAACATCTGAGGAAGTAGATAAGTCAGTTCATGAAGAAGATAGCAACAGCGATGGCAGTACATATGATTCTGTGGAATCATCGCCCTTGTCTGCAACTTTAGAGAATATTGATGATGAATGGATGCCAAAACCTTATGAATCCGAAACGATACCTGTAAGCGAAGTTATTCGTCGCTCTGATCGCATTGCAAATAGAACTCCGCGTTCTCTGAATTTTTGCGCTATGGAATTTGTTTCCGATGATCCAGCAAGTGTGAAAGAAGCCATGTCATCAGCCAATTCAGCCAAATGGAAGGTCGCTATGAAAGAAGAGTTCGACTCATTGATAGCTAACAACACTTGGATGCTAACGAATTTACCGCAAGGTGAAAAAGCCATAAAATCAAAATGGGTATTTAGAACAAAGACGGAGGTAAACGGTAACAAATCACGGTTAAAGGCAAGATTGGTAGCCAAAGGTTTTTCACAACGCAAAGGCATAGACTTTAACGAAACCTTTGCTCCAGTTGTCAGATACGAGTCAATCAGATATTTATTTTCCCTGGCCGTAAAGCATAATATGCACATACATCAAATGGATGCCGTAAGTGCATATTTAAATGGAAAATTGAAGGAGCAAGTTTACATGGAACAACCCGAAATGTTTGACGATGGCACAGGTAGAGTTTGCAAACTTGTGAAATCAATTTATGGTCTGAAGCAGTCTGGTAGAGTGTGGAACGAGACAATAAATCATGTATTACTCAAAATGGGACTTGTAAGAGGTGAAGTAGATCAGTGTGTTTACCATAAAGTAACCAAAGATCATATGCTGTACGTGGCCATCTATGTGGACGATGTATTAATATTTTCAGATGATCTGACATCTACTAAATTGTTGAAGGAAAAACTGTCATCTAAATTCAAGATGAAAGACATGGGAGAAGTTTCATCTGTTCTTGGTTTAAAGGTTACCCGTGGCAAAGATTCAATCAAATTAGATCAGTCGCAATACGTTTCAAAAGTTCTAGCCCGTTTTGGAATGGGTGATTGCAACCCAGCCGCAACGCCTCTAGACTACAATCAAAAGTTGTCAGCAAATATGGCTCCCAAAGAAGATGAAGGCAAGCAACAGATGTCGCAGATACCATATATGGAGGCTATAGGATGTTTGTTGTTTGCTGCACAGATTTCAAGACCGGACATATGCTATGCTGTAAATCTTCTCAGTCGTTTTAGTTCGAATCCTGGTCAACCTCATTGGGAAGCTGTCAAGAGAATAATGAGGTACTTAAAAGGCACAATTAGTAAAGGAATTGTATATAAAAAGCAGTTAAATGACGAAATAAAAGGATATTGCGATGCTGATTGGGCCGGAAATGTAGACGATCGTAAGTCGACAACTGGATACGTCTTCATTCATCAATCGGGTGCTATATCATGGGCAACTAAAAAGCAGAAAACCGTGGCATTGTCTTCGACGGAAGCTGAGTTCATGTCAGTGACTGCAGCTATACAAGAGTCAGTTTGGTTGAAACGTTTGGAGCGTGAACTTAACCCTGACTGTAAAAGAAATATAATTTTGTTTTGTGACAATAAAGGCGCAATTCAAGTTGCTCTAAACAATAATTATTCTCCAAGGACGAAACATGTAGATATCAAAGCCAAGTTTATCCAACAAAAGATTGAGGACAAAGAAATCGTTTTACAGTACCTCAACACAGATGAAATGGTTGCCGATGTGTTCACTAAAGCCGTTACCCCTCAGAAGATGAAGTATTTTTCAAATAATCTTGGCCTACATTGATTCTTTTCTATTATTTACTTTTGAGAAACTTGATATTATTATTGTTATTGTTTTAAATTCAAGGTACAAGGGAAATGTTGATTCTTGTTTTTGGATATTTATCATTCAGGGAGAGTGTTGAGAATGAATAATAAATTTCTCCCTTACTTTATAGTACCTTTATTTATTTTAGACGTTACTTGTTTAAGTAGCTCTGCATTTTTTTATAACTACCTATATATTGTTTTTGTTCATTGTCAGTCTTTTAAATAAACTCAACTCAATAGCTTTTTGACCCGTCGGTCAAGTTCCCCCCACAAATGTTTAATGGGATTGAGATCTGGGGATTGTGGTGGGTGTGGAAGAACATGAGCCACGTTGTACGCTAACCACATACGTACATCACAAGCAGAATATTTAGGGTCATTGCCGTCTTGGATTGTAAATGATGTTAGCAAATTTTGTTTCTCGGCACTTTTTTTAGGGTTTTCTTTTAGGATATTTAGATAAACGGATTTATCCATGATTCCTTCAATAAATACCATCTCAGCAACACTGACAGATGACATGCAGCCCCACACCATTACACCACCATCACCGTGTTTAATTGTAGGAGAAATATTTTTTTTTTTTGCATGCCGATTTGGCCTTCTCCATACGGTAATACGGGCATTAGAGCGAAAAATATTAAATTTACTGTCGTCCGAGAAGAGTACTTAATCCCAAAATCTGACGCGTTTGCTTTGAAATTCTCTTGGGTAGTCTAATCTTTTTTTTGGTTGATTGAAGAAACAAGAGGCTTACGCCTAGCAACTCTTGATGTGTAATCATCTTTGTGAAGCACTCTCCGAACGGTCATGGGATAAATATCCTTACCAAATTCCTGTTTAACTTCAGCAGCAAGTTCAGTCGATATTTTCTTGGGATTTTTTTTTTATTTTTCTTACTATTTGTTTGCTTTCGCGGTCAGTTAAAGCTCTAGGACGCCCTGTTCGATGAGCATTACTGAAAATTGTCTCCCCTTTAAGACGCTTAATGATGCTGCTAATTGTAAAACGACTTCGCTCCATTATTTCACCTATTTCAGCGTACGATTTGCCTTGGCTATGCAAGTGCAGCACTATTTTGCGGTTAGACTCGGTGGTAGCTTTCTGTTTTGAGCTCATTTTGGTATTCATTAATTATTTTTTAAATTTATTCTTCAACAAAACGTAAACAAAACTGAAGTAACGGCTCAATTAATATTTATAGAAAATGCATGTATGACTTTATTTTAACATCGTTGCCAGATCTTGCCTGAAGCCAGATTTTTTTCTGGGTGTGCCAAAACGTTTGTGCATAAATTTATTTTTTAAGCACAAGGTCTTTTTTATTTTTCCAATATTTCGCTACTCCTTTGTGTAGCATCATCAGGAAAAACAAATATATATTAAAAAAAATAAAAAAATATTAAATAATATTATTAAATAATACTATAATAATATTATTAAATAAATATTTTTTTTTTTCTGATGATGCTACACAAAGGAGTAGCGAAATATTGAAAATAAAAAAAAAATTAAAATAAAATTGGTCATAAAAAATAAATTAAAATATCCCTTATATTAATAATTTTGTTTCCTGTTTCCTGAAGATGCAACCCAAGAGTGTAGCGAAATATTGAAAAAATCAAAAATAATATACAAAATTTTTATTTTAAAATCTGATCTAGTCTTAAAACAATATAAAAGCATTTTCAACTGATTATTTCGAAAAATTAAAAAGTCTGAAGTTTTTATCATTTCCAACAATTATTAATTAATTACAAGGTAAATAACAAAATCCGAGAATAAATTTACATAGCCGATTACATAAACATTTATTGATGAAGTGTTTTCTTTAATTTCAAAAGCATAATTTGCCTTCAGTAAAAAAATAAAGAAACCCTCATTAAAACTGGAAAAACTTTTGATTGAAAACAGCCAACTGATATTTTTTATTTTAACAAATGGAAATAATTTTAAAAATGTTTAAATAAATTCTTTGAATTCACTTGTAAATATTTGCATGTTTTGGAAATTGTACTTGATTTCATTTTAAAATTAAAAAGTCGTTTGTGGAAACAATTACCACACCAACTTTTCAGGAATATTCATGTGATGTGTAGTTACAGCATTTATTTTAAATATCAAATTTTAATTAAATATGTGGCTTTTATACATAAACAATTCAATTACCTAACTGTAATTATTGAAATATTTGCAAAGAAAATTAAGTTTATTTCTAGTATTTTTATTATTTACTTCAATAAACAAAAACCAAGGTCCACTTGCACTGAGTTATAAAAGTTAAACTACAAGTCAATATTTTAAGTTTTAATATTTAACATTTGTAATTAATGAAATTTGACTTTATTTTCGGCTTTTTGCTTCTTTTTAATTAATTTCTAAGCATTTTTAGAAAGAAAAATTATTTACAAATGTATGCGGACGTTTTCCAAAGAAAACAAGAAAAACTAGACGCTAGCAGAATGAAATGCAGCATTTTCTGGACCGCCACATCCTTCATCAGCATTCTTTGCATCTATCTACCTTATGTTGTGTACATTGTAAACATCATCTATTTAAACAACTAATCTTAATGTTAATTTGGTGAGACGAAGTTCACACACAACTTAAAGCATTTCTTTGTCGTTCTGTTTGTAACTCGTCTGTACATTTGTTGTTTCCTGTAATTGTAATTTGTTGAAATTATTAGTCGAACTCTTTTAATATGTCATTCGTATTCACACATTTCATTAGTATTGATATTGTTCGCTTTTAAATGTATGAAAAGAAAATGTCAACAAAGCGTTTCGCCCAGTACGGAACACAAAAACGATTCGCTCTTTCCCACCCGTAAAATGCTATCAAACTAAATGTTTCCCTTCCAAATGTTCGCATGTCTAAACGGGGACTATTATTATACCCAAATGAACATATTTAATTCAACTTACGCTTTAGTTTCTAAATTTATTAGTTATTTATTTTTCCTATTTTCTTTAAAAATTAACACAAAAGTTTGCAAATAATTTTTTTCATAGTTTCAAAGACATATTTATTTTTAAACAAGACACTAAATATAAAATATTTATTTGCCATATCAAAAATCTTTTATCTTAAATATTAATACGAATTTTTTATGCTTTAAATATTTCTAAGACTAAAGATTTTAAAACATTGTCACACTACTTTTCTCTGCACTATTTTACTTTATATTTATATTTACTTATTTAATGAATTACAAAAACCTTGATATTCACTGCTTTTGCTACTGTAGGATAGTAATAAAAATGACCTTCAAACGACCTTATATATTTATCTCTATTAAAACTATTTACAAGTTCTTCTTCAAGTAGTTTCTATAATATCATATCGTACGTATGTATTTATAATACTTTTTCTAAGTGTTCACTTAGATGTAAACTAAGTTTAGTAACCATGAATTTATAGAACCGTAGACAATTTGCTATTTCTTGGCCAATGAAGTAAATTTAAAGCCAAAGTAAATAAAACAAAAATATATTCTACATTGTTCCCGAGCGCTTTAAGCCTTACGCAATGTTGGTCTTTAGAAGGGAAAGTTCTCTTAAAAAATAAATAAAAATAATGTTTCTAACACCTTAAAAAAATTGTAATTCCTCTTAAGGTATCCATACACTACACAATGATATTGAGTTCTTTATTGCTGTAATTATTGACGTTTTGATCCACACTACTTAACAAGTGTATCAATATTTTTAAAATGGCACAATTTTTTTTTCATATGCATGTGTTAAAAGTAAGCAAAACCATTCACACAAGGCTATATATATTTTTTTTAAATTAAAAAATTATTTTTAAATAAAAATATTAAACAATTCAGCATTTAATAATTTAAATAATGTTTAGTGACATTAGTGATGAAAAAGTGACTTGTCTAGCAACGACAATAAAAAATTTAGTGTACAATGTTGTCAATACATTACAAAATATTGTGTTTGTGCAATATAAATTAAAAGAAATACTTCTGATTTTGTTCAATATATAGTGCAGCGTACAAATATAATATACACATTGCTATTATTATTGTACAATACCAATTATTGCACAATTATATTGCATGTGTATGGGTACCCTTAGGTCCGCCTTTTTTAATTTTTAAAGTGGTATTGGTATTGCTAAAGTCTAACTTTTCTCATTTTCTTTAAAAACTACCACAAGAATTTATAAAAATACTTAGAAATTAAAATAACCACGAATTTAAATTTATATAACTAATTCATTTGTAATAATATCAAACAGTTTAACTCATAATTGTCAAAAATTAAAAAGATTTTTTTTAGTTTTTTCTGTTTTAGCAAATACAAGAAAAAAAAACATTAATATATAATTGATAAATGTTTAAAAAGATTTAAAGTTTACAAGAACGGATTTGAGGAAGTTATAAACATAATACATAATTTTAGTACAGAGTACTCGCCAATAAGGTATACTTTTTTGTTTTGTCGACATTTTGGTAAACATTAGTTTTGACACTTCATATTTAGCAGTCTTCAAGTAAACTCGCAGCAAATTTATTACGGAACAATATTCGTTAAACCAACGTGTTTGAATCAATAAAACATTTTATCTAAAACAATAATCGATACTATGACGCTGAAAAAGTTACGTTCAATTTTTGGAAGAAAATAACGTGTCAACAAAACATACTATTTATCGTGTAGTGAATGATTTCGAAAAAATAAGGTGTGGACGTAATAGGCCCTAGCATGAACAACAACGTACTGCAAGTTCGGCTGAAAACATTACTACTGCTCAAAAACTGTTTAAAACAATCCATCAACCTCAACTCGACAACGTGCTTAGAAGCTTAAATTTTAAAGAACAACTTTGACCACAATATTGCACTAGGATTTGAATTTGTTTCAATTTAGGAATTAGTTGACATAAGAGCTTCTTCCCCAAGACCATTTACGCCGCCGTACATATGCCCATGACAAACGCGATTTTCCTAAAAAAAATCATAATGAGTGCCTTATTACTCATTTGGATGGATATGTGAATAAAAAGAATGGTCTTGGGCAACGGAAACCTTCAAGTTATTCATTAGTTACCTTTGCATCCATTAAAAGTGACAGTATTATAAGCAATTTGGTCAGGAGGAATCTTCTTTGAAAATCAAAACAGCATAACGGTAACTGTTAAACTGAAAACTTTTTAACACCACAACTGCATGCTTTGGGCTTGATTAACATGTGATATTAACAAGACGGTGCCACATTGCATACAGCCAGGTTTACAATGCAATTGCTGCAAAACCTCTTTCTAAAAAAATTTATTTAAAGAAATGGTGATGTAGATTGGCCTCCATGGACGCCTTATTTGACTGCTCCGGACTTCAGAAATGCTTGAGAAGCTCAAGCAATAAACTCGTGAACATATTAATGAAATTCCGCGTAAAATGTGTGAGAACGTAATACAAAATGTGCACAAAAGGCCAGGCATTTGTGAGGCTAACAGAGGCGGTCATTCACCTGATATTGTAATTAATACTTAATTGTCGACTTTTAATAGAAAATTTATGAATACAAGACTAAACAATGTAGTATACCTTCCGGGCGGACACCCTATATTTGAAGTTAACACAATATTAATTATATTAGATGGTCTTTTTTTAAAACAAAGCCATAGATTTTTTAGAAACGGCTTCCTTTAATAATTTAATAATTATTTTTTTCAACTTAAGCTTTAAAATTTTTTTCTACTGATTCAGTTTTACCTTGTACAGGTACTATTTTTTTATTTACACAATCAATACGCATTTTGTTGTTTCTGTAAATAGTTCTGGTATACTTCTGTTAAAAACAATGAACTTTTAAATTCCTCTAAAAGAAATGTTTTTAACTTTTTATTTAATGTACATCCTAGAGTTTTTAAACTGGTTTTTTCACTTTCTTCTCTTTAATTCGGCTGCAACCAGAAAAACAAAAAAAAAAACACAACAACATATTTTAATTTATCAATAAAAACTTATGTTCGGATAACAAATCTATTTTATTTTGTAGCTTATTTTATAAAGTTGTGTTACAAATAAATTGTTATATAAATTAAAAGCTTCTGATAGAATATTTACCAGGAAAATAAAAGCAAGGGCTTTGTGTTTTTTTTTTCTTTTTTATTGAAAAATATAATTGGTTAAAATATTTATTTGGTTGCCTTTTACTTAGCTGTAGTACGAGATTTACTATTTATTTTCGAGAATCAGTAGAGGATAGTTGATAAATTTCACATTATAATTTCGTTAGACTGATAAGTTAAAGAGTAAACTCAATTGAAAGTAAAAATTTATAATTGGTATCTTTGTCAGCGACTTCATTGCTTTTAAGGTGTGTGGGGGACCGATCTACGTAGGCTTCCAAGAGCTTAAAACTGGAACAGAAAAAGTTTAAAGGTGACCGGTGGCCAAATTGCTGTTTGGTGGTTGCTGTACTAATGGTTGTGCTCATTTCACCGGGTATTAGAATTACTGTTCTTTTGTATCATCGCGGAATCAACATTCTGTAACTGTAATTACACCTGGATAAATAAGACTATATGTATTTTTATTACTTAAGTACTAAGAAAATACCATGATTATGTTTTCATAAAAAAACTTCTGTACTTTTAGCAGCGAAAATTTAGAATTGATTTTTAAATTTTTTTATATCCAGCTTTGAAAACTTTTGCTTCTGGAAAAAGAATCAAAACAATTCAAGAAATAGAGTTATTGCGAATTTTGGTGTTAATTATTTTAATTATGTTAATTTAGCGAGAGAATTATTGATGGCACTAAGGTTGCACAACAAAAATAAATTAGTTACAAAAAACTGACATTAAAATGTTTAAAGTTTTTTTAAATACTGAATACTACTAAGTAAAACCCATAAGTTGCGTCTTTTCATCGTATTTTCATTATAAGTTGATTAACAAATTGTGTACAAAACAATTCAAGTGTGCTTAAGTTATTGGTTAAATTATAAATACATTTTTTAAGCCCCTCTAACTTTAAAGAACTGAAGTAAATGTAATTTTTTTTCCGAAGTCAAAAATATTGTTTAATTAAAAAGTCACGAAAAATAAAAAAAAACTATTTTTCATACTCACTTTTAAGCCAATGTAGTGTCTATATTTATATTGCTTAACGCAGCCATTATCCTTAAGAAATCTGTTTTTCTCTCTTTTGTTTTCCAAGTTTTCAACAAAAAACAGCTCTTTGCACTCAACGCAACTACAAATAATAAATTGAAAAAATGCTTAATTAGATTTTATCAGAATACAATCTAATTTAAGAAACTTAAAGAAAAAAATAAAATTAATTAAATAATACTTGTTTCATACAAAATAAAATTCAAAAACGTACTTTATAAGCGAAATAAAAGGAAAATCTTCTAAAGTCTTTTTCAAGAAAATTATGAAAAAAAAATAAAGTTCCTTAAGGATGGTACTTTAAAACAAAATTACCCAAAAATTTTAAAAAGTAGAAACAACTACTTTTCTTCTAAGTTTTACTTATTGTTTTAATATACAATTTAGTTTAATGGAGGAGTCTTTAATCAACTCATGTCTAGTATTTTGCAGAAGTATTTGATTGCCTTGTTTGCATTTTGCTCATAAAATTTATTAAATCAACAGTAGAAACACTTGAAAAAAGTTTAAAGTGGAATTGTTTAATTTTTTTATATTATACTGCTTACAGTAAGTGTTGTGTGTCCTTTTTATTTTAAGAAGAGATGAAAAATAGCAAAAAAGAAGTGTGTTATTATGATGTCCAAAATACTAAGAAAAAAGTAGATTCACGCCTCGAGCAAATAACGACAAAAAATCCTTACAGTTTAAAATTAAATTAATGTCCTGAATGTGCTACCTCATCTGTAATTATGGATGATATAGATATTAAGGAATCAGAAGCCATCGATGTTCTTGGCATGAAGATTCAATGTTATGTTCGAAGCCGCAAGAGAAGCATTCACTCCATTTCACTTCATCTGATCTTCTCGATTTATCAAACCGAAAATGGAATACAACTCTCAATTATGGGCCAGAACTTAAAAGACTATTTTGGAGTTACACGAACACGTGCAGGAGAGAGCCAAGAAGGTCAGTGTAGAAACACAATATACAAAGTTAGGGATATTTTCATACAAATTTGACACAAGTCAACCGCTTAGATAATATTTGTTTAATTTTCTTGTCGGTGTGTCTCTCTCTTTTCAAATTATCGTATTTTGTAAGCATTTGAATAATAACAAGTTACATAACAAAATTAATATAAAAATTAATATAAATGAAGGAACCAGTTTCACGGAAAATTCATAATACCAATTTTCACTTCAGGGGGAATGAAAATTTCATTGGTTCATAAATTTCCGGTTTTATATTGATTTCTTTAAAATAAGGGCAGCACTAAAATTATGCTTTGCTTTTATGTTTGTTAGCAAATAAAAAACTAAATCTGACTTTACAAAGCATTTTTTTTTTAAAGAAGTAACAGCAAAAACCAAGCGCAAAAAAGAGAAAGAAACGCATATGCTTAAGCTGACTATATGTTTCTTCCTGCGGCAAAGCAATCAGCAAAGCATTTATTTTGAAAACGTTTGCTGTTGCTTAAGCAATAAGTTGATGTTTGTTTCCTCTTTTGCTGTTTTTTGACTTAAAAGAAAAAAACAACATTTAATGGTGTAATAAAGTTAAAGCTTTTAAAACGTATTTTCTCACGTATTGTAAGTAATAGAAACATAAATACGTTTCCAATGTTAAAAGGGAGGAAAAGCAGCGACTTACAGCAAGAAACAGAAATCATAGTCAGCCACAACCTCAGAGTAAAGAGACTGATTTCTTAAGCAACAACAAAATTCTTTAAAGTAATTGCTGTGCTGTGCTGAAATAATTGCGTTTCTTCCTTTTTTTGCATTTGCTTTTTGCTTTTGCTACATATTTTTCCACAGCAACAGTTAAGCAACTATATACGCATTAAAAATAGTCAAGCATTTTTAATCACTGATAAAATTCACTTTTGAGTCATAGTAGGGGTGAATATTTCCAGTTGATATTTTTTTTTCTTTTGTCCTCACTTACGAGGGCTGCTATATATATTTCTGGCCTGGCAACACTGATTGCTGCCAAGTGCAATCTGACATTTCCATTGGAAAGTTTGTCATTTTTAAGCATAATCGTACTCAAAACGTTTTGACGTACGACCATTATTTGTGTTGTTTACAGTGACTTGAAAAAATTAATATAGAAAAAAATGGAATTAACTCGTGAACATTTTCGTGCCATCATTTTTTACAGCTTTCGACGTGGATTATCACGACAAGAGTGCATTGATGGACTTAAATCTTTGTATGGCGATGAAGCACCATCCTATAGCCATGTGAAAAATTGGTATAATGAATTTAATCGTGGCCGAAGCTCGCTCAAAGACGAATTCCCTGAAGGTCGTCCAAAAACGGCTGTTGTGCCAGAGAACATTGATGCCGTGCGTGAACTCATAATGCAAGATCGACATGCGACATACCGAGAGATAGAGACATCCTTGGACAATTCTTCCACCAGCATACATTCGATACTGCATGAACACCTCCCGTAAAAAAGGTTTGTTCTCGTTGGATCCCGCACAATTTGAAAGTCGCTCAAAAAAAAGGCTCGTGTCGATTAGTGCAAAGAAATGCAAAAATACGGATTCGGTGCTTCAAAAGACGTTTATAAGATCGTCACAGGTGACGAATCATGGATCTATGCGTATGAGCCCGAATCGAAACAACAATCGACCGTGTGGGTCTTCAAAGACGAGCAAAATCCAACGAAAGTTGTTCGTGGAAGAAGCACTTCAAAGCAAATGGTCGCCTGTTTCTTCGGCAAAACTGGTCATGTGGCGACTGTTCCGCTTGAGCACCGTAGGACGGTCACTTCTGAGTGGTACACTACAATTTGTTTGCCTGAAGTCATCGGAGAAATTCGAAAAACCAACAAGAGAAGACGAATCATTGTTCACCATGACAATGCGAGCTCTCACACATCGGCTCAAACCAGAGCGTTTTTTACCGGCCAAAACGCCGAATTAATGGGTCATCCGCCGTACAGCCCTGATTTGGCACCTAATGACTTCTTCTTGTTTCCGCACATCAAGAAAAAAATTTGTGGTCAACGATTTTCGTCGCCAGAAGAAGCTGCAACTCAGTAAATGAAAAGCTTTCCGTAACAGATTCTGCAACTCTTACCTTCTTTATTAGTTTTTTATCATCAACATAACCTCCTGCAGTAATAAGAGTGCTTTATTCTGCTATGCGGTATCTTATATACCCTATACCATATATGTAAATCTACTATAGAGAAGTAACTCCAATAAAAAATATTATTGGGGTGACGGAGAGTTAAAAAATAAAAAAATTAATGGGTTAAGCTTTTGAGGAAACTTTAGTATTTCCTAAAAGATATCTTTTTTAAAAGCTTTTAAACGATACCCATATTAATATCTTAACCCTTTCGACCCGGTCGGTACAATATATCCCAAAAAAAAAATTAAAAACATCTCTTGGTAATATTTGATGAAGAATGAGAATGAAAATGTATTTTTTCCGTTATTTATAAACTTCAGTACATCTTTAGTACAATATATAAACATTTTACAGCTGCAGTTGTTTGTTATCAGTGAATCAGTGAACACGTGTTGTGAAAGTGTGCAAAAAACTTTAAGAAAAATAACTACAAACAAACAAACCGGTAAATGTTATATTTTTATATGTATTTTTTACAGTTCAAGATAGTAAATACACTAATTGTCATTAAAAGCTAAAGTTTTGTATTCATGGGATCATATGACTATATATCCCAGGAGTACCTAACCTGCATTTGCGTTCAATAATAGTAAATTTAAATTTATTCACCTAATAGGCATAATGACCACCAAGAAATCTAAACTTACTGACGACGACATCGAAAATGTGCTCTGCCGCTCCTCAGATGATTCGGAGCCATATGAAGACAGCGGCTCTGAGTATGTAGGGTCGGACGACAACGATTCATCTACAATGGTAGAAGAGTGTCTAGATATGGAATGTGATGATCTTAGTGATGAAGAGCCCAGTTGTGATGAAGAGATCGGTAACGCCAACGTGAAAGATTGCGCAATTGCACTAGCACATGCTACGGAGAATATATGGACGATTGACGGCAATACCCAGCCACGAAAAGAATTGCCTCCAGAATACAATCCGTCTGTGCTTTGCGATATTAATCGAGGTTCCAGTGAATTGGAAACGTTTTTGAAATTGTTTGCTCGAAGCCTGCTAATATGGATAAGTCAGCGCACAAACGAGAGAATCAATATTGTGAAGAAAACTCCAGGAACATAAAAAAAAACACTCGGACCAATCATCAAATAGACCAGCATGAAATTTTGGCAATGATGGGAATAATGCTTGTGACTTCCTACAATAGACTACCGAAAATGCCTATGTATTGGTCTAAGAGAAAGTCTGTTGGCAGCGCCTTGATAAGAGACAGCATGTCGCGCGATCGATACCTCTTGCTCCACTCAAGTGGAGTGTAAATGCCTGGATAATTTATATGATAAAGTCAGGGTTGGATAAAATTATGGTACCCAAGAAGAAAAAATCGGGACGGCACTTGAAGATTCGAGGCATCAGTTTTGGTGTAGTTGGCGATCACATGCCTATTGAAGGAAAAACGCGAATCCGATGCGTAAAGTGCTCAAAGGACAAAAAAGGCGGAAAAACGACAAGCGCACCTTCTTTACATGTAAGACATGCGAAGTTTTACTATGTTTTAAGTGTTTCACACATTATCATATGTAAATATTTTTATAAATCAATAAAATTGATAAACCTTTACTAGTGAATGTTTTTAATTATGTGCACTGCTGGGACATTATATGCCGAATTTAAAATCGGAAACACCTATTGGGATTATATGTCCCAGCCTCCCCAGCGCCTCTGCTGGTTAAATATGAATTTCTGGCTCGGTTAAATTTTTTACTTTATCCTATTCTTTAAGGTTCAGCTATTGCCAATATTGAATCTCCAGCAGTTTTTGTTCGGTTCGAAATGGTTAAAAAATATAATACACAATCGTATTTTTCTATGAAAAATATGGGCCTGCGCCAATTTTTTTATTTTTTTATTTTTAATTTTTTTTATTTCCTAATTCTCTATCGCCATATACATACATATTTTTTTTATTGTAGTTCTTCACTTAACTAGATTTGTTTCAAGTGGTATGGAATAATTAAAGGCAAGCGTACTCAAACGACATGGACCGACCTGGCTGATTTTCAATGGAAAATTATTCAAAAGAAATTAGATGATCTTTCTTGTTTTACTAAATGTATACACATTTATAGACAAATATTCTTGTACTTCATTACCATTTTCTTTGCTTGTAGCATTTCTGGGGCCTTGGCAATACTTATTTCAAACCGACTATGGACATGCGGATATGCGGACATCGGTAAAACGACTTAATTATGTATAACTATTCAGAATACATATAGCTGATAGGGACGGAAATTAATATTCTATAAATTGCAAGCTATGTTACCTTTTATATATGGTGAAGGGTATAATTTATAACAGGCAGGCAGTTACTTAATTTTCCCTAATTCAATAATAAAATTTTCACAAATAAATTCTTTTTTGCTATTTATTTATTCATATTTTTTTAAAGCGACATTAGGGAAATTACGCTATTTAATCACTTTGAGTCTGTCTTAAAATTTTTTTTTGTACTATCGATGGTCAAACCAAAAATAGTTTTATTATTTTTTTACTCATTCAATGATTTCGAATATTTATATGGAAATGGCAGATTTATTTCCATTTACTATGATGAGAACATTCAAACACACTTCTTTTCAATTGCACAGACTTGATTGTATTGTTTTATATCAATATAACTTTGTATTGAACTATTTGTTTATTTTATTTTCTGCTACAATAACTTTTATTATTCTGCTTACAAAATCAATCAGTACAAAAACAAAATGGAAACCAATAAACTTTTAAAAGTTTGAATTTTAAAACAAAACAAAAAATAATAATAGTAAAATTCTTCAAAGTATTACAGCACTTTATTCAAAGTAGTGGTGATTATATTTCAAGTTAAAAATGTTTAAAAATTAGTTTTTTAAAACAAAAAGCAGTAAATATCGCTTTTTATTTATAGAAGCGAATGACGTACAAAAATTTGGCAATTTGGCCACAAATAAGTAACATAAAGAAGAACGAAGAAGATAAATAAGGGCTTAACTTCTTCAATTAGGGTGAGATGTAAAATCTATTTTCTAAAATTAGAAACAGTTTAAGATATTTTTGTCCTTCGATTATGGCTTTCGGCATTTTTTTTTTTTTTTTGTTTCTTGATATTACGCAACAACCATTAAAAATTCCTGAAGAAATTAATTTTTGTTTTTTTAACTCACTTCTTAACAAAGTTTTTGTTGATTTAATTAACGTTTTCCAATCACGCCATTATGAATGGTCCTTATTAATGAAATGCCTTCTTTACTTTCCTTTCTCTTTACTTCAATACTTGACAAATCTCAAGATTGATCTTTCATGCAGAAAGTACAAATTCCCAATAGAAAAATCAACACAAGATAATTATTATTTTTGTAAGTTCCTCTAGGGTGTGGTATAATAAAACTCTTATAATATTTGTAATAAATAAACTCAATTTTTTAATAAATTCATAAACATTTCATTTCTATGCCCTTCACCACAAGACCTAAACAAAGGGTATATTTAAGTTTGTTATTCCGTTTGTAATTTCTACAACATCCATTTCTGACCCCGTAAACTATATATATTCTGAGTTCTTATGGATAGCGAAGTCGATTGAGCGATGTCCGTTTGTCTGTCTGTCCGTGTTAGTGTTAAAATCAAGTTTGCTTCGATATCATAAAAAAAATATGTCATTCGATCAGATAAAATGTCGAAAGAAGAGCAATTGAAAATCAACTTGATCGGTCCTTGTCCTTGGAGGCAGAGGGCAAAACACCAGCCTGCCTTTAATTTTTTTATACCATTGGAAACAATAAAATAACTCCATTCAACAAAACAAATATATGGGGCGATGGAGAATAAAAAAATAAGAAGAAAAAAATATCAAGTGAAAAAAAAACGCTCGCCCATATTTTTCGAGTTACGGGGCTCTGAAATTTTCCAATTTTTTTTAATATCAATATGGGTATCATTTTAAAGCTTTTGGAGAGATCTTAAAGGAAATACTAAAATTTTAAAAAATGCTTAACACATTAAGAGCCGATGATATTTTTATGTAAAATTATATATATTTAGCCCGTAATTTTTTTTTTTCTTATTTTTTAATTCTCTGTCACTCCAGTATTTGCTTTTTTGATTGAGTTACTTCACTAACTGCCATCCCTAAATTAGCGCGTAAGACGCAAAGCAATGTAATTCATAGCTTTTGCGCTGAAATGTCATCCCTAAATAACAGCGTTAACTTCGTGTCGTTAAAAGTAATGTTAACTCATTTTATTTCATAAAACCCGCTGTATAAGAATAAAGAAGAGATAAAACCGCTAGATTCCCTTGAAAATTACTAAATTGTCACTACTTTTCAACCATAACAAAACAAAACAAACCAACAAACAGCAAACTTCACTTCCTAACGCACTGTCAAAATTGGATTTTCCAATTTCTAAGCGTTGACGCCGTGCTATTTAGGGATGCTTCATACATTTTGTATGTACATGAGAAATTTTGACAGTTATCTTGCGCTTTACGCGCTAATTTAGGGATGGCAGTAAGATAGATTTACATGATTGTTGAAGGGTATATAAGATTCAGTATAGCCGAATATAGCAGTCTCACTTGTTATTGTTTATCTTCTCTGAATTTTAAGCTTAAATAAAAGAGATTTGGAAAAAGCATAGCATTTTGAATTGAGTTATAAAATTTTCTTATTTTTCTTTACTTGGTATTTATAATTTTCAAATAAAATAGTTTCAACTCATCGTTATATTTCATAAAGTTATTTTTACAGATATTTATGAAATAAAAAAAAATAAAAAGATGAAATTCCAACTAAACTAAAAAACCATTTGCAAAAACTTTCTTTTTATACAGGAAGATATAAAACTTAAAATAAATTTGTGTGGATTTTAATTTTCATTTAAAAAGCATAATAAACAAATAGTTTGGTTTAATAAATTTTCTGCAAATATTCTTGGTTTCGATCACAACATGAACTCTGTATAATTTGAAATATTAAAGGGTACCGCAAGGTCAAAAAATAACAATTTCAGTTTTTTTAAAGCATTCTATGAGAAGCAGAAAAAAAGAAAGAATTTTGAATTTTAATTGAAATATTTAAGACATTAATATACTTGTTTGTTGGCATAATATTTAGTGTTTTTTAACTCTGATAAAAGAAACGCACTGTTATACTGCGTTTTTTTTATGTTTCTGATAAGTATGCTGCTGTGACAAAATATCATGGGTAAATTGATGCATGAACAGCGCTATCGGCTTACGCAGATTTACTTAAAAAATCAGTCATCAGTTAGTGATATTTATAAACGAATGATTGTACGAGGGCTGCTCTATATATTTCTGGCCTAATAGTGAAAATGCGAATATTTATAATCAAAAATGGTTTTATTGTTTTTCAAAGTATTCTCCAGCATGATTTATACACTTTTGCATGGGCTCAAACCAGTTGTCGAAGCACTTTTTCCACTCCGATTGAGACACCTCTAAAACATGGTTTTTGAACACTTCAACAGCTTCTTCTGGCGACGAAAATCGTTGACCACGCATTTTTTTCTTGATGTGCGGAAACAAGAAAAAGTTATTAGGTCCCAAGTCAGGTCTGTACGGCGGATGACCCATTAATTCGTCGTTTTGGCCGGTCAAAAACGTTCTGGTTTGAGCCAATGTGTGAGAGCTCGCATTGTCATGGTGAACAATGATTCGTCTTCCCTTGTTGGTTTTTCGAATTTGTCCGATGACTTCAGGCAAACAAATTGTAGTGTACCACTCAGAAGTAACCGTCCTACGTTGCTCAAGCGGAACAGTCGCCACATGACCAGTTTTGCCGAAGAAACAGGCGACCATTTGCTTCGAAGTGCTTCTTCCACGAACAACTTTCGTTGGATTTTGCTCGTCTTTGAAGACCCACACGGTCGATTGTTGTTTCGTTTCGGGCTCATACGCATAGATCCAGGATTCTTCACCTGTGACGATCTTATAAACGTCTTTTGAAGCACCGCAATCGTAGTTTTGCAACATTTCTTTGCACCAATCGACACGAGCCTTTTTTTGAGCGACTTCCAACGAGAACAAACCTTTTTTACGGCCAGGTGTTCATGCAGTATCGAATGTATGCTGGTGGAAGAAATGTCCAAGGATGTCTCTATCTCTCGGTATGTCGCATGTCGATCTTGCATTATGAGTTCACGCACGGCATCAATGTTCTCTGGCACAACAGCCGTTTTTGAACGACCTTCACGGAATTCGTCTTTTAGCGAGCTTCGGCCACGATTAAATTCATTATACCAATTTTTCACAGTGCTATAGGATGGTGCTTCATCGCCATACAAAGATTTAAGTTCATCAATGCACTCTTGTCGTGATAATCCACGTCGAAAGCTGTGAAAAATGATGGCACGAAAATGTTCACGAGTTAATTCCATTTTTTTTCTATATATATTTTTTCAAGTTACTGTATACAACACAAATAATGGTCGTACGTTAAAACGTTTTGAGTACGATTATGCTTAAAAATGACAAACTTTCCAATGGAAATGTTAGATTGCACTTGGCAGCACTCAGTGTTGCCAGGCCAGAAATATATATAGCAGCCCTCGTATACAGACGCAAGATTATATACAGACTCTGTTGCATCCAAAAAATGAGCTGTTTGGTGGAGTTTACACGCCTGTAAAATTATTGGACGATATTTCTTTAAATATAAAATCAGAGCTGGGGGCGTGATGTGGTTTCAACAGGATGGCACAACTTGTCTAAACGGTTCTGTTAATTATCCTTCACTTCGATGTTTGATCATCGCTTGATTTTTTTTTTTTTTTTTTTTTTTTGTATAGTAACCGGAAGTCAATAGTTTATACAGAAACACCAACAACAATTGACGCCTCAGAGAACAAATTTGTTTTTGTTTGTTCATAAAATAAGGCCAGCAATGCTTAAGGAAGTGGACCAAAATGCGCTTCGTCAAAGACAGCCGTGGTGGCCATGAGCCCTAAATTATTTTCAAATTTCAATGACATGTCTGAGCTCAGGAATAAAAAAATTTATTAAAATTTACTTTTTGTGAAATATCTCTATCTAAAAACCGGCATTGAATACCAATTAAATTATTAATTTATTGTAAAGATTTTTCATGTTGGAAATTTTTTATAATTAAATGATCATTCTTAAAAAATAACAAAAAATTTTTGCATTAATTTAAGTTTTTTCTTAAAAACAACTTAAAATTTGTTCAACACAACTATATATATTGTTATAGAGATAAAAATATGATTTTTGCAGCCTTAACACAATCGTGTTGTTTTTCTGCGTGTAGCTACTTGATTAAAGTTATACGACCTTTCACATTTCAAAATGTGTAATTTATACACGTGAACACTTACAGGTTTTGTCATATATAATCACACACACATTCGTTTCAAAGCAAAATTTATAAGCCTTTTGTAAAACACTGATTTTGACACAAAACTCAAACTAATATTGTAGCACTTAGCTGACATGTCATATGACATAAGGCAGTAAAGGTCAATTGCCTGCAACGAAAAAACAACTATTTTTTTATTTAATTATAAGTCTTTTCAGCAGTTACATGTGTCAAAACGACAACAGGATGCAAACAGGATCATCGAATATGAAATACAAATTACAAATTGGACCAAACTGTAGACGTAAGCTTAAAAAAATTAAACAAATATAGAAATGCCAGATTATTCATTCTATACCTCAAATAATATCAACTCTCTAGCTTAAAATTTTAAGTTTGTTGCTATAAAGGAAACAGAAGTACATTTTCTATATAATTTTAAATTGCCTGACTATAACGAATTAAAATATAGGGCCATATAGATAAAATTACATCACCTAAATAAATTTCAAATTTTTAGTACACTTTTTTGCAGAGTACCGAAATGCTCTCTTACTTCTCACACATGAGAGAGCAGTGAAACATTTTAGTTTTTGTTGCTTCTTTTCATAAATGAGTGAGAGGCTGGAAAATATTTTGGTTTTTTCATTTATGAATGTCAACATTTAATTTTTTCTTTCTATTCAAAGGTGAAAAAATTAAAAAATATTATTTTTTTCACACAAATGCTCTTTTATGAGAATTTACAATTTTAATAGTTTCTCATAAGGGAAAAGATCATAGAAAATTTATTTTATTAAGCGTTCGCGTGTGTATGTATGCTTATGTTACAAACTGTTATGTTACAACTGTTTTTTTTTTCTTTTGTTTGTTGTACTCCAACATGCAGATGCAAAATTTGTACTTTTCAGCTTTTATGGTATATACTAATAGTATATTCTTCAGTGACCTTTAAAGCTCTATTCTATTCATTATTGTATATTATTGTACTAATAAAACTCTGTATGCTTTATTGTTAATTTCTCAGAGATTTTACCTAGTCAAGTTTTAATATGGTCTTTTATAATATACATTTTCTTTATTTTTCACCCTTACTTGCATAAATGCTAATACATATATACATTCATATGGGATTGCAGGCAGACACTTTTTTGTTGTTTGTTAATGACCGTGAAAACGAAAAAAAAATTTTTTTCTCATTTATGAGAAACTACATTAATCTCATCTCCGAATGCTCACAAATGAGAAGTTTTCAAAGCTGAAAAATTCTTTGCATTTCTTTATGATAAGCAGCATTAGTGAGAATGGTATTTATTCCTTATCCTATATGAATGCTTAAAAACGAAAAAGCTCATGTGTGATCGTAGTAAGAAAAATTTTTGATGGTCATTTATGGACGTGAAAAAAATCGTAGAAATCTCGTTTATGGATAATATCATAAATTTTTATACTTGAATGCTTATAAATGAACAATTTTGAACATCGCTCAATCGACTTCGCTATGCATAAGAACTCAGAATGTATATACTTTATGGAGTCGGAAATATATATTGTAGAAATTACAAATTGAATGTCAAACTTAGTTATACCTTTTTTTTCACTTTTTGTAGTGTAGGGTATAAAGAGCATACGATTTTTTAACGCCTCTTCTTTTTTAAGTCGGCTAAAAACAAAGAATAAGATTTCAGGTTATTGATAAGTTTTATTGTTTGCTTTTAACTAATTTTGTCATTATTTGAATTTTTATCAGTTTATTCTTCTTTTTTGAATTTTACTTTTGTCATAACTTGATTTATCTGACTTTCCTTCTACATTAACATTCATCTCCTTTATTTTTATTTTTTCTTATAGAAAACAAAATTTACAATTTAAATAATTATTTTTCTATTCTAAAAAAAAATCAAACGAATAAATATAAAATCTAATTAAAAGAAATATATTTATCCTCTTTGGCTTTACATCTGATACTTTTAATTAATTTAGATAATTTCAAATAAATATCCTTTGAGACTAATTGCTTTAATCCTTTACTACAATGTGCAGTAGGAGCATCACATAATTCAAATAGAATTTATTTGTAGTATAAAACCTTTTCTTAAATTATCCAAAAAGCTTAAAAATGGTTATTATCTGCAACTCTACTGATTATCTACCCACCCCTTCTCAATAAAAAAAAGAGGAAAAGCAACAAAAAATATAATAAAAAGTTATTTATCACTTGTGTTGTGTTTATTCAAATCTAGCAAACAATTTATAATCAAATACACCTCAGGGAGTTGTGTGTAATTTTAGTCATGCAATTTCTTAAATAACCCACAATAAATTTTGTACGAAATATTTTCGTTTAAATAAGTTTAGACCATTCATTCAAAATAAATTGGCGTAAGATATACAACAATAACATAAATATTTGCATTTCTACTTTGAATAAACTAAAAGTCAAAATGATAGGATCACTTTGAATTATTGGTTTCTTAATGAAATACCATTTTTAGAGTATCTTGAGTAACGACACTTTTTATTTTAAAAATTAAACAAACATATTTTTAAACGGGGTATCTTTTAATAAAACCGCACTGATCTATGCACTAATTTTTAATTTTTATTTTTATACCCGTCACCACAAAAAGTCGATAAATGGTATAAGTGTAACTTTCATTTCCGACCTCATATATATATTAAGTTCTTATGCATGGCGAAGTCCATTGAGCTATGTCCGTCTGTTCGTCCGTGCTAGTGTTGAAACCAAGGTTGCCAAATGCACTAAATCAGCCAGAGAACATTTAAATATGCCAATCGTTTTGACATAGTGTCGAAAGAAGTGAAGTGAAGAAGTGAAGAAAATCGTAAGATCGGTCCATGTCCTTCAAGTCAGCAAGCAAAAAACCACGCTTACCTCTAATTTTGTCATGTATTTTGGAACATTAAAGTAGCTCCAATCAACAAAATAAATATATGGTGACAGAAAATTAAAAAATAAGAAAAAAAAAATCAAGTGAAAATATTAGCACTCGCCCATATTTTCCTAGTAAAGGGCCTCTGAAATTTTTAAATTATTGAAATATCAATAAGGGTTTCATTTAAAAGCGTTGCATGAGATCTTTAAAGAAATACTAAAAATTTTTAAAAATGCTTAACCCATTAAGAGCCGATGAAATTTTTATGTAAAATTATGTTAATGTTGTACTTCTTTTTTTTATTAATTTTAGCTCTCTGTCACCCCAATATTTATTTTTTAATTGGAGTTACTTCATTAAACTAGATTTACATTTATGGCAAAGGGTACGTAAGAACCGTCTTAGCCGAAGGTAGCACTCTTACTTGTTTTTAATTAATTTTGTGAAAAGTAGAAAAATACCCATTAAGAAATGAATGTCCGCAACTAATACTAACACACATGTGCACAAGCACCTTTGCAACATTTTTGTATTCAAGGACATTTCTGTTATTGGGCAGCATATTCATAGACTGTTGTTTAGCAAATAAAAAATGCGGCTTGTTAAATGTTTTGTAATTAAACTGTTCAAAAGATCGATCTAAATTTTTTTCTTTTCTTAAATTTTTAGTTTTAAGAAATAGTTAAAAAAAAGTGGCAACGCTGCTACAGATATCACATGTCATCAAAGTTTCTGTGATTTTAATTTGAAGAATTTTATAGAAACTTTATTCTACGTACTGATCATAACTGCAGTCAGAAGAACCATTAAATGATCAGTGAACTAAACGACACTGTTATGGTAGGATTGTGAGGTTACCCTGAAAAGAATCAAATTGATCCATGCATAGAATTGAAAGGAAAAACGTCCACAGACGATTTAGTAATCTTTGTCTATTTAAAGTCGCTTAAAGTTAAAATAAAAAAGAAAAACTAAAGAAATCAAGAAATAAAAAATAAAAAAAATTTTTACAAGAAAATAAGAATTAAGTGACTTTATCATTTTGACTCACAGTGTTATTTGTATTCAGAAAATTTTCGAACATTATTGTTATTAGTTTAAACAGAAAAAAGCAAGCAGTGAAACAAAAATATATTCTTAGAATTGTCATAAATTATGCATATTAGCCAATTTATAAAGGTTGACATGTTTACGCTTTATGAACAAAATAAATAACATGGTTTCGATTTAAACAGTTGGCCAAGAATAAGTTTGTGTATAATTCATTGTGTTAAGGGCATAAAGAGCTGATTTTATAGCAAATCGCAGACGGTTCGTACAACAATATTTGAGTATGTTTTGAGTAGTTGCAGGTTTTTATAATGTTTTTTATTTTTTTTACAGACCCACACAAACTCGCATTGTTCGAAATACAAAAAAGTGTACAAATATTTATTTATTTTCTTTTTTTAAATTTTAGCAAAGTTTGCCATTCATTGATCCTTATTTTTGCATAATAAATCTTAAATTTCCATCCCTTTTGAATCCGTTACAAATAAAGAAAAGGGTTAACTGTCAAATGAGCTCTCATACTACAAATCATTATTAATAGATTGACGCTAGAAGAACGCTACTAAATTATCAGATTTGCTTTGAAAATCAATTCAATTTATCGTAAAATTTTGTTCACCGAATTTTTGACTTAAAGGGTTTGTTAGCGAGCATATAAATTGGAATCAATCGACAACAGATACTCAAGACTTTTTTTTGCTTAAAAATATAGATGACATTAATACGAATGTACAGTACTTGCCATACAGTGACCACAACCATCGACCTATTGAAATCAATATTTGGCGATAAGTTGATTTTAAGAGGCAGACCTCTTGATTACTGCGTATGAGGCCACCTAAGGGCCCCATGATCGTTTATATTATCCGTGACATACGCCTACTAAAGTCAGATAAATTGGCTCAAATAAAACGCTTTGTTACGTGCTGTCGCGGTACAATTATACAGAATCACGTTTTAAATTTTATTCACTTGTAATGACCTTTCCAATAAAAGTTATTTTTTTTTCTAACCACTAACAATTTAAATTTAATCGTACCAAAAAATATCCCTTTTTATAACCTTCATGGCAAAAGTGGAAAAAGGGTATAACTAAGTTTGTCATTCCATTTCCGATCCCAAAAAGTATATATATTCTGACTTCTTATGCATAGCGAAGTCAATTGAGCGATGCCTGTCCGTGTTGGTGTTGCTTCCACAAAAAAAAAAAAAATATGTCAATCGATCAGATATAGTGCCGAAAGAAGTGCTATTGGAGACGCACGCATGATCGGTCCATGTTCTTCGAGGCAGCAAGCAAAACACCACATCTACCTTTATTTTTTTCATGTCATTTTGAAAAGTTAGGTAAAAAAATATAAAATAAGAAAAAAACATCAATTTTGAAATTTTCGCTCTTTCATATTTTCCGAGTTACGGGGATCTGAAATTTTAAAATTTTTTAAAATATCAATATTGGTATCATTTTAAAGTTTTTGAAGATATCTTTCGGAAAATACTAAAATTTTTAAATGTGCTTAACCCTTCAAGAGCCGATGTCAGTTTTATGTAAAATTATATATTTAGTATCAAAATTTTTTTTATTTTTAATTCTCTGTCACCCTAATATTTGCTTTTTTAAATTGAAATTACTTCACTAAACTAAATTTACATAAATGGTAAAGGGTATGTAAGATTCGGCATAGCCGAATATTACAGTCTTACTTGTTTATACCAAATATAAATTATCAAATATAAACTGAAGTTTTAGTTTGAATAATTAATTTAAATAATAATATTATAGCTTATTAGCAAAATATTTTCCAGTAACACATTAAAATTTATTTTACTACGTATTTATCAATTCTTTTACTTAAATTTTTTTTTAATATATTTCAATCCATCAACATATATATCGTATTATACTGAGAACATCATGTGTTATATTGAAAATATTTACACTTACATGATAATATTCAAGTTTAGAGTGCAAATAATTTTAACTTAACTTTAACTTTAAAAAAAAATAAATGTCACTTTCTTAAAACCCTGAAAAAGAAAGTTATCCCATTTACTTTAAGCAAAAAAAAAAAAAAAAATAAATGAATACATAAATAGTAGAGAGTGCATAAGAGAAACAAGTAATCTGCTCAAAGTGATTATCTATTTAAAAATGATATGATACTTTTTAAAGAAAAAGAAAAAGAAAAACAAAAACAATTCAGCTCCCAGCAGAATATAATACTTTTTCTGGATTCCTCATTAGCATTCTTTGCATCTGCATAATAACGATACTTTACGCTAAGAGGGAGATAGACTCACATACAAGAAGTGCCACACCAAGTAGGAATAACCATTTTTGTTATTTGCTGATGAAAACTTATTTATCTAAAATGATTCAAAAAAGGAGACAGTTAATGTAAAAATTAAGTCAGGGGTGCTCCTGCCCCTTAATTTTTAGTTTTGAATCTTTTATTTTTTATTATACAGACTACAAACCCTGTATAATTATCAAAAATATCCGTCATAAATTAAATGTGAGGACACCACATATAAAAAACGAAAGTCACTACCAGGACACCCTTGTGAAAGTAAAAAGTTCATCTCTTTTTATTACGGTTTTAAACATAGACGGCCATGATAGACACTGAAGTAACTCCAACAAAAAAAAAAGCAAATATTGGGGTGACAGAGAATAAAAAGTAGAAACAAAATTTATTTCTCTATATAATTTTTTTTTTTTTGTATAAATTTAATGGGTTAAGCATGTTTGAAAAATTATAGTATTTCCTTAAAGATCTCTTCAAAAGCTTTAAAATGATAGCCATATTTATGCTTTAAAAAATTTTGAAAATTTCAAAGCCCCGTAACTCGGAAAATATGGGCGAGCGCCAATTTTTTCTTATTTTATAATTCTCGATCGTCACATATATTTATTCTTTTTGATAGGAGTTACTTTACTGTTCCAAATGACATTAGAAGTAGGCAAAACAGCCTGTTAACTTGAAGACGTGGATCGATCATGCTGATTTCCAATATCATCTCTTTCGACACTATATCAGATCGATTGACACATTAATTTTTTTGTGAGGCAAACTTGATTTCAACACTCACACGGACGGACAGACGGACAGACAGATATCGCTCAATCGACTTTGCTATGCATAATAACTCAGAATATATATACTTTATGCGGTCGGAAATGGATATTGTAGAAATTACACACGCAATGACAAACTTAAATCCAACCGTTTCCACTTTTTATGGTAAAGGGTATAAAAAGTACAGATCAAATTTACTTATTTAAACATAAAGCTAGAAACTAAGGTGTCTGCTATCTCGTACGAGTATAACCAGTCACTTTCATGCCATGTGTTTCGTTAGTAAAATTTAGAAATTTTTCCAAAATTGAATTTTGTGGTTTAATGGTAACTTTTTAAACTGTGTAAGTGTAAATTATAATCTCTAAAGCCCACTCAGAAAAATATACCAACACAAATAAAAATACAACACACACACACAAACGCACACACATACATCTGTAATCGTAAATTGGTCGTTTTAAAAGTAAATGGTCGTTAATGGCTTAAAAGCTTTTTTCGGTTCATATCACTCAAAGTAAATTATAATAACTTTTCTACGCAATTATATGCAATAACAGGATGTGAAAACGAAAACAACAGCACGCATACAAGCAGACGGTAAGAATCGAAATGTGGGTGGTAGAAAAATCTGAACAATAAACCAAAATGAGACATTAACTACATGGGAAATTTTAAAAATGAACCAAAAAAAAAAAAAAACTCTTAAAAGCATGTGTGTAAATAAAAATGGAATAATGAAATGGTTTGGGTAAATAAATGATTACCTGACACCACACTGTTGCTACGAACGTTAAACAAAAACACTATTTTAAATGAATTAACCCCAGAATTTTAAAAGGTGAGACAGGTAGTGCTAACAAGATTTTGAGCCCTTTTTTATACTCATTTCCTCAGGCGGAAGGCTTTGCAATTTATTAAAAATTCATTTGCGACCTCATAAGCTTTTTGTTATATTCGTATTCATTCAATTTCTTGCTTATTCATTGCCCCTGTTGAATTTTTAATGCATTTATTTTTTGTACTCTAAATAACGTACAAATACACAAAGCCAAATTATTGTTAAATTCTTCAAGTTTTAACGAAAAAAAAAACAAAGTTGATAATTATACTCCGGCTTTAGTTAATGCATATTTTATTATCTAAATTTATTCTGAATAAAATTTTTTTTAATTTTTTGTGTAAATTTTTAAAGAAAACAGAAAAAACTAGACCCCCACAAAATAAAATGCAGCATTATCACCTATTATCAGGTTATGTACAATGGGTTCTAAACAAAGTTTATTTGGCCAACTAATTTAGGAAATTATTAAAGCTTTTTCGATGTTTTCTTATATAACAAAAAACACACCTTGCTCTTGCATTCTATTACCCGTCGATTAAACAAAAAATACATTTTATTGATTTTTTTCTAACAATTTTTTTCTTCTCTTGAAAAATTAACAAAAAAAAAATTTTTTTAATTATTTTTTTTAATTAATATATAAAGAATACTTAAACTTAAACCGGATTAAAACTTATTCATTTAGTTATAATACTAAATTATTAGACTAATAATTTCAAAACCTAATATTGCACAAAAAAAGTTTTACCTTGGATTTTACACAAATAAATGTTAGATATAATAAAAATCTCAAAAAAAAAAGAAAAGAAATTTATAAAAAATACAAAACTGAAATTAAAAAAATAAATCTTCAAGAATAAATAAAAAAATTTAAGTAGAATTTTTTTCTGTTAGTTTTTATTTACAATCTATTTTACAACATTTAGTAAATTTGATCAATTAAAGGAAAAGATTAAATGTGTTATTTAACTTTAATTATCTTAATATACTATTAAAATACAAACGATTTAAAAAAATGAGTTTTTTAATATTATACATGTTATACACAAAAATTAATTTTTTTCTATATTGGAGGTCTAATACGTGTCATCTATTCAGCCTTTTGATCTCATCTGTTTCATCTAACAAGGAAATCGCTAATATGTTACAATGATTAATAAGTCGCTTAATGTATCGAGTGCTAAATTGTTTTTTTTTTTATTTCATTCAAAGCAAAAGGTATCCAAAGATCTCTATAAATTTGTTTGTTGGTCATAAACCATGGAGCATCTACTGTTCGTCTTAAAGTTTTTGATTCTTTGCAACATCTAAGTAAAAAAATTATTATTATTTTTTTTTAATTTTTTCCCAATCAGGATTTGAACCATCGATCTTATAAATTGAAAATTCACTTATTTTCGGCTTAGTGGTTCATTTTGAATTTAATTTATAAACATTTTTAGAAAGAAAAATTATTTACCAATGAATGCGGACGTTTTCCAAAGAAAACAAGAAAAATTAGACTCTAGCAGAATGCAATGCAGCATTTTCTGGACCGCCACATCCTTCATTAGCATTCTTTGCATCTATCTACCTTATGTTATGTACGTCGTAAACATCATATATTTAACCAACTAATCTTAGTGAGACGAAGTTCACACATAACTTAAAGCATTTCTTTGTCGTTCTCTTTGTAACTCGTCTTGTATATTTGTTGTTGCTTTTGTGCTAAGCCATTGGATAGCCACGAAATGCGACTTTTTATTTTTAATTATTCATACTTGTTTGCTCAGAACATTTTAGATGCTGTTCCAGTATCATATTGACTGTTATGAGCTAAGTGTGAAATGGAAATACGCGATGCCAAGCGTTTGTTTTAATTTTGTTTTTAAATTTTATCGAATCAGGATTTGAACCATTAGAAATTTACATTTAGAAATTAAAAATGAACCAGTAAGCCGAAAATAAGTGAACATTCACCAATTAAAAAAAATATATATAAATTATCAATCAATATATTTATTTAATTTTTAAGCACTAGGTCTTTTTTATTTTTATATATATTCTCGATATTACGCTACTCCATTGTGTATCATCATCAGGAAAACAATTATTTAATGAATCAACAAAAAACAACAACAAAATGTAATAAAAATTTTTTCAAATAACATATTTCAACAAAAAAAAATATTTTGTCAAATAAAAATTTTTTTATAACAAATACAAAGTACAAAATTATTTCTTATTTACTAAATGTCTATAAAGCTGTGCTTAATTATCTGTGTCTGCCTTAAAATTAATTCTTTGTGCTGTTGGTGTATTAATAATTTGTAACATTTCCAAAATATAACCACTATTATAATTGTTTTCTATGTTTATTAATGAAACAGTTTCAAAATTGGGATAGTGATTTAATCTGGCACAATGAGACGATAATGCAGTTTTTTGTGAATTAATATTTCTATATCTTCGATCAGATTTATGACCAGCAATTCTAGTTTTTAGTTTATTTTTCGTTGTTCCTATATATACTTTATTACAAATCTCATTACCGTTTCCGCTACATGGAATCTTATAGACTAAATTTGGTAATTCTTGAATTGGTATTTTATCTTTAGTTTTGCTAAATAACCTTTTTAATGTGCAGTGGGTTTTGTATGCCATTTTATATTTATTACAATCAAAAATTTTTGATTTCACTAATCGTTCTGATATTCCTGGTACATAAGTTAAAGACATAAATCATTGGTTCAATTATATATCTTGTATTTATATTATTCCTATTTCTATACTGTCTTATTAATCTATTAGTAAGATGAATAGGAAAATTATTATCATTTATTACATTTCTAATTATCTCCTTATTTTTTAATGAAATTCAATATCACTTATCGTAAGTATCCTTTCTATCAAATTATTAGCTGCATTTATTATAATTCGTTTACTGTGTTTAGAATAAAATTTAATGATTCTTCCAGAAGCTGTTGGTTTTTGGTACCAATCTATTAATAAATAATTTCCACTCCCAATGAGTAAAGTATCTAAAAATGGAAGCCTTGAATCACATTCTATTTCTAATGTAAACCTTATATTATATTTTCTGATATTATACAAAATAAATCATCAACATATTTGGTCACTATAATTGGTTTAATACTAAGCTTTCCAATACATGTGTTTAGTAGTTTCTCCATAACAATATCAGCCACAATTGGAAAGGCAGGAGATCCCATTGGTAAACCTTTCTGTTGTTTATAAAATTTACTATTATATGGGAAATATCTGTTATCTTCTATACAAAATTTAACAATATGTAGAAATAGACACTTTTCTATATTAGTATGCCCCTCAATAATATTCCACTTTTCCTCTATTGTGCTTATTGCTAGATTAACAGGTATGCTTGGAAATAATGACACTACATCTAATGAAATTAACTTTTCATCATCTTTTATTTTAGGTTCCTAATCTTATTTTTAAATTCTACAGAATTTTTTATGTTATATTTTGAATGTTCAGTTATCTTTTTTTAGAATATTGGTTATATATTTACATAGTTCATAAGATGGGGAACTTACACATGAACTAATTGGTTTTAATGGAAAATTATCTTTGTGAATTTTTGGTAAACCATACAACCTAGGTGCATTACAGACATTTGTTTTTAGAGTATTTTTTTCCAAAATAGTTATAATCTTTAATCTAAAAAGTTCATCAACAAAGTCATTATTAATTTTCTGTAATTTATTTGTAGGATCTTTATACAGTAATTTATAATTTATACTGTCTTCAACAATATGATTAATCCGAGTGGAGTGTTATAATCCTGTCTAGTTATAGCTACAGTTGCGGTGCCTTTATCAGCCTTTAATATGAGTATATCCTTATTTCTTTTCAAAGATTTTTCAGCTTCTTTTACTTTATTTAATACAAACTTATCTCTATTCGTAAGCCTCATTTTATTCAAATGATTATCAATTATTGTCCTTAGTTTTGTTCTTGCTATTTTTTTTTATAAAATGTATTACTGCGGGGAAAGCATATCCATATGGCCATTTCGCTACTGCTCATATACAGCTCATTAGTGGATTCTAACCAAATTTTGTATAGAAAACCTAAGATTCTTTAATCAAAAGCCAAATTGATTAAATGAGAACGAAATTGAATAAACAAATCAAAATGACAATAACAACCAGAAAATTTTTTATGCAAAAACAAAGCAAACATTCCGTAACTATTTTTTTTTTCTTCTTCCATTTTTTACATAAGGGTTTCCTTTGGAAACCTATATTTTATATGTTTTTGAAAGATTTAATGATAAAATAAAATTTGTTAACAATATTTACAAATCAGCAATGTAAATAAGCAAAAAAATCAATAGGAAAACTAATTATTCGGAATCTATTTTATGTTAATTTATTTTAATATTTATATTTAAAGGAATCAAGCACGATTAAAAAAAGTTCCCATTAGTTTTAATATTTATTTTTGTTATACTGATTGATGAGCTGTCATTACCATAAAAAACTTATCTTGTGCTTGCGAAACATCGCGAATTCTTTGCTGTATAACTTGAGTATACACTTTAAAATAAGAGGTTTTTTTTATAAATTTCAGCTTATTTTTCACAACTTAAAGGTAAAAAGCTTTTTTGTATACTATTTTTCCAATTATCAATTTGTAGCATTATTTGTTATTACTCATGAATATCCTAAGCCAATATTAGAAAAATATGGCGAATTTAATATTAACGTAAAATTACACTCTCACCACCTTGTAATTAACTGCAACAAACAGTGAATAAAGAATTTTTTTATGAAGTAACGTAACAGAAAGGACTTTGTTAAAAGTGGCGCCATTAAAAATTAACGAAATAAACAGCAATAGATGAAAATTTTTTTTCAAATTTATGCTCTAAAAATCACAGGAAACAAAGATAGAAAGTTAATAAACAAAACATAAACAAGAACAAAAAGCAAATTTTAAAAACCGGAAAAAAACTTGATGTTACAGAAAGAATGCAAATTAAAACTAAGATTTAAAATCATTTACAATTAAGCGCTATTGTTCGAATTCCAAAATAGTTATCAAATCTTTTCAGATTCCTTTAGCGACTGCCCAGTAAATTACTTAAACGCAATACAGATACCGCTTGTATGTATCCACACGTAATTCAGTAGTTGTTGGAGATAAATTGCCTTAAAACGTTTAGCAAAATTTTTAATGAAATATTTTTTCCTTTATTTAAGAAACAGAACACAACAGAATGAGAATTATTATTAAATCCGGAATACAAATTAAGGCTGCAACAAATTTTAGTTATAAACTTTATATTTTCTTACATTTATTTCCTAGTTAACCTTACCTCTTCAGATTGTGAAACAAGATAAGATTCACAGTTTCTTTAAACGTTTAAAGGTACATTCATTATTATTCTTCAAAATATAGTTTGAAACTTCCTATTAAGGTTGATCTCATTTGCACGCAATTTTCTGTTTTGTATAAATTTTTTTATATGACACCAGGATTCTAAAAGAAATATTTAAGACTTGTTAGGAGATTATTGTGTCGCTCATGTTAATATTTTTAAATTATAAAGAATATTAAATTCTAAAATTCAAAATGTAAGAAGTTGGTTTTATGTTTAACGTTACCAAACTCTGTTTACTTAATCTCCAGCAAGAAATACTACAACAATGTCGCTTTGCACAAAGACTATAAATATACAAGTGCCCATATAAAAGGCATAAATAAATTATCGTGATGTGTTGTGATATTTTATTTGTTGTCTTAATTTTATTTTTCATCATCTTTTAAATGTATAGCAGAGCCGAAAAAAGGTCAGCCTTATACAGTAAATAAAGAAAAATAAAATCAGGTGGCAAATTACGACACTCGATATCGATCGAAATTTCAATAGAATTTAAATGTAAATTTCGATCGATATCGAATGCCCTAATTTGCCCCCAGTGTTGATAATTGTTGTTTTTGCTTAAACTTTGATTATTGTCTTTACTTTATTGTTGGAACAAATAATTTTAGTTTATTTAAAATGTTTGTGAGAAGTTTCCTGAAGAGCTAAGTAAACGGTAGCGAAATGGCCATCGAGACGTGCTTTTACCTTCAATAATCAAAATCGGTGATTTTAATAATTTGTTCGGGATAATTAGCATAATATTTTTAAAGATTAAAATTAGTTTAATTTTTATTAAATTATTATTTAAACTGTGAATATAATAAATGAATAGAAATTATTTTGGCTTTAGTTCATTTATTTTTAATTTCTAAATAAGAATACGAGAATATTCATATTTATATCAACATTAATTTGGTTAGACGAAATTTACATACAAACCAACGTATTTCTTTACTGTTCTCTCTGTATTTCGTCTTGTACATTTGTTTTTGCTTTGTTTCAATCATCGATTGAACACGAATGCAAATTTTTTTTTGTCATTCTTACTTGTTTCTTCACAACATTATAGATGCTGTTCCAATATCATTTTGATTGTTATGAAGTAAGCATGAATGCTCGCTGTGCCTTGCGTGTTTATAATTTAATTTTTTGCAGCATTTCATTCTGCTAGCGTCTAATTTTTCTTGTTTTCTTAGGAAAACGTCCGCATACATATGTAAAAAATAAATTTTCTTTCTAAAAAAGATTTTTAGAAATTAAAAATAAATGAACTAAAGTCAAAATAATTTCTATTCATTTATAGATTAAAATAAATTTTTTTGTACGAAATTTTGTGTGAAATTATTTCTTGATGGCTTTCCAAATGAAAAATAGAAAGTTCTTGTTATAAAACATGGAAAATTGCGAAAAAATACGATTTCATTGGTTGCATAGCGCAACGATTTTCTTGCTATTAATACAGAATAATAGATATAATAAAATGTTCACAAATTCTGACATATCCATTAGAAATGTATATCCGTTCTAAAAACTATAAAAACACGCAAAAAGGTCTTATAAATACCATTTTGTAAAAACAGCAGCTAAAAAAATAAAAAATATATTACGAAAAAATGTGCATAGTGTACTAAAATTATTATGTCTGGTTTGACAAAAATAACTCTTGTCACAAAAACAGGTTGGAAATTACAAATTTGCTTATACTTATGTTGCTAAGAAAGCATTGCTCATGTGAAACACATGAGTGCAAAGTAACAAGTACTGGGAAAGTCTAAATTTTAAAGCGCCAGTAATTTATTTTGTTTGGCAATTTTAATTTATAAATTTAGCTATCAAATTCATATTGAGGTTTATATATATATTGAACCTATACTCAGGTTAAATAAACTTAACAAAAAATTAAATAATAAATATACATAAATAAGTGCCTTATTTTATTACCATTGTTTGAAATTTCTTAAAAAACATATAAAGTATCCACAAGAATAAATGCTAAAAAAAAATTACTACGTAATTTAGGGTATGATTAGTTCGGTGCGATTATGCATATTTTTAAAAATACACAAATAAAAATATATATTTATCCTACAATAACAAGAGCAGTCATATAGTTTCGTTTTTAAGCTTATTTTACAAACAATTTTTAAATAAGTAGGAAAAATAGAATTCAGAAATAAAATTGTATGAAGCACTTTCTTCTTTACATGTAGTTATAAAAGTATGTATGTACGTTTCTATATGTTAAATGTGTGTTTTTGTCTCTCAAAACTTTTCTTTAACAAAACATTTCTTATGAACATCCACACACATTTTTAAACGCATGTGTGTATGAAACTGTCATGTTTACAAAACTAATATTGTGCTCTCTTGAGTTTTGGTTGCGCTCACAGAACATCTTCCCTCTTATCCCTGAAACTGCTCATAATTTTTGATTTTTTAAATGTTCAAACTGCAACATCTTTATAAATTAATTGCCTTTGCTTTGAATCTTTACATTGAAGTTTTTGTTATTTGTATTGCTTTCCTCGTTCAGGTTAAAGTAGCTCAAATTCATGGAATAAATTATTAGATTTTCCAAAACGTTGCTAAGAATAAATGACAAAAAACTTTTAACGACTTCAAAGAAGTTTTAATTTGGTTATAATAAATAATAGTTTTTTTTAGAAATAAAATAAAGTCTTAATAGACTAACGTTTGCAACATAACATAAATGTTTAATCTAATAACTAAAAATATGTGTATAAAAGATTATAACTACAACAAAATGCTACTGTAAGAAGACATTAGATAGTTTAAAGAAACAACAAGTAAGAGTGCTATATTCGGCTATGTCGAATCTTATATACGCTTCACTATCTATGTAAATTTAGTTTTGTGAAGTAACTTCAATCAAAAAACCAAAAATTGGGGTGACAGAGAATTCAAAAATAAGAAAAATTTGGTACTGCATATATAATTTTACATAAAAATGACATCGGCTCGTAATGGGTTAAGCATTTTTAGACAATTTTAGTATTTCCTTAACGCTCGCTGCAAAAGTTTTAAAATGATACCCATATTGATTTTTCAAAAAATTTTAAAATATCAAAGCTCCATAACTCGGAAAATATGAGTGTGCGCCAATTTTTTAATCTGATATTTTTTTCTAGATGTTTAATTTGCTATCGCTCCATATTTTTGTTTTTTTGCATGAAGTTAATATATTGTTCCAAATGATATGGAAAAATTAGAGGCAGGTGTGGTGTTTTGCCCGTTATCTCGAAGGACATGGACCGATTTTGCTGATTTCCAATAGTACCGTTTTCGACACTATGGCTGATCGATTGGCTTCTTTACAAATTCTCTAGCCTTGTCAAACTTGATTTTAACACTTACACGGACGAATAGACGGACATCGCTCAGTCAACTTCGCTATGCATAAAAAGTCAGAATATATATACTTTATGGGGTCGGAAACGAATATTGCAGAAATTACAAAGGGAATGACAACTTACTTCTACCCTTTTTCTACGTTTTATAGTGAAGGGTATTAAAAGAAATTTTTTTTTACGTTTGAAAAAAAAATTCACACTGGTATGTGGAATGAATTCATTTCTTTGTATGTGTTAAGTACCCTCATGTCATTTAAAACAGACAGCAATTATGTTCTTTTATACGTTCATGTGACTAAAAAGTGTGTTAAGCTTGCTTTTAACGCTCGAAGATAAGAAATGTAAGAAGTGGAGTAAGAAAATTACATTAAAAATACAAACAATAAACATTAAAAGAGCTATAAAAAAAGCAATACAAATAAAGCTTAAGGCTGTCCCAAACTTCGCACAATATTTGGAATTAATGCGAAATGACAGTTAACAGCTAAAATTATCAAAATGAAGAACCTGATACAGCTACAGAAAAAAAAAAATATTTTTGAAAGCAGTCGTATTGTTATCTGGACCACTTTATTTAGGATCAAAATTATTAAAATAAATATATAAACAATTGGTTTACATTTCATCGTGCAAAAGTTATCTTTTTGGGAAAAAAATGCGTGGCATTGGGTATAACGAATAAAAATTTAGTTTATATAACATAGTACTAAGTACTAGCACTAGCCAAAAGTACTAGCTAGACTGAAAAGGAAAAACTTCAAGAAGTGAGAATAAATATTTGGCAGCACTAAGTAGCTAGTACTTAAAAGTGATATTTTGTGCTGGAAAATTAAAACATAAAGGGCTGCAAAAAATTCTGATAGAAACTATTTGAGAGTTGCCTCTTTAAAAAAAAAAACAATTTTTCTTATAATTCTAAGCAAAACTTTATTAATTTATTATTTTGATTATTTACTATAACGATGGGTGACAAAAATAATAAAACTAATATAATAGAAATGAATTTTTAATGTTAAATAAAAACGAATTTATGTAATCTCTGATAGCTTGCAATTTCTGGCCTTTTCCTTTTGCCTTATTCTGTGCAGTTATCTGACAGGTTTATTGCAATTTCTCCTCTTCCTCATTCTTTTGAAAATCTTGGGGGTTATTTTCAAAATCATCTCCAAGAAATTTCACTATCTGCCAAACCCACGATGTCGCAATCGATCGTTCGTTCGCAGAATTACATTCAAAACAAAAACAAATTCTAAAAAATTGTTTTTGCTTTTAATGTAATTATGCGAACGAACGAACGATTGCGACATCGTGGGACTGGCAGTATATTATGCTGCTGTACAGCTTACTGCTGCAACATTTTCCAACGCAACATGCGCTTTACAGTGCAAAGTAGTTTTAGTAGTTTTTTTCTTCATCATGATATGAATTTTTTGGGAAACCCTGTGCAATGTACAAAGACCATTTCAACACATCAGCTACACAATGTCGTCAGCAATCACTTTGTTAATTTTGTTGGTAAAACACATCACACCAATTAACATTAGTATCGCCCCCATTTTCGTGAAGTTAAATTTTTCGAAAGTCTGCGTAATGAGACTATTTCAAAAATACATTAAAATATTATTATTCTATTTTACGTTACCTTATTAAGCGACGAGGGAGGTTAATGTTTCGTCTGAATGTTGGTTTTTTTTTAATGTTTGTGCCTGCAGAACTCAGTAATTTCTGAACCGATTTTGGTAATTTTATTGTAATTTGATAGACTGTACTTCCAGATGGCTCCTGTTGTAAATGGAGTTGATAATCTTAAAAATGAAAGGGTGTCTCCATACAACCTTCATAATTTTTCGTGTATTATGAACTGTAAATGGCACTTCTTTAAAATTTAAAATGACTGCGTGTTACTGCAGCTTCCAATAACAAAAATTAATAAAACAAAAAATTAATTAATAAAAAATTTAAAAGTTAAAGGGAAACCCTGTACGTGACGTAAATTAACCTATATGGGCCTATCTTCTGATCAATTTTATACAAACGCTTAAAAATTTTACAGATTACTATAAAGGTTATAATAACAAGTTTTAGCATTTAAAAGTTTAAGTTAAAGGGTGTTACAATAGTTTATGTAATGTAATATATGTGGACGAACTTTTGAAACGTTATAGACAGAACGCTGAAACTTAAAAGGGAGTCGTATTGCCAAGCCCGCTATATAAACAAATATATATTCTGAAATTAGAAATTAAAAGGTGTTTCCATAATTGATGTAAATTGACTTATAAGTCCACAACAATTGCAAGTATACAATTTGAATTTGATGTATATTTCCAAACTGTTAAACAGTTGAACAAGTATAAAGTTTGGAGATAGAATATAAGGATGTCCCAATAGTTAATGTAATTTTATGTATGTTGCCGTACTCTTGAACAGTTATAGACTGACAGATGAAACCGTTTTTTGAAGTCAGTTTTATTTTTTCAAGAATTATTTATTAAAACCATTTGGCCCTAAAATGTAAACTGTTGTTAAGTAAATCCTACTTGAGCTTGAGTTTGGAAGTACAAAAAAAAAATTAGAAAAACTTATATTAAGAAATAGCTTTTAGAATCTCTACAACTTTAGCATTTCCACTTAAACTTCGTATTTTTACTAACATACTCTTAGGGTCTGCTTTCTGATCACTAAAGTTGCTTTAATCCCATAAAACCAAATGTAACCCATTAATGGTCAGTTTTTGACTTCATACTCAAATACGCGTTTAGTTAAATTTGCATTTAAATTTAAGTAGTATTTAAATACAGTCTCAGTTTTTCAGTCATTTATGATCGTTCTTATTTAACTATGTTAAAAATATAGCAGCATTACGAAATTTCAACATAAATCTCCATTGTTTATGAAAAACAGCTGCTAACAAACACAATTGTCCTATTCACAAGCCCCCTAGTACGTGCTAAGTGCTAACAAAATACAACGGTGCTAGCTGTGTTGTTGGTAATTTTCATGCAAACATGCAATACAACACCTAGTACTTTTTTTCATATGTTTTTCAAACGTTGTATTTGTTTAAATGTTTTATGTTTCAATGATTTATTATTTTTGTGTTCATGTGTGAATTATATTAAATTAAATTAAATTAAAAGATATTTTTATTAGTTTTATTTATTAAATTTATTGATTTGTCTGATTTATTAGAAAGTTGAAGTTGAAAGTTGGCAATATAAAAACTGTTCTTTAAGATTTAATATTGCTTTAATGACTTGTTTTCTAATATTTTGTATGGTACCGCCATCACCTATACCAAAAAGAGATGCTACCTTACGAACACAATCACCATTTCCTGAAGATCCCAAGCAGTAAAGAACAATTTTAAGCTGCAAGTCAATGCGTAGTTGGAGCCTTTCGCCAATTGTGTGAAAAACATCGTCATTTTGTATAAGGTTGAATATATAGGCAAATTCCTCTGGCCGTAGTCGTATCATATGAAGAAATCTGTTTTCATCAAAATATCTTAAAACCCGATTATGCCATAATGATGATTTTGGTAGCCCTAAATGTATAATTCTGCGACTGGAGAGCAAGTACATTAGGTTCATCCTAAAAATGTCTCGAATTTCATCCTCACAAAAAATTTATTAATTTACTTTTTTCTGTTTTCTCCCCCATTTGGCTTATAAATAACAAATGATGAATAGCGCTTTTCTTCTTCTTATTTACTTTTTGACGTATGAAGTACAATGTACAATGGCACACTGATACAATGGTTGTTCACAAAGAAGTAAACAAAAGGTAGTGTGCAATACTACCTACACCTTAGCAGAGCTTTTGAATACGGCAAATGAATTGCAAATTTTGTGAAAAATATTTTAAATATATTAAAAAATGTCAGCGATACTCATGTATTCACCACCCAAACTTATTTTATTTATTAATTTAAATTTTTAATTGATATTTTCATTAATTGTGTAAAAAACATTAAATATTGTTCTATCAATGGCTAAAATGTTTGTTCACTTTTGTTTAGTTTTGCGAAACAACAACAAGAAACGCAATAACCATATGGTAAAACTGTATTATTTGAATGGACTATAAATGCGCAAGATTGGTCATTTAAATTTCATTTAAATGTGCATTGAAAAACTAAATTTTGTACTTAAATAGAACTTAAACATAAATGACATTTAAATACGAAGTCAAAAACTGGCTCTAAGTAATAACATGAAAATAAAATGTAGTATTTTAACTGCGTTATTCTATCGTATCGTGATAATAAATATCAGTAACAGTCACTAAGACAACTGGAAAATTATCGTATTCACTTTATTAAAGTGTTGTGTTTGGAAAATCACTTACGGGTTTTCTTAACCCCAAATGCTGATATTGATCATTTCATATCCTTTATTTAAATTAGTAATAAAAAATAATTAAAAAGGAAAATCATAACTGTTGTAATTAAAATATATTAAAATGAAGATTTATATATGAAGAAATTTTACTGTATAAACGATTCAACAATTAATATATTTATGTTTATGTTACGAATAATTAATAAATTTACAAATCATCTAGTTTTTATGAATTCAGAGTTTTAGAAATGGGCCAGCAGATCTAAGCAATAAAATGTTCAAAATGAGTTTCGTGTCTTTGAGTCATGTTATCTCCTGTAAACAAATACACAGTGTGAGTAACTAAAAATCAAGAATCACATATATTAAAAAAAATCTCATTATGAAAGAGAAATACTACAATATTAGGAATTATATCAACAAAATTATTGTTAACCGTACTAAATTTGCCTTCATTTTTTTTTTACTAGCAGTGCCCATGACGTCGTCTGCGTGTTGTCATTTTTGAATTTTTTATCATTCAAATTTAGAAAAATGTGTTTTTAAATATTAATTCCAGAGTTCTGTGGACAGACAGTGTTAAAAACTTTCAATTTACAAAAATAAAATGTGCAGACAACTGTTTTAGTACCATTTTACCGATAAAATTTGTTGCTTTCACATTCGTATCTCTATTTTCTCTACGAAATTACTTATTTTTAAAACGAAAGGTTCTAAGGGACACAAAATTTTGTTTAAATACATCCAGACAAACGGACAGACAGACAAGAATTTCGAAAAATAGCTGTTTTGTATTCCATATCGATTACTATCTACACCAACATTTTCTAAAAATTTTCTAAAAATATTTCATGTACATGAAAGGCCCCGTTACTGTTTTATTATATGTTTAGATTTTATTTGAGTTTAATTGAAAAAAATTTAATTTATACAGGAGGTATTTTCCAAGTTTTTTATTTTTTTTTTTTTTTTTGCTTAAAAACTGCAACTCAAGTTACTGTAGAATGAGCGTTTTCTGTCCTAAAACTTATTTTTTACTGTTTTATAGACAAAATTATCTCCAGAATCTGTACATTAACTTTTATTTGTTAAATTAAATTTAAAAATCTATTTTATAGTTTTAAATTAAAAATTAATTAAAATTTACTTTTTTCCGGCTTAGGTTCACTTTTTTTTATTAAATTTTTAAATTTTTTTAGAAAGATAATTATTAACAAATGTATAAATGTATTACGAATGTAATGCCGCATTTTATGGATCGCTACATCTATCATTCTTCGCATCTAAACATCATCTATTTAGCCAACGTATCTTACAGCCAGTTTACAGAGCTCAATTTGCCGTATAGACGCACAAAAACGTTACCGTTTCCCATGTTTGGTTTTTAAAACACGAATGACAATTTGTTTTTGAAAAAAAAACGTAACAAATGGCAATTGTTTATAGTTTATGTATCGCGCATTGTAGTGTCAGACACGTCAAAACTGAGCGAAGAAAAAAAACCATTCGTCAGGAGTTAATATAGTTGGGCAACTGCCGATCATAACAATTTCACTAATAAATACATACATATAATCAGAATACCACAACTTAAAATCTAGTATTTATTTTTACAAAATTGCTTAAACTTTTTTATTTTTACAAATTTTTGTTTCACAGATTGATTGTTTAATAATTTTGTTTTATTTATTTAACTCAGCTGTTTCTTTTTAAGCGTCGAAGCAGGGTTGTTATCATTTAGGACAAAAACAAAAAATGTATAAGAAAAAAAGTAAATAAAAACCATTAATTAATACATTGGCAATACTTTGATTTGACACAACATTTATTTATACGAAACACAACGTAGTTAACCGAAAAAAACCGGAACGTGTTACACGGACGCTAATTAATTATTACGTATACGTCCACATGCCATCAGGTCTCGTTTCGCTCTTGACGTGTCCTATAAACAGGCTGTTAATATTAATTTATTTAGACCAAGTCCACACACAACCTAAAGCATTTCTTTGTCCTTCGTTCTGTACCTCGCCTTGTACATTTGTTTTTCTTCGTACCAACCTTTGGTATGACCACGAAATGCAATTTTTAATTCATTCATACTTGTTTGCTCGCAACACTAAAGATGCTGTTCCAGTATTATATTGACTATTATGAGTTAAGTATGAATGTAAATGCACTGTGCCTTGCGTTTAATTTAATTTTCAAATTTGGAAGATTGGGAATCTTAATATTATATTAAAAAATAAAACGAACATAAGCCAGAAAAAAAAACAATTTTAATTCATTTATAACATCCACAGTTTTAATCCTGACTGTTATTTTTCAAATTTTATTTTTTTTATTTATCATTTTTCAAACAGAAAATAAAAATTGCAAAATAATAATTAAAAAATAATTTGTTGAATAACACTTATTACCATTAATATTCTTGATTAACATTTCATAAATTATTTAAAACCAAACTGAAATTGTGAACGCCCCTAATCCATATCCAGACAAAATTAAGTTGTTTGCATTTATGCGTCATGGATATTTGCGGTTGTATATCTGTCGTATTTGACTGTGACTGAAGCGAAACAAACAACAACCACAACATTTGTACAATTATTTTAAATGAAATTACATTACAGGAATTACACACACTCACACACACACGATATCAAAATGTATGGAAAGTACACACCAGTGTGTGTGTTACTTGTACGTACTTGGGACATAACCATTATTAGCTTAGACAACAACAAAGGGAGAAAGACAAGGAGAATAAACCAACGTATTGCAGCAAACAAACAAAAAATATAATAATAAAAACACAGAAGAAAATAGGAAAGGTTAGAGACAATAACATTTAGAGGTGAATAAGAAGACTCATATAAAACTCATTAAGGAGCAGTTTTTTCACATTTTTTTTTGTTTTTTTTTAATTTTATTTAGTGCAACTGCGTCATTTTGTTTTGCTTTAAAGTAAACTGTCTTTAAATGGCAGCCAGATTAATGTGTATGTTTCTTACTTAGCTAAAATAAAATTTTCCATTTTCTTTAAATGTCATCTATAAATTTTGAAAAGTTTTAAATTAGTTTGCAACACAAATTTAGGTAAATGTTAAATATAACGCTCTAATTAATTATAGCTGCGACAATTTGAAATTAGTTTAAGTTTGTTTTAAGTGTTTAATTTAATGACATTTTAGAACAGCTTAACCTTCCAAAAAAAAAAAAAAAAATTTGTTAGAAAACTAATTATATAATGGAGTAAAGCAAAAAAAAAAAACGAAATATTAAAAAAGTTCAAATGTAAAATGTCTCAAAACCTGGTATCAACAACTGACAAAAAGATTTGGAGAGCTAACAATCATGTAATTACAGCAAAACAAATCAACCCTAAAGTCCAAACGAATCTTTAATATTACACACACTTTAAAATTTAAAATTTCCCAAAATTTTTATTGAGTCTATTGATTATGACAAAACACCTAAAATATTGGAAAAAAAATTTGACCCACAAACAATTTAGACAACTAAAAAAAACTAGTGATGATGACTATAGAATTGTTTCAAAACATTTCAGGGTTTTGGAGATTGGTCTTCTTCAGTACCGTAACGAAAAATACTAACGACCAAAATGGCTAATACCCAGCAAAAAATTATCTTAAAGAGTACTTGCCATATAATGACTTACTTTTGTGATTGCCATATTTTTTTACTCGCTTACAAAACACATTACATTAGTTTCCAAAAAAGGAAGAAGAAATGGAACTAGTTCTTTATGTTAAAAGAGACGACCGTACTAATGGTACTCATTATATCCTACAATAATTAATGTAATCGATTCTCAAGAACTGATTATAAAAGTCTCATGCCTTGTAAAAAGCATTAAGTTGGCAATCTAGTTGGGAAGTGCCTTTGGCAAAAATGCTTAATTCCACACTCGATTACCTTTTCAAAAATTTTTTGATGGATATGATTGAATAGCTAATATGGTTGAATAATAGAGAGAAAAGAGCCATATTTAAACTTGTTGATTGCAATTAATTTGTATTTATATATACTCTATATAAATTCCACCAATCTTTCTACTACGTATAAAAATTTTAGGCTAAGATCACTTATATTTTAGTTTTGTTCTTAATTTTTCTTATTCGTTCTGTCACGTGCGTAAATTCACGTCACTATTTAGACACCCTTTAATTTAAAATTTTATTTATTGCTTCCTGCTGCCACAGTGCACATAGTTTTACTGGCACTGTACACATTTGACGTGTATAACTTTCATAGTTCAAGATCTACCAAATGCTGTTCATATCACATTACTCTAAGGCAAACCTTTAATTTTTAGTTTTTGTTGATATAGTGTCTATTGCAAGAGTCTACCTGTTACGGTACCAGGGACAGATGGCTGCAACACACGGAGAGACATTGTAGGGAAAACAACAGGAATACGTTATTACACTTTCCGAACAGAACCTTAAACAAAGAATAATTGTAAAAACTGAACAACATCCTTGCAATAATATGCTTATGTAAAATTTATTAGTTTTTCAACAGCATTTAAGCCGCTTTTGTTTAAGTTGTTGTTGTGTTGTTTTTACTTCTTGTGCCTCAAGTTTTTTGCTGGACTTGAAAAATTTTATATTTAAATAAAAAACTTAAATTATTACTTCAAAAAATTTTTAAATTCCTTAAAATTGATAAAATAAATAATATTCTAAATTTATTATCTATATTTTTTCTAGGTAAGTTTAATCCAACATGATGTTATCCAAAATCATAATACTAAAGGTAACTATATTGAAATTAGAATAAAGCTTATGCAGAAGCTAACATTCTTTAGACGTAAAAAATTTTATAATTCATTATAACAGTTCAGTGGAAAATTACAAAGAGAAGGCATCAAAAAAAAAAAAAAAAAAAAAAAAAAAAAAAAGATGGGAAACCCTTCTTAAGTTGTATATTTATTTCTCTACGTAGTACATAATTATTTCTGGTATTAAATTAATTTACCTTTCGGTAAAAACCGTCGTAATAGGCTGCTTGTTTGGGAAGTTTGGAGATCGCCTTCGATGTGAGAAAATTATTTTCATGCCACGTTTCTAAAAAACTAAAAGAAAAAGAATGATATTTTCACATTGAAATCACTCACCAAACGTTCCAAACAAACAGCCAGTTATGACGGTTTAACCGAAAGGTTTGACAACAGTATAATTATGTTTCCCTTTTGCGTGCAGATAACAAAAAAATTTGCTACGCATTTTTATTACTTTTATTGTCAAAATTTTATTGTAAATATTTACAAAGAAATTAAATGTTTAATTAAATTAATCGACGGATATAAAGAAAATAATTAATTTTTAAAAAATATCGTGCTACATTTTATAAAGATTAAATTATTAACTGACTGATATTGATTATTGAGGTTAAAAGCTAAGCAAGCGATATCGAAATGGCCATCGACAAGTGTCAAAAGAATATAAAATCATAAAACACAAGATTACTATATTCGCGTATGCCAAATCTTACATACTCTTCACCATAATCATAAAGTTTTCTGTTCAAAAAAAATTTTTTTTTTTAAAGTTTTGCTTCAGGCTGCTGTTCCAACTTATTAAATGAAAGGGTTTGCTATATCACGCGAAAGCTCAAAAATTATTCTTACCTTTTTCATTAGTTAAAGATATGGAAAAATTAGACGCACGCGATCGATTGGCGTTTTTGAGTTTTCCTTAACTCATCCAACCCCTTGGCAAAGTTGATTTCCACGCAAAGACGGAAGGACGGACCGACATTTCTTAATTGATTTTGCTATGCATACACGCAGAGAAAAAACCTGGTTGTGATATGGTCTCAATAACCATAATATGATTTTTTTTAACAAAGTATAGTTGCGGAGAACAAATTGCAGTTGTTTTCAGAAAAAAAACTTCAGTCACGACAAACATTTTTTTGTTAACATTTAACCATTGTGTGATTACTGTGCCCAATAATGCAGCATGGTTGGTTTTAATTTTGATAAATTTGAACCGCAACCAAAATTTTATTACTTATTAAAAATAATATATTTAAATAAAATAATGCATGTGCTTAAAAATATTTTGTTCTGGGTCTTTACGGAATGCTTTTCTATCAGTTTCGTATTTTTGTTTTTTTTTTTTTTTGTTAGCTTAAAGTTGATAATATTTTTTAAAATTAGGGATGATAAAAAATTAAAAATTTATTAAAAACAAATAAATGAAAGATTTTAAAATTCATATATAGTTGAAATCAATATAATTTTTTTTATTTGTGTTTAGGCACAATTGTAAAATAATTGACATATTTTTCATTAAAGCTGTCATATTATACAACAACAATAATTACTATTACGTAACAAAATATATATCCAATACGAGAATATATACAATACAAGAATATCTTACAATACTAAATCTTCAATACGATAATATAAAGTTTACTCCATAAATGGATGTTCCCATAGGAATGTATAAAGATAAGATGCGATTACTTGGGCTCATAAACTATATTTCTTGTATATATGATTCTTATAGTCTATGCTTCAAAGGCTTTTAATTCTTACGCACGTTAGCAAACAAATAGATGATTTTTTTTTTGAAAATTTATGTTTTAAAATAATTTTTATGACAAATAACTAAAAAATAAAACAATAAATAATAATAAGTCCATTATGTATATTAGGCAATCTTTGTATTCAATTCCATAAAATGACATTTTCAACCATAATATGATATTTTAATTTAAACATTTAACGATTATATTTAAACGTAATTATCTTTATACTTATTGTTAAGCAAAACAACAATATGGTTGCAAGACCAGCTATATTATTATTAAATAAAACAATATTATGTTTTGCTAATAACTATATAATGCTATAAAATTATGGTTACCATAACCATATTTTTTCTTTACGTGTAAGAACTCAGAATATATATACTTAATGGGGTCAGAAATAGATGTTGTAGAAATTAAAAATGGAATGATAAACTTAGATATTCCCCTACTCCAACTGTGGTGAAAGGTATAATAATGTGATTTTAAAGACAATTTTAGATAACAATTATAGCTTAAATTTGGGCAGGTTTGCTTTAAACAAACTTCAACCAGCAACTGAAAAAAGTTTTATATTTAAGTAAAGGGCAATATAGCTCGCTTATATAAAGTCTTTCATCGCCATTTCTATTAGATTAGATTAGATTAGATTAGATTAGATTAGATTAGATTAGATTAGATTAGGAATTATTAGATGACGGATTCCCTAGACAGAAATTTAACTAAAAGTAACTAGAAGAAATAGTCCAATGTTACAGATCACTGAATGTCAGAATTAGTGACGGGATGCGAGTAAAAATCAAACAGTAAACAGTTTAAACGGTCTATTTAATTATTTGTAAAAAAGCAAACATATTCATTTATGTATGTATGCATGTATTTATTTATTTATATTTATTCAAGTCCAAGGCGCATCAATTACCAGGTGGCAGCGTAGGCGAATTCATTAGTTTTTGCCGTGAGCACTACTGTCAAACTCCATTTATAAAAAATCTGTGTACTATTTGTTATATATGAAGTTTGACATTCATTTTTACCAGCAAAAAATAATAAATTCTCTAACGCTACCACCTGGTAGTTGATTCGCCTTATTGAAGTCTATGTATTTATAATTCTTACAGACTATTAATACATATTTAATGAAAACGAAAATTTTACGTTTTAGCAGATTTTCATTTGAGGAATAATCAACATAAAGGTATAGTTTATTAAAGTCCTTACAACATCTAACAAAAGGATCGAAATTTGCATAGTTCATACTAAAATATTTTATATCCAATGAAGAATGGTATCTGGTTGGACGCTGAGGAACACAAAAAGATATATTTTCAATTAAAAAGTTAGAGCAGGTGTTACCGTTAATTGTTTTTAAAATGAACATGGCATTTAGCATAGTTCTGCGACTAGACAGAGATGGTGACTTGATGAGAGCAAGCCTAGACTTATACGATGGCAAGCATAACGGATACCATTGCAGTCTACGTAAACAAAATATTAAAAAACTGTTTTTGCACTGATTCAATTGCATTGTTGTATACTTTATATTGTGGATCCCAAATAATTGAACCATATTCCAGAACTGGGTGAACTAGTGACGTAAATAAATGTTTCGTGATGTAAGGATCATCAAATTTCTTACCCCAACGTTTGATGAAACCAAGCTGGCATCTTGCTCTGCTTACAATTAGGGAAATATGTTGAATGACGTTTAGTTTATTGTCTAGTAAAACTCCAAGATCTTTGAAACTGCAAACCCTTTGCAGCTCATTGCCACCCAGAGAGTATTTAACGTTTAAATGGTTCTTCGAAAGAAACACATATATTTACATCTATCGAAGTTCAATTTTATTATGTTCGATTCACACCAGGAGTATAAAGAATCTAAATCTTCCTGTAGCAGCTTATGATCATTATATTTATTACATGTAAAAAATATTTTAATATCATCCGCATACATAAGTATAACAAAATTCTTAATGACGCTAGTTAAGTCATTGATGAATAATGAGATAAGAAGAGGTCTAAGATGACTCCCTTGTGGAACACTAGATGTCACAGGGATTGGCTTAGATATAGCATTTTTGTATAAAACATTTTGTTTCCTATTGATAAGATATGAATTTATCCAATTTAAGTTTCTTTGAATCCCATATAATTTATTTTCTTGATAAGAAGTTCACGGTTAACCTTATCAAATGCCTTACTAAAATCAGTATAAATCACGTCGGTTTGCATTTTGTTGACAAAACCACGATTAATCAAAGTTGAGAATTGTAAAAGGTTAGTGATAGTAGAACAGCCCTTACGAAAGCCATGTTGATTAGACGATAATATTGAAGACACTTGAAAACATAAATGATCTGTAATTAGTTTTTCCAATAGTTTAGATATTAAAATCAGTTTTACAATTCCTCTGTAATTTCTGATGTCTTAAACAAAGGAATAACGAGGGAATTCTTCCACATTTCTATAAATTTACCTAATTTAAATGAAAAGTTGAAGAACATTCTAAGAGGAGCTACTAAGGCCTCTGCGCAATTAATAAGACCGTTACTTGGAACATTATCAGGTCCACTCTTAAGCGATAATTTCAGTTTTTTTAAGCCGTAGAATACAGTAGTTTCATCAAAAAGTGGGATTAAAATAGATTGACTTCCAGGATTGTGTGCAAATATATATATATATAAAATTGATGAACCTGAAGTTTCCACGTTCAACGTGCATCAACCCAAACTTTCCTGTTTGGTTCTAAATTATAACATACCCAGGGAAAAATTTTTTAAATGGTAATCGAGTATGGAATTAAGCATTTTAGGCAGAAGGACTTCCCAACTAATGATATTAACAAGGCATAAGACATTTATAATCAATTACTGAGAATCGATTACATTAATTATTGCAGGAAATAATAATAAACATAAGTTCGTGTTAAAAGGTATTTTCCCATATTCATAGTTAAAATAAAGTATACTTTAAGGGAACTGAAGTAGGTTATACTTTAGAGTCGACTCTAAGTCATTCATAGACATTTTTAAAATATATTCTTGGCGTTAAAGTCAACTCTAAATTAAAAAGTAGCTAAAGCTGTTTTTAACTCATTTTTCCAAAATTATTTTATTTGGTTTAAGAACACAATACTCTTTATCTGATTTTTATACCAAAGTGAACAAAATTAAAACAAGGTTACTTTTTTGTAATGTTTGTTTAGAAATTATGTGAAAACATTTATCAAATTAAAGTTGACACCCAGTGGAAGGCGGCTAAACTTAAAGTATACTTTATTATTGACTATGAAAGCTTTTTAATTGAGAGTATACTTTAGCAAGAGTCGACCTTATTCTATAACTATGAATATGGGCCATTGTCTCCTAACTTACCACTTTCATTTTTTCGAACTAATGTAATGTATTTTCTAAGCGACTAACAAAATATGGGAATCACAAAAGTAAGTCATTCTATTACACGTACTTTTTAACTTAATGTCTAATTTTTTGCTGGGATAAAGCACCAAGAGAGTGTCAGAAAACATCTGATACAGTGATACAAAATGTCGAAATGTCGCGCAGCAGTTACAGTCAGTTTTATACCAGCCATATATTCAGAGTACAATAAATAGCCTAACCCTGGAGTTAATGTCGACGTCGTTGACGGCGAAAAAGTTGAAACAGATTGAACTTTTACGTCGTTTCAACGCGTTGAGATTAATTGCTCTCATACAATTTCATACGATTCAACTTTTTTTTTGACATTTGACGCCGTCAACGACGACGACATTAACTCCAGGGTAATGATGCAGACAACCTAAAATTTAATCCAATAAGTTAACTATTAAAGATGCTTCAGTTTTTCGACTCAACCACTTCGTACTATTCGTGTTGAGCAATAAAGTCATTAAGGTGATTATAATTTAACTGGAGTTTTTAAAAACTCAAAAAGGCGATTTTCTTAAATAACCTAAAATCAAACAACAAAAAACAAGGCCTTAAAAATGTATTTTTAACAATTAAAATTTATTTCCCTTAAACAGTCTCTGCTTACGTATTTCTTATGGTGGCACATCAGATGGAAATCAACACTTTCCAATACTGAAATTAATGATAAAAATTTTAACTCTACTTAATTGCTTAAATGTTTGTTTGTTGTTCTTGTCTTCTCCTCATTCTATCAGTAAAAATAAATCCAAACGACTTCACTCATAGTTGTTGGAAATATAATAGTGTCTTTATTTTTTTTTTTTTTTTTTTTTACAATTAATTACTTTTAATGCCGACATGAAAACAAACAATACAATAGGGATTTTCCTTTGGTTTTAATATCTTTTGTGTTTATGTTCTACATCTACTACTTCCTATGTTGTTTTTAGATTTTATACTCTATCTTTCATTTATTTCTTTTTGTGTTTTCAATAAAATCGAAAGGAACAAAATTGTGTTGAAGAAATTTAAGGCATTATTAAGTTTCAAACTGCAGCGCATTAAAAGTAGTCTCATTCACCCAAAACACATTTGAGTCGTTAAATGTGATTTTTCAAGTTGTAAAAACAAATTGCAACTTGTAAAAACTTATTGCTTTAGAAGCCTTAAATTATACAGGCGTTGGTGTGAGAATGTTTGCTTTACTCGCTCATAAATGTTCTCTCGATTACTCACACACTTTTAACATGAAATTATAAAATTGATGTCTTCAATTAAAAGTTTATTAGTTTTCTGAGCTTGAGTATGTTTTCTTCATAAAATTGTTAAAATTCATAAAAGTTCATAATTAACTAACTTATGCGCTGATACGTGTAGAGAAAGTAGTTAAAAACGAAATTATTATTAAAGATTTTTTTTGTTTACGATTTTGTACCTGCTATAACAGAGTTAAGTTTAATATAAACAGGTAAGAGTGCTATATTCGGCTATGCCGAATCTTATATACCCTTCACTATATATAATTCTGTTACATTTGGTCAAATATCCGTAGCTTTTGGTACAGGCACGAAATAAGGCAATATTACTGAAAAAGTACTTGTTTTATTATTTGAGTTAAGAACTTCTCTGACAGCTGGTTTACTTAACATATCAATTCGACTTTAATAACAAGATTTACACATTTGCAAATGCTATCAAAATCACACATTAAAAATTAGTTCAAAATAAACAAAAAACAAATTTTCTGAATTTGTACTCTGCTCAATTAAGCCTGGTACTCTGTTCAGTTTTTCATGTGGAAGGCTGCCAAACTACATATATAAAAAATTTGTATGAAAAAGTCATGAAAATATGTTGCAGAAGTTGCACTCTGTTTTAACTATGGAAAAACACATGAAATGTTTCTGCAACATTTTGTCAAAGCTGTGAAATAAAGCAAGTAGGCATTATTTCATGCGGAATTTTTCAAACAAGAGCTGATGAAATGTCTTTTGCTTATATTTTTAAAACTATGTAGAACACGTGAAAATAAAAAAAACTTAAATTCTTTTACATCGCGAGATAATCATCAAATGTCAAATTTTTCCCATAAAATAATTAATGTTGCCTAACAATTTTCACAAATTCGAACAGAGTACCAGGCTTTAGTGAGAAATCACGAAATGTTTATTTCTTAATGTTTAGCAACTGCAACATGTTTCTGGCAACAATTTTTCCCAGTTTAAACAGAGTACTTAGTTTTCCGCACGAAATATGTGCAGCTCGTATTATTTCACACTTGGGAAAAAATGTTGCCAGAAACATTTTGCTGTTTCTAAGCATGAATCAAGAAAAATTTCGTGATTTCTCACCTACTGAACAGAGTAGAGCTTCAGCAATGTTAGTTTTTATTTCGAACTAATTTTTATATGGGATTTTGATAGCATTTGCCAGTGTGCAACCTTTTTTATTAAAATTATTACCTCAAATACCAAAACTAGTACTTTTTTTTAGTAACATTCCTTATTTCGTGTCAGTACCAAAGTTATGAAAACTTGCCCCTTGGGTCACAAAAATTTTAAAAATACAACCAAACGGCAACACTGATTAATTCATCTACCTTGTCTTCTGTAAAAGTAAATTTGGTGGGAAATATAATCTCCCGTATATAAAGTTTCTCTCTATGTTTTAAAAAGCTTTTAAAATATATAAGAGATGGGATTCTGTCGAATAACAGTGATTGATATTTTTAAATAATTAATTATATTTTTACAAAACACTGCTTACAATTTCAATATTTATATTTAAAATAATGTACAGCTTTGCAAATGTTGGCTGCTTAGAAAGAGTATTAAAAATAAACCAACAATTTACCACAGAATATTCTTAAACTCGTATTATAGCAAAAAGAAAATAAAAATACTTAAGTCGGAAAATCCTTGTTAAATAAAAAGCTATTTATGCCGCCAACTAAATAAAAACAAAGAGATAGACCTAATTCAAAATTAGAAAGTATGAAGAAGGATAAAGATAAAGAAAATAAACTTGAAGATGAAGACAACAAACTGTCAACGTCAAAACGGAAACATCTTGATGAAATTATTAAAAAAAAAACATTTTAACGTTTTTTAAAACAAAAAAGGCAAAATAACAGGCATAAATCAGCAAAATTTTATAAATAGAGCAACTGATTTCAATTGTAGTAGTATTTGCATAGAAGTTTTAAAAGCAACCGAGAACCGGTTTGGATGTGTAAACTTTTTTATACTAAAAATTAACTATTTAAAATTGGAATTCAAATAATTTTTTAAATTTAGTGTCATTGACGCGTAAATGAAAAATAGTTACAATCAGCAAGTTAGTCACCTATATCAAAATACAAATCACTTAACGACTAGTTTTTTAAGGATAATGGAAAGTAAACCCAATTTGTGACTTTATTAAATTGTACTTTATTTAATTGTAGTTCCATTCTAAAGGGTGTTTTTTTAAGCCCGATATTACTTTAAATTGTGTACTATATTAAAAAAAAATATATTATAATGAAGTTTTTTTGAACAAAAAATCAGAACATGCAGCTGCTCATAATGAAGTGTATTCTGGACGTCCAATTTTGGGTCACTTTTTCAAGTACTGCTGGCCGTATGTCACAAATAACATGAACAATATTGGCTTCCAAAGCGTCAATTGTTGCTGGCTTCTTAGCAAAAACCAGTGACTTCACGTGGCCCCACAGGTAATAATCGAGAGGTGTAAAATCCCACGACTTTGGAGCTCAATAAACAGGCCCATTTCTCGAAATCAACTTATCGCCAAATTTTGATTTCATTAACTTGATGGTTGCGATCGCCGTATGGCACCGTGAATGCCACCAGTGTGTATACCAGACCAAAAGATGTATTTTTCTGGATGTAATGGAGTCTGTGGGGTATGCTGTGGATTGGTCTTACTTATTTACAAGCCCGCTTAGCCAAAAATAATCCTCATCGCTGAACACAATTGGGAGATAACACAACGGGTCAATTACTAACTGCTTTAGAGCACAATCGGCGAAAGAGCGACGCATGTAATGGTCTTGTGGCTTCAACTCCTGCATTAGCTGGATCTTATACAGGTGCAGGCCAAGATCTCTGCACAAAGTTTTCCACGTAGTGGACGGATAGAGCCTCAATTCCTGCGACTGACGGCGAATCAATAAATTTGGATCTCCTTCCACATCTTTGTTTACAGCAGCGATATTCTCTTCCTCTAGAGAGTGTGTGATACGAATTCCATCCACAGTTCGACGGATGGCTTGCTCAGACGGACGATTATGTGCACCATAATAATGACTAATTTTCAAAGTAAACTTGGATGATTTGATAGCAAGCGTTAGTCTATTGATAATGATTTGCCAGAGTTTACTGAAAATACTAAGAAAAAAATTTTCATCAAAATTTAATTTTTAGTGTTATTTTTTATAATTTGAAGTTCTACCGGGCTTAAAAAAATACCCGATATAATTCAGTTATCAGGTAGTTATCATCAATATTGTGCCACTAAAATCCACGCATGTTTTTTTTTAATTTTCTTTGTCGTTTCTTTTATAAACCACAAATGCTCAAATGCAGAAAATGTGTTGCAATACCGGACGAAAAGTGTTACGTGTATATACTTCACGCTAAATTGAAAGTAAAAGAAAATCATTTAAAATAGAGACATGTTTGGAAACTAGGAGCATTTTCTTCAAACTGTTAAGTGCATTTCAAAGCTTGAATATTTGCTTGTGCCTTCTTTTCTTTGAAGAAAGAAATCGACAAAACAGTCATAATGTTTTCAGTTTCCTTTGCGTCTGTAAATTTCGTTATGAACATTAATTTTTTCACTATCTTTTTTATTATCTAATTTAAAAAATAAGAAAATATATTTCTTTAAAATCGTTTTCCCAGCTGTTTGAAATTTTCAGCATATTCGGCTTGGCTTGTTTAAAAAAATTGTAAGTTGTGCGACAATTCATCATATTATTTTTTTATTTGAAGCAAATATTGTACGAAATAGTTTGTTTGATGACAAGCTTCAATGTTTTTTTTTTTATTGTCAAGTTTAACCTTGACCTTTTAAGTTTTTATATTTTGTGATTTCTTTTGAAATTAAATATGTCAATGTAGTGAGCAAATAAATTAAATCAAAATGTAAAGTAATTTTTATTGCGATATCTGTTATAGTTCTAAATGTACTATTTTCTGTTTGAAAATTTATAACTTAAAAATATGATTGCATTTTTTTATTTTTTTGGTACTTCATTTCAGTTTTTAAATAAATAGTTAATTTAAGATCAATAGGATTTTCATTTATATACATTGAAAATATACGCAAGGAAAAAAATATGCTTGTGGTAACCATTTACGAAAAGCAACATATTGAATTGTATGTCTATAGTCAAATCAAAACAAAGTGCTAAATTAAAAAAAAAAATTATTTTTAATAATAATAATTTTTTTATGAAATAGTATAGAGTTTGGCAGTGATGCTACCAGCAAAAAATAATGACTTCGCATACGCTGCCACCATACACAAACTAAACGTCGTCTTGACAGGAAAAGACAGGAAAAACTTACGCTTTCCTTCAAAAAAGTTACATTTTTTCATTTAAAGTACATGTTGTAATTTTCCGTAAATAAATAGTAAGTTAATTAAATTTATAGAAGGCTTAAGTCAATATTTCAGTGAAAATTAGGCAACAATTTAACTGAACAAAGACAAAACTAAAATAAAAAAATTAAAAAATAAAAAAAAAAAAAGAAAAACGTATAAAAAATAATATTCCTTAAAAAGTAATTTTTTTCTTAATAAACCCGTTGAAACTTTTTCTTTGAAAGATTGAGCGTCGATAGAATTTACTATTTTAATAATTTTAAAAATACTGCTATTAAATGCAAATGTGTGTCTTATTTACTTACAATTTCAACATAAAATTACTGACAATTTTTTCGTAGTATTATCCGGCACTTCTTTAAGAAAAGTAAAAGAAAACTTTCTTCGAAATCAAGCTATTGCTTGATACTACTAGCTTGGTACTACTAGCTAGTTTTCAAATGATACAAGCGGAATAACTAAAGTTGCTAACAATTTTCGCAAGTTTAAACAGAGTACTTAGTTTTCCGCACGAAATAAGTGCCGCTCATATTATTTCCTAATTAGGAAAAATTGTTGCCAGATACATTTTGATGTTTCTAAACATGAAATGTTAGGCAATATGCCTTATTTTAAAATTTTTTTAAAGTATCAATTGATATACGATATTAAGGATATACTAAAATTTAAAAAAGCTTAACCCATTAGGAGCTTATGAAATTTTTATATAAATATATATATGCAGTAGCAATTTTTTTTTTTAAATCTTTTAATTGTCTGGCAAATATTGGGGCTTTTTTTTATTGAAGTTACTTCACTAAACTAGATTTACATAGATGATGAAGGGCATATAAGATTCGGCATAGCTGAATATAGCATTCTTACTTGTCTTTGAATTGCAGTCATGAACAAATCCTTTTCTGTGTCATTAAATTTATTTTGGTCTTTTTCTTTTTTTAACACAATAAAATTAAATCAAAACAAACGGTCAAAAATTCCGTGCGAAAACATTGCTGCTTATGTTTTTTCGTAGTTGAAAAACAAAATGTTTTCAGAAACATTTTTAGTTGGAAAACATGCTACGATAAACATTTGCCACTTTTTCACAAATAAACGGAGTACTACTTCAGCAACAATTATTTCTTATTTATTTCACAGTAATTTTTTTATATTAACTTTTGTCAACATTTCGCACGAAATGATGAACAGTGTACTAAGTTTAATTGACAGCCACGAATGTTGTATTTATATTTATTTTTCATCATTTTCACAACATTGTACATGTTCATTGTGTCATACTGATAGTAAGTATAAATGTATCTGTATATGTCTATTTCTACGTATTGTTAAATTTTGTATAGAAGATAATACCATGTTTCCACGGCTACATAAAACACTTGTTTTGCTCTCTATTCATGTTTTAGAGACCAAACTACTGCCAAATAACATGTTTCGCCATACAAAATATTGAGAGCAAAACAGCTCAATTTATCTTGTTTTATTTTTAAATACCTCACGAAACACGAAAAAACTACAATCATCTCTAATATTTATCGACCGTTCGTCCGCACTAGTTGTCAAAAACAAAAATATAATCAAAACGAAAACAAACAAAAGTATAAATTTTTATTGTGCTAACTTTTTAATGATAACGCTTTAAAAAAAAATTATGTCCAGGAGGATGGCCACCAAAATTAAATTTCTTGAGGAGTCGAAGATGTGTTTCGAGGCGCCACGCAAGTGGGGCATCTTTTCAGCCCATATCTCTAGCGAGCGCGCACGTTTTCTGATCTCTTAAAATTAAAAATATTATAAAATAATAACCTTTAGTATTCTTACTTACCTCTTTTTCCATTTTTAGCTAAAAACAATCGTATACCCGCACAATTTGTTATTATGTACATACATAAATATGTATGCATGTATGCTTCTAAACAGTGCTGTCAAATCGAAACAGGAATGTGTCGTATAAACAGCATTATTCGCAATCTTGTTTAAGAGAGCGAAACAAGTGTTTCAAGTAGCCGTGGAAACATGGTATAACAGATATTTCCAATATAATAGTAAATTTTATAAACAACAGAAAGGTTTACCAGTGGGATCTCCTGCCTCTCCAATTGTGGCTGATATTGTTATGGAGAAACTACTAGACACATGTATTGGAAAGCTTAGTATTAAACCAATAATAGTGACCAAATATGATGATGATTTATTTTGTATAATATCAGAAAATATAATATAAGGTTTACAGTAGAAATAGAATGTGATTCAAAGCTTCCATATTTAGATACTTTACTCATTAGGAGTGGAAATTATTTATTAATAGATTGGTACCAAAAACCAACAGCTTCTGGAAGAATCATTAAATTTTATTCTAAACACAGTAAACGAATTATAATAAATGCAGCTAATAATTTGATAGAAAGGATACTTACGATAAGTGATATTGAATTTCATAAAAAAATAAGGAGATAATTAGAAATGTATTAAATGATAATAATTTTCCTATTCATCTTACTAATAGATTAATAAGACAGTATAGAAATAGGAATAATATAAATACAAGATATATAATTAAGCCAATGATTTATAAGTCTTTAACTTATGTACCAGGAACGATTAGTGAAATCAAAAATTTTTGATTGTAATAAATATAAAAGGGCATACAAAACCCACTGCACATTAAAAAGATTATTTAGCAAAACTAAAGATAAAATACCAATTCAAGAATTATCAAATTTAGTCTATAAGATTCCATGTAGCGGAAACGGTAATGAGATTTGTAATAAAGTATATATAGGAACAACGAAAAATAAACTAAAAACTAGAATTGCTGGTCATAAATCTGATCAAAGATATAGAAATATTAGTTCACAAAAAACTGCATTGTGCCAGATTAAATCACTATCCCATTTTTGAAAATGTTTCATTAATAAACATAGAAAGCAATTATAAAAGACGTTATATTTTGGAAATGTTACAAATTATTAATACACCAACAGCACAAAGAATTAATTTTAAGACAAACACAGATAATTAAGCACAGCTTTATAGACATTTAGTAAATAAGAAATAATTTGTACTTTGTATTTGTTGTAAAAAATTTGTTATTTGACAAAATAATTTTTTGTTTGTTGAAATATGTTAGTTTGAAAAAATTTTATTACATTTTGTTGTTGTTTTTTGTTGATTAAATATATATTTGTTTTCCTGATGATGCTACACAACGGAGTAGCGAAATATCGAGAATATATATAAAAATAAAAAAGACCTAGTGCTTAAAAATTAAATAAATGTGTAGAAAAAATTTAATTTAAATTGATAATTAACCCAAATTTTGTCAGTTTGAAAGTCCGCATGTTAGTCCTTATATTGTCATTTCGTACATGTAAATTACGTCTGCTATAACCTTAAGAGTAAATCATTACTTCTAACCTTTCTTTTTGTTATCTATTAAGAACTCTACAGTTAGTGTTAGTAAAGTACTTATTACATTGTATGGTCATATTAAAACAGTAAAAGAACATAAACATAAAGAAACAGTTGGACCACCGAAAGTTAAATACTTTGTCATATAAAATTTATGTTAAACGCTCCATGGAATGTTTTAAACCGTTTACACGATAAATATTTATTTTGCTATGAAAAATCTTACAATTCATGTGTAAAGTTTTTTAACAATTATTATACTTAGAGGGAGGGAGTATTATCTTCTTAATTTTATATATTTCATTCAACACACTCGATTCCATCAACAAAATATGTTTTGTAAATATCTTTTTTTTTTATTATATTCCTATCCACGGACAACTAATTTAAATGTTGTGCGCAGTTACAATAGTTAAACAAAACCGACCAAAACTTCAGAAGTAAGATTTTGAAAAAGCACTTAAGCTGATATCACGTTATTTAATAAAATATTTTTACATTACTGTAACCACTTAAGTAAAACTTTCAATTGGCATAAAAAAATTTATATATTAACTTTTATCATTTTGGGTTTTAAGGGGTGGTGTCGTTATTGTGGAAAAAAGTTTAGTTTTTATGAATTATATTCTACGAGTGTATTTTATTTTTTTTATGTATTGTGTTTGTCCAAAAGTCTTTTCTGAGACAACAAAAGTTTATTCATTTTTGTATGATACATGGGAGTTGTTTAAAAGTTAAGGAAATATTTATGTTAGAATTGATAACCAGGACATTATTTCTTTTGATGAAATAAGTTTGCAAAATAAATAGTCCAACAAATCTAAATGTGTGTATTTGTGTAAAACTGTTTGAATGTATGCATATACATACATATATACATATTGTACATACATAACAAACATATTAACATACATACATACATTCATAAATAAAAAAAATTATTTATACATGTTTTTAAAAGTAAATTACTAAACTTGAATATTTCACTCTTACTCAAGGAAATAGAGCCTTAATATTTAACAAATAGTTCTCTTTGATAATGAGGTCACTACTTAAAAATAGTTTTGCAAACATAAAACTAAAATTAAAAAAAAAATATTTTATTTTAGAAAGGAATAATTCTGGACAGCAAAAATTCAAAACAAAGAAAATATAATTCAAACTAAATGAAAAATGTTTTTGAAATGTTAAAATTGGAATAAAAGTTTTGTACTAAAACATCCTGTTTCCACATAACAAATAAGACAATCAAAGAATTGACAAAGAATTAAGCCCCAGGGGTCTAATTAATCAAACATAGTTTTTCTTTAAAACATTAATGAATCAACAGTTTTTAAATCGTAAGCAAAAACACTCTTACAAAACAGGAAAAAGCTTTTCTGAAACTTTTTGAAAGATGGAAACTTTTGGATTGTTATTGTCAAAGATTTCAGTAGCAAGTTAATGTCACTTAAAGGAAATGTTTCGTTAGGCCTTGAAAAATAAGTACAAATTAATTGTTTTAGTTTTTGTTCTTCAACTGATTATTTAAAATGAGTAATTTTTGTATGCCAAAAATACGTTTGATGACACGTTCTTCAAAAAAAAAAAAAACGTTATCAATTCGTCTTCATGTTGCTTTTTTAATGTTTGTGCCTGCAGAATTTGGTCATTGCTGAACCGATTTTAAAATTTTTTTGAAATTTGATAGATTATGCTTACAATTGTACCCGTTTTAAAAACAATTCATAAAATTTAAAATTAAAGAGTGACCCTATACAACATACATATATTTTACATATATTATGAACTATAAAAGTCATTTTAAATGACTGCGTATAAGTAAAAGTAATAAAAAAGATACAAAAAAATTAAAGGGTGTCCCCATAGGTGCTGTAAATTGACCTATATGTGCCCATCTTTTGAATATAATGCGGCCGCCATAATAACAAGTATTAATATTCAAAATTATAAATTAAAGGGTGCCCCAATAGCTCATTTAATTTGATGTATATAGCCATATTGCCAATATTGCTATGTCCGCTATAACAACAAAAATACAATTTCAATTTGAAAATTAAATGGTGTCCCAGTAGTAGATGTAATTTTTGCACTGAATTTCTAAGCCCGCTATATCAACAATCAAGTTTTCAAAGGAAAACTTGATTTCAGCAAAAATTTAAATACGCCAATCGTTCAGATAAGGTGTCGAAAGAAGTGCTATTGGAAATCAGCAAGATCGGCCCATGTCTTTACCCGCAGCAGGTAAAACACCACTCCTACCTCCATTGCTTCGATATTACATAAAACAATTAAGGAACTCCAATCAAAAAAACAAATATATGAAACGATAGAGAATTACAAAATAAGAAAAAAACAACTAGTGAAAAAATTAGCGCTCGCCCATATTTCGCGAGTTACGGGCCTCTGAAATTTTTTAAAATATCAATATGGATAGCATTGAAAAGCTTTTATTGAGATCTTTAAGGAAATACAAAAAATTTTTATAAATGCTTAACCAATATAGCACTCTTACTTTTATTTTTTTTTCTGTTTAATATTGCCTTTTTAAGAAATAAGAGACAAAGTCTTCTATTTTCATTTCAAAGAAAATTAAGCTATCTTGCATTATAATAATCTTGGGCAGTGTAAAATTTATCGCTTTTCGTTAATGCTGTTTGTGAGTGGACTTATTCCACTTTCAAAAGAAATATATGCGCCATACAATTGCACATCAAAACTGTTTTTGTTTATTTCATGACAAGATAGAACTCTTTTGAAATTGTAATTGTAGTTATGGAGAGAAGGTGTCTATAAAATAACCGTTAGCTTAGTTTTTTTTGTTAAAGTAGACTTATACCACTTTAAAAAAAACAGCTCATTTGTCAAACATCTAAGTTTTGTGAAAAAGTGTAATAGTGTGAAAAAAATGTTATATAAATACCAAATAATTTAAAGAAATTTAAAATCAAAAAATAACACCAACATTTTATTTCACGGTCATTTTTTTACTAAAAATTTTCATTTTACTTGAAGTGTAGTAGTCTAAAAGCAATAAAATAATACAATCAACACAATTCTGATTTAAATTTTTTCTTACGAAATTTAGTGCAATTATGTATTAAGACTTGTGTGCGGCGGGCTTTAATGGCATAAGTTAGTGATTCTTTATGGTGCAATTATCTTCCACCACCTTAAATGTTAAGGAAATCCCAACTCAAATATTTTCAGTAATGTTTATATCTAGAGAACATAGCCATTTAAAACGCAAACGTACATTCAGGTTTAGAAACATATTGTTACGTTTTTCCTTTTTAGCACAAACGTACGGATTCTTTTGATTGCAAATACTACTGTGGCTCATTATAAATTCTGTATTCTAACTTTATGGCTTTCTCTGGCTATACTTTTTGATTCTACCGGCCTTGTGAATCCTTGGTCTCGTATTTACTAAACATGCGTTATCACCACAAACGCAGCCATCCACGCTACACTCCTGTGTTACTCCGGCGAGACATGAACTACTCGATGCCTAGTTTAGTAAACTTAACCATTCACAGACATCTCCACTACTCTTTTTATCGCAGCCAGTCATCTCCTTTAATCCAGTAGCCACAACACACGTCTGCCGTACACTGTTGTTATGCTGTTACACTTCCCTGCGCAACCGCAACCGCAACCGTTCTTACTTTTTATTATAAAGGGCTTCTTGACAATTATCCTTTACTCTTATATTAAATTGGACGTCTCCACTAAATTATCTGCCATGGCTTCACACAACAATTGTCCTTTGCCTCTCGGGAGGTTTGTACTGCTGATTCTTAATTTTTAATTGCTTTATAACAATTATTATTTTCCCTTGTACGCATGTCCGAAGCCGGTATCAAACTCAGGAGCCTCTGTTTTGCAGTACGCACCTCTACCAACGCAGCCATTGAGGCTGCTCAGCTTTTGTTAGCTGATTGTGGTTTTTATTCTATACACATACCATTGGTTGTTGAATTAAGTTATTCACCACGCTCATGCGGAAACAACTACAGGGATTGTTAGATCGTATTATTTGTAACATTATTATTTTACAAATCTGGCAGAATTTATGGAATCGATTTCAAAATGTTCATTTATTTGTTGATTTAAACTATAGAGCGATTGCGAAGTAAAACGTAATATTTGGGATCTTAATTCTCCACCCTCTACGCTCTGGCGGTGATTTAAAAATACTTTCTTTTTTTCTGGTATCGTAAAAATACAAACAGTTAGGACTTGGACATCATAATCAAATTTTATTTAGTCACTAAAGACCACAGAATATTCCAATCATTAACATGACCTCCTACTTTAATTTTAAGTATTCGTAGATTGCAATGACTACTTTTATCGTTAAGTTACTTGTCTGGATACCAGTTTGACACCTGATTTTTGGTGGTGAAATAAAAGATCTTGACTGATTTTTCGGGTTTCCTTATCTTTTAAGTATCCGACCACGGTTTTATGATTTGGCCCAGTTTCCTGCCTTTCCGGCCCGATAGGAATAAATATTAAAATTACTTTTCTTCTGCATTTTTGACTAGAAATTGTTATTTTTCTTTAACTTGAAAAACTTAAAAACTCAGAGGGGCCTAATTATCATTCTATATTTTTTTAAGCGACTTGAAAATGTTATTTAAGTAAACTTAAATTTTTGTTCTTGATATTTGGCTAATCTTTCATTGAACATTCGAATCAAGAGGGGGAGACGAAGATTAAATGAATAACCGTACATTGAAAAAAAACAGAAACATTAAACATATTCCTATATAAAAGTATAACAAATTAATGAGCTCAGTCTTGTGTGCGTGACATAAAAAATATGAGCGTATTAAATATTATTGATTCGTGTTAAACCCATGAGATTTGTGGGAAGCAGTAAGTTGAACTGATAATTCCAAATGATATTTGTCGTTTAACTTTGCAAAACTTATTGATTTTAATGAATATTAATCGAAGGAAATAAAAGATTAATTTTCCACAAAAAAAAATACTTTAATAAAAAAAAGGAAATTAAAAATCAATCAACATTGAATTGATAATAAATAAATTTTGGAAGGCAAAAGTAAAAACATTTATAATGAATTATAAGAATTTTAGAGAAATATTAATTTAAATTAACAATTTTTTTTAGCTTAAATCATTTTAAAAAGTTTATAAATTGACATTATTACAACAATTATCAATTTGCAACTGTTTGCTTGCTTTAATTATTTAATTAATGTACGACAAGAAATTCATTTCATTTCTGTAATAATTTAAATGTTACTTTTTTTTGTGTCTAATTTAGTTGCATGTTGTAATCATATGAAATCAAATGATTGAAATTACGAAACAAAAAGCCAAATTATATGCCACCAGAGTATGCAAAATTGTAAAATTAAATGACACCTTTATTTTGATAAGTAAATGTAGCGTTTTGCAACATTCAGCCAAAATCACACTTTAGCATTAACTAACATATTTTGTTGCCAACGTTTATTTTAGTATTTTTGTGTAATAAAATAATAAAATATTCAGAATAAAAATAAAACTTAAAAATGAAAGACTCCAGGCGCTTGACTGACCTGACCATACAGTGAATTTAATGAAATATTTTTAAATGCACGCTTAAGACCAGAACATTGAAGGTATAATAAAATTATTTTTTTTTTTGCACTAAAAGTGTGTGATTAAATTTTCTTTCTTTTGTTTTTCAAATATCCCAGGTAATTTGGTAAAACTGAAAATTTGATTGAAGATGCCTAAAATTTCTTAAAATTTATAGCAAAAATAAATTGGAATAAATATCTAGATTTATTTAAATTCTTTTGTACACATTTGGGCTGAATCAAAATTTTTTTCTTGCAAATATTCGTAATCAGAAATAAAACACATTAGTGCGCCGAGCGCTATTCGTCAAATGAAACAAAAACTGCAGCAGTTCTTTTTTTTTTTTGTTTTTAATTTCCTACATAGACGAACAACCAGGGTTTGAATTGCTTGCTTAAAAATAGCAATAGCCATAAAATCTTTGCTTTGCTTACATGTTTTTCAGCAAATAAAAAAAAAATAAATAAATGTCTCAGCACTTACAAAACATTTCATTATAAACGAAGCAACGGTAAAAAGCAAATGCAAAAAAAAGGGAAAGCAACGCATATGCTTAAGCTGACTATGTGTTTCTTTCTGCAGCAAAGCAATCAGCAAAGCATTTATTTTAAAAACGCTTGCTGTTGCTTAAGCAATAAGTTGATGTTTGTTTCTTCTTTTACATTTCCAATTTTAAAAGGGATAAAAAGCAGCGAGTTCAGCAAGTAACAGCAAGAAAAAGCAATCGTTGTCAGCAACAACTTCATACAACTTACTTTGCTGATTGCTTTGCTAAAGAAAGAAACACATACTCAGCTAAAGCAAGCGCGTTTCTTTTTTTTTTTAATTTTCTCCTTACTTTTGCTGCACATTTTTCCACAGCAACAGTTAAGAAAATAATCAAGCATTTTTTAATCACTGCAAACAACTAATATTTTGGTGCAGCGTGGCTACAGATTTCAACAGACCAATTCTCTTAATTCCCAAATCATACATTAAAAGACCCAAAATTAAAATTTTTATTTATTTTTTTGTGTTTTTTTTTAATATAAAATTCGGAGAGGATAACGAAAGGACTTTTTAAAACTAATTTTAAAGTTTGTATCAAAACAAATCGGATAAAATTTAAATTTCTTAAAAAATAACTTAAATCTGAAATACACTCTTTCGCTCTGAGCCATAAAAAGTTTCGTAACAATTATAAATCGTTAAATGTTTGTTGGGTGCAATATGTTATTAAACTGAAAACGTTAACCTCCATTTGTAAGGTGTGTACCTATTTTTAAAGCAGGAAATGCAATCATTCTTTTGTTATTCTGTTTTCTGCTCTGAAGGGTTTTTTTATTTTCTTTTTTTTTTTTTAACGGAAATGAAATGAGTTTTCTGGCTATTGTTATTACAGCTATTGCCGTATTTTTTATATAGTTTTTTTTACAGTCGTTGTTCATGTTGATGTTGTTATTGTTGTTGTTGTTATATGATTGGACATGCAAAGGAATGGTGCTGTTCTTGGCATCAACTATATAATTTGTTGAAATGTTAAGTTTATGGCCCGACTGTTGCTGCAAATAATCATTTTACTATTTTCATTTTTATTAGATGAAGAACAGCCATTAAACATGAATGTGAACATAAAATCATGTTAGCACTTTAATATAAATAAATTTTTAATGTGTTCACTAAAAAAAAAAATTATAGTTTACTAAAAATTATATATAAAAATTTTATACAGACTTTAAGCAAAAAAAAAAAAAACAATAAGAAAGTTTGAAGAAAAATTAAAAATGGTTGGCCACTTTTCAATAAATCGATTGCTGCTATCGTCGTATGACAAGTAGCGCCATTCTGTTAAAAGAACATCTCGCTCAGTTGAATGACATCCAATGATATTGATTACTTTATTACTGTAATTATTGTCGCATTATTTAAGCAAATAAGGCAGATTTTTTTTTGGATTTTTTATATGCATGTGTTAAAATTAAACAAAACCATTCACACAAATCTTATTTTTTTTTTTTAATTATAAACTTATTAAAAAAATATTAAACCATTCGGCATTACATAATTTAAATAATGTTTAGTGGCATTAATGTTGAATAAGTGACTTGTCTAGCAATGACAATAAAAAAGTTATTGTACAATGTTGTCAACACATTACAAAATATTCACCCTTATTCTAGTTGTCGGCGTCGTCACATATCAATATTGTCGCATTCGAATTGTTATTCTACTTGTCGTTATTGACACTTATCGATTACTGCTCAAAAATTTTTTGAATTCTATAACAAATCTGACGACGATGTTGTATTGACGTGACTCTGTTTTTTGTCGACGACTTTTTGCATAACGACTGGAAGTGATTTAAACCAAACATAACATTGAAAATGTAAAATAGTGAACGTGACAATTGCCAATCAATTTGAAAAATTGATGGAAGAATTGCAGAAGAATCGATCTCTTGCACTGGGTTTTCGCAAAGGCACTGCTCCATGCAATTTTAAATAAAAATGGGAAGAAATTGAAAAATTTTAAATTCTCTTAATCCGGCTAGAAGATTAGCATATGGATGGCAAAAGGTAACAAAATAAAGAATCGAATAGGGATTTATAAAAAAGTTTGTAAAAATTACTTTTAAGGTATGGCGCAACTTAAAATTAAAAGTAAAAAAAGATGGTTGCTAAAAAAGCAAAATATAAAGCTACTGGCGGCGAAATGTTTAAACAATTTTCACTCAGTCCACTGGGACAAGCTGTGGCAAACCTTCTTACACTTCCAGAAGCATTTGAATCCTGAAGGTGCAGTTCAAGGAGTTCAACTGGTTGACATGGGAAACGATTCTAATTACATGGAACTTGCTAAAGTCGAATTTGTCGTTGAAAGCACAGCCAGGAGCAGGCAAAACATATGTTCTCTTTCCAACACAAGTTTTTGTTTTTTCAAGCTTTTATCATCAATTAAATCAAAATTTTCTTCACTTATAGAAAACATTTTACCATAAAAGTATCAAACACAGTATCTTTGTATCTTTGGAAAAAGGTCCGCACACATTTGTAAAAATAAATTTTATTTCTAAAAAGGATTTTTAGAAATTAAAAATAAAATGAACTTAAGCCAAAATAATTTCTATTCACACAAATAAAATTTAGCAAAAAACTTGGAGATGTGCATTTTCATTTCATAAAAATCGATAAACCGTCGACGTTGTTACAAGAATGTTAAAGAATGCAAAATTTGTATTGAATGGACGCCGACATTGATATGAAGTAATATTGACGACGACGCCGACAACTAGAATAAGGGTGATTGTTTTTTATTTAATTAAAACCAAAAGACTTTACAGAGTACAAATATAATATACACATTGGCACTTATTGCACAATATTAATTATTGCGCAATTATATTGCAAGTGTACGGGTACCTTAAAGGGCTTAAAAATATCATGTATTTTCATAGCTGCTTAGAGGGAAATTCATTTAGTAGAACATAAACTACAGCACTTCTTTAGGCACTTTTACCTTTTGCAGGGTTAATTGTGTTAATGGCTCAAATAAACCACAGTTTTGCCCAAATAAATGTGGAGCAACGAAATATGCTTCTTAGAAAATCTCATTTAAATGTCGCTTGTTATACCCTTCACCACAAAAAGTGAAAAAAGACTTAGTTTGTCATTCCGTTTGTAATTTCTACAATATTAATTATTGACCCCATAAAGATAAAATATATTCTGAGTTCTTAGGCTTAGCGAAGTCGATTGAGCGATGTCCGTTTGTCCATGTGTCCTTCCGCGTTCGGCTTGAAATCAACTTTGCCAAGACACTAGATCAGCTAGAGAAAATTTAAATACGCCAATCGATCAGACATAGTTTCGAAAATTTTGTTATTGAAAATGATCGATCCATGTCCTTCGAGGCAGCAGACAAAACACCACGCCTGCCTCTAATATTTCCATATCATTTAGAACAAGTATAGTTTAGTTAAGTAACTCCAATCAAAAAAACAAATATATGGAACGATAGAGAATTAAAAAATAAGAAAAAACAACACGCAAAAAAATTAGCACTCGTCCATATTTCCCGAGTTATGGCCCTCTGAACTTTTCATAAAAAATTACTATTGTTGAAGGTTATATAAGATTCGGCATAGCCGAAGCACTCTTAACTGTTTTATTTTTGATGTTGTATTTTCTTCTCATTGTAAGGCAAATATTCTGACTATTCGAAACACACATTTCTACTTTGGTGTCTGTGGCCATAAAAAAAAGTAGACAGCTTTAAATGTTATATTATAAATTATGATAAAGGTACTGGCAAAATGGCTTTTTGACTTGTTTATGTATTAAAGCAACCATTTACGCATAACGCTACAAACGCTTTCTTGCATAATTAGACATACACCAACACAGGTACATTTTAACTTCTACACACTACACCCTAACAACCTTAACAAGATTTTAGGTTTATTAAAATTAACAGTTTATTTATGATAATAGAGTGCTATAGAAAAGCTATTAATTCAGGTAAATTACTGGCACTTAAATAATTTCTTTGCTAAAAGCTGTATCCCATTAATTGTTGTTATTCGTTTCTACTTTTTATGAATGTCGCATGATATAATTAACTTCAGCAGAAGTGTAATCAAGTTAAAAATTACTTACTCAGTTGTCGATAATTAACCAATTAAACGCAGAAAGTTATGTGGAAAATTTATTTCTCATTAATGTTTGAAATGGCAAATAATAAGACTGTTGATGAACATAATTCTTACTGTATATAAAGTTTAGAAAAAAACTAAAGAATTCAGTAAAGAGTGACATAATTTTTGGAACTTTTTTTGTGTAAAATATTCTCTTATATCATTGCAACGATTTAAGTTGTTTCGCTGAAATTGAATCAGCAGGGCTAAACAAAATTCTTTCTATAAATATATTTTCTCCTACAAATGAATTAAAACGTTCGCATACACTTGTAAATAATTTTTCTTTCTAAAATGTGTAGAAATAAAATTAAAAATAAAATAATAAAAATAATTAAAAATAAAATTTTAATTCATTTATAAGATCCACGGTTCAATTCGTGATTGGGGGAAAAAATAAAAAATATTTTTTTAAAATTTAATTTTCACAAAAAACTTCGTGCTATGTTTTATTTAATTGTCCCGATTAAATTAATTACCGTTATTGATTATTGAGGGTCAAAGCACGTCTCGATGGACATTTCGTTACCGCTTACATAACTCTTCAGGAAACTTCTGACAAACATTTTAAATAAACTAAAGATTTTTGTCTAAACAATAAAGCGAAGACAAAAAGAAAAGCTTAAGCAAAAACAACAATAACCAACAGTAATTCTATTTTTCTTTCTCTACTGTATACGGCCGACTTTTTTTCGTTTTTTTATACATTAGAAAGAGGCCATCGAGACGTCCTTTGACCCTCAATAATCAGTATCGGTAATTAATTTAATCGGGATAATTAAATAAATAATAGCACGAAGTTTCTTTTAAAAATTAAATTAAAAAAAATTTATATTCCTGTGTCTTTAATTAAAAAATATTTTTGTTTACCCTAGAATTTTCGTGATGGCTGCGTTGAGTACCGTATGTTTTACTTGTCGTTCTCAAAAAGAATAAATTTTGTTTGCATCAAACCGCCACATAACAAAATGTAACCGATAACAATACGTCAAATTTCATTTTATTTTTTTAACCGACTTCAAAAAAAGATGGAGGTTATCCAATCGTCTGAATGTTGCTTTTTATGTTATGTCACGTAAAAGTTTTACATTTCTTAACCGATTTAAAAAAAGTTTTTTTTTTAAGTTATAATTGCAGATTTGTCCGTTTTAAAAAAGGTCAATTTTTTTTTAAAAGCTAAAGGGTGTCCCCATACAATAACCATGTTTTTTACGCGTATTATGAACAGTAAAGGGCAGCACTTTAAAATTTAAAAAATAAACTGCGTATCACTATAGAACTTAAAAATTAATCTAAAAATTCAAAGGCGTTACCATAGGCGATGTAAATTGACCTATATGAGCCTATCTTTTGAACTGTTATCGACAAACCCCTGGAAAATGGACTGAATGTCAATTACTACGACGGTAATAATAAGAAAATGAGAAGCATAAATATTCAAAACTATAAATTAACGGGTGTTATAATAGTTGATGTAATTTTGATGTATATGGCTAATCTTTTGAACCGTTATAGACTGACAGCCAAAATCTTTTTTAAAGTCAGTGTTTTTTTTTTCAAAATTATTAATTTCTTAATTTTTAAGACACTTTTGTGGATATTTTTTTAAAGAAGACTGAAAAAATTAAACACCAACAGAATATAAGTTTTAGGTTGTGTGCATCAGTTAGCATCATTTATTTAACCAACTTATTTTGTTAATAAGCACATAAGGAATACTTATAATCTATCAATATTAATTTGCCTACCCACAAGGCAAAACTTTTCTTTCCTCGCTCTCTTTTTAATACATTAACCAGAAAAAGACGCCTTTGCAGTTCGAGATTATTTTTAATGTTAGCAAAACACTAAGTAAAGCCCTCAAGTAAGACAATGTGTATACAAAAAATTTTTTAAAATTATTGCTCCCAAATTTATAAGTTATGCTCTACTGCACCTGTTATGTGTTCACCTATATTTACTATAATGGCTTTACAATATTTTTCTAAAACCCCCACTGTGCAATTTAGGAATAAATTAACACTGCACAGAAAATAATTTCTGTTGAAGATTGCAAACAACTTTTTTATTAAAACGAGGTTTCTACGATTTGCGTCAAATTAAATATAGAAATTCGTAAATATTTAAATTAAATATTTTAAACACAGACAGAGTAAAAAATTTAACAACAACATTTACAAAGTCAGTATTATTATTATTTTTTTTATAGCGACTTTGTTTCAAAAAAATTGGGCCATATATGTGAAAATTGCATTACTATTGGGATATTCTTCATTTCATTTTATTTTTTTTTTGCACATTCTTATAGCAGATTTACTTCAGATTTACAAATTTTAATATCTAAATTTATTGTTTACAATTATTTTTATAGCGAACATTTTTGTACATACTTAAGCCATGAAAGTTAATCTCATGTCAATAATTGAACATCCTTTAATTAAGAGTTTTATATTTTGTACTTGTTGCTTTAGCTTTATAATTTTAGCAGCAGGACGCATATTTGACGCGTCTACCTATCACAATTCAAGAAATAAGAATATTTTTATAAATGCCTCGTCACTTTCTTGACACTCACCAATATTGTGGTGACACAGATAGAGGACTGTGCCAGATGAATAGATGTTGAGGAGAAAACAATATGGTTTCGTTTGTTTACGGAACAGTAAAGCTAACTTTTTTTTTAATTTAGTCATAGATATTTAAGCCAATTCAAATTTCGATGTCATGTATTGCAAAAATAATAACTAAATACGAAAATGGACTCAGGACATTTGCAAAGTAATTTTATTTGTAACTTGATTAACGACAAAAAATTGTAATAATATAAAAAATTAAAATTTTAACAGAAGCTTTTTTTTTTTACTAATTTTTAATTAACTTTTTTTTTTAACGGACTTATACCGATTTGAAAAATAAAGGGTCATTCATATAATAATCCACAAGTGATAAGACAAAATTAAATGGTTACCCAGAATATTAAAAAATAATTTTTTCCTGATATGATATGTTATAATGTGCTGTCAGGAAAGTTAATTCTATCTGTATATTTCTCTTTTCACCAACATGGCTTTTTTTTCTTAAAGGAAACCTCCTTAATTTTTTTCTTAACATTTTATAGTATTTTTAAGCAAAAAAAAATATGTACTAAAACTAAAATTGTTTATTTTAAATCTGAAATACGCACAAGGTTCCCCACAAAAGAGAAACAAATAAAACAAACAAAAATTATTAAAAAAAAATCCATTTCCTCATGCTCTGAAGGATACTTTAAGAAAAAAAAATATATAGAAATATATACTTATTGTCAAGTTCTCTAAACTATACTCTAGATTTACATTGATATTATAAACAGCAATAAAAAAATATTTAAGTATGAAAGCAACGATAAAGAAAAAAAAACAATAAAGAAAAGAATTCATATTGAGAAATACTTTCCACAGAAATTTGCATACAATTTCACGATGTTGTACGTGCATGCATAAATATCTTTGAAAATGCTCTGAAATGGCATTTTAATGGTTTTTTCCACTTGGCACCTTCTTTCTTCCTCCTCTTTAAAAGGATTTCTTTTATTTTGCTTTATTTTTTTTTTTTTTGTTTTTTTTTTTTTACTCTTTTGCCTGAGAGATTGTTAAAGTCAGTTTTTAGGCGCTTACAAATTGTCGCCATAGTTTTAATATGTGTATTTTTTGTTCAACCTTCTTAGGGTTGTTTGAATGCAAAGTATCTGCTAACAAAATATAAATGTTGATATGCTGGTGTGCAGAATTAGCAAATAAAATAATGAAACCGGAATAAATAATATTGAAATTTATTTATCGCTGCGGCTTATGAATCAAGCAAACAGAGAAGCATATTTAAAGGAGCACTTTCACAATAGGAACAATAAATTTTAATAATAATCAAATCAAATTATAAGAATATTAAACATTAAAACCAAACTAAATAATTTTGCTTGTGTCTTGATATGCGTCTGCGTATTTTGAAAGTCTTTTAAATACAAAATGCAAAAAGAAAAACATGGTTTCACTTAAACACTCAGTAAACAGTTTATAAAAGAAGAAACATTTCAATTATTGTTCATTTTCAGTTAACACTCACAAACGTAAATTATTGCTTTTTGTTTATTGAATTTAATAAATTGTTTACATTCCTTGGATTGGTGTCTTGTTAATATTGGTTTAGGTAGGTCTCGCTACAAAAGTTGTTTAAAAATGTGGGGGCAAAACATGTTCAATAATTATAGAAAAAAAAAGTTAATTTTCTTTTATACATACTTATATAGATATAAGCTTGCTATTCCCGGCCTTGCCTGGGTCCAATTTAAGGGTGTTTTTTGGTACTGTGTAATATATTTAAGTTTCCATTTCAAAGGCATGAGAAACAATATTTATTAAATTTTAATTTTAAAAAAATTGAAAAGTAATTTCAAAAATAATATATGAAAAATCTCAGGTCCAATCTATCAAATCAGTGTGCACAGATATGCAAATATAAAATTATAATAAATGTTTACATCTCATTAAAATTTATAATAGAAATAAAAAAAACTCGCTTTCGTAGTTCTTTTAGTTCAGTCGTAAATTCTTAAACTTTTAATTACTTAAATCCGTTTGTTGGCAACAAAAAAAAAAAAAAAATAATAATAATAATAAATATTTGCTACAGTAAAACTCACCTACTTCCTTCAGATTAAGAAAACACTTGCAAATAAATGCTTAAAAAATAAAATATATATATAAATTAGTTGCCACTTTTGTTGTGCCAAAAGAAAATAAAAATGAAACAACAAAATATTACAGGCAAAATAAGAAAATATTTTTCACTCGCAAAACACTCCTGCTAAATAACACGTTCTTGCATGTTTATATTTGCTTTCAAACAAAAACAAAACAAAAATTAATAATAATGAAAATGGTTTAAAAACAAAAAGTTTTTGCTAAAATTAAAAAGCAACCAACACCTTTTGCCAACGAATGCCAATGCAAGAGGAAACTTATTACTTTACCAGCACACAACATTTTCATCACATCAAACTCAAAAAAAAAACTTGAATAAAAGTAGAAAAAAATAAAAAATTCTCCATTTAAATTAATAAAAGTTTTCTTCATTCTCTTAATAAACACTTATTAAAAAGGAAAAACCTTTTTCGCAAAAAAGTTTAAAACAGTGAAGCTCTCTGATAAGCTAAGATTACGAAAACTTTAATTTTTTCAATTTATTCTTTGTTGCTATAATGGCAAAGATCCATACGGCTTATAGCCTTATGCAGCGATGGTAACTTTTTCCAAGAAAAATGAGCAAAATATTTATTTAAAAAGCGCAACGTGAGTTTTTTTTTTTTTTTTAATAATATTAATTTTTTTACTTTTCAATTAATTTTTTTTACATGCAATAATATTCTTCATTTTGAATAATTAGGGCCAGTTTCACGATGTCGCAATCGTTCGTTCGTTTGCATAATTACATTTAAAACAAAAAATTAGTAATTTTGTGATCTTAATTTATTTGATTTAAACTGGCGATTTCATGAATGTATTAAAATCGGCAGTCAATATTTGTCTGATTCGCTATTTAGTGTTGTCATTACATGCCATTTCCCACCCACAAAATGGAACGACAATAGCAGGACTTTCCAAATTTATAGGATGAAGCCCCCTGGGAATAACCTGTATTTTAATGTAAATGCTTATATGTGTAGGAAAAGCCAAGTAATACAAATTATCTGTATGTGAAAACACTTTGGAGCTTACAAGCTGATGAAAAAAAACTAAAAAAGGCGTAATTTGAAAACAAATACACTTTTTGTTTATCGTAAAAGCATCCAATCCAGCGAAGCCAGAATGAAGATTTTATCTTAATTTTAAAGATTTTTTAACCAAAATAAGATTTGAAGATATTTTCCCCAAAACTAAGATTATTTTGATTTAGTTGCTTGAACCATAATATTGCAACTTTTTAAAATTTATTAAACATCTGTACCTGCATGAAAAAAATATGTTGTAAATTATATTTTAAAACAAAAAATTATATCAGAGTAGAAATACAACCTCACGGTTGCGGGTGCAGTTTTTTTTTACATGGAGTTTTGACAATAAAAAACGTTCAACGAGTCCGCATGAAATTAGAATCTATTTTCTCAAGCTCTCAATTATAAATTTTTTCTCTTTCAGCATGTTCCCACAGTTTTAATGTTTTTCTAACAAAAAATACTATTTGTTAATATTTTTTGTGAATGACTACGAAAAAATAACCGAAAGAAAATGTAAAAAGTCTTTAATTTTCCAAATTATTGCTTATTTACATTTAAAATTTTTTTTAAATATATTTCAATAAAAAAGAATAAAGAAATTAGTTATCATTTTATTTGTTTTTTCTCTGACATGCGGAATCCGTCGCCGCAACCGTAAGCTAGTATTTCTACTCTTAAATCCATTAGCTGCATAAATATGAAAAAATTATGATGTTTACCTTAGTATATTTTTTTAAAAACTAAAATTTCTAATACAAAATTCAAGACTTCTGAACTGAACGAATACATTGATAAATGTGTTGCCTTTTACATTGAGTTCTCTTAACATATAACAAACCGATTTGATTTTAACGACTCAACCTTAAAATATCTTCCTGATATTGACCCTAAAAACGTTATTAAAACAAGTACAAGTGCTACATCCGGCTACACCGAATTTTATATTCCCTTCACCATCTATGCAAATCTAGTTTAGATTTTAGAATCTAGATTTTATCTGTCTGCCTATAACGGTTCAAAAGTATGGCCACATAAATTAGGTTACATTAACTATTGGGACACACTTATATCTCCGAACTTTATACTTGTTCAATTGTTAAATAGTTTGGCAATATACATCAAATTACAGCAACTATAGGCTCACCCTTTATTTTCATAATGCAAATTATATACTTGCTAAATGTGTATCAATCATGTTCTGTGTAAATTTCAACCGTCTGCCTATAACGGTTTAACGGTTTGGCCATATTCGTCAAACTACAGTTAGGAGCAAAAATGTAACATGAGTTATTATGTTCTGAAATAAAGCTTGATAGTTTCAAAATAAAAAGACACACAACTAAATTATCTTAACTTATTTTATTTATTAAACTTTCTGCAAAATATAACACAAACATAATTTTTTATATTACAAATTTGTAAAACAAAATGCGTATGTAACCAGATTTAGTCAAAAGTTACACTTTTGCACCCAGCAATATTTGTACGGTAATTAAAGCGCGACGTTTGAGTTTTTAATATTTTGTCCACAAACCTTTTGCTTTTTCAAGCTCTTTTAGTCGGTTGGGCATACTATTGCAAAAATTTGCCACCATCTCGTTCGGAATAGACTCCCAACAGTCTTTCACACGGCTCCATAACTCGTTAACACCATTTGAAGGTTCCGGATACTTGGCTAACTTTGTTTTGATGTAACTCCAAAAGTTTTCAATCGGATTCATATCCGGTGACTGCGGGGGCCATTTTAAAACAGAAAATGGTTGACTTTGTAGCCAAGTTTTTACTATTTTAGCCGTGTGCTTTGGGTCGTTATCTTGCTGAAACACAACGTTTTTAGGAGAAAGACCCGTTTTTTCAATAGCAGCTGGTAAATTATTTTGCAAAATTGAAAGATATTGTTCCTTTTTCATAATACCATCAATTTTAACAAGAGGACCCACTCCATTTTTCGTGATACAACCCCAAACCATTATTGAACCACCACCGTGTTTCATTGTTTGTCGGACTTAATTTGAGGTTATGGTGTTTGGGCCCTTAGTCCAGTACCACGAGCGCCCATCTGACTCAAAACGGATAATTTTCGTTTCATCAGACCAAATCACCTGAAAAATAAAAAAAAATAAAAAAAAAAATAAAAAAAATTTAAAAAGTAATTTACAGTACCTGACTCCAGTCGCCTTCTGTCCAATTTTTATACGAATTTACAAATTCCTTCCGGCAAAGAATGTTTTTTTTTTGTTAGAAATGGTTTTTTCTTTTTTTCAGCGGCCTTAAGACCCAATCTTTTTAAACACCGTTGAGCTGTCCAGCGACTTGCATCAATTTGAAGGGTTTTAAGTGCTTCAGCTGGGGTGACAGGATTTTCGCATGTTACCAATTTTGCGAGGTGTCGACCAGTGCGATCATCTATTTTTCTTGGCCGTCCAATACGCGGAGATTGAGCACATATTCCATACTTTTCTTTAATTCTTTGCACGGTCATATGACTTATTTTATACTTTTTTGCAATTTGTCTTACCGATTCATTTTTTTGCAATAAATTAATAATTTCATTGATTTTACATGGCTCCATTTTAAAAACACGTGCGAGATAATTGAAAAATGTATAAATAACGGTAGATTACAGAATGATTCAGATATTGTATTTATTTGTATTATTAAATGCATTCAAATTTAACAGGGTGCAAAAGTGTAACATTTTCTGATATTTGTTATGGTACCCCTACTGCCCATCCTTGCCATACTAGAATATTGCATGTAAGTATTAATTTTTTTGGACAAACCGATATATAATAATAATCGAAAAAACTTTTGGTATTTGCTTCCTCATAGGAAATACTAAGCATTGTTTCCGAACGCCGGCTATCATGTTACATTTTTGCTCCTAACTGTATATCAACTATTGTAAAACACTTTAATTAATAATTTAAAGTTTTTATACTTCTGATTATACAGTAGATAAGCTGTCTAACATTAAGGTATTTGTATACAACGGCTCAAAAATTACGACCATATATAACAAATTACATTAATTTTGAGAACACCCTTTAATTTATAAATGAAAATTCTAAGCTTCTTGTTATAGCGGACTTAGCAAAACATGTTCCTTGTGAAACTCAGCTGTCTGTCTATAACGGTTCGCAGGTTTGGCCACATATACTAAATTACATCAACTATTGGGACACCCGTTTGTTTCCAAAACCAAATTTTAGCGGAGTTAGTTATACAGGTTCTTTGTAAATTTCAATCGTCTGTCTACAACTGTTTAAAATTATGGCAATATACATAATTAAATAAACTATTGGGGCACCCTTTAATTTTAATATTAATAATTATTACTACAACGACTATATCAATCGACATAATTTCAAATTTGCAAGCATTTGTATATAACGGTTTAAAAGTTAGGCCCATATAAGTAAATCTACATCAATTATGGGGCACTCTTTAATTTCCAAATTCAAATTATAAACTCATTGATATAGTGGGCTTAGCAATACATGGCCCTATAAAGTTTCAGCATTCTGTCTATAACGGTTGAAAAGTACGGCCAGACACTTGAAATTACATCAACTAATGGAACACCCTATAACTTCCAAATCCATATTTTATACTTGTTGTTATAGCGGACTTGCCGATGTCTAATTATTTAATTTATAATTTGTTATATTAATACTTGTTACTATAACGTCCATAGCAATCGACATTCTGTCTAATTTGCAAGCGTTTGTCTATAACGGTTCAAAACATTGGTCCATATAACGAAATTTACATCAATTATGGGGACACCCTTTATTTTTTAATATTATAAACTATTTTTTAACGGGACCAATCTGTAAGCATAATCTAACATATTACCAAAAATTTTCAAAATCGGTTTAGAAATTATTGAGTTTTGCAACACAAACATAAAAAAAGCAACATTCAGTCCAACTGTATAACCTTCTTCTTTTTTTGAAGTCGGTTAAAAATAAGAAAAATTTGGTACAGCGTAAATATATATATAACATAAAAATTATATCGGCTCTTAATGGGTTAAGTATTTTTAAAAATTTTAAGAGGTTTCTTAAAGATCTCTTCAACAGCTTTAAAATGAAACCCAGAATTAAAAAATAAGAAAAAACATCAAGTGGAAAAATTTGCGCTCGACAATATTTCGTATGTTACGGGCCTCTTAACTTTTTAAAATATGAATATGGATATAATTTTAACAAAGCTTTAAAAAAAGCTTTTAAAAAGATCTTTAACGAAATACCAAAATTTATAAAAAAAAATGCTTAACCCATTAAGAGCCGATTACATTTTTATGTAAAATTATATATATGTGTAGTACGTACTTAATAAATTTTTTGCTTATTCTTTAATTCTCTATCACCCCAATATATCCTTTTTTGATTGGAGTTACTTCACTAAACGAGTGTAAAATAGATAGTGAAGCGTATATTAGATTTGGCATAGCCGAATATAGCACTCTTACTAGTTGAATTTGCTTTTGGCAAAATCTCCTTTAAATCTTGTTATTTGAAACGATACAAGTCTTTGCTTTGCAAGTAGAAAAATTTTCTTGTAAGTATATCAGTGTTTTTTTTGCAGGTGATGATGTATGTACATTTATTTATTTATCAAGTAATCGCAGTGTTTGTCAGTTACATATAAAACAACTTTTTTTGAAATTAAGAGAAATAAGTTTTAGCTGTTGAACTTAAATCACATAAGTAAATTTCCATATAAAAATCTATTTGCTTTCAAAATAGATTTTATGTTTGTATACTAAAAAATTAAGTAGATTTTTTTTATTAAAGGAGAAATTAAAGAGGATATTAAAAATTATAAAATGCATAATATAATTTTCTTTGATGAAAATAACTTATAAACTTACTCTAATGACGACCACTACTGTTCAACGATATGAACAAACCAAAACTCGTTATAAATGATAATATTTTCATTTGAACAATAGCTTACTTTCTATATTAATTTCTAAAAATGTATAAATTTCTAAAAAGTATTGACAACACCCTGCAGGAATACAAACGAAAGTTGAAAACAAGTAAGAACGCTATATTCGGCTATGCGAAATATTATCTACCCTTCATCATCTATGTAAACGTAGTTTAGTGAAATAACTCCAATCAAAGAAGCAATTATTGGGGTGAGGAAGAATTGCAAAATTAGAAAAAAAATTACGTACTACATATAATTTTACATAAAACAGTAGTCTGCTCTAAATGGGTTAAACTTCTTTTTTTAATTTTTAGTATTTCCTTAAAGATCTCATCAAAAGCTTTTAAATGATATCCATATTGATATTTAAAAAAATTTTTAAATTTTGGAGGCCCGCAAATCGGAAAATATGGGCGAACTCCAATTTTTTCACTTAATATTTTTTTCTTATTTTTAATTTTCTCTCGCCTTATATACTTGTTTTTTTTTAAGTTACTGCATGGTTCCAAATATAATAGAAAACTAAGAGGTAGGCCTGCGTCTAAGGACATGGGCCGATCAGTCTGATTTCCTATAGCACCTCGTTTGAGACTATGTCTGATCGATTGGCGTATTAAAATTTTCTCTATCTAATCTATTCCCTTGCAAAACTTAATTTAAACACTAACACGGACGGACAGACAGACATCGCTCAATCCACTTTGCTATGCATAAGAACTCAGAATATTTGTACTTAATGGGGTCGGAAATGAATATTGAAGAACTTACACACGGAATTACAAACTTATTTATACGCTTTTACCACTTTTTGTGGTGAAGGTTATAAAAATAAATATATGGGGCGATAGAGAATAAGAAAAAACCGTCAAGTCAAAAAATTGGTGCTCGCCCATAATTTCCGAGTTACGGGGCTCTGAAATTTTCAAATTTTTTTATATATCAATATGGGTATCATTTTAAAGCTTTTGAAGAGATCTTTAAGAAAATACTAAAATTTTTAATAATGCTTAACCCATTAAGAGCCGATGTCGTTTTTACGCAAAATTATACGTATGCAGTACATATGCTTTTTTGATTGGAGTTACTTCACTAAACTAGATTTACATAGATGGTGAAAGATATATAAGATGCGGCATAACCGTATACAGCACTGTTTCTTGTTGTTGTTACAAGTTCTCTTTTCCGATTTATTTTTCTTAAAACGTCTGCATTAAATATGAAGACTGTTCAGGGAATTTTATGGATACGGAGGTAAACGCAAAATTCAAAAATTTACATTTTCTTTACATCTACCGCCTTTTATCGTTCGTAATTCTGAAGCATTTAGGAATAACGACCATACATACATATGATGCTCTTTTTTGTTCAGTGTATTAAATTTAACCAAAGCTATAGCTTAGAGGTGTTCGTGACTTATTGGAATAAAATATAATTTATTTTAACATTTATTTTCTCTAACTTTTTTTTTTAGAAAAAGCTGTTTAAAAATGCAAAAATAAATTAGAAAGGAAATCAAATATTAAATGAATTTTTTTTTAGCAATTTCTTCAACATTCTTTCAATTTTTTATATCCCAAATACTTACAAACAGTAGCAGTTTCACACATGATGAGGGTGTGTTTGTATGTGTATTGGGTATTGTTTTAACGTTCATTCAAAAGCATAAATACTACATGCTTTTGAATGAACAAGTGGTTGGGTAAAAATTTATTATTCTGTTTTTGGGAATTAGAGATATAAATTGCTTTGTTTATTATTTATAATATTTAAGTTGGGTTTAGTAACAGGTCATTGGCCTAATTTAATAATTTAAGTAGTTTTTAAAAATTCAAAAATCTCTTGAGTTGTAAAAAAGTTTAAAACTCAACATATATCGACACTTTAATAGACTTATTTCCTGTAGCAAGCTACTCGACACTTTTATTTCGGTAGGTAGCAATCTAGAACTTGTTTCTATTTCTTAAATTTATTTTGCAACCATTGGCGTAGCCAAGAATACATGGGGAGGGATTAGCCCCCTTCACAGTTTTATTTTATGCCGTCTAGAATTTTTTGCTGTGGAACTTCTAAAACATGGGGTAACAATCCTTTTGCTTAAGAGGTTCCTTAAGGATACGCTAATGTTTTCAACACAAATACCATCAAATGCAAATTTGCACATTTTCTGTTAAATAATTTATCTCCACTTTATTTTTCATGTTTTTTCTTATTTTCTTGAGATCTGGATACAATTTATTGTCTATTTATGCCGATGGCATTTAAATTGTTAAACTGAAAGTGCACAACGTTTCAACGTTATTACCTGTATGTAAATTCTATTGTTCTGTTGAAACTTTATTACATGAATCTGTTTTATATTTCTATTTCTTGTTTATGTATGTGTTTGCTTGTTAAATTTGTACCAGTATTAAAATCTGTCTGTTGGTCTTTTCTATCTTTTCATCTGACTATTTGTCTTGGTTCTTTTTGCAATAAATTAGGTTTTTCTTGTTAAATTCTCTTGTGATTCTGCAGGTAATTTGCTATATTTTTTATTTTTGTTGTTGTTGTTGTTGAATGCAACAGATAACAATATTGCAAATTACACTGAGTAAAGATAAAGTAACTCTTATGGAAAGCATGCAAAAGAGATTTTTTTCTAAACTGAAGTAGAATATAAAACAAAACAATTTTAGAAGTATTTATGAAAAATTTTGTATTAAGGCTTATAACTGAAAAGGTTTTGTTAAATATGCATTTACTACTTTTTAAAAATTATAATTTCATATTTCATATATAAGACTCTTTTGTGATTAATTAAAGAGATTTATTGTGATAAAAAAATTATTCTTTTTACAATTTAAAACTAAAAATTATTTTATAAAGGCAAATATGAATACTCGTATTTATTATTCGGAATCTTTCGTATTTTAATTTACTTTAATCGTGCTTGATTCCTTCAAATATAAATATTTCATGAAATTCTGTTGAAATAGTTATTATTAAAAAAATACAAAAAGGAAATGCATTTCTGTGGGGAAAGCATATTTATAAGGCCATTTCGCTACTACTCATATAGCTCATCTTTCGTTTTTCAACATGGGTATCATTTCAAAAAGATCTTTAAAGAGATCTTTAAGCAAGATGGCTCCATGTCCTTAGAAACAGTGGGCAAAACACCACGCCATCCTCAAATTTTTCTATATTATTTGGAACAATTATGCAACTACAATTAAAAAAATAAATATACGGGGCGATAGAAAATTAAAAAATAAGAAAAAATGTTAGGTGAAAAAATTGGCGCTCGCCCATATTTTCCGAGTTATGGGCCACTGAAATTTTTAAATATTTTAAAATAGAAATATGGGTATCATTTTAAAGCTTTTGAAGAGATCTTTAAAGAAATACTGAAATTTAAAAAAAATGCTTAACCCATTAAGAGCCGATGACATTTGAATGTAAAATTATATATATACTTTATTGGTTTTAGTTGCTGTCAACTGACTTTCAAATAAAACAAAAAAAAAAATTATAACCATTCTCCAGTAAAAACACGTGTTTTTTTAATCTTCTCCATTTTTGTTTATTCGCCAATCCACATTTGCTGCTTTGGCATACGTCAAAACTTTTATAAATTTGAATATAAAGATAAAGCCAGAAAATCGAATGCTATTTATATGTTCCCAACAACCGCTACTAGAGTGGAGAAAATACCTAATTCAAAATACTTTAATAAAATATTTAAAATTTTATTTTAATTTACTTTTCATTTCTTATAAAACCATATGCTTTAAACACATTCGATACAGCAGCTACCGACTACAAAGTGTCAAAAATAGAATACATGTGTTTATTTGGGAATAATTATATTAACGACAGGCAAGGCAAGGTTGTTGTCTGGGCTGAATTGTTTGCTGCAGTCGAATTAGACTAATTTATATTTTTGTTGGCGACATTAAACCGTTGAGTGATGCCAATACCATAAGACATGTAAAATAAAAGTGCTTAAAATCTCTAATTATGAAAAAGAAATGAACAATAAAAATTTTAAATAAAAATTATTTATTTAAACATTTGACTGTACATCTATAATAAAATTGTAACAGGATCATTTCTGTACATGAAATATTTTAAGAAAATGTTGTTGTTGGTGAAGATAGTAATTGATTTGGAATACAAAATACCTATTTTTCGAATTTTTGTATGTCTGGATTCGCATCACGTAAAAGATGCTGGATAAATTTGAATAAAATTTTGTGAGGAGATCCTTTAAAACCTTGGTTCAAATATAAGATATTTTTTGTAGATAAATAGAGATACAAATGCAAAATCACTCAATTTTACCTGCATAATTGTACTTAAATAATTGTTAGCAAATTTTATTTTTGTAGAAGAAAATTTTTAACACTTTTACATACTTTTCTGTGTTTAGAACATTTTTTTGTTGTTATTGTCTTTTGTCTTATAGATTCAATGGAGTTCTCATTTAATCAATTGGGCTTTTGATATAAGACTTTCTAGTTTTCTGTACAAAATTTGGGTAAAATCCACTGATGAGCTATTTGAGCAATAGTGAAATGGCCATATGGATATGCTTTCCCCGCAGTAATACATTTCATTTTGTAGTTTAGTTTAAAATAATAAATATTTCATGAGAATATCATGAAATATCTATATTTGAAGGAATCAAGCACGAATAAAGTAAATTAATTATATTTAAAACAAATTTTTCCAAATTTGAATAAAAACAAACAAATTTGAAATGCCACACCGACGAAGTAGTGGGCATTGCTAGTATTTTATGTAAATCATTTTTTCGAATTAAAAATACTACAATTGTGATGGCTAAAGTATAAGAAGAATAATTGCATAAATTTCAAAGGAATGCATTAAAATGTATAATAAAACTACAATTCCTTTTTAGTTAAAAATATACTTCTGTTCTTAGTACTTGCTTGTTGAAGTACTTATAATAATTTCAATTGTTGTTTATAAGTAAAAAGTTTCTTGTATGTGACATTCTTAAAAATTTCATACGATTGATTTTAATAGATATAATAGAAGTGTAAAGCTTTCAATATTTTGTTGTTTTAAGTATTTATATTTCAGTGGACAAGCAACTATTGTGTGTGAGAAATACTTCAATATACTTTAAATTTTAATGACAGTCCAAACGAAAAATCTACGTAACCTTTAAAAGTATTATTTTACTCTTCTTATAGCCTCTTAAATAATAGTTAAAATATTTCTTTAATTATAAATCAGAGCTGCTTCTTTAAAAATCGCTAAAGTGATATCACTAAAATACAATAAAATTATATTTTTAATATGTAGCTGCAGCCTTCTAAATAATGCGTACAAGGTTACCTACCTCTAATTTTTTCATATCATTTGGAACAACGAAGTAACTCCAATAAAAAAAAACAAATATATGGGGCGATAGAAAATTAAAATATAAAAAGAAACATCAAGTGAATAAATTGGGGCTCGCCCATATTTTCCAAGTTACGGGCCTCAGAAATTTTAAATTTTTTATGATATTAATATGGGTATCATTTTAAAACTTTTAATGAGATCTTTAAGGAAATACTAAAATTTTTAAAAAATACTTAACCCATTAAGAGCCAATGACATTTTTATGTAAAAATAAATATATGCAGTACCAAAGTTTTTTCTTAGTTTTTAAATCTCTGTCACCCTAAATTTGCTTTTTTGATTGAAGTTAGTTCACTAAATGAGATTTACATTGATGGCGAAGGGTATATAAGGTTCGGCATAGCCGACGAATATTGAAGTGCTTGGATTTCACCACACAAACTACAGAAATGTGAAGTTAGTTTAATTAGTGTGCGCACAATTCACATTTGTTTTAATATTTGAAGTAACGTTATTATTATTATTTTTTTATTGGTTGACGCCACGGTTTAAAAAAAGAGATTAAAATTTTTTTTATTTATTTTTAAATTATTGAAGCTCTATATTTTTCCAAATAACTACAAAATAAAGTTTTATGGGATGAATGTTGTGCTGTTGTGATAAACCAAACAAAAGTAATCGATTAGTGCATAAGGTTCGATGTTACAGTTTGATGTGTGGCCAAAGTATTTTAGTAAAATAGCATAATTTAGACACCAAAAATCTCATTAACTGAATTCCTGAAAGAGTACATATCAACTCGTTTAATCACCAAGTGTAACATTTCTATGTCATTTCTTTTATTCCTTTTTATAATTCTTACACATTTCAAATACTTCACAAAATAACCAGGAAATTTCGTAAACGTAATGAACTCATAAAAATTTATATGTAAGAAAAATAGTTATAAAAAGTTAAATACATCCCTATTGAACTCAACGGCTCTTTAAAACGAAGTAAAAATTGTATAAACTTTTATTGTTAAAAGCGATGACAATGCTTTTCTCTAACACATTGCGTGTTGCTAAAGTTAAAAGAGTTAAAGTTTTAGTACCACTCCTTTTGCAAAGAAAAAAAAAAACATAAACAACATGAAAAATTTAAGAAATGCTATAAAGAAATTAAGGCAGGCTTTAATTAATTTTATATCGTGCAATTTTATATGGAACTTAATTTAAAATAAAACGTATTAATACTTTTTAGAAATGCAATGAAAATAATAAAAAGCTCTTCAGAATTCTGGTTAAATGTAGCGTTTAAGGATTCAAATGGCCAAGAAAGTTGCGCTACGAAGAATTTAAATACGCCAATCGATCAGACATACATAGTTTCGAAAATTGAAAATCAGCAAGATTGCTTCATGTCCTTCGAGGCAGCTACCAAACCACCCCGCCTGCCCTTAATTTTTTAATACATTTTTTTTTCAACTTTTGTTTTCGTGCATACACGTGCAGGTGGTTGGGTAAATGATGATGAAATGTAAGAAAACTTGTCGAGCTTTCCACCACTTACTACTTATTCGCTACTAAATTATACTACGATCTGATACAGTAACTTTTCATGTACTAAGCTTGGACAACAACCCTAAGAAAAACTTACACCTTTCGAAAAAAAAACTTTTTTTGAATAGAAAAAAACTCTAAGAAAGAATTTCTTATGCCGACTTAAATGGGAATTTTGCATTTGCACTTTTTAATGTTTAAATGCCGAGCAAAAGAATATCAAAAACAAATCACTTAACAACCCCAGCTCTGCTTTATACAGTTCATTTCCAAACAAAACTACTTGTCTGTTTCCAAAATTGTACCCAATTTGTTGTTTTGACGATTTTATGTACTAAAATGACATATAATTTATTTATTTATTTTTATTGTATTACAATTTTGTTGCACTTGAAAAAAGAGTAAACGATTTTTTTGGAAATACAATTGAAATTTTTTATACTCTTCTATTTGGGCAGAATCTTCTAAATATAAATCGAGGATTGTGGCTAAATTTATTGAACTAAATTTATAAGATAGACGTACTGAAAGTCATTAAGAACAGGGAGCCAAATTAAGCTTCCTTAAAAGACCCGTTTTTTATTTGCTTATTGTTACAAATGTGTTGCAGGAATGGTGGCAAGGAATTTGCTCAAAGTTTGTGAATAAAGAATAAATTCTCGAAGTATTTTAAAAGGAAAAAAAATAAATTTAAGAGGAGTTGTTCAAAAATTTTGACATAAAGAAAAATACAACAGTACACGTAAAGAAAAAATATGGTTGAGGTAACCATAATCTAAGAGCAACATAATATGGTTGCATTACTCGTATATGGTTGCTAACAAAACATATTATTGTTACATTTGCAACCATATTATTGTCTAAAGTATAAATATAATTATGTTCCATATTAACATTAAATGGTTAAATTAAAATATAAATCATGTCATGTTATATAATTGAATTAATATAGTCTCGTAAGTGCAAAATTTTACTGATATAAAAAACTGATTATTGTTTTATTTAATAACGATTTGTCACAAAAATTATTTAAAAACATAAATTCATAAAAAAATCAATTATTTGCTTAAAATAACAAATAAACGATTTCACAATTATGCTTCAAACACAAAAGTAAAGATTTATATGCTTACAATACATACACACATATTTACCTCAACTTGATGTTTTGCTTCTCTTTTTATTTGTTTTCATATTTTGAATATTATTTTTATTTTTTAGATTGTACATAAGTTTTTATTTTTTTCAATTTCTTTAACAATAAAAAACAATTCAAAATTTTAACTACCAGAAAAATTACTAAACTGTCAAGTACTAGAACAATATATTTTTAAGCGTAAACATTATTCTGTTGCATTTAACCATGCTTTGATTAATAATAGTATATTATGGTTAAATATATTATATTATTTTTAATAAGTTATCAAACTTTGGTTGTGGTTGAATTTTTTTTTAAGTTAAAACTAATCATGTTGAATTTCTCGTGCACAGTAATCATATAATCGGTAAAAGATAACAAAAAATATTTATGGTGACTGAAGTTTTGGTGAAAACAACTATAATTGGTTCTTCGCAACTATACATTGTTACAAAGAACATAATATGGTTATTGTGACCATATAACAACCATGTTTTTTTCTGCGTGTAAGTTCCTTTGTATATTGTGATGCTCCACGTTGGATAATTTTTGATTTAAAGCGTTACTAATAAACAAAATTGCCGCATATGAAGTCAAATTAGACTACAGCAGACCCTACTGACTTCAAAAATAATTAGTAAAAATACACCATTTTTTAAGTTTTAAACGGTGGTGAATGAATAGCGAGTAGAATCACGCTTCGGGCCAAGTTAAGTTCGACAAATGAGCCTGTCAATTGAGCTTTAAGAACCTGCGACTCAACACCTCTTGATTATTTGTCGTAAAACTACTGCTTTATACTGATAAACCACCAACAAGTGACATTTTAAAGGTCATGTTTATCGTGTCATACGACCAGCAATACTTTAAAAAGTGAAGTACGTTTGGAATGCAGTTTGTTTAAAACAGTCCTGGTGGCTATAAAACCGAAATCATTTTTCGAGGTTAACGTCATGTATTGATCTTCCGTATAAAATTTTTTAATTAAAATTGAATTTATGAGTTTTCTTTCTAAATTTCTTTGGAGCTTAAAAAACGCCTAAAGTTATCATTGCTTTTTGGCACATTTTTATGAACAAAAATTTTAACCTCCGAATTTCTTATTTCATATTTTTGATTTTATTTTTTTATATATTTTTTCTATTTCATATTTATTTATACTTTCATCATTGCACATAAAATATTTAAAAATATATATAATTATATTTACATACTTTGAGAATTTAATTTAAGTATTGCAACAAATGGTTTATTTAATTTATTGATATTTTTATACACAGTATTTACATTAGCATCTAACAGTTTTGAGGAAGAAAGGGAAAACCACTTAAAGTTAAAAAAAAAAAAAAAAATTTGTAGTGATTTCTATTACATGAATCTTCCTTGCCTAAGTTGTCAAAAAAAAGAAAACAGTTTTACAAATTTCTTAATGTTTCTATATTATAAGTCTTAACACTTTAAATATTGTAGTTAATTCATAATAAACAGATTTAAACATCTTCACTAATATGATTGTTATTATTATTATTGTGGTCGTTAATTATGTGTTGGTAAACAAAGGACAGCAAAGTTAGTTGTAGAATGTAACCATTATTAGAAAACATTTACTCACCAAATAGTTAAATAAATTCTTGCTATTCTTTGTTACATTTAAGCTAGAGCGACAAACAATACGCTTCGATTGAGTAATTTTTACAGCAACTTGTGAAGTTCGAAAACTAATCAAGTAAAGTACTATCAAAATCACTTAACATATTTTAAATGTAATGAAATAAAATACTACTGCATTAACTTATAAGGGCTTCTCCTATAATGTATTCTATTTCAAGGAACTTTCAATAAGATTTAACTTTTTCATATAGTGCCTTTTCGCTTCCAGTCACTTAAAAAAAAGAAAATTGTGAAACACAAAACTGCAATCACTTTCAAAGTATACAAATTGAAAGGTATTTTGTTGGCTTTAAAAAATATTAATGAGAAAAAATGCACATTAGTAATGCTGCGACAACTACTCTGATAACAACATTAAACAAATACAAAGAAAACAAAAGTCCTCCTGCATGTGTTTGAATTATTAACAAAGTTTTCTTTGATAAAAAGCAACATCAACAGAGTGAAGTATATAAATGTGTGGAAAGAAATCAATCTTTATAATCTTCTTATGCTGCTTTAAGTAATGGTTAAGGAAATCGCTACAAGAGAGAATTTTTATTCAAGTGTAAAATATATTAAACATTAATTTTCCTCGTTTTTTTTTGCATTTTATTTTTGATACAAACATAAGTAATACACAAAGCCAAAGTTGCCTTCTAGAAAACATTTGCCTGTATAAATAGCACATATTCATTCTATGGCAGGCAGCAATAATACAATTTCTTTTCTACAAAGTAAGAAAAATGTAAAAACGACAGAGATTAATAAAGTCGTTTGTTTGTTAGTGGAGCTTGTTTTCAACAAAACTTTTTAAGAGCCAATGCTGGTTAAGATATTAGATTTATCAGGGTAGCAGATTTAAATGGGGGGAAAAAAACAAAAACTAAAAATGATAAATTTATACAATTCTGTTTATCTTTATCACTTCCACTCTTAATGGCAAATGCCTTACAATACTTCAGTACAACATGATTAAATAAATCAAATAAAATTCTGGAAATGAAAATAAATCGTCTCATCATTTTTGGTTTTGTGTTGAGATCTTCACTGCATCATTACATTCATTGACTTCATTTCAATTGGCTTCTTTTTTTTAAGAAACTATTATCTACTTTCGTAATGAAAATGTTTCATATATGTAAATGCTTGGTAAAAGGGTTTAAGAAAATGTTCTTTAAGTACAATAATTCTTGCAAAAAAAACCGAATTCAAAACGGATTTTAGCTGTCTATTTCGAACGGCTTAAAAATTTGGCAACATGCATCAAATTACATTAACTATTGAGACAGCCTTTAATTTCCAAATGCAAATATAACACTTGTTGTTATAGCAGATTTATAGTTTCTATGTAAATTTGAACCATCTGTTTACAACTGTGCAACAGTTTGGTCATATACATGCATCAAATAACATCAACTAATGACACACCCATTAATTAATAATTTTAAATATTTATTATATTATACCAGACGATTATTATACCAGACGAAATGTCCACTACATTTTTCTAATTTTCAAATAATTGTATATAACAGAAGATTGGCTTATATCGGACAAATTACATCAATTATGGGAACACCCTTTAATTTCTAAATTCAAATTGTATACTTGTTATTATATTATACATAGCAATACTAATTCCTTGTTAATTTCAATTGTCCGTCTACAACGGTTCAAAAGTTCTGTCACATACTCTAGGTTATATCAACTATTCGCACACCCTTTAATTTCCAAATCCAAACTTTATACTTTTTGCATAACAACTTAGCAATAAAAGTTCTTTTTAAGTTTTAACCGTCTGCCTACAAATGTTCAAAAGTATGGCCATATACATAAAATTAAATGAACTATTGGGGCACCCTTTAATTTTTTTTTTTTTAATTTGTACTTGTTATTGTAACGGTCATATTAATCAGCATTTTGTCCAATTATCAAGCGTTTGTCTATAACGGGTAAAAAAAATAGTTCCATATAGGTCAATTTACGTCACCTATGGGGACACCCTGTATTTTTAAGATCTATTTTTTTATTCATTATTGCCATTGCGAGCCATAGTGATATTCAGTTTTTTAAATTTTAGAGTGCTGCCCTTCACGGTTCATAACATATTTTAAAAACAAGTATTTTGTATAGGGAAACCCATTAATTTTTAAGATTATGAACGGTTTTTAAAACGGGACTAATCTGTAAGCATAGTTTATTAAATTATAAAAAACTTTCAAAATCGGCTTAGAAATTACTGAGTTCTGCAGGCACTTATTTGTTTATCCTAATGATGCTACAAAAAGGAGTAGCGAAATATTGAAAAATAAAAGAAAGACCTTGTGCTTAATAAATTAATTAAAATATAAATAAGTACAACATTTATACAATTTTACATAAAAATGCATCGTCTCTCAATGGGTTAAGCATTTTTTTCAAATTTTAGTATTTCCTTAAAGATCTCTTAAAAAGCTTTAAAATGATACCCATATTGATATTTTAAACAATTTTTAAATTTTAAAAGCCCGTAACTCGGAAAATATGGGCGAGTGCGAACTTTTTCACGTGATGTTTTTTTCTTATTTTTTAATTCTCTGTCACCCTAATGTTTGCGTTTTTGATTGGAGTTACTTTATTGTTCCAAATAACACGGAAAATTAGAGGTAGGCGTAGTGTTTTGCCTTCTGCCTCGAAGGACATGGACCGATTATGCTTATTTGCAATAGTACCTCTTTCGACACTATATCTGATTGATTGACATATTTTTTTTGTGAAATCAAGTTTGACGAGACCGACAAGCTGACATCGCTCAATCGAATTCGCTATGCATAATGCTGTAAACACATTTGAGACAGCAACTACCGACTGCAAAATGTCAAAACTAGAATGCGGGCTGAATTCGCCGCTGCAGTCAAATTAAACTAATTTGCATGGCGAAATAATACAAGGTGGCCGCAAAGCTGTGTCAAACTCCATACATAAAAAATATGTATAACAGTTTATTATATAGAGTTTGACAGTTAGCGTTTATGGCGAAATTAATGAATTCGCCATTGCGACCACCTTGTATTATTTCGCCATGCTAATTTCTATTTTTATTGGCGACAATAAGCAGTTAAGTGTTGTAAGTACTAAAAGACATGTAAAATAATAAGTGCTTAAAATCTCTTATTATGAAAAAAGAAAAGAACAATAAAAACTTAAAATAAAAATTATTTATTTAAAGATTTAAGTGTAAATCTATAATAAAACTATCACAGTATAATTTCAGAACATGAAATATATAAGGAAAATATTGTTGCTGGTGAAGATAATAATTGATTTGGAATACAAAATACCTATTTATTGAATTCTTATCTGTCTCACGTAAGTGCTGCTGGATAGATTTGAGTAAAATTTTGTGAGGAGATCCTTTAGAACCTTGGTTCAAATATGGATTTTTTTTTTGTAGAAAAATAAACAAATGTAAAATCACTCAATTTTACCGGTATAGTTGTACTTTAACAGTTGTCAGCACATTTTAGTTTTGTATATAGAAAAATTTAACACTTTTTACATACTTTTCAATAATTACTTAAAACATATTTTTTGAAATTTGAATTTAAAAAAAATTAGAAATGCCACATCGACGAATTAAAAATACTACAATTGTCATGTCGAAAGCTTACGAAGAATAATTGTAAAAATTTCAAAGGAATGTATTAAGATGTATATAAAATAAAACTAAAATTCCTTGTTGTGTGGACAACATTTAGTTAAAAATTTACTTCTGTTCTTAGTACTTGCTGGTTGAAGTACTTATATTAATTTCAATTGTCGTATGGGACATCTCTAAATATTTAACACGATTGGTTTTAATAGATATCACAGAACTGTTGTTTCAATTTTACAGACAATCCAAACAAAAATCGACGTATTATTAAACTCTTACAAAATAGTTAAAACGTTTTTTTAATTATAAATCGGAGCTGCTTCTTTAAAAATCACTTAAGTAACATCACTGAAATACAATTAATTCATACCTATGTTATGTAGCTGCTGCCTTCAAAATAATGTCGTGTGTTTGTGTATCTTGCTGCGCCGAATGTGTTTACAGCTTAAGAAGTCAGAATATATATACTTTATGGATTCACTTTTTGTGATGAAGGGTATAATAGACTTAAAAATCGACGGCTGTCATATCTGATGCAACTTGACTGTTGATATAAATTGACTTGAACCGTTATAGATGGCCAATTAAAATTTGAACAAAGTGTGCAATACAAGTTTAATTTTAAATCCTTCTGTCTGTTTTGAAGTCGTTTCTTTTTGGCAAGAATTATATAAAATTTCTTGTCATTTTCAAAAAACTTTAATGTTGTACAATAATTCAATGAAAAAGAAAACTTAAGTAAATGATAAAATTTCTTAAATAAACATTGAATTTCAACATGACTGCACATAATCATATCAAAAGGAAATGGAAAAGCATTTTTTTTTATTTTTTAACTAAAAATCAAGACGCAAAAAAAACTGTTTAATGTGTACGCAGTTTTTTCTTAAATAAAAATTTACAAATTTCGGAAACAACATCCATAAAAGACAAAAACAAAACACTTGACACATTGTATAAAAAATGAAAGAAAAAATGACTGTAGATTATAAATAAAATTAAGTGAAATTAAATTAACTTAAAGTATAAATTTTTTTTTACCTAAAATACAGTCGAAAAAATTTTAAACATAAGTAACCTTAAAAATCATTTTCTATAACGCAAACAAAAAACAGATAAAAGGAGCTCATAATATATTTACGAAATAAATTTTAATATTTTACGTACCTTTTCTTTAATGCTTTATTTTGCTCTTTTTTTAACTTACAGCTTAGTGAGGATATTGGCTATGTATTGTATTCGGCTTTGGGTTCCTTTTACATTCCCAGTTGTATAATGGTTTTCGTTTACATACGAATTTACTTTGCCGCTAAAGCGCGTGCTAGACGCGGCATTAAAAAATATCCGCGCAAAACAAACAACGAACAGGTAAGTAAAATTATTTTAACTATATTTTTTGTTTTTGAATAAAAAAATTATTTAAGCGATAAACAAGTAAGAGTGCCATATTTGGCTATGCCGAATCTCATATACGATATAAATTTTATTAATAATAAGACTAAATTATTCATTCTTTATTCGCACAACACATAATAACGATCTTAAGTTTAGCCTAAAATGAATAACTCATTTGAAAGTAAAAAATGTAGAGCAATGAAATATTAGGAAGCAAGCGATGGGGAAGTTTATTAAAATGAGCTTAAATTTTTCTTATAAAAAATTTAATTTTTTGGCTAAAAATTATTTTTTAGGTAATCAAAGATTAAAGCCCGTTTCTCTTTAGGACGCATAGCTAGCCAGATAAATGGTTTTAAATTTTTTTATATAAAAATTGTTGTGAAAACATTAACACATTTCTGTTGATTGGGCCACCTAAATGGCCCTCGCATTTTGCTTGTGTAAAGCAGCAAGCAGTAGCCTGAATCTCTTAAGGCTCTGAAAGTCTTCCAACTATTTAATTGATAATTCGTATTACATTTTTATTTAACGGCTCTAGCTTTAACTGTTCGAGATGTGATCGTTTGCCTCATCAACTCAAACCCAGAGATGGCAAACGCCGACTTTGTTAAATGTAATGTTACGTTCCTTCGATTAATACACGCTTAGTTAATTGAGTTCCTTTATTGCAAAATAATTGCAAACAAATTTTAAAGCTTTAATTAAATTTCAAATCTTAGTATAGAAAAAGACATTTCTTTTCAGTCTGATTTTACAATTTTAAATAAATTATTTTCAAAAAGAATAAAATCAGTATTTTGAATTATATTGATTTCCACCAATAATTGAAACAGCGTGTTACTAGATTTGTCATTTCATAGGACTTTTTGGAGCAACTCCTTTTATATTATTTGAAAAATTAAATTTTGGTTGCTTCAACATTTACACAACTGTAAATTAACGGTTTCGTTAAAAGTTAAAACTATTTTTAAATGTTCAACAAGAAAATACCCCTTTAGCTCACGTGTCAGTCCATTAGCTATTTCGACCATATCCATTTCCGACCTCATAGAGTACTTATGTACTCGTACATTCTAAATTCTAATGTATAGCGAATTCGATGGAGCGTGTGTGTGCTGAAATCCATTTTGCCAAAGCACGAGATGAGCTGCAAAGAATTTAGATACGACAATTGATATGATATAGTTTTGAAAATTTTGCTGGTGAAAATTAGCAAGATTGCTCCATGTCCTTTCAGGTAGCGGGCAAAACACCAGGCCTGCCTCTAATTTTTGCTTATCTTGATTTTCAGCTTTCGTTTCTATTCCTGCAGGTAGTTGTTATTTATGAAAAAAAATTATTGAAATTACGTTGGAAAAACAGTCCTTAGCATAACTTGTAATTTTTGGAAAACAGTTTTTTTCAACAGAAAAACTTTACAGTATGAATAAATTTCTTATGCCAATTTTTATTTAAACTATTCCTAAGAAATCTACAGCATGATACATGTGGTTATACATGTATGTTGCAGGGTTTATGATTCGGCATAACCGAATATAGCACTATTACTTCTTTAGTATTATTGCTTGCGGATCGTTAAAAGCAAATTCGCAATGAAGGAGTAACATCGGAAAGGCTTTTAAAGGTTTGTACTTAAACGCCATTGTGAGTTATATGATTGTGACCAGTGTGACCGTTGGAAATTATCAAAAAATGGTGCAAAAACGGTATTTTTTTTATGGCATCAGGAAAGGGGATTTAAAAAAAATTGGTTTAAAAAGGGGGATTTTAGCGCAAAAAGGCGAAACTATTTTTAAAAAGTAATAACTACGCTTTGCGCTTTATTTAATTAAAGTACTTATAAACAAAAACTTTAATTCATAAAAATATTTATATACATATACAGATTATATAATAAAGCTAAAAAATAGTCTTTTTTTTATCTCTCATAATTATCTCTTAAAACGATCTGTACTTGTAGTCCAATATTCCAGAACAAAATCCAATTAATTCAAAGCTGAAAGAATGGATTTGCTTGTGATGAATAAAACTTGATATATAAATAGAATTGCGTATATACAGGCAGCAAGTTCTTTAAAGTTTAAAAATAAAACAAAAAGTGCCATATAACAAAAAAGGAGCAGAAGGATAAGTATATCAAAAAGTGGCAATTTAAGCTATAAAAAAAATGGAGCACTAAAATGGAAAATCACTCATAAAAGTAGCAAATTGCTGCTGTAGTAGCAACCACGGTCTCGCTGATTGTGACGTTACACCGAAGTCTTTTGCGTGTGAAATAATATCGAAATAAAATTACAATCAATTTAAGCATTACAATCTATTTAAACATTTTAACATTTCGCATAAAAAAATTTTTTTTTAATTTTCTTTTCTAATTTTTTAAGCACTAGGTCGGTTTATAAAGAATAAAATTTTAATTTATATTTTCATTATTTGAAAAAATATTTTCAACTTAATTTTGTTTTTTAAATAATCTAATTTTTAATATTTTTTGTTTCCTGATGATGCCACCCAACGGTTTGGCGAAATATTGAAAATATAAATAAAAATTACATTATTTATAAACTGACCTAGTGCTTAAAAAATTAGAAAAGAAAAATTATTTCAAAAGGTCAAAAAAACAATTATATAAAATTTTTTTTAATTTATCTTTTAACAATCAAATGCGAAATTAAATAATTTAAATAAAAACATTATTTTATTTGTGTGAATCGATTGGATTGTTAAGTTCGATATTCCTGTCCCTCATTTCGGGCAAAATGTTGTTAAAAACCCATATAAAAAATTAATTGGAAATAAATTAATATATTGCTGCAGTTGTACTCTGTTCAGTTTGTGTAGAGGCCCTAAATGTTTCTGGCTTCATGTTTCTAAGAGTTAAATATGTCTTGCAACCAGTGATGCCGCTTAGTTACATTTTTAACATTTTTGGTAACTGCGGAAGGCTCCACGTACCAATTATAATTTTGTTATATTTGGACAAATTTTCGTAACTTTTGGTATAGAGTACTTGTTTCATTATGTGAGGTAAGAACCTCCCTTAACATATAAACATTTCTTAAATATCAATTCGATTTTAGTAAAAAAGGTTTTTTGCAAATACTATCAAATGCCCACATACAAAATAATTTTGAAATAAACAAAAAATAATATTGCTGTAGATTCACTCTGTTCAATTAGTGAGAAACCACGAAATGTTTTTTGCTTCATGTTTAGATACAGCAAAATGTTGCTGGCAACAATTCTTTCCAACTGTTTAATAATATGAGCTCCATTTCGTGCGAATAACTAAGTTTTCTATTCCAGCTTGCGAAAATTTGCTAGCAACTTTAGTTATTTCGATTAACCTTCGCTTTTATGGTATATACCCAGGTAGATATTTTGATTTTAAGTCTTTAATAATTTTCACATTTTTCATCAGATGTCAAACTGCTTACAGCTCAGTTATCAAAATTTGCCTACTTTTTAGAAAATTACAAAATAAAAAAAAATATAGTAAAATTGCGGAAGTGTTTTTATATTTTGTGTTTTTGTGTATACGGACTTATATGTATATACCCTGGTAGATACATTTAATTTTATGAAATCTTGTATTGTTTTGACATTTAATTAGCAAATTATTTCTCGTAAGTTGAATTTTTCAAAGCTTGAGTACTTGTAGCAATTTTGGCACTTAATTTGAAAAATTCTTGCCTAGTAGCTCTTCTGCTTTTAGAGTAGTGGTATCACATGAAGCAACCAAACTGAGCCCTGTAGCATCCCGTTGTGGCTCGGCATTTGATTAAAAGTCATCGTCATTGCTGCTTGCAAAGATTGGTTGACCTAAAATATAAAGTTATTTTTGGATTTTTAGAGGCTTTTGTTGAAGTATATATCTTTTGTTATTCCGAAAACAGTCATTTTCAATTTTTTCCGATGTAAATTTTTTTTTAATTTATGGGATACGTATTTTGTGAATCGCAAGCCCACCAAATTTGTATACCACACTTTGCTGGTGTGAGAGGCATTTATTGAGTGAACTTTGTGCTACCTCGATAACCGTTTAGCTGCTCCTTAACAGTTATACATTCATAAGGTCGAAAATGAGTTTTTAAATTTATTTCTTATTGGAGCTGCTTTATCTGCAGACTAGCGAGCAACTCTTGTCATATGATTGTCGAAACAAAAAAACGTAAAAGCTATTGGAAACGATTTATACACATTGTCAAACGATAAAGGGGAAAAGCATTCTGCTTTCAAAGCTCACTTAACTTTTCCTTTGATGATTATTGGGAGCCCATCACAAGCAAAATTCCTAGGAAGGTTGTGAACTATATGCGTGTAAATTTAGTCCATGTTGGTCAGAAGTGTGGCATTCCAATGATTAAAGAAGTCTTCAGCTTTCTTGTTTGACACTCTTTGGTCTCTTTGCAAAAAAAAACATGTATCCGCTGGTGATAAGTATTTGTAATTAATGTAGGCCCCAATCCAGATGAGTCATGAATAATATTGTGGGCTCGTTGACGAATAAAAGTATTAGTGTTCTTATACCATTTGCTTCCATCCTTGCTAGTAAAAGAGTTATCATTTGTGTTAAAAACTGCTTCTTTATTATCAGTTTGATCACTATCGGATTCGATTTCACTATTGAGCTTAATACTATGTATACCATATATATGCTGCACTAATTATTCGTAAAATATTAGATATTTCGATTTAAAAAAATGTACATACATAAAAAGTCGTACACTAATTAAATGTAAAATTTCATTATCTACCCAGGTAGATACCATAAGTTCACATACAAAAACATCTTCATAAAAGCCAAGGTTAAAAAGTTTGACAATTTGATAGTGGTACCATACCAATACCTCGATAAAGAAGAGAGTTGTCTTTTAATTTTATTATAGAAGTGCATGGAAAAATTGTCAGTTTAACGTAAATTAGACTCAAATTTGTCTTTAATGCCGGTATTTTAAAAATAATTAAAGTAATAAATTCTGTCAAAGAAAAAGGTCAAACGGATTTATAAAAAAAAATCTACTTTATCTCATTTTATTGAATGATAAGAGCATCCATCCGAAATATTAATATTAAGTCCTGATTTAAATGATTATTGAGTATCATCGGATGAGATTTTTTCATACGTTTTTGTTTTATTTTTGTAAATGAATTTGTTGTCTTATTATTTTCCCTGAAATATAAAAAAAAAACTTTTTAATATATTTTATATAAATTACAATAAAGGGGGCTGATGGCCTTGGCAGCTAATGCCCTAGTTTAAAAACCTTTATTCTAGGAATTTATTTCTTGGATTAAATTAATGAATAATAATAAGGAAAATTATAAAAAGTAACTTTTGTTAAAAAAATGTAACTTTTTTTTAAAGGAGAAGCGTAAATTTTTGCTGTCTTTCCCTACCAACACTGCTTGCAAAATTTTTTTGCAATTGCGAAACAATATGAGTTGAATTTATTTCATGCGAAATTGGAAAAAAAACAAAAAACAATGTTGCGTACTTAAAAGAAATAATGGAGAAATGTTTGTTTAAATTGTGGTATCCGCACTGTCAATTGTAAAATGTTATGTATCTTAATGCAGAAATATTTTTGATCCCTTGTCAAGTTCTATTTCTTTCAACAGCTGACGACACAACTTTAACTGTCGCAATCATTGTTTGTTAGTTTTCTTCTTTTCTTGAATAAAGATATAATTTTTAATTGTCGTTACTTTACCTGTACTGACCACTATCCTGCGACCTTCATAAGTACTTTCTTAAAGTTGGTTTATTTTTTCTCATACTTTATGTGGGAACAAAACAAAACAAAAAAAAAAATAATTGTGTGTTTCACAATCAATGGAAGAATGCACGAGAAAAACTTTTAATCAATTTATCACAATCTCTTTCAATGAAAAAGTTTTACATCTTTTTAAACTTTTTTCTTTTAATTTTCATTCAACAAAATGCTATTAAGAAAACTTAAAGGAAATAGCACAAAATAGTTAAGATAGTTTTTATTTGTTGAAGACAACTTAACAAAGTTATTCTTTTACTTCTTCATTCATTTTTTTCGTTTTGTTCTGTCAGTTAATTTTTATTTTTTATTTTTAAAAAATTAAAAACTTAGAAACTATAAGGTGTAGAAAGAAGAAAAGAATCGATTGTTGTTAAAAATTGTTATCGTTTAGATTGTAACTAAAATGACCACCTTCAATTTAATTGTTTATTTTTTTTTTTTTTTGTTTTTTCAAAACAGCTTAATACTTCTGAAGTGTCTTCTTGAATGGTTGGTGGCCATGATGCTGAGAATAATGATTATGACAGTGTTCAAGGGGATGATGTTGAAAGTAATAATACATTTGCCGGTTGCTTTCTTGTATTGTTAGTGGCACATTTTTACAGATTTATAGGAATAGAAAGCAAAGAAAACTTTTTAAATTTATAAATTGCACAATAGGCATGCTATCCGTGTTGTTGTTTTTTTTTTGTTATTTCCATTATTGTTTTGGTTTTAACAAAGTAATTGCAAACATTCGATTCTTTCTAAAAGCCAAAGCAATGTTGTATATGAAAACAGAAAAAAGAAATCGATTGGATTTTCAAAATAATTCATGAAAAGAAATATAAGATAAACAAAAGCTTTTCAAAAGAATTTAATTTAAAATATCAAATTGCTTGTTGAACTTTTGAAGTACTTTCGTTTCGGTTTTTTTTTTTGCTCTTTCACACATACTCACACTGGCATTAACATTACAAACATCTACAGAAATTATAAAATTTTACTAACAAATGTTCACAGAGTTTGATTAAATTTTTCCTGAATGTTTGTTTAGCTGGGCCTTATTGACGTGCGTATTTCTATTGGCCTTTACTAGATGTAAACATATGCGTACGGACTATTCTATCTGCTTTTTAAACAACGGGATTTTTTTTTTCTATCTGCTACTAAAATTGCCGCATGTATCAAAACAGTTGCATCATTGTATTACATTTTCATATTTCTTCTTGGTGGTGAGGAAAACTAAAAGTCCTTCGCTTTACAAAAATATAATTAATTGAACCCGTCTTTGTTCACAACAAATAATTGAACTATAGTACAAGCTCGATTTTCGCGACTAATTAAAAACCAGACCAGTAGCGAAAATTGAATTTTCACGATAACCGAACCCATAATTTTATTGGAAAATTTTGTGTAATTTTTTAAATTAGATTTATTTTTATTTTATATATTTACATTTTACACGTTTTTAAAGAAATTTGAGATTTTGAGTTGCTTTTTTTGGTAAATTATTTTTTAAAATAACAGCTAAATGGCGCAGTTCATATAGTGCTGTGTTCGGCTTATCGTTTTGCAAAGCCCATCGTATGCAAACGTTTATCGATGATATAGCATCGTCTACTTTAATTTTGTTTTCCTCATGGCCACTTTTATTCGCCGTTCCATTTGCTTCTCATTACTTTCCACAGGAAATTCTTCTTGAATCTAGTTGTTTATGTCAGCATTTGTGAAAAGATGTTCCATAACAATTTGAGCTACAAGTGTACCAATAGTTCAGCAGTTCCAAAAACGGGAATTTTCCTCTTTTGGATATAAAAATTGTAATAAAATTTAAGTAAACAAATAACAGTCGCGATAATAGAACTTCGTTTTTTGTAAGCTGTCACGATTAAGGAACCTGCACACCGCTGTCGCGATAATGGGTCGTTGCGAATAGCGAGCTTGCACTGTATTAGTTTTAACTTTAAGGCTTAGTTTCGTTATTAATTTTACTAGGCCATGAAGAGAATAGTAAATGTTAAATAGCTGCAGAATGAAAGTCACTTTCTGATTCACAGTTAGCATCATCCGGCTACTGATCAATTGTTAATTTATTTTTTTTTTTTTACAAAGAGCTTAAGTTTCACTGAAAAATAATGATTCATTTGTGTAAATAGTTCTAATGAAATATAATTAAAAAAAAATTCTTTATCGATTTTTTCTAAAGGATAAGCCGCTCCTTGCTGCTTCGTTATTCAAAAATCGAGTACATAAATTACTAATGAAAAGAAGTTCTTGTATATAAAGCACTGAAATTTAGATTCGTTTTTTTAGTTCAAATTTATAGTAGGTCCTCAAGAAGTTCATTGATCTTTTTAGAATCCACTGGTCGCTCCACGTTCACTTTCTTCTGAGTTAGGCGACATCTCTTTAAAATAAAAAAATTTTACCCCTTCCCCCGTTAGCCGTGCCATGGCTGCTAAGGCCAATTTCTTCTTCTAATGGCCTTTCAAATATATTAAAATAATATAAACATACAAATCTGAAAACTATATGGTGGCCCATTGCCCACGGTGTTGTTGGCCCGATTGCATTCTGTAGGCATATACTGGACGACGACAAGTCTTATTGAACGTTTTGCGGGGACCGTTGGCGGCGCCATAGAATTCTTTAAGCAATCGCTTGGGACCTACTGAGCAGCTTATGTAATTCAGTAAGGTCCATTGCATCACTTTATAATTCTTTACAACTATTGAAGTTAAAAAAAAATACAGCAAATATAAAAAGGACGATTATTGGCCAATTGTTGTCTATAACACTTTATTATACTGCCTAGTTATATTATTGATAGACGTGTCTACCAATTTACATAAAATATACCAATTTACATAAAATATGCTCTTTTCACAGCTTCTTTAAACTTCAACTTCAACTTTTATACACTTTACCAGAGGTTGAAAATGGTATATCTTAATATGTCATTCCGTTTGTAGCTACTACAATATCCTTTCCGACCCCATACGTATATATTCTGAGTTCTTATGCATAACAAAGTCGATTGAGCGATGTCCGTCTTTCCGCCGGTTTTCGTCTTGAACTCAACTTTGCAAAGGCACTAGATGAGTTAGAGAAAAAAATAAATACGCCAATCGATCAGGCATAGTTTCGAGAATTATTCCATTGAAAATCAGCGGGAATGGTCCATGTTCTTCGAGGCAGCGGGCAAAACAACACGCATGCCTCTAATTTTTCCATATCATTTAAAACAAATCTAGTTAAGTAAAGTAACTTCAATAAAAAAAACAAACATATGGGGCGATAGAGAATTAAAAAATAAGAAAAAAAGCATTTAGTGAAAAAATTGGCGCTCGCCCATATTTTCCGAGTTATGGGCCTCTGAAATTTTCAAATATTTTTTAATATCAATATGGCTATCATTTAAAAGCTTTTGAAGCGTTCTTTAAGGAAATACTACATTACATTAAGAATTGATGTCATATTTATGTAGAATTACATAAATTCAGTAAGAAATTTTTATTTTTTAATTCTCGAACTGATTGAAGTTTGTTCAAAATTTATATCACGTAAGAATGAAATACGCAAACATATTTAACACTTGCGGGCACTTGTATAATTTCAAACCTTATTATCACAACATTCTCCCATACGAGGGCTGCTATATATATTTCTGGCCTGGCAACACTGAGTGCTGCCAAGTGCAATCTGACATTTTCATTGGAAGGTTTGTCATTTTTAAGCATAATCGTTCTCAAAACGTTTTGACGTACGATCATTATTTCTGTTGTTAACAGTGACTTGAAAAAATTAATATAGAAAAAATGGAATTAACTCGTGAACATTTTCGTGCCATCATTTTTCACAACTTTCGACGTGGATTATCACGACAAGAGTGTATTGATGAACTTAAATCTTTGTATGGCAATGAAGCACTATCCTATAACACTGTGAAAAATTGGTATAATGAATTTAATCGTGGCAGAAGCTCGCTCAAAGATGAATTCCGTAAAGGTCGTCCAAAAGCGGCTGTTGTGCCAGAGAACATTGATGCCGTGCGTGAACCCATAATGCAAGATCGACATGCGACATACCGAGAGATAGAGACATCCTTGGACATTTATTCCACCAGCATACATTCGATACTGCATGAACACCTGGCTGTAAAAAAGGTTCGTTCTCGTTGGATCCCGCACAATTTGAAAGTCGCTCAAAAAAAGCCTCGTGTCGATTGGTGCAAAGAAATGTTGCAAAAATACAATTGCGGTGCTTCAAAAGTCGTTTATAAGATCGTCACAGGTGACGAATCATGGATCTATGCGTATGAGCCCGAATCGAATCAACAATCGACCGTGTGGGTCTTCAAAGACGAGCAAAATCCAACGAAAGTTGTTCGTGAAAGAAGCACTTCGAAGCAAATGGTCGCCTGTTTCTTCGGCAAAACTGTTCATGTGGCGGCTGTTCCGCTTGAGCAACGTAGGACGGTCACTTCTGAGTGGTACACTACAATTTGTTTGCCTGAAGTCATCGGAGAAACTAAAAAAACCAACAAGATAAGACGAATCATTGTTCACCATGACAGTGCGAGCTCTCATACATTGGCTCAAACCAGAGCGTTTTTGACAGGCCAAAACGTCGAATTAATGGGTCATCCGCCGAACAGCCCTGACTTGGCACCTAATGAGTTCTTCTTGTTTCCGCACATCAAGAAAAAAATGCGTGATCAACTATTTTCGTCGCCAGAAGAAGCTGTTGAAGTGTTCAAAAACCATGTTTTAGAGGTGTCTCAATCGGAGTGGAAAAAGTGCTTCGACATCTGGTTCGAGCGCATGCAAAAGTGTATAAATCATGCTGGAGAATACTTTGAAAAACAATAAAACCATTTTAAATTATAAATATTCGTATTTTCACTATTAGGCCAGAAATATATAGAGCAGCCCTCGTATGTTACTGACTTGCAAACAACAAACTTGTGTTTGTTTTAACAATGTTTGTTTAGCATTAATTGCTTGCGGTATTTGCAACATATGTCAGCATAGCATCTAAAATTATGTCGTGACCATCTTTGACAACATTATACACGAGCTCATTGAAATATACATTCAGCCAACTATTTGTTCATTCACAATGAAATTTGTTATTGTATTCATATTAAAGTTTTAGGCGTTTGATTTAATGTAGGCAACAGTTTACAGTATGGTTCAATCTGGCATGTTAATATATTTTATTCGGGTATTCGGTAAAATCTTCTTTAAAGTTTTCTACTAGCAGTTGCACGTTTTGCTCTATTTTCTTGGTGTGGATGAGAACTTTGTGAACTCTAGGAATCAAAGATAACTAATCTCTTATGTTTTGAACAAATGTCATTGTAATGAAACATTATTATTCATACTTAACAAGTCGCAGTGGAAAATGAAAGGATAAATATTATAGCGAGATGGATAACAAACTCTTCTTTAACTGCAATTATTTCAGAAAACTTCACATAATTACGGAGCAGAACAGTTCTAATTGGATTTTATTCCTTTTAAATAAAACTTTATTAGGAGGCCACTTTATGTTTATGCAAAACATTTTAATTATTTTTTTATTTGGCAAATATGTGAACTAATCAAGAAGGAGGTTCGCTTTAACGTTTTTGTCCATCTAAAAGACTATTTTTTTATTCTTCTGACTTTTCATTATTGTTTACTGTAATACAATTTGTTTACATTCTAGTGACTTTATAAAAAGAATGATTAATCAGAATACACAGAAAAACATTTTTGTAATTAATAAGGGTTTTATTTTCTTTCTTTGGTTTGAAATTCAATAAAATTTGTAATTAAATCAATTAAATATTTAATTAAACTATAAGTACAAATTTTTTTTTAAATCAATAACAATTCTAATTATATTAATTTTAAATTAAAATTATTACAAATGAATGAAATTTTACTTTATTTTCGGCTTTTTGGTTCTTTGTAATTTAATTTCTTAACATTTTTAGAAACAAAAATTATTTACAAATGCATGCAAGCCGAAAATAAAGTCAAATTTCATTCATTTATAAGATCGATTGTTCAAATCCTGGTTGGGAAAAAATTAAAAATTGAAATTAAATTTATTTTTAATCCGAAAACAAATCAAAGCTTTTATGGGCGCAAAATCTTTTTTCCATGTAGCAATTAAAAATATAATTATAACTTTAATATCAGTTATCCTTAATAGTCAGGATAAAAATTCGCTAAGCGTGAGTTTGACTCACACTTAAGAGGTGGGTCTGTGACGAGCGGACAAAAACATTCTTTGAGTAAAGTTAAAAGAAGTCACTGTAATATTGAAATACTTGTTTGTATAGCGACTTAGCAATATATACCCTGAGTAAATATATAGACTCGACCTATTACTGTTCAATAAAGTAAGGTCATACATGTGAAAATCACGGAATACCCTTTACTTCATTTTTGTACTTTTTTAAAGCAGTCACAATCGTACTCACTCTAAGCAATTTTTAAGCGTCTGCTTCTAATGGCTTAAGAAATCAGGCCATATTTATCAAATTCACGGCATTTCGGAAGCAACCTTTAATTACTAAATTGACTCTTAACCATTTATTTTGATAGAGGATATATTTGTATATATTTTAAGTAAATTCTAAATGTCTGGCTATTATAGTTGAAAAACTAAGGCCACATAAGTAAGAATCGCGTTCATATTGAGACACTTTTTAATTTAAATTTTATTTTTTTTACTTGTTGCTATAGCGCACAAAATTTTACTGACACTGTGTAAATTTCACATCTCTGCCGAGCACAGTTTAAACAAATAGAGCGCTATACTCGGCTATGCCGAATCTTATATACCCTTTTAAATAATTGTATAATCATAAGTGTGTACAAATAGTCATAAGAAATTCTTTCCTTCCATCAAATTTTTCTCTTCAAAAAAACGTCGAAAATTTTAAGTTTTGCTTAGAACTGTTGTCCCAGCTAAGTAAAAGGGTTGCTGTATCAAATCCTAGTATAATTGTGGTGAATAAGGAGTAAGAGGTGAATAAGTATTAAACACAACCACCTGCAAAAATACAAATACAAGTTGAAAAGAAGATATAAAAAAATTAGAGGCAGGTATGTTTTTTGCCCGCTGCCTCGAAATGCATGGACCGATCATGCTGATTTTTAATAGCAAAATTTTCGAAACTATGTCTAATCGATTGGGGTATTTAATTTGTCTCTAGCTCATCTAGTGCCTAGGCAAAATTGATTTCAACACGAACGGAAAGAAGGACTTCGCTTACTTGACTTCGCTATGCATAACAACTCAGAATATAAACAATATATGGTGTCCGCAATAGATATTGTAGAAATTAAAAATGGACTGAGAAACTAAGATATACCCTTTTCTACTTTTGGTGAAATAATTTGGTCAAACTTTAATTTTTAGTAATTGTTATTATAGCGGCTAAAGTCATACACCTTCTGTGAAATGTCAGGGGTCCACATATGACGGTTCCAGAGATAAACTCTCTTAAAAACGCGATTAAAGTTTCGAAAGTTTACCCTGCAACCGAGTATAAATACAAATAAAAAAAACACAAATTATTAACTTATTTATCAAGCACAAGGTCTTTATGTTTTATTTTAATTATTTTTTTTATATTTAGCTAGTCCTTTGTGTAGCATCATCAGGTAAAATAAATATTGAAAAAATATATAATTAATTAAAAGGTCAAATTAAAATTTATGTTATAAAACAAAAATTTTCATTATATTTCTTACACATATTTGGAATAAAATGATTTAAATTGCATTAATAGAAGTTCAACGAAACGAATTTATATCTGTTTTCTTTTGAACCAATTGTGAAGCCACACTGATACCGCGCCACTGACAGTATTTTTTCAAACACAACACCAATTTATTGGATAAAATTTAACAGATACCGATATGTATTTTAAAACTTCTTTTTTTTTTTGGAAATTTTTAGTGAAGCAATAAAAATTTCTTTCAAATAACTACGAAATTGTCTTTCTTTTTTTAAGTTTTTGCTAGAGAAATAATGATGATAGATGGGATTTTTAAAAACAGAAATTTATTGCTTTGTTTGTGTTTGTTCTCTGTTAAGGTGTTGCAGGAAATGCATTAAGTATAAGTGATTGAAATCACATTTCATTTTGAAAGTATTAAATTTATTGTCACGTGTACATAACAAGAATTTGCAATCCGCAATATTTAATTTTCTCTTTTAATAAAAATGCTACTAAATGCTGAATTGGAGAAAATTTAAATTACATTAAAAGAGTAATAGGTAATAGTAAAGAGAATTAAGTTTTAGGGCACCGCCACTTTTTGAATTACGCAATTAAGGCATTAATTGAGCTCAATTTACCATACAAGAACTCTATTACTAAATTGAACAATTAGTACTTAATTGCATCACTAGTTGAATAAAATACTAAATGCAACCCTTGCCACCAAGTATGTTTACTGGCAAGTACGTTCAGTGAGACGAAAAAATTATAAAATTGACAAGCCATATGTAAAAATATAAAAAAAAAATAAAAAGAAAATGGCAAACAAACGTAAAAATTAATTAATAAAAAAATTAAAACTTTTTTTATTGTATTATAATTTAACAAATGACTGTAGCTGTTACTATCTTAAATTTTGCAGAATTATAAAATACTTTTGTTTATTTTTTTAACACAGATAGTTTGGATTCCAAAATTAATCGCACTATCTATTGTAGACTACCAAAAAATTTTCAAAGAGCCATATTGATCTATTTTTTAACTTCACGAACAAAAAACTTTCGCGATTACAACAGCAAAAATAATGTTTTTTCAGCTGTCAAAAGCTAATTGAATAAGCTTAATTGAATGCCAAATTAAATTGCGCAATTAAAATTAAATTAACTCAATTAAGAAAACGAGTTGTGTGTGAACTTCGTCTCACCAAATTAACATTAAGATTATTTGGTTAAATAGATGATGTTTACGACGTACATAACATAAGGTAAATAGATGAGAAGAATGCTGATGAAGGATCTGGCGGTCCAGAAAATGCTGCATTTCATTCTGCTAGCGTCTAATTTTTCTTGTTGTCTTTGGAAAACGTCCGCATATATTTGTAAATAATTTTTCTTTCTAAAAGTTTTTAGAAAAATAAGTAAATTTTCATTAATTTATAGTTTTAGTCAAAGTATTAAACACGTTGACTACAAATCTGGTTGGCCAGGGTTCGACCCCTATGCCAAATAGAAAAAATAAAAATGTTTTTTTTCTGTTTAAGGATATAAATACATATTCAGAATTAACATTACATCATGCAGCCTTCTTCGTCGTTGCTTCCTCATAAGATATTTGCCGGCGAAGTAAAATAACTAATAAATTGTCTATATATATATATCTCCTTTCACCACCTGTCTTATCTCTCATCTATCCCGTTCCTTTAGAATGTAGCACGGTTACAAACTAAATTGGTATTATTGCCTCACGTGCTACTTCTCTTTTAAGAAAAAGTAAAAAAGTTGTTTGTTGCGTTCGCCGTATATCACTTAGCGTTATCCTGTTTGAACCAGATCTCTTCCAAATCAACGTCATAGGTATTGTCAAACAAAAACTCATTGATCAGTATGTGGTTATGTCTTCCATGAAGCCAACAGCATGTAAGCCGGCATTTTTCTATATGTTATGAGGTTTCAATGATCTGTTGTTAAATTTTTACTTCAGTTTTTCCGGTTTTTGGTATTGACTTAAGAAACACAATTAATGAAGAAGTTTGAGCAAGAGTTTTGAATATAAATCTTATCGCAATCAAACGGCATAAATATAAAAGTAAATTAATTAAAATGACAGCTTTTAATGTATATAAAAATTAAAAATTTATTAAAATATGATAATTAATTAAATTATGTAATATGGAAGTCTAATATAATTTTTATTTTGCAGGTTACGAGCTTTACCACCGCCAACAAAAAAGGCACAATACCAATGCCATCCTCGAGTGCACTACAAAAACACCAACAGCATCAAATAGCTACAATCGAAACACCACCGACCAGTGCCGGAGCACTACCGATGCAAATACCAACCGTAACCTGCGATTTAGCATCAGACATTTCAACATCCGAAGCAGCGGAAATTGAACCACATCCTCTAGTTTATCCTAATAGTAGTTGTAGTAGTAGCAGTAATATGGGTGCCCTGATGCCCTCAAACAGCGTAGACATGGCAAGTAATTTAAGTGCAACAGAGAATTGTAAGGAAACCTTAAAAGTGAGTACAATAACAACAGGTCAGGGGGCATTAAATGTACCGGTGCCACCATCAATGTTGGCCAATAATAATAAGAGCAGCATAACAACAACGACAGCAATTGCTTTAAATAACAACAATGGTAGTGTAGCAACAACGACAACCATCACATCGCTAACGGCAACAACATTGACAGCAGCTTCCAGTGGAAATGAGCTAAAGGTGTCACCTTTAGCAGGACGCTGTCGGGCCCTTTCGGTAGGTGTTGATACTGATATGGTGAGTGAATTTGATCCATCAAGTTCCGATTCTGGGGTTGTAAGTCGTTGTGCGGTCGTCAAACCATTAAAATTTCGTTTATGTCAACCAATATTTGGACGCAAGTCCAATAATCGAAGACAGGAAGAATCCAAAACACTGACCGCCAAGGAGGTGCCGAAACAAGAGATTGTTAAAGCTGAACTTGAGCCTGCCATACCGAAAGTACAAAAACCACGCGATCCCGAAAAGGAAAAACGTCGAATAGCCCGTAAAAAAGAGAAGAGAGCCACTCTTATATTGGGCCTCATAATGGGTTCATTTATTGCCTGCTGGCTGCCATTCTTTTTTCTCTACATTCTAATGCCGGCGTGCTCCAGTCATTGTCACATACCAGATTCAGCGTTTGCCATTGCCTTTTGGCTGGGCTATATGAATTCAGCGCTTAATCCGGCCATTTATACCATTTTCAATAAGGACTTTCGTCGAGCATTTCGCCGTATACTCTTCAAGTGATGTTTGGCCTATGTGTGCTGTTATCGGTGCGTTCATGCCAGTATCGAAAAGGCAACCGAACGTGCTATGGGCAGCACACCCATGGGTTATAACATGTATCATTATAGACGTTAGATTTGGTTATTTTTTGCTTAGATTTTTTGTAAGTTATTACAAATATAAGAAAATTAAAAAATTCTACGATTTTCATCGCTGAAAAATGGAGCAAACTTAACTTTGTGCCAAAAAAGGTTTCAAAAGCAATAAAATTCTAATCTAACAATAAATAAAAACCCATCAAATTGGTAAAATACTAGTTGCTTTTACAAATGTTTCTCTTTTTTAAGTGTAATTGTTAAACAGGTTTATTGGTAAAGTTTTTTTGTTTTCACATTTCTTTTTGTATTAGAAAAAAAAACCCAAATTAAGCTCATTTGAAAGCATTAAATGGCTGTGAATTGCAAATTTATTTTAATTTACTTTATGCTTTTCTATTCTTATTTATTTTATTAACTTTGTATTGTTGTAAAGAAAAAATTGAATTTACTTTAAATTTTTCGTGGTGTTGGAAAAAATAGATGACGCGTCATGACGTTTAGTTTATTGATGCGGAGAATGCTGAAGACAGATTTAGCGATCCAGAAAATATTTTACACCCTGCTAATGTCAAAATTTTTTCTGATTTCTTTAAAATTTTAAATTTCATCAAAAATAATATTTTTTCTTAAGTCTATGTAAATCCAATTTAGTGAAGTAGTTCCAATCAAAAGAGCAAATATTTGGATGATAGGGAATAAAAAATGAAAAAAAACAAAAATTTAATAAAAATTTTATATAAAAATGACATCGGCTCTTAAAAGGTTAAGCATTTTTTTTAAAAGTTTAGTATTTCCTTAAAGATCTCTTCAAAAGCTTTAAAATGATACCCATATTGACATTTAAAAAAAAAATTAAATTTCAGAGCCCCGTAACTCGGAAAATATGAACGAGCACCGATTTTTTTTCGCGTGATTTTTTTTTCTAATTTTTTAATTCTCTATCGCCCCGTATATTTATTTTTTTGATTGGAGTTATTTAATTGTTCCTAATGGTGTTTTGCCTGCTGCCTCGAAGGACATGGACCGATCATGCTGATTTCCAATAGCACCTCTTTCGACACTATATCTGATCGATTGACATATTTATTACTTTTGTGAAACCAAGTTTGCCTCGGAAAACACGGACGGACAGACGGGCATCGCTCAATCGGCTTCACTATACATAAGAAGTCAGAATATATATTCGTTATGAGATCGGAAATGGATATTGTAGAAAAATCACACGGAATGACAAACTTATATCGCACCTGTTCTACTAAAGGGCTTCAACTCAAAATATTCAATTTTTCAGTAGAGACAAAAAAGTGTTTATGATAATATTAAAGGAATATAATAAAAAAAATTATGGACTCGTAAAAATAATTTGTTAACTTTAATATAACATCCGATTTCTTATTGTTTTGTTAAAACATGTAAAACCAACTAAAAATATATCTGTTTTGTTGATACAAAAGTAAGTACTCGTAAGGCATGGTGAGCAATATAACGGTTTATTTTTAGAGAAAGAGTAGTCAAAAGAATGGGAAAAATTTACAGTGGTTAGTGTTGATCAATATACGAGGGCTGCTCTATATATTTCTGGTCTAATAGTGAAAATGCGAATATTTATAATCAAAAATGGTTTCATTGTTTTTCAAAGTATTCTCCAGCATGATTTATACACTTTTTCATGCGCTCAAACCAGTTGTCGAAGCACTTTTTCCACTCCGATTGAGACACCTCTAAAACATGGTTTTTGAACACTTCAACAGCTTCTTCTGGCGACGAAAATCGTTGACCACGCATTTTTTTCTTGATCTGCGGAAACAAGAAGAAGTCATTAGGTGCCAAGTCAGGGCTCTACGGCGGATGACCCATTAATTCGACGTTTTGGCCGGTCAAAAACGCTCTAGTTTGAGCCGATGTGTGAGAGCTCGCGTTGTCATGGTGAACAATGATTCGTCTTCTCTTGTTGTTTTTTCGAATTTCTCCGATGACTCCAGGTAAACAAATTGTAGTGTACCACTCAGAAGTGACCGTCCTACGTTGCTCAAGCGGAACAGTCGCCACATGACCAGTTTTGCCGAAGAAACAGGCGACCATTCGCTTCGAAGTGCTTCTTCCACGAACAACTTTCGTTGGATTTTGCTCGTCTTTGAAGACCCACACGGTCGATTGTTGTTTCGTTTCGGGCTCATACGCATAGATCACAGGTGACGATCTTATAAACTTCTTTTGAAGCACCGCAATCGTACTTTTGCGACATTTCTTTGCACCAATCGACACGAGCCTTTTTTTGAGCGACTTTCAAATTGTGCGGGATCCAACGAGAACAAACCTTTTTTACGGGAGGTGTTCATGCAGTATCGAATGTATGCTGGTGGAAGAAATGTCCGAGGATGTCTCTATCTCTCGGTATGTCGCATGTCGATCTTGCATTATGAGTTCTCGCACGGCATCAATGTTCTCTGGCACAACAGCCGTTTTTGGACGACCTTCAGGGAATTCGTCTTTGAGCGAGCTTCGGCCACGATTAAATTCATTATACCAATTTTTCACCGTGCTATAGGATGGTGCTTCGTCTCCATACAAAGATTTAAGTTCATCAATGCACTCTTGTCGTGATAATCCATGTCGAAAGTTGTGAAAAATGATGGCACGAAAATGTTCACGAGTTAATTCCATTTTTTTTCTATATTCATTTTTTCAAGTCACTGTAAACAACACAAATAATGGTCGTACGTTAAAACGTTTGGAGTACGATTATGCTTAAAAGTAACAAACTTTCCAATGGAAATGTTAGATTGCACTTGACAGCACTCAGTGTTGCCAGGCCAGAAATATATATAGCAGCCCTCGTATATCGTTTTTAACAAAAAGTGAAAAATTGAAAGTTTTGAGTTGACGCACTTTAGTTGAACAGGTGCGATATATTCCCTTTTTCCACTTTTTGTGGTGAAGCGTATAAAAAAGTTATGGATAATTTAATTTATTTCTGAATAAAAACTATTTATTTGTTCAAAAGCTGAATTGGTCAAGCTGATAATTCTTATCAAGTTTCAAGCCAAAATGCCTTCTGTTTCTAAGATACTGATAACATTTTTCACACTCTACAAGTTCTACAATTTTTTACACTTCATTGCTTGAAGAAATAATATTTCTAAAGCTTTAACTACTTTTTATACTCTCTTTAAACTAAATAAATTAATAAAAAAGGTTGCATGTCTTAGTGTCTAAGAACATAATGTCCATGGACTTCAAGTTGACACCTTGCAAGCTAGCGACTCTTCTAGAAAATTTGTTTAGGAATCATTCAAAAAATTGACTTCTAATACAAATTTTCTACCCAATTCGCTCGCTTAAAATACAAAAACATCACGTAAATATTAACAGTAACTTGTTTATCTCCAATATAATTTGGTTAAAAAAAAACCATAATTTGTTTGCCGCAATCATTTATTGTAAAAGTAAATATACGATGGTCTATAAAATAATGTAAAATAATGTAAATCACAACTTCAACTCCAGTATATGTCCAATATAAAAATTTAGTGCAAATAATAAAATGCGTCTAAAGGAAGGCATTCGTTGTATAGAGAGTAAAATCATTTTCGTTAGTAATTGATTCATGTGAACGAGACTTCACTGTATATTTTTTTATGTATCACCCAAAGCAAATATTTTTTGTTAATTATTTAGATTGCTTTAGATTTATTGAACAAAAGTTGAAACCAAAAAAAATCTAAAATATGCATGAGCTTTAAAAATTGCATGAACAAATTCGGCTTTTAAAAATATTTTTTTTAATAAAAATATTTAAAAACTAACGAAATAAATATTTTAAATGTAGAGAAATCAGAAAAATGAAATCCTAAAGCACTTTCAATGACACTTGTATTTAATTCTTTGTAACGCTTGGCTTAAATAAATGGCTTAAAAAATAGAAGTTAAACATAAAAACCAGAAAATAAAATGCAAAATGTGCTGAATTTTACTGAAAAAAATGAAAAAAAATACTTTTCTAAACAAAGAGTTAAATAAATAAAACTGAATAAAACAGAAACTGTTTCCACATGTTCAGTTCAGTTAGAGTAAAGCTTGAGCTGCAAGTTGAAGGCTACAACGGTTAAGAGATAAAAACAAACAAAAATATATTACATCTCTTAGCAATTGTTACATTCCTTCTTCTAAAGGTAAATTTGCTTTGCCAGTGTTGCACATACAATTGAAAAGGTTACAGTATCTTGTAACTCTATAATGCCCTGTTCTAATTTGAGTCATAGATTGGATAACACGCAATTACTGTGCCAAGTTTGTATTTGTAATCATTTTTAGATTTTCTAAAATCTATATTTAAATTAAAGTGTTAAGTAAATTCCTTACTCTTAACATTGAGTTTTACATTATTTTTTTACGGCTTTACATGGCACCTAAAAATAAAAACAGAAAAGAAAACACCCAAGAAGGCCATCGCACAGGGGCGAAGAATTTAACTTTGATGTTCCAAGGGGAAACAATTTATCGTTACACTGAATATGGTTGTAAACGTAAGAGTCAACGGAAAAGGAGCAGCTGAAACTACTTTGCTACTGCTGTTGGCTCTTTGATAATCAATCAACACCAAAGTTTTTTCATATACAGCAATTTAATCATGTAGCCTTTTATAGGTTGCCATTTATGTATGTATTTGATGTTGAGTGGCCTTTTGATAGTTTAAATTGGATTTTTAGATAATGAGAAATTAAGGCTCCCTCCTCCTACACAGGTAGCTGCAGAAGCTAAAAATAATATAATAACTATTAAAAATAGTTAGTTGAATTGGTTTATTAAATTGTGAGAATTCAAAGATAATTGGTTATGAATAGTTTTCCACGAAGAGAAGACTATTCAAAAAGTTCGGTTTTGCAATAACAGTTTTTGTTGTTTTATTAGCATAAATAACTGACTTCAGGTGGCCTCATGGAAAATAATCAAGCAATTAAATGTTCAATTTTGAAGGCCAATTAACAGCTCCATTCAAAGTCATCGAAAATTTAGTGTTTCCGTAAGTCGATGATTGTGGTCGCCTTGTGACAAGTTGAGCCACTATGTTAAGGTTATATTTTGGCAGAAAAAATGTTATTCATATTTTCAGACAAAATATCATTGATCATAGCGCTTCAACATTCTCCGTCAAAGATAGTCACAAAAGCTTCGAATTTTGAAAGAAATAATAAAAAGTGATGTGACAGGCATGTAAACTGCACCAGTAATAGAGCCTGTAGGTTCGGTACGCTTTCACTCCGGGTTGAATACCCGTTAAGATAATAATAAGCAACATTTGAATTATTTGATAGCGTTGTTCTAGCGTCGTACTATTGATGATGACTTGTCAGAGTGTTCTGATTGGTCATAATTCGATGGCCATTTCGCTACCGCTTAATTAGCTCTTCAGGAAACTTGTCAAAAACTTTTTAAAGAAAGTAAAGATTTTTGTCCAAACAATAAAGTAAAGACAAAAATCAAGAACAAGAACAATGATTCTATTTTTCTTTCTTTAACAAAATTTATTTACAAATGTATGCGGACGTATCTATATCTCTATATCATTTGTTATAAAATTAAACAGTTCATGTAGCAATTTCGTTAAAAATTAAATTAAAAACGCAAGGCACAGCACATGCGCATTCATACTTACCTCACAACAATCAATATGACACTGAAACCGCAGCCATAAAGTTGTCAGCAAACAAGTCTGAATGATTAAAAATACAAAATTGCACTCATGACCATAACGAAGCTTGATACAAAGCAAAATCAAATATACAGACCAGTTACAGACAGGACAGCGAAGAAATGCCTTGGGTTGTGTGTGAACTTCGTTTAACCAAATTAAAATTCATCAAATAAGTTGGTGGTTAAATAGATGATGTTTACAATGTACACAACCTTAGGAAGCTAAATCCGTAGAATGGTGATGAAGGATGTAGCGAATCACGAAATGCAGATTACATTCTGCTGGTATTAAATTTGTCATATTTTATTTAAAAACTTTAACATAAATAAATAAACCTCATGTAAATAATTCTTCTTTCTCAAAATTTTAGAAAGCAAAAAATACAAAAAAATTATTTTAATTCATTAAAATTATTAAACTTTTTATTTATAAATTCTAAATGAAAGTACTCGTGTATGTAATTTAATAAAAGCCATTATGTACAATATAATAAAGCTAGCCCCCTTCTTTCCATTTAAGAAAGACATTTTAGTAATGAAAAAAAATAAATAAAATTCTAAGATATTTCACTTAAACTCTTATGTTCACCTGGTGCCAACAGAGGAAACCGCAAAACAGAAAGAAAAAAAAACTTAAATTTATAAAAATATTTTTCTTAACTTTTAGTTTGTTGCTGCCTTTCTGTTTCTTTTTTTTCTACTACTCAAGGTCACTTTATTGTTTTAAAACTAATGCAAGAAAAAGGGTAAAGATTTTTTATTCGTTTTATTAATTTATTTTTCTTAATATTTAATATAAAAATTATTCCTTTTAATACACTAGAAATTTACTTGAATGTTTACATGTAGTCGGTAGGTAGCCTGTGAAGAAAAGACTGCCAGCATATATACACGTTCTTTTATGTGTATTTGCGAAGCTAGATAATGTACAATTTAAAGCTGTCGTGTATTTGTTGTTTTAAATTTCCTGCTGATTCAGTACATTTTTCCCTACATTCTGGAATTGTTTGCGAAAGTATATTGTCTCTCGCACCCCCAGATGAGCTATAAAAATAAATCCTACAGTTGGTGTCGAGCTTATATTTATTAAAAATAAATTACTTGTAAAACACTCATACTAAAAACCAACAACAACTGCAATAAACAATACAAGCATTTAACACACAAGTTACATGCCATTGAAAATAAATATCTTTTTTTTCTTTATTACACATGTATGCACACATTTATATACAAGTACTTGTGTGTAACGAATAAGGGAAAACACTAGTGCTCACAATTATAGGGACAGTTGGAAATTTTTTGTTTCGAAATATTAAAATTAATCACTCGTTAAGTGAGCGCTTAAAAGAAAAATCCAAGTTTAAAAAAATAATAAAAGGTTTTTTCTTTTGAATTAAACAAAACTGATTGACCAAATTTTATATAAACTAACCGAGAATTATTTAAATGCTGTATAAAAAAATAATAAAGCTTGAATAATAATATCATAAAGCAAACGACATGCGATATTTTTCAATACCGAATGCCCACATATAAAATAAACAAATTAAACCAAAATAATAAAATCTTAAAGGTTCTTAGATTTAAAAGCACAAAATTGTTGCACTTTCATTTTCAAATTTCCGACAGTCAAAACTGTTATTGATCTAGTCCAATGATAGACTCTAGAATTCATCTACTGCTGCTTGACGCAGAGAACAATATCTTTTCTTTTTTAGTAACCACGATCTGATTTTGATGTGTTAAAAGTTTGTGAAGAAATAAATTTTTAACATACTTGGGCACTAGAATTTACTTGCACCATATTGATTTTAGTAAGCGTTTAAAAAAGAAATTGTGCACAGTCCAAGCTTGGAGTAGAGCCTCATCGAACGGGCTTAAGTTTTCTTGCAGTATTTAACTTTTCCTACTTCTGTGTTATTGACTATCGAGGGCTGTCGTGAAGAGTAATAAAAGTTGTGTCGTATGGACTGTGTGCTAAATATTTATAACAAATATAATATGTATCTCATCATGCTTCTTTTTGATGCTAAATTAATATATACAAAACTAAGAAAAAACTTTGGTACTGCATAAATAAAAATTAACATAAAAATAACATCGGCTCTTAATGGGTTAAGAATTTTAAAAAAATTTCAGTATTTCCTTAATGATCTCTTCAAAAGCTTTAAAATGATATCCATATTGATATTTTAAAAATTCGAAAATTTCAGAGCCCGTAACTCGGAAAATATGGGCGAGCGACAATTTTTTCACTTGATATTTTTTTCTTATTATTTTCTTAGAATTAGAAATTCTCTATCGCCCAATACATATATTTATTTTTTTGATTGAAGTAACTTTATTGTTCCAAGTGACATAGAAAAATTTGAGGTAGGCGTGGTGCTTTGCCTGCTGCCTCGAAGGACATGGACCGATCATGCTGATTTCCAACAGCACCTCTTTCGACACTATAATTCATTGATTTACATATTTATTTTTTTTTGCGAAGGAAAACTTGAATTCAAAACTAACACGGACGGACAGACGGACATCGCTCAATCTATGTTACGCTATGTTATACATAGCGAAGTCAGAATATATATAATTTATGGGGTCGGAAATGGATATTGTATAAATAATATACGGAATGGCAAACTTTAATTTTTTTTGGTGAAGGGAAGAAAAACGAATTTGAGTACAACTTATTTAATGTCGGTTTTTATCAACAGTTTTGATGATTATATACAACATCCTGGGCCTGTTTAAATAGTGACAACTTTCGAAATCTAGACAAAAATTTATTGGAAATATGCGAGATCCTACAAATGAACACCAAAATAATGCTTATCAATGAATAGATAATAAAAGAAGAGCTATCAGAGAACAGTCGTGAGTTAAGTATCAATGCAAGTACGATGTGCCTTGCGTGTATTTTAATTTTCAAGTTTTTCCCAATTAGGATTCGAAATGAATTAAAATAAATTGTATTGTGTTCAGCTGATGGCTGGAACAAAAGCAAAAAGCAAATTTACAAGACGAAATACAGAGAGAACAGTGAAGAAGTACTTTGGTTTTAATATAAAACTTCCCTAAACAAATTAATATTGAGATGAATACTCCTCGTATTCTTATTTACAAAGTTAGTTGAATAAATAGATGATGTTTACAATGTAGACAACCTAAGATAGATAGATGCAAAAAATGTTGATGAAGGATGTAGCGATGCAGAAAGTGCAGCGTTACATTTTTCTAGCGTCTAAGTTGTCTTGTTTTCTTTGGAAAACGTCCGCTTACATTTGTAAATAATTTTTCTTTCTAAAAAAATGTTTAAAAGTTAAATTAAAAAATTAACCCAAGCCGAAAATAATTCAATTTTAATTGAGTTACAATTATTGCCTAATTTCACAAAGTCTTAGATGTTTTTTCTTAGAGGGATTTTTATATAAATTATAGATACATAATTTAACGTCTTGACTAAAAGTCAGGCTTTTGTTCTTTTTTTTTTGTGCAAAATTACTCACCTTTTAATTATGTTCTGTAGTATTTTAGTGGCACCCGCTCATCTATTTTTTTTTTCTTTCTCTCTTTGTATAAAGTATTAAATTCCTCTTCATCATATGTCTGTACTTGACAGAAGCTTTAGGATGCTTTATTTGAACATTTGGTAAATAAAAAAAAACAACAACAAAAATTGTACATATAAAAGCAATAAAATTAATATACGATACAAAAACATTTATAAATATCTATAGATACTTGAAGGTACTCGTACCAGAATATAAGAGTACACACTAACACATACACTCATGAGTAAATAATCCTTTATGACTTTGCCTTAAAAGATTTTTAGTAAAGATCACAATTGTTTAGAAATTAAACTGATAAATTTTTAAATACAAGTTCAAGTCAATGTGGCGAAATAGTGCAGCTTAAACATTTGCCGTGAGATAATGAAACATTAAAAAGTATAGTACAAAAAAATTGTTTTGAATTCCAATGGCAACAAAAACATTTTCGCTAAACAAAAACTAAAAAATAGGGCTGATGTTATTAAATCACGTCAAGTCCTTTTTCGTTACATGTCGTCGCATAAGCAGCATATTTATCTATTTTAAGATGTGTTTTATCTTATTGCTCCTTGAATATCTTGAGCTAGATGACAACATTTCTATTTTTCAGGCTCAAGAAGTACATCCATCAAAAGCAAAATGCCTGACTTTAAGCCCGAATGAGCCGACAGCAATTAAGTTTTTGCGGCATCACCTTTTAACTCGAAAATTATACCGCTTCCACTTTTAACTGATAACTCTTTTACCTCTATCTTTATCCTTCAACAGCAAGTTTTTTGTTTCCTCCCTTCTTCTTTGTTAAGTTTCTATTAACCGCTAAACTTAACGTTAAAAATGTGTGGTGAGTTTGTGTGTGTATGTTAATAGAGTTGTTCGGCTACAACAGTCTCTTCGTATTTTGTAAACAGAAGAAAATTGGATTGAGTTCAAATCCCAGCAGACTCTTTACAATAAAAAAAATTATAATTAAGTCCAGATTTACACTATGCAATTTTTTAGGCTTTTCTTCTCAATTTTCTTGTTAAGTTAAAGCGTAATGCGATATCTAAAAGTAAACATTAGTAACAGTACCATCCTCTCAAAACTCAAGCAATACCATATTGCTTACTTCTCCTGCTTCACAAACAAACAAAAATGTCATACTTATTTCATGAAAAATTGCATAGTGTAAATGCCGTATAATTTTGAACGCTGATTAGGAAATGCAAAACGGAAAATAATTTGGTAAGGGTAACCGTGTTCAAAATCCTAAAAAAGTGTGTGGCAGTCGTGCCTGTTTTGCTTAGAAAGAACCTGGTTAGTAAATCAGGAGATCATGAATTCAAGTGCCGCCGGAACCACTGCCAGAGCTACAGAGTAAGAAATAGAAGAACGGGAGTATTAATAAAGTGCCTTAAAATAATGAAATAAAAATTAAAGTGCTGTTAGTTTCAATCAAAAAATCAGTATTTGAAAAAAGCAAACCGTAACAATATTTTACTCAATCTCCGATTCAGCTCTTATTGTTTGAGAGTTCCTGATTTTTGTTGAAGTTGTTAAAAATTGGAAATTCTAGCAAAGCTTGCAATTTAATGCAAACCTTCACTTTACTGTTAAATTTAAATTTTAATATTTGAGGTTTCAGCTTTCTATGGCAAAAGAATAAAAAGTCTAAAACCCTTTAAAAAATGAAAATTCTTTTTAATATTAAAAAGGAGACACGAATAGATGTAACGACGCACTGTGTCACGAGAATGGCCAAAGATGGTTAAGGTCTATGTTAAAACTTGATCGTCTTTTTATTTTTATTTTCTTTTAAACACTCTGCTTAGGTGATGTGTAAAATATCTTCTCAAAATTTTTACAAATTGTAAAGTTATAATGGTTCAAAATTAAGGTTTGTTTACAGCGTACGAAATTTATGGGGAAAACCCAAATTTTATGTTCATCTTTGATACTTAGAATTTAAGTATTTAAAAGTAACGGCTACCAAAATTTGTAACAGGGTTGTAAGGGATGCTTCTAGTTATAATTACAATACTGTTTTTATTTATAAATATTGATCATATGTCAGATACCGTTAGAAAAAAAAATAGTAATAAGGCATTGTCACGATTTTTCAGCAATCGTGAGAGATTATAAAAGAAATTTATCTGCCTGATATTGCCCGAATTGTTTTTGTGATTGTTTATTTGTGCCAAACTCCTTGCGGAGTCGTACAATTTTGAACTGTGGCGTATGGGTTGGTATGCGTTATGTTAACGATTTTCTTAAAAATAATTATAAACGAGCATTATTAGAAAGAGAACAAGAGAAAATAAAACTTTTCTAAAGTTTTCTTAAAATCGGTTTAACTGTCATCGCATGAGAGACACATAAATTTAAAACTGAGTTGAGTAACTGGCTGTATAAGTTTTTGATTTTGCAATAAAACTAAATTGTGTTATACAATATAAGGAAGTAAACACAAGTGTTAGAGGCCCAACGAAGGTTTCTCATGAGAAGCGTTCAATAAGAACAAAAGTGCCCCCCTGAAGAACTGTTGCTTGTTGTATGAGAGGTGGGCGTGTCGCTTGTTCGATTTTTTTTTTTTTTTTTTTTTTGAAAATCTGAAATATGTTTCAATATTACCAAATATTTTTACATGCCAACTGACACTCTTATTAGATTTCTAATTTTAGTTGTGACAATTTTTAAATTATGGTTGTATGGGAGGTGGGCGTATGGTTTCACCAATTTTTTTTTATGTTCCACTATTATTAAATATATTCACATGCAAAATTTTAAACTTATCGGATAGCTAATTTCGAAACTATTAAATATTTTTATATTTATGTTGTATGGGAGGTAGGCGTGGCACCTGCTAGATTTTCTCGAAACTTTGAATAAATGCTTCCTTTTCTAAGAAAAACATTCATGCTAACTTTTACCTTTCTACTCTAGCTGCTTTTATTTTTGGCCACCCGTTGTATGAAATCGTAACACGGTGCGGCACGGCACAACATTATATTGCTTTAAATGGACTCAAAAAATATTTTCTATTGCAAAGTAAAAAAAAACACTCGAATCATGTTACAGCCATTAAATCCTTTTTACTAGAAGTTCCTATACCTTTAATTTTTAGTTCTTTTTTTTTATAACATCCAAAAACAACTAAATATATATTGGAAAATAATCATGTTTTTGCTTTAATCAACAATTAATTATAACAATTCATTGGTTCCAATAAATTGCTAGCAACATTAAAAAATCCATCCAAGGAATCAAAAAGTAATAAAAGAAAATGAGGTTATTTATGATTTGCAACTTCACTTCTAAAAAAAAAAACATAAACAACATTTAAAGATTATAATGACTCTGTAGGTTATTGAAGGAAATAACGTAACAATATCCTGCAAAGCAAATACTTACAAATCGTTTGTTGTTATTATTACGAAGAAAAAGAAAATATTCTTTATGATCTTATTTAATGCATGACTAACCAAAATAAATTGGTTGTAACTGATGGAATATAAAATGAAAATAATATTTTTTTTTTAACAAAACTTCAAATCTTTGTCTTGTTATTTGCACAAACTTGACATGTGCCAATATAATAAAATTATACAAAACGCAATTCTTAAAACAAAAACCGAAGTTAAAGTGCTTTATTTTGCTCTGAATAATGAAAGAAAGAAGTATTAAAAGAAGATGAATGAAAGTTCATAACTTTTCTTTTCAATATTTATTAATTTACAATTTTCTGCAATATCAAACTGATTTGTTATTTATTAATTTTTATTGTTTGGCTGCTATTTGTCTTCACAAGAGGAAAACTAATGTTGTTAAAATTGACAATTGTCCAAATATATAACGTAATATGGAGAACTTAAAAATTTACTATATCCGGTAGAAAGATCATACACATGATCAAGTTGATTCTGTCATGGTTTAAATAATTAAAATATTAGAGCAAATTATTTTGATGAAATTCTATGATTGAAATCAAACCATATTATTGTTAAACATAATCATAATCATGTTGCTTGCAATCATATAATAATAACATTTTTGAATACAACATTAGTTATGTAATATCAGACATATAATTAGTTTAAATATTTTTGAAGTGTTTTATCTTAAAATGAAGGTTTGCATTAAATTGTAAGCTTAACTAGAATTTTCAAATTTTAACAGCTTCAACAAAAATCAGGAACTCTCAAACAATGAGAGCTGAAACGGAGATTAAGTAAAATATTGTTACGGTTTGCTTTTTTCAAATACTGATTTTTTGATTGAAACTAAAAGCACTTTAATTTTTATTTCATTATTTTGCGGCACTTTATTAATACTCCCGTTCTTCTATTTCATACTCTGTAGCTCTGGCAGTGGTTCCGGCGGCACTTGAATTCATGATCTCCTGATTTACTAACCAGGCTCTTTCTAAGCAAATCAGGCACGGCTGCCACACACTTTTTTAGGATTTTGAACTCGGGTACCCTTACCAAATTATTTTCCGTTTTGCATTTTCTAATCGGCATTCCAAATTATTATACGGCATTTAAACTATGCAATTTTTCATGAAACTATCATGAAATTTTTGTTTGTTTGTGAAGCAAGAGGAGTAAGCAATATGGTATTGCTTGAGTTTTGAGGGGATGTTACTGTTGCTAACCTTTACTTTTATTTAACGCATAGCGCTGCAACTAAAATAGAAAATTGAAAAAAAATGCGTCAAAAAATTGCATAGTGTAAATCTGGACTTTTATTTTCAATGATATTTTTTTTAATAAATAGTTTTAGGCAATTATTTTTAACATAATCATTAGAAAAAAATTTATTTATAATTTTTACTTTTTAGCACTTACCAAGCAAACAATTTTTGAAAAGGTAATCGAGTGTGGAATTAAGTATTTTTGGCAGAAGTACTTCCCAACTAGATTGCCAACTTAATGATTTTAACGAGGCATGAGACTTTTATAATCAATTACTGAGAATCGATTACATTAACTATTGTAGGAAATAATGAGTACCATTAGTACGATAGTCCCTTTTAACATAAAGAACTAGTTCCATTAATACTTCCCTTTTTTGAAACTAATGTAATGTGTTTTGTAAGCGAGTAACGAAATATGGCAATTTTTTAAACTATTTATAGATTCAAAAAATTAAGAATGGCCTTTTAAATTTAAATTGACTTTATTTATATTTGACTACATTATGATCTTGTTTTGGTTCAGCTTAATTTTGTTTCACTAGCAACTTTTGAATCATACATTAGCATGATGACATGTTTTAATTTTATTACAGCTTTTGTTGTGAATTCCATCTGATAAGACTTTTATGCTTAAATTCAACCAAATTTCATGTTTATGTTATTTAACATTTACATTTTATACCAAACAATTTAATAACAAATTTATTTTCTAAATATGAACTGTGCTTGCTCTAGTCGATAAAGACTAATCCATTGAACACATTCGAGACAGCAGCTACCGACTGCAAAATGTATGAATTAGAATGTTGTTGTCTGAGCAGAATTCGCCGCTGCAGTCAAATTAAATTAATTTCTATTTTTATTGGCGACAATAAACAGTTTAGTGATGTCAGTACTATAAGACAATTAAAATAATAAGTGCTTCAAATCTCTTATTAAGAAAAACGAAAAGAACAAATCTGTAAAAGTCTGTGTAAATCTATAATAAAACTATCACAGGATGATTTCAGAACATGAAATATATAAGGAAAATATTGTTGCTGGTGAAGATAATAATTGATTTGGAATACAAAATACCTATTTATTGAATTCTTATCTGTCTCACGTAAGTGCTGCTGGATAGATTTGAGTAAAATTTTGTGAGGAGATCCTTTAGAACCTTGGTTCAAATATGGATTTATTTTTTTTTTTTTTTTTTGTAGAAAAATAAACAAATGTAAAATCACTCAATTTTACCGGTATAGTTGTACTTTAACAGTTGTCAGCACATTTTAGTTTTGTATATAGAAAAATTTAACACTTTTTACATACTTTTCAATAATTACTTAAAACATATTTTTCGAAATTTGAATTTAAAAAAAATTAGAAATGCCACATCGACGAATTAAAAAACTACAATTGACATGACGAAAGTATACGAAGAATAATTGTAAAAATTTGTGAGGTATGTATTAAGATGTGTATAAAACTAAAATTTCTATTGTTATAATTTTCGGTAATAACCGTCGTCACTGGCTGTGTACTTTGGATGTTCGGCGAGCGCTTTCGATGTGATAACATCATTTTCAAGACGCGTTTTTGTTTAAACTGAAGAGATAGTGTAAAAAATAGATAGTGTAAAGAATAAAAGGTGGTGGGTTTAGGTAATTTTTGTGCGTTTAAATAGTATTATGCAGGTAGATTGCCTGATATCTGTCTTGTTTATTGGGGTAAATGGTTAATATTTGGGTCTTTTATTATTGGATAGGTAAGTGTGACCGTCTGTGGGTGTTTTTCGTTTGTAAGAGTGTTTTAGTAATTTTAGTGGTGTAAAAATCGTGTCAGAGGTTGTGTTTACCTGTTCGTTAATAATGTCTCTGTTAAACGTTCGTGTTTTGTAAATTTCCATGTTTTCAAGAATGTCTAGTCTTCGTCCTTTTTTACTTGGGTGTAATACTGTCATACATTCATCTATTTCCTTTGGTTCGTGTCCATGTGTGTTAAGGTGTTTTGCGAAATTGGAGTCTTCCCTTTTCCTTTTGTATGATCGTATGTGTTCTGTAAACCTTGTTTTTAATGTTCGTCCAGTTTGTCCGATGTATGTATGGTTGCAAGTACAAGTAAGTCTGTATACTCCGCTGGTGCTAAATTTATCCGTTGTTTCTATTGATGTCTTAAGATTGTTACGTAGAGTGTTGCTTGTTTTTAATGTTGTGTGTAAACCTTCTTTTCGGAAAAGGTTGGTTAATCTATATATTTCTGGTCCTGTGTAAGTAAAGATGTGTCGTCGTGTTGTGTCGATAGTTTCCTTGTCTTCTTTCTTCTTGTTTTTGTTGTTGTATTGTCTGAGTAGTTTGTCGATGGTTGTGTGGTTGTATCCGTTATTTTTAGCTATAGTGTAAATTGTATCGAGTTCTTTGTTGTATTTATCTGGAGCGAGTGGGACTATTTTAAGTCTGTGAATCATGTGTCTAAACGCTGCGAGTTTATGTTGAGTTGGATGGTTTGAGGAGCTGTGGATAGTTGTGTCTGTCATGGTTGGTTTTCTATAAATGTCAAAGTTTAATGTATCAATTCCTCGTATTATTGATATGTCAAGATAATGTAAAGTTCTGTTTTGCTCTTTTTCCATTGTGTATGTGATTTTATTGTGTATTATGTTTAAGTCTATAAGAATTTGTTCGGCGTTGTCTCTTTCTAGGATGCATATAATGTCATCTACGTATCTGTAGTAATGGGTTATTTTATGTTTTTCCATCAGTTTTTTGATGTGTAGTTGTTCTAAGTGTTGCATGAAAATCTCTGTGAAGATTGCGGATGTTGGGTTTCCCATGCCGAGTCCATCAGGTAGTTTATAGAAGTTATTGTTGAATCTAAAGTAGTTTTGTTTTAATATCGTCTTTGCAATATCCATTATTTCGTTGATATATTGATTGTCGTATATGTTGGAAAGTATGTTACGTAGGATAGTCAAAGTTTCGTGTGTGGGTATTGATGTATATAGATCCTTTATGTCGGAGGAGACGAGTCTCGTATTATCAGTGATTTTGATGTCCTTAATTTTGTTTATGAGGTCTTGTGTATTTCGTAACATGTATGTGTTCTGCAAATTTATTTTCTCTTTTAAGAATGTGGCAAGGTGTTTGGCCAAGTTATATGTAGGCGCAGGTTTGTAATTTACTACAGGTCTGATTGGAATATTTACCTTTTGACAAAATAGAAAAAACAATTGAAACCCAAATCGTAGACGCCGAAGCTACTATTACACACTTACCAACTGACCGACAAGAACACATAAGACACAAGATAGCCGATGTACTTGAAAAAACAATAAGAGAACACACTTCATCTAAAACTAATCCTGACGAACAAAAAACTACTAGACAGATAAAAGCAAAACTTCGGAATAATAATCTATTACTTACTAAAGCAGACAAGGGGAACACAACTGTAATAATGCACAAGAAAGACTATATAGAGAAAACACAACAATTCATTCAGCAAGTAAAATGCACAAAATTCAAGAATGACCCAACCGATTCATTCCAAAAGGAAATACGAAGCCTACTAAAACGCTGCAAAACGTTCACTGACGGAAAGTTATACATATTCATGAACATGAACCCAGGACCCCCTACACTCAGAGCACAACCTAAAATTCATAAAGAAAATATTCCAATCAGACCTGTAGTAAATTACAAACCTGCGCCTACATATAACTTGGCCAAACACCTTGCCACATTCTTAAAAGAGAAAATAAATTTGCAGAACACATACATGTTACGAAATACACAAGACCTCATAAACAAAATTAAGGACATCAAAATCACTGATAATACGAGACTCGTTTCCTTCGACATAAAGGATCTATATACATCAATACCCACACACGAAACTTTGACTATCCTACGTAACATACTTTCCAACATAAACGACAATCAATATATCAACGAAATAATGGATATTGCAAAGACGATATTAAAACAAAACTACTTTAGATTCAACAATAACTTCTATAAACTACCTGATGGACTCGGCATGGGAAACCCAACATCCGCAATCTTCACAGAGATTTTCATGCAACACTTAGAACAACTACACATCAAAAAACTGATGGAAAAACATAAAATAACCCATTACTACAGATACGTAGATGACATTATATGCATCCTAGAAAGAGACAACGCTGAACAAATTCTTATAGACTTAAACATAATACACAATAAAATCACATACACAATGGAAAAAGAGCAAAACAGAACTTTACATTATCTTGACATATCAATAATACGAGGAATTGATACATTAAACTTTGACATTTATAGAAAACCAACCATGACAGACACAACTATCCACAGCTCCTCAAACCATCCAACTCAACATAAACTCGCAGCGTTTAGACACATGATTCACAGACTTAAAATAGTCCCACTCGCTCCAGATAAATACAACAAAGAACTCGATACAATTTACACTATAGCTAAAAATAACGGATACAACCACACAACCATCGACAAACTACTCAGACAATACAACAACAAAAACAAGAAGAAAGAAGACAAGGAAACTATCGACACAACACGACGACACATCTTTACTTACACAGGACCAGAAATATATAGATTAACCAACCTTTTCCGAAAAGAAGGTTTACACACAACATTAAAAACAAGCAACACTCTACGTAACAATCTTAAGACATCAATAGAAACAACGGATAAATTTAGCACCAGCGGAGTATACAGACTTACTTGTACTTGCAACCATACATACATCGGACAAACTGGACGAACATTAAAAACAAGGTTTACAGAACACATACGATCATACAAAAGGAAAAGGGAAGACTCCAATTTCGCAAAACACCTTAACACACATGGACACGAACCAAAGGAAATAGATGAATGTATGACAGTATTACACCCAAGTAAAAAAGGACGAAGACTAGACATTCTTGAAAACATGGAAATTTACAAAACACGAACGTTTAACAGAGACATTATTAACGAACAGGTAAACACAACCTCTGACACGATTTTTACACCACTAAAATTACTAAAACACTCTTACAAACGAAAAACACCCACAGACGGTCACACTTACCTATCCAATAATAAAAGACCCAAATATTAACCATTTACCCCAATAAACAAGACAGATATCAGGCAATCTACCTGCATAATACTATTTAAACGCACAAAAATTACCTAAACCCACCACCTTTTATTCTTTACACTATCTATTTTTTACACTATCTCTTCGGTTTAAACAAAAACGCGGCTTGAAAATGATGTTATCACATCGAAAGCGCTCGCCGAACATCCAAAGTACACAGCCAGTGACGACGGTTATTACCGAAAATTATAACAATAGTTTATTATATACTGGCGGAATCAACCCAACTAAAATTTCTTTTTGTGTGGACAAGATTTAGTTAAAAATTTACTTCTGTTCTTATTACTTACTGGTTGAAGTACTTATATTAATTTCAATTGTCGTATGGAATATCTGTAAATACATAACATGATTGGTTTTAATAGATATCAAAAACAGTTGTTTTTAGTATTTTTTTTATTTTAGTGGACAAGAAACTACGTGACACACACTACTGTACTTATTATTGCTTCTGAGAAATCTTCTATATATTTTCAATCTTAAAGACAATCCAAACGAATTATTCTACTCTTTAAATAGCCTCTTACAAAATAGTTAAAACATTTTTTTAATTATAAATCGGAGCTGTTTCTTTAAAAATCGCTTAAAAAACATCACTGAAATACAGTTAATTCGTATTTTTATTATGTAGCTGCTGCCTTCAAAATAATAATGTAGCTGCGTACAAGGCGACAAATGTTGCTAGCGTCATTTGCTGTCGTGTGTTCGTGTATCTTGCTGTGGCGAATGTGTTTAGAACATAGTACATCATACAATATAATGAATATTGAGTTTTATAAAATTTTTTTTTTTATAATTTACACATATCGATGGTGATGATGGCACAAATATTTTTACTTTATTACAAGAGCCAATATATAATCTGTTAAATACATAATTAAACGACGAAAGTGTATTAATAAAATTCACATATTAATGCATCAGTCAGCGACCAGAAATTGAGTTTGCATTGATCTCATATACGAATTTAATAATACTTTAATAAGAATTAATGTTCGAAAATGCTGATGATTCGTTTTTATATTAAATTAAAATTTTAATATACAAATATAATGTCAGACGCACGCACTGGTAGTATATATATATTATTTGATATATAAATTTAAAAATATAATTAAAGAAAATAGAATAATTACATAAACATTCAAGCATATATTTAAAACTTTTCTAACAAATGAGTATATTAAGATAAAACAATTGAAACAGTGATTCATGGCGAAATAATACAAGGTGTTCTCATTGGCGAATTCATTAACTTTGCCATAAACAATAAATGTCAAACTCCATATATAAATAATATAGTGTTTGACATTAAGCGTTTACGGCGAAAATTGATGAATTCGCCATCGAGACCAGTAATAAAAAGTTGTTTTTTAAATGTTGACTTAAGTGGAGATTTTTTTCTTATTTAAAACATCTTGCCTAAATTATTTTGAGTTTAGTTTATAATGGTTTTTAAACTCTACATTTGATAGAGTTTATATCAACATTATTTATTCTATTAAGCTTTCTTTCCAAATATAATATGCTTGAAGGAAGCTATTGTCAAAAACCGAACTATGGCTGGTGATTCCAAAGTCTCTGATTTTTTACATAGCGGAACATAACTGTAATAATGACTAGACTATGTAGAGAAAACACAACAATTCATATAACAGACAAAATGCATAAAATTCTAGAATGTTCTAATCGATTTATTCCAAAGAGAAATACGCAGCTTACTAAAACGCTGCAAAACATTTACTCACAGAAAGTTATACATATACATAAATCCAAGACCCAGTACACTCAGAGCACAATCCAAAATAAAATAAAGAATATATATCAATCATGACCAGAAATATATAGATTAACTAACCTTTTACAGAAAGATGGTTTATAGACAACACTAAAAATGAACAAAACTCTACGCAATAATCTCAAAACATTAACTGCACCCATACATACATCGGACAAACTGGACGACCATTAAAAACAAGGTTTACAGAACACATACGATCATACAAACCTAAAAGGGACGACTTTAACTTCGCAATACACCTTAACACACATAAACACGAACCAATAGATAAATGTATGACAGTATTACACCCAAGTAAAAAAGAACGAAGACTCGACATTCTTGAAAACATGGAAATCTACAAAGCACGAACGTTTAACGGAGACATTATTAACGAACAGGTAAACACAACCTCTGACACGATTTTTTCACCAATAAAATTATTAAAACACTCTTACAAGCGAAAAACACCCACAGACGGTCACACTTACCTATCCAATAATAAAAGACGGAAATATTAAACCTGTGGAATACCATTTAAACGGACAAAATTATCTAAACCCGTGGTGGATTTTATTCTAGCACTATCTATTTTTAACACTATCTCTTCAGTACTAACAAAACGTGGCTTGATAATGATGTCTTACAGAGACGACGGTTTTCACCGAAAGAAATAACAACATAGAAAAAAGTGGAAAGTTTTCCATATTTTTAAGTACGTAAGGCCATCGCTTGCAACATTAGAATCATTGCCTTTTTCTGGCTGTACGGATAAAAGAATACTTCTCCGTCTCTGCGGATACTATAGCCAACTGTTGTTATTTAATTCTTAATAACTTGTGAATTGATTTTCGATGAGATATTTCACTATCAAGAATTCCAAATGTTTGAAGAATTCGTGGTTTTTTTTTTTAATTTTGTCAGATAAATTAATAACTCCCAAGTATGGTGTCGTTACAATACTTTCAAACCAAATGAAATGAATTATTATATTTCTAACAATTTTTTTAAAATAAAAATACCAACAACAAACATCAAAAATTTTTAGAAAAGGTAACCGGGTATAGAATAAATCATTTTTGCCGGAAGGACTTCCCAACTAGATTACCAAACTAATGATTTTAACAACGAACAAGACTTTTATAATCAATTACTGAGAATTGATTACATGGATTATTGTAGGAAATAGTGCTGACCATATGTACGCATTTCAATGTTTTCTCTTTTAACTTAAAGAACTAAATCAATTTCTGTTTTATATTTTTGCGAACAAATGTAATCTGTTTTGTAATCGAGTGACAAAATATGGCATTCACAAAAGTAAGTCATTTAATGGCAGGTACTTTTTAAGTTAATGTCAAATTTATTCTAGGTGTAAACTGAGCTGAGGATAAACCCGTAACAGGCCTTTTGAATTGAATGGCTAGTAAGTGTTTTATTTTGAGAATGTTACTTAGAATTTAAAACATCAAACAGGCAAGGGCGTATGACTGTTAAATAATTGCTTACAGCAAATATCGCTCATACGAAAGAACTGGTTTAAGTTTTTTAAGCATTTTCTATCAGACAGAATAACACTTCGTGTTTAAGTACTTCGCTAATTAGGCGAATTTGTTTATAAACATGATCGGCGAAGATCACACAAAAAAAGCGAAAAGCTGTGAAGATTTTTGTATATCTGTACCGATTCACAAACAGCGGAATCGAAGTTGTGACTTATAAAAGCAAAATGTGCGAAAATTATACAATTTGTCATGTGTAAGTCTTTCAACTATTAAACAAAATTAAACAACGGGAATATTAAATAATATTTAATTAATCTTCAAAAAATAATCGCGCTAATTATTCGGAATAAATTATTTTAAAAAACCCATATTGATTATTGAGGCTGAAAGCATGTCTCGATGGCCATTACGCTGCCGCTCACTTAGCTCGTCAGGAAACTTCTCACAAACAGTTTAAATAAACTAAAGAATAAAAAACAATAAAGTAAAAACAAAAATCAAAGTTTAAGAAAAAACAACAATAATCAACACTTATTTTATTTCTCATTATTAACTGTGTATGGCTAATTTTTTTTTCGGCTCTTTTGTAAGAAGTTTCCTGATAAACTAAGTAAGCGGTTGTGAAATGGCCATCGAGACATACCTTCACAATCAACAAACCATATCGGTGATTTTAATAATTTGTTCCGGATAATTAGCGTGATAATATTTTAAAGATTAATTAAAATAAAAAAGTTTTCTTGTTGCCCAATTTACTACTGTTAGAGATGAAATAGTGTTTGTTAGAAAATCTAAATTCAACAGTATTTTGTGTTAGTAAAATTGTTTTTTTACCTAAGAAAGTGACAAAGCTCAGCAAAATGCTGGCATATTTTTATTGCTTGGTGTTTTTAAATGTGTTTTCGTTCTTGCTCTGGATGCATTACAAATATTTGTCGTTCACTATAATTTTCCTTTAGTCTGCACAGAAAAGACTCTAATTTTCAAATATGTATGCTTTAGTTATAATTCCAGCTAAAATCTGTAGTTAAGAGTGATACTTTGCATCTGTATTTCTTTTCAGACATCCACGTGTAAGCTCACTTTTAAACATTTTTAATGCGTAACTATGGGAAAATAATATCGTTAAAAAATATTTTTCATGAACAATAATGTCGTTAAAGAAAAAATTTGTGAAGACCGTTGTTTAAGTATCACAAAATTAATTTGTTTTCTAGAAATTCTTATTTACCTCTTTTTAGTTATTTTTTTTTAATATTCGGTCTTAATTTTTACGATTTTTTAGAATTGTTTGGTTGCCAATTTAATTTTTCTTAGATATTGCTTTTGCTATTGCATTATAACTAAAACTCTGAGTAGTTGAATTGTTGCCAAGTGGAACAATTTGAACAAATAGCAGAGTTAAAGATGAGCAATATTTCAATACTTATGATTTAATCACCATTCTTTAAACATCACAGTGATTGAGTCTATCAAATAAAAGTTATTTGAAATGTTTTACTTTACATTTCGATAGGACAAATTGTAATTTTGTTGTTTATTTCTCTTGGTTCTTGCTACAAGTAAAAATAATTGTTAAATTTTAAATTTGTCAAGCCTTTTTTTCCGATATTGATTATTAAAGGTGAAAGCACGTCTCAATGGCCATTTCGCTACCCCTTTTTTAGCTCTCAGGAAATTTCTCACAAATATTTTAAATGAACTAAAAAGTTTTGTCTAAACAATAAAGACAGAAATCAAAGTTCAAGCAATAACAACAATAATCAACTTTGATTTTACTTTTCTTTATCCACTGTATACGGCTGACTTTTTTTCGACTCCTTTATACAGTATAAATATGTTGAAAAATAAAACAAAAAACAACAATATCTCTGAAAGCAAAATAAATTAAATATCACTGTGAAGATTTTTATGGTGACTCTTTTAAAGAACGATAATTAAAGAGCACATGCGTAGAATTTTAACATCATTTAAAACTATTTAATTTTTTATAGCCTTCACCACAAAAAAGTGCTGAAAGGGTGTATCTATGTTTGAAATTTCGTTTGTAATTTCTACACTATCAATTTCCGACCCCATAAAGTATTTATATTCTGACTTCTTATGCACAGCGAAGTGAATTAAGCGATGTCCGACTGTCCGTCCGTTTTCATGCGAAAATCAACTTTGTAAAGGCACTAGATCAGCTAGAGAAAATTTAAATATGCCAAAAGATCATACATAGTTTCAAAAGAGTTGCAGCAAGACCGGTCCATGTCTCTCGAGGCAGCGGTAAAATACCACGCCAGCCTCTAATTTTTTTCATATTATTTGGAGCAATGAAGTAACTCCAATCACAAAAGCAAATACATGGGGCGATAGATAATTAAAAAATAAGAAAAAAAGCATCAGTTGATAAAACTGGAGCTCGCTTGTATTTCCCGAGTAAGGGGACTCTGAAATTTAAAATTTTTTTAAATATCAATATGGGTATCATTTAAATACTTTTGAAGAGATCTTTGCGGAAATACTAAAATTTTTTTAAAAGGTTAAACCACCCCACTAAACTAGATGTACATAAATGGTGTAAGGTATTTATGATTCGGCATAGCCGAATATAGCACTCTAACTTTGTTTTCTTTAATAAAGTTTAAAAAAAAATTTTCAACCACCTTTCTTAATATACTTTTCCCATGAACCTTGAAAGCAGACAAAATAGTAAGAAATTTTTGTAGAGCTTAAATTTTTATAAAAAAACAATCTATAAGAATTTTATCATATCATTATGTAAGTTTTCAAACATTTTTTATGCTAAAATAATCCTGCTTTAAATACATTCATATGATATTTTCACATTTTTATTACCTTAGTTTTATCAAAAGGAAAAAAGTTTCTGCTTTATGTAAAATACCTAAAAATTGTTGGTAGAATATATGCAAATTAAATGTTTATTTTAATAATTATGTTTATTATTTTCGTTTAAGCACATTTTTATTAAGATTTTTCTGTTTTTATTAAAAAAAAAAATAAAAACTTTGCAAATATAACCCTTGAATAATAATAAATAAAAGAAAAAATAACAAAAACCAAATTACATTTGCTTGCGCATAATAATGGTACAACGACTACAACTACAACTGCAAAAACACGAATTCCGATTCAATTTCTAAAAGTTTTTTTTTTAAAGAAAGAAAATTGTTTTGAGTATTTTCCAGTGCATTTGTAAAAAAGAAAACCAAATCGCTAAATGAGTAAAATTTAAAGCAAAATAACGAAATCCAATGTCGAAATGTAATAATCACTGAAATAAAATAAAAAATAAAAAAATACCCATGAGAAAGCAAATAAAAAAACACAAATGAATAAAATAAAATTTTATGTTTAGGAAAAAGCAGTATTAAAAAAAAAAACAAATAATGATACCAGTATAAAAATGTAATTTAAAATAATTACCAACCAATTAAGAGAAGTTCCTTAATTTTCTAAACATTTCAAGAAAATGTGACAAAATGTTATTTATTCAAAAAATTATGTTTAAATTATTCTTAAATTTTTAAACAGGATTTAATTTTTATTAATTAATTATTATCATGGCGAAATAACATTAAGGTTTAACGTTAAGCTTAATTTTTAAATAAAAGTCAGCTTTTTAAAGAATTTTTTTTCCAAACTTTTTTTAAGAAACGATTTATCACAATTTTTTTTCGGTTTTTTCATTCTAGCTACAAGTCCTTAGCATTTCTCAAAAAAAAACAAAAGGAATGCAGTTTTTGATCCATTCATCATCTATAATATAGCTTATCTCTCCACAGGGAAGCCATAAAACTAAAAAGGGTTTTTTTAAGAACGTATAGATAGAACTTTAAACTGTAAAAAATAGAAAATACCTGACATTAATTAAAATCAAGCACTACTGGCCGCACATCATTAATAACATGAGTAATGTTGCCCTGCAAGTCTTCAATATTTGCTATTTTATCAGCAAAAACCAGTGACTACACGTAGCGCTACACAACATTATCGATAAGTGTCAAATCTAACGACCTTAGAAATGCCGTTTGAAAGGTAAATTTTTCGAATTTTCAATTTCAATACCTCGATGATTGCATCATCGCCATATGACATGGGGCACCATTCTGTAATATTCACTTCCCACCCGGATCAATTCCATCCATACTTTCAAACCAAAACTCATTAATCTTGATTCAGTAACGAACGTAACGCGAGTTAAGGCTCGCTATATATACACCGTAGCACAACCAATGTGCCATATTAAAAAAAAACCTTTAAGGAAAAATAAACCTCATCGCTGAGCAGACTGATATTCACAGTAAATCTGGATAATTTGAAAACGTTGGTTAAGTGTCAATCTATTTGTGACGTTATGCCATAGTATATTGGGCATAAGTGTTACAAAGTGAACGCATTAAGACAGTTCCTTTGGCAGGTAATTCATTCGTTATTTCTATCGGACTTTAAAAAAAGTCTTGGTGATTGACGTTGCTCAGATTTTTGTCAGTTAATTGTGGTATTATTCTATACACACCGCATTACTGAAAGTAACTTATTAACCACGCTCATACGGACAACAACAGCAGGGGTTGCCAGATCTTATTTTCGTAACAATATGTACATATGTAGTGTGACGTAAGACCTGCTTGCTTTTGGGTTACTATATTTTTTTATATTTCTAAAAAGAATTAATAAAATTTAGCTTTTCTAAATTATGCAGAAATTTTTTTTAAAATCTAGGTGAATTTTTCCATTGACCAGTTCTTTGACTTTTCGGTATCTGGCAACCGCGTTTATACTGGACAGTATTAAAACCAACCAACAATTAGAGGAAAGTAGTAAATCATTGCGTGATGTTTTCGATATATTACAACGTCGTGAACCACACCCTAGAACCGAATTAAACAATGTGATTTCTGTTTGTCGTTGTGTGAATTGTTATATGAGGCACTAAAAGCGTTTGTTAACGTTTTATTCAATTTCAGCAAAAATTTTGTTGTATTTTTTTTTTTTTTGTGACTCATTAAATTTTTTATTTGCTATAAAATCAGGACGGACTTTTAACTTAGAATTTTTAAAGGGTTAACATGCAGATTTAAAGTGCTTGCAGTTCCCTCGACGTTATCTTACCAGGAAAAAGCAATTTATTATTAATTCTTTATTTTCAATTATCCACTTCTTTACGTATTGCGTAATTATTTAGTTTTTATTTTTCAGAACTAACAGAAAAAAAAATTCATTTGTAAAAGTAGAGACATTATTAAATTATTAAAAATTATTTTTAAAAAAAAAATTATTTTTTGCAACGAAATTCAATAAATAAAAAATTTTAAATAGACACAATTAAATTGAGGAATAATAAATATTATGCTATAATTTACATTGTTGCAACAAAAAAAAAACACAAAAAAATGTAACATAATAAATGTAATTACATTTAAAAAATATTTAAAAACTTAGAGAAAACTATAATATTTTTTCTTTCTCCTTTAATTTAAAATCATTTAAATAGTTAAATTTTTTATTTACTAAACAAAAACAGTTAAATTTTAGTTATAAAATATTTTCAGATAAACGACATTTTTACTTCAGCTGAATAAAAAAAACACGCAAAATATTTTGACTAACAAAATGTAAATTTATAAATTACAGACTCAAATGACTGATGTAAAACTTTATTATAAAAACTAAAATATCAAAATATAAATAAAATTAAACATAAAAACTATTTAAATAATGTTTACTAAAACCATAAATCAAATAGAAAAAATAACAAAATGAATAAAAATGTAGAAAAAAAAATCAAAACAAATATTTACTATTTTTTACGTCTAAATGTGTAGAAATTTTTTTGCAATAATAAGTAGAAAAAACTCAAACATTTAGATTACAATTATGAGTAAAACAATATAAAAAACAAAAAATAAATTAATTCTTCAAACATTTAAAATTTCAACTACAAAAATAGAGAGATAATTTTTAAGCGGGGAAGTCTTCCACTATTGTTACTGTTAAATAGATTTATGATTAAAAACAAAACTTGAAAAATTTTATTATCAAATAAAATCCAATTTAAATTAAATTAACTTCTTTTATCATTACTGTTAAAATATCTGTATATTACTATGTATGTGTATGTGTGTGTACGTCTAAAAGCAAAACATTTGTTAACTTGTTATTAAAGAAAAAAGAAAAATTATGTAAATAATAAAATTTAGTTATTTAAACTCTAAATGAAATCAAAAATTTTAATAAAAATTTTAGCCAAAATTTATTAAACAAATAGAAAAAATCGGTATTATAATGTTTTTGTATTTACTTAACAACTCTTTTTATATAATTACATTTAAAATAAATAAAAAAAATATGAAAAGCATTAAAAATAATACTTAATTAAAGAAAATGTGAATTGATTGTGTATTAAAAGTATAAATTATAAATTAAAAATATTAAACATGGTTTCCTAAACTACATTAATATAATTAGTGAATAAGAAATTGCAAAAAAAAAATAACTTATTGGAAAAATCTCCTTAACGATAAATTAATAAAAAGTCAAAACAAATAAAAAACGAATTAAAAAATTTTAAACTAAACTTTGAATATTTCTAAACAGAACTTTGTATGAAAGAACCATTGTAAAATATTTGTTCATTCTAAAATATTTTTCTAGTTAGATTTAGCTTTATAATAATTTCTACTTTTATTTATTTTTATTTTTTACGCGCTATTAAAAACTGACATTCAAGCAGGTAATTTCGAAATACATATTTACATTTGCAATAATTTTTAAATCAATTTAAAGTGTCATTTTTTGTTATCTTAAAAATATACTAGAAGAGATATATATTGATGAAAGATGCATTGATTCAGGAAATTAATTACATGTTGCTGCACTTAATTTTTTTTTTAATCCGGTAATAAAATTAGTCCTGATCATTTAAATCACGCATTAAGTCGTGAATTTAGAATTTTATCTTTAATAAATTCCTAGACTGATTCCATGAAACAATCTCAGTTTATCATCACAAATAAATATAATGAAAAAAAATAAAAATTCGAACCTAAGCGTTATTACAATTTACATTGTTTTCCTGAAAATCCTGGTTTTACTTTTAAGAAAATACTTGAGTGTGAAACCTAATTTCTTTTAGAATAATCACTGAATAATTTCCATTTTATTGTTAAAAGAATACTAATTTACATCTGATGTCGATGCTTAAAAACAACAGCGAAATATTGAATTTGTTATTTGAAAACATATAATACCCTGTTCAGACATACGCTTTAATTGCGCAATTAAGGAGTTTACGCAATTAGGCCTTGTTTGAGCTAAATTTACCATATAAGAAGTCAATTAATAAATTAAGCAATTAGTACTTAATTGCATCACTAATTTAATAAGATGCGAAATGCAATCATTGCCAACAAGTATGTTTACTCTGTTCAGTGAGAAGAAAAAATTCATAGAATTGACAAGCCACAAGTAAAAAATATAAACAAACAAATAAAAAGAAAATGGCGGATCATACGAAAATGGCTTTTAACACTTCCAACTTCAAAGCAACAACAAAACGCCATGTTGTTTTTGTAATAAAAAGAGAAATCAGCTGGTCTAACGACATTACCTAGTCAAATAAATAATCCTTGTGCTAATTGAATAAGCTTAATTGAGCATGTGTGAACACCAAATTAAATTGCGCAATTTAAATTAAATTAACTCAATTAAGAAAACATATCTGAATAGGGTATAAGGGCGTTAAGCTTAATTATTTAAATAACACTTTTTCGACATACACAATTTTAGTAAATATTTGGTTGCCAACTGGGCGTGCACAGAACTTTTTTTGTTAACTCCCTTTCTAACAATGTTGCCAAGAAAAGACATCTTTCTTCAACAAGCAACATTTTTTCATTCAGTTACATTTTGAAATATTCTTAAATAAACAGTAATTCAATGTAATATGTATAAAATAAAATAAAAAGTTGTATTCCATATATCAGGGAAAATAACGAGGCAACAAATTTATTTACTGAACAGAAACAAACTGAAAAGAGCAAAACGTATGAAAAAAATTTCAGCCGTATGTTTCTTCTAAGTATTTAAATCAGGACTTCAAAACTAATATTTCATGATTGAAAAATGCATGGTCTAGACAGAATTCATTATTTAAATAATTTCAATAATTTCATTTTTGAAGGCAAATTTGAGTCTTATTTGTTTACAATTTCAACAGCAGTTGCTAACAATTTCCGCAAGTTTAAACAGAGTATTTAGTTTTCGGCACCGAAATAAGTGCAGCGAATATTATTTCACAGTTGAGAAAAATTGTTACCAGAAACATTTTTGTGTATCTAAACATAAAGCAATAAACATTTCGTGATTTCTCACTTATTGAACAGAGTACAACTTCAGCAAAATACTTTTATGTTAATTTCGATATAATTTTTGTTTGTGGGATTTATAGCATTTGCTATGAAATGATATGTTAAGAGAAACAGTCTGATAGCAGATTTTATTACCTCAAATAATGAAACAAGTACTTTTTCAGCAATATTCTTTTATTTCCAAATATAACAGAATTATCCATAGAGCCTTTAAAAGTTAAAAAAAAATGTAAAAAGTGTAACCAAAAGGCAACACTGCATTCAAACTGAGATTACATATATACCTCTTTAGAGACCTCAATTGATTGACAGTTAGTAAGTTTTCTTGGCTTGACACCATAATAATTATTCATTTTTTGATTTCTACTCTAAAACCTTTTTGGGCATCAGTTGAGTTTGCCTTAAATATCTGTCACTCTCTTGGTTTTGGGCTTATAGATTCATGCCACTGCAAGAGCTCAGCTTCTAAAGTTCTGTTTTGTTGTACACAGCGATGCCAGAATTAAGATTTTACCTTAATCTTAAAGATTTTGTAATTAAAATATATTTTGATGATCTTTTTCACAAAATTACTTTTTTTTATTTAGTTGCTTGACACCTAATATTGCAACTTCCTGTTTACATTGTAAACATCATCTATTTAACTAATTTAATCAATATTTATTTAGTAAAAGGAATTCCACACACAACCCAAAACCATTTCTTCGTTGTTCTCTCTATAACTAGTCTTGTTCATTTGTTTTTGCTTCGTACCAACCTTCGGTATTTCCTATAAATTAAGCGAACGTCACATTAGAGGGTCTTTTATACACTCAAGAATATTTGTTATAATTTAAAAATTGATACTAATATTTTGAAAAATTTCCAATTTTCACAGTTCTATAATTTTACTTAAAACAAAAACACATTTTAACTTGTTGCCTTAAAACCAGAAGCATACATATTTGAACTCCAAAATATTTTTGGATAAAAGTTTTGATGTTTTTTTTAAATATATTTTTGTTTTATATATTTATGGTAACCTCATGAAAAGTAACAACACGTTATAAAGAATAAAACGAAGAAGATATTTTTTCATTCTGCCATTAATGCACACATTGCAGTTTTAGCTTAAGCTTAATCAGTACTTAAACTTAATCATTGTCGCAATCTTCTTTTATATTTTTCGATTAAATCATCTGCAAATAATACTTTCTTTCTTTCATCCCAAACTTATTGCAATTTTTAATCGCTACCACAATGAGGTGAAAATATTATTTTTGACAGTAAACCAGTTATTTAACCATGGCGAAAGCTTTCGATTTTTAAGTTAAGAACTAGAATTATAGTAGCTCTTTTTATTATTCTGCCACACCTTCAATCGCGTGTGGTTCCCTTAGATCTACAGTAGGTGCCAGGTCTGGGCAACACATTATGTCTTGATATTAATTTTTTTTAAGTTTGAAGTAGAGGGTGATGTCCCCTGCTATAGCACTCTAAACATTTTAGTATCGCATTATAAAGTAAAAGCTTGAAGTCTAGACTAAGTGTAAAATTTCTGCAAATTTGAGTCAGTTCATAGTTTTTATTTCATTTGTGTCAACTTAGCTTCTAAATAATTGTTTTTTTTTCAAGTTAAGCAAGAGTTGGGATATATTTTGACTATTTATTTGAATAAAAGAACAAGTTACTCTCTACTTAAATTAAATATTTACTGCAGACGTTTTGACTCATTTAACTTTATTCTCCATTCCTGGAAAAGCTGTGTCTACAGCAAAAGACAATGGGTGCATACAAATGGCGACTGTCATAACAGTTAAAAAAATAAAATATATTTCCAGCAATAATTGCTTAAGAAACTTCACCTTTATTTAGCTAAAGCAAACTTAAAATATTCTATTATTTTAAACCACGGGACGTACTTTGACCCTCAATAATCAATATCGGTGATTTAAGTAATAATTCGGGAAAATAGCACGAAAAACAAAAGAATTTTAAAAATTAATATGATTTAAAAAAATCTCGTTGTTTAAAATAATTTCATATTTGCAAATATCCTAATCCTCTTTCAACTGTATAAAAGAGCCGAAAGAAATTCTGCCTCATACAGCAGAGAAAGAAATATAGAATTACTGTTGGTTATTGTTGTTTTTGCTTAAACTTTGATTTTTATCTTTGCTTTATTGTTTGGACAAAAATCTTTAGTTTATTTAAAATGTTTGTCAGAAGTTTCCTGAAGAGTTAAGTAAGCGATATCGAAATGGCCATCGAGACGTGCTTTGACCCTCGATAATCAATATCAGTTATTTAAATAATAAATCGGGAAAATAGCACGAAAAAAAGAATTTTTAAAATTAATATAATTTAAAATATTCTTTTCTAATTGTATAATTATGAACTTTGAAGCAGCTGGAGTTTGTGTTTTTGGTAAATTAACTTTAGGAGAGTAACTCTCCATGGAAATTCAATTCCTTTAAATACAATTAAATATTTCATTTTCTTAATTTTCAATAGGTTTATAGAAAAAAGTTTTCAGTTCTATTTAAAGTATATCTTCTTTAACGTTGTAAATTAATTAAGTTTTTTATTTATACAATTACAATAACAATTTTTGCTAATATTTTAATTAAATTTATGATAATTTCAATAAATTATTTTATTATAAATATTTTTTATTACTTTTTTATTAAATATATAATTCAGTAAATTACAAGTTAAATTAAAATTCAATTTGATAAAAAAAATTACCAGTACCAAAACCTTTTCTGTCTTTGTGTGTGTAGTTTTTATCGTATTTAAACAATAAAATGAAAGTTTTTAACCAAATTAAAAATTTTAAAATTTTAAATAGAATTTCCTGTATCGACACAAAGTTTTTTCTTATAATCGTTTGGAGATTATTTTAAAATTTAGTACTTAGAAATAAAATTTTATCCCCTTTGTAAATAGAGTCATCAAATCAAAATAAAATTAAATTATCGAAAAACTCATAGTAGTGTAATTATGTAGAAAAAAAAATTAAATTCTTTCAACTCGCATTTATACTCCTGTTCATAACTCACAATATTTAATTAAAATTTTTATATAATTTCCAAATAAAGCATAACTTTAAGCAGCCTGTGTATAATAAAATAACTACGATTTTTAAATGAATAAAATATTTTTTGTTTGAGAGACCAATATTTTTAGAAAACAACGAATTCATTAATGGTGCTATGAGTTATAATTAATTTAATTTATTAATTTTTAAATTAAGCTTTAACTGCAACATTTGTACAGTCTTTTGATTATTAAATTTTTATAAAACAAATTATTTAATTGAAATTTTGATAGATAAAAACAAATTTTCTTGTGAAAGTTATGATTTTAAAAAAAAGTTAATGTGACTTAAAAAACACTATGAATTTTCTGTTTAAAAAAGTAAAAATTAAGCCTGATAATGAAATTGTTAATAAATTAAAACGATAAAACTGAGCCCCTTTTATCGTTTTAAATAAATTTATTAATGAAAATATTTTATTTTATTAAATAATTTATTTCTACAAATATTCACTTAACTTGCTTTGAAACAAAATAAATTGCTAGAAAAAAAAAACATTTTATATAATAAGATCAAATAATTAGAAAGTTATAAAATTATAAAAGAAGAACCAAAATATGTTAAATTTAATTAAAGTTTGTAAATTTAATCAAAACTTTTTGCATAGAAAACAATTTATTATTTATTGTAAAAATTAAAAAAAAACACATAACTAACCTCTTGTTAAAAATATTTTATTTCTTAAAACTAATTTACAAATAATTTAGTTGAAAAACCTAATTTTAATTACAAAAAAATCGTAAACTATAGAAAAAGCGATTTAAGAAAAAAAATCTCAACATGTAAAAATTAAAAAACTAAAAGCGCCACTCAGAATTGATTTTTCGTATGTAAGTAAATAAAAAAATAGTTTATTAAAATAATCATATACATGTTATTATAAGCAAAATAATTAAATAAAAATTTTAAGAATTTAATTATGTTACCCCTTCGAAAAAAAATAATTATTCTTAAAGTTGTTGCGCTAAGAAATTTACAAAGTTCTACGTTTAAATCTCCTTCTATTTCGTATGCCGGCAAGCGACGAACAATTTGTTTTAGTTGACGGAAAAAGGCGAAGTTCAGTATAGAAAACTTAGGTTACACACTTGACAAATAAACTGTACATTTTTAACTGACTTCAAAAAAAGAAGGATAGAGAAAAAGAATTTGACTGAATGTTGCTCTTTTGTATATTCGTGCCTTTACTACTCATTCATTTCTCGATCGATTTTGAAAATATCTTTTTTATTTGAAAAGTGATACTTCTAGAGTGGTTCCGTTTTAAAAACTGTTCATAACCTTAAAAATTAAAGAGTGCCCCTATACAACATTTATGATTTTACGTGTATTATGAACCGTAAAGGTCACCACTTTAAAACTAAAAAAGTTCGTATACTATAGCACCCTATGGCAAAAATTAATACAAAAATAACTCTAAAGGGTGTGCCCATAGGTGACATAAATTGATTTATATAGGAAACGCTTGGAAATTGCACAAAATATCGATTGCTATAACCGTTATAGTAACAAGTATTAATATTCAATATTATAAATTAAAGGGTGCCCCAATAGTCATTTAATTTGACGTATTTAGCCATATTTTAAAACAGTTGTAGACAGATGCTTTCAATTTACAAAGAACTTGTATTGCTAACTCCTTACAACAACAAGCATAAAATTTGGAAAATTTGGAAATAAAAGAGTGTCTCAATAATTGATCTAATTTGATGTATATGGCCAAAGTGTTGCACCGTTAGGTATAAAATTTGAATTTAAAAAATAAAGGGTGTCCCTATAGTTGCTGTAATTTGATGTATATTGCCATCTGTTTGACACTTGCAGTCAGACAGTTAAAATAATACAAAGCTATAGGGCTAAGTCTGCTATAGCAAGTATAAGGTTTGGAGATGGAATATAAGGGTGACCCAATAGTTGATGTAATTTGATGTATGTGGCCATACTTAAACCATTATAGACAGAGAGATAAAATTTGTTTTGAAGGCCATTTTTTTAGGCAAGAGTTATTTATTTTAAAGTTATAAGTGAAAAAGATAACATGTGCTTGTTTTAGCAACAAGAAAGAAAAAACGAAAATAAAGCAGTCGAGTAATAGCTGGACTCATATACGAAGGGATCTATACTTTGTATGGGCCTCCTTTTCATTTTAAAGTTATGATGTTATTATTTGTGTTTACTTGAACAAATATCAAGATCGTTTTGTTTTATACTCAATTCTGTAAGTAAATAGCACAGTGCCGCCACACCCGACTCAATGCACTGTACAGTACATGTATGTATTGTATGGCCGCCATAAACAAACCCGAGATTAAATGGTGATCTGTTGTAGAAGTCAAAGTATATTTTCAGGCATCAGATTTCTATTTATTACTTCTTACTCTTATAAACTAACACTAGGTGGCGGTAATATCTTAAAACCAATAAAGCAACAACAACGCTTTTGAATAATATTTATTTATTTATTCAATATTAAGCGAATTATAAAATGTAAAAAGAAGGTTTTGAAGCACCTGAAAGACTGATTAAATAATACGTTGCTAATTCGCCATTCGTAAGATTATTGATGCAAATACCTGTTGGAACTTTTACTAATCAGGAGGCTTGAAGCAGAAATTTCAGTCGATGAATCGAAAATGCATAATTTTATTTTTGTTAAATAAATAGTGTTTATGTATTTTTATTTTTTTGAAAATTCTAAGAAATACATATTAAATTATAATGGCATAACAAATATATAAACAACTACTCAATCTAAGAGTATATGTATGTTTTATACATTGTCTTCTTGAATAAAAGTCTTTTTTTAATAAAATATTTAAATATTATTTTGCCATCAGGCATTTGCTCTTTTTTTCTTAATTAAACAGTATAAGTTTATTTAAACGATATTGTATATGCTTACTTAAAACATTCATGTGCTTATAGATTTGAAATACGTTTTCATGGAATTAAATTAGTTTTTTGTTTTCTTTAAATTATTTTTTTCTTTATTAAATTAGGAGTGAAACTATAAATATTATAAATGAATTGAAATTGATTTTGGCTTAAGTTCCTTCCTTAGTTTCTAAAAACCGTTCTTTTTTTTGCAAATTTAGTTGGTTAAATAGATGATGTTTACAATGTACACAACGAAGAATGATAATAAGGGATGCAGGATTACATTCTGCTAGTGTGTAATTTTTCTTGTTTTCTTTAGAAAACGTCCACATACATTTATAAAAAAAAAATTCTTTCTAAAAAAAAGGCTTTTAGAAATTAAAAAATGAACTTAAGCCACTAAAATCAATTTCATTTCATTTGGAATTAAATTACTTTAAAAATTTATTCGATTATTCGACAAAAATTACTCGAATAATTTTTTATTCTGATTTAATTCATTCGAAAAGAAGTAAAAATTTTAAATATTCAAATACTTTAAGTTTGAAAGCCAACTTTTAGTTCTAGTATACTTTTCGTACGTAAGTAGCAAAAAGCTAGTGAGAAGTAAAAAATATTTTTAAAAAGTTAAAAGTAGGACCCAAGTTATAATATTTTTTTTTTAATCCGATTATTAAAACGATTTGAAATTGATGAAATTTGTTAAAGCTACCTGGAAATGTTCAATTATTTAAAAAGGTTTTAGTCAACAAATAATAATTCTTAGCAGAACTTTGAGCATTAATAAATTAATACAACAAAAATCATATTTTACCACATAATTATTTTGCTTATAATTTCTTTATATATTATTTAAATAAAAAATTTTTATTAAAAACTTAAATAAATTATTAATTACTTTAGAAACCCTGTAAAATAAATTGTTTACTTACTATAAGAATAATAAATTTAATTTAATTTAATAATTGAACAAACTGTATAAACTATTATTAAATATTTGTAAGACATCTTAAATTTTATAATAATCAAAATTAAAGTTAATGAAAATTAATTATTATTTAATATTTAAGTAAACGAGTTTTCACATTTCTACCTTCGTACAATTTAAATATTTTATTTGTAGTTAAAATGAAAATCTAAAACGAAAAAATATTTCAAAACGATTTATGTATTTATTTACAAATGTCCACATTATCATGGACAATAAAAAATATAAAAATAAAAAAAAATAATTCTTTCAAATTATTATTACTAAATAAAACTATTTGGAAAAACTATTCCAAAAAAAAACAATCTCCATTATATATTATAAAATATAGTCAATGTAATTAATTAACAAAAGTAAGTTAATTAATAACAAACAAAAAAATAGCAAAATTAACTAAAACTGTAAAAATAGAATAATCTTACTAAAAGAATAGACCTAAAAAAGCAAAAGAAACGTAAAATCATTTGAAAACTATTAAAATACGAAATCAAATAAAATTAAATTAATTTAAATTAAAAATATTAACTCCTTCTAAACTGTTTTTACTTCTAAAAGGCCTTTCTGGAAAGGTAAGTCTTTCTTTTTCAATCATTTTAAGAAATCATTATATAAAAATTTAAAACTACACATTATAAATTATACCTTCATAGATTTCTGGCTAAAGGGGTCTAATTAGTTATATTTATAAGAATTTAGCAATAGGCAACGGCCCACAGCGCAATTTTGTTAAAGCCGTGTCTCGTTGGCAGGCATATTCTGTAAATGTATGTCTGTGTACGACCTTCATTATGCGTAGTATTGAACAGATACATGCTTGTACAGATAGCGGCAATGCTTTCAAAAGATTCATCGTTTAAATGACGAACGATTGGTGTCTGCAACCGTTTGAAATGGAATAAGTACAAAAAATTTCTGTCCGCTTAGGAATTTTTTGAGTGATTTCCCGATGCTTAAGACCCAGGTCAACAACCTGCGATCAAAAAAACCCATTAAACATTTACTTGTAATACCTGCCAGAGATTTGTTTGAGTGCAATTAACTGGAAATGAGTTTGTGACTCTGATAAACAACCGAATGAAAATTAGTCAAAATAAAATGCACAATAGACGTGACTGCTCTGTATTCGTCGACAATAATTGAATAAAATCAACCCGTCTTGATTCTTTTTTTTTCATTTGACAAATATATTTTTGATCGTCTGCAACTGTAATTAAAAAAAAAACTCATAACAACCAATATGATACTGAAACAGCATCTAAAATGTTATGAGAAAACGATTAAAGAATGATTAAAGATGAAAATTGCATTCGCGATCAACCGAAGGTTTGATACAAAGCAAAAAAAAAACAAAATCATACTAAACGAATTACAGAGAAAACAGTGAAGAAATACTTTGGTTTGTGTGTAAACTTTATTTAACCAAATTAATATTGATATGAATACTACTTGTATTCCTATATACAAAGTTAGTTGGATAAATAGATGATGTTTACAATGTAGACAACCTAAAGTAGATAGATGCGAAGAATGCTGATGAAGGATTTAGCGGTCCAGAAAATGCATATTTACATTTTGCTGGTGTCTTATTTTTCTTTTTTTTTTTTTTTTTGCTTGGAAAACGACCGCATATATTTGTTTAACAATTTTTCTTTCTAAAATAAGGTTTTTATTCAATTTACATAAAAAACTTCGTGCTATTTTTTAAATTATCCCGATTAAATTAATCACCGATATTGATTATTGACGGTCAAAGCACGTCTCGATGGCCATTTCGTTATCGCTTACTTAACTCTTCAGGAAACTTCTAACAAACATTTTAAATAAACTAAAGATTTTTGTCCAAACAATAAAGTAAAGACAAAAACCAAAATTTAAGCATACGGCTGACTTTTTTCGGCTTTTTTATACAGTTGAATTTAAGTCGAAATCAATTTTGATTTATTTAAAAATAAGTTTAGTTGAAAAAGAAAAAAAAAATAATATGCGTTTTATCAAACAATATGAATGAATAATCATTTAGCAGGCTTATGAAATGTAAAGCTAGAATCCCATCCTTACTCAGTTAATTTTTCTATTTTCCCCCTTCTCTTCTTCTTTAACCAAAGTGCCCAACACAGGCTTAACAGTTAACAATCATCCGATAACGATACGATTACCAGACAAACGCTGGGAAATCAAAATACAATTGACATTTGTACGTCTGCGGCAAGAAACACAAATAAGCGACAATTTTACAGGTTTTTAAATCTTCTACAGGACACTTAATAATAACAATAATTCGACGTTTTTCAGTTAAGTGTCGCTCCTTTATTTAATATTGACTTATTATCTATTTATTTGCAACACGTATACAAAAAATTATTTCTATTGTATTCAATTAGTTGTAAATAAAAATGTATGTGGGCTCATATATATTCCACTTGATACTGCAGGCACTTAAATATAAAGTTGTAAATAAAGAGACAGCTATTGCAAAGCATAAATAATTAATTCAATAACCCATAGATTAGATTTATATTCGGAAAAAATGCATTAATTTATTTGCTAATTAACATTTGTATTCATGAAAATCGCTACAAAAATTCCACAATAATTTTTTTTTTTTTTTTTGCTTATGAAAGACATTTATTGATTCCGTAATCCTAGAACCTTAGAACTAAGTTAATCTATATTTTTAATAATTAAGTGAACTTCATCATTTCGCTAATTTACTGCAAAATTTAGATAAACCATCTACACGACTATACGATCAAACCCTAAAAATTTAATCGAATTCAGTCTGCCCATTCTTGAGTTATAAAGTCACAACAGACTTGCAACAATTTTTTATTTCTATAGATTAAAAAAAAACTACTAAATATAATAACAACAAAAAGATATGTTTAATTATTTGAAAACAAAACAAAGAAAACAGTTTTTATATATTTATTTCTTACAAAATTTGTTTGTCTAAGAAATATGTAACTACTTTTCTCATTACAAAAAAAACGTAGTTATAAATATGTAAATCAAATTTGATCTTTATTCCAGAAAAATTGTAACCTAAAAAAAACCTAAATACATACGAGTATATTCCATAAGGAAAAGGAACAAATGGGAAGATAATATTGGTAAAGTTCTAAGGTACTGATACGTCAAATAACCGACTCTTTTAATGTTAAATGTTATCGTACATAATATATTTATTTCAAAACTAAAAACACTTAAACCAATAAACGTAGTATTTGAATTTAAGGTTGCACAGTGGTACATATGAACAATAAAACACTTTAACATTAACTTAAGCTTTATTTTTTATTTCTTTCCCTATCAGGATTTGAACCATAGATCGTATAAATGTATGAACATTTACTTATTTTCGGCTTTTTGGTTCATTTTTAATTTAATTTCTAAACATTTTAAGAAAGAAAAATTATTTACAAATATATGCGGACGTTTTTCTAAAAAAAAAAAAAAAATAGACGCTAGGCAGAATGAAATGCAGCATTTTTTTGGACCGCCACATCCTTCATCAGCATTCTTCGCATCTATCTACCTTAGGTTGTATACATTGTAAACATCATCTATTTAACCAACTAATCATAATGTTAATTTGGTGAGACGAAGTCCACACATAACTTGAAGAATTTCTTTGTCGTTATCTTTGTAGCTCATCTTGTAAATTTATTTTTGCTTTCGTACTAACCTTAAAGCCACGAAATTCAATTTTTATTTTTAATTATTCATACTTGTTTGCTCACAACATTAAAGATGCTGTTTACATTCATACTTTACTCATAACACTCAATATGATATGGATATTGGGTCTCATGCATAAAAACGAGTAAAAGCGCTGAGTTGAGGCAGGTGAGCAATTGCTCGTTAGTCGAGTTCAATCAAATAGCAACAGCTTTTGCCCAATTTCGTATACATAAAAATGCGTTCAAACCAATTTCAATTGCTTGAGCAAAGGGAGATCAAACGTCTATTTGTTATTTAAGTGCAAACATGCCGTCAAGTGATACTGAAGAAGAAGTCAAATCAAATAATAATAATAATATAATTCTTGCGAAAAAAAAACCGACTTCAAAACAGATTTCACCTGTCTATCTATAATAGCTCAAGTGTATGGCCACATAAATTAGGTTACATTAATTATTGGGACACACTCTTATATCTCCAAACTTTATACTTTTTCAACTGTTCAATAGTTTGGCAATATACATCAAATTGCAGCAACTATAGGGTCGCTCTTTGATTTCCAAATGCAAATTATATACTTGCTGTTGCAGTAGATTTAGTAATCAGGTTCTGTGTAAATTTCAACCATCTGTCTGTAACGGTTCAACAGTTTGCCCGTATACATCAGATTATATCAACAATTTAATTTATAAAATAACATTTTTATACCAAATAAAGTAGTTGAAATTCTGTCTAAAATTAAGGTGTTTGTATGCAATGGTTCAAAAAATACAGCCATACAGAACAAAATACATTAATTTTGGGAACATCCTTCACTTTCAAAATTCAAGTTATAAGCTTCTTGTTATAGCGCACTTAGCAAAACATGTCCCTTTAAAATTTCTGCTGTCTGTCCATAATGGTTCAAAAGCCCAGCCACATAAACGATGTTATATCAACAATTGGGACACCCGTTTATTTACAAATCCAAATTTTATACTTGTTGTTATAGAAGAGTAAGTAATACAGTTTCTTTGTAAATTTCAATTGTCTGTCTAATACTGTTTAAAAGTATGGCCATATACCAATTTAAATGAACTATTGGTGCACCCTTTAATTTATAATTTTAAATATTATCAGCTGTTACTATAACGACCAAAGCAATCGACATTGCGTCAAATTTACAAGCGCTTGTCTATAACGGTTCAAGAGATAGGCCTATATAAGTAAATCTACAGTAATTATGGGACAGCCTTTAATTTCTAAATTCATATTATAATTTCGTTGATACAGCGAACTTAGAAATACAGGTCCCTTTTAAGTTTCAGCAGTCTGTCTATAACGGTTTAAAAGTACGGCTAACCACTCGAAATTACATCAACTATTAGAACACCCTTTTACTTCAAAATACAAATTTTATATTTGTTGTTATAGCGGACTTAGCAATACAGGTTCGTTGTAAATTTCAGACGTCTGTCTACAAATGATATACATCAAATTTAATGAACTATTGGCGCACCCTTTAATTTAAAATTTGTAATATTAATACTTGTTGCTATTAGGGCCATAGCAATCGACATTCTGTCCAATTTGCAAGTGTTTGTCTATAACGATTCAAAAGATAGGAACATATAAGTAAATTTACATCAATTATGGGGGCACCCTTTAATTTTTGGATTTATTTTTGTATAATTTTTTGTTTTTGGGAGCTCTAATAATACGCAGTCATTTTAAATTTTACAGAATCGCCCTGTACAGTTCATAATACACGTAAAAAATATCTATGTTATCTAGGGACACCCTTTAATTTTTAAGATTACGAACTGTTTTTAAAACGAGACCAATCTGTAAGCATAATTTATCATATTACCAAAAATTTTCAAAATCGGATCAGAAATTACTGAGTTCTGGAGGCGCATATATAAAACAAAAGCAACATTCAGCCGAATTCCATAATTTTTTCGCAATCAGGATTTGAACCATAGAAATTAGAAATTAAATTAAAAATAAACTAAAATAGTTTGTAAAGGGTATCACGCACGTAAATACTTATTATCTATGTATTAGACAAAAATAATCTTAATTTTTAACTGACCTCAAAAAAAGAAGGAGGTTATCAATTCGAATGAATGTTGCTTTTTTTATGTTTATGCCTGCATAACTCATTCATTTCTGAGCAGATTTTAAAAATTTTCTTTTTGAAATGCGTCGTAGAACAAGCATTTACGACATGGTTGGGAGGGCAAATGAGACGATCATCTGTCTCGATTTTCTTTGTATGGTATACTGTGTGTAGTTCTGTTAGTTTTGTTTTTGTTCTATTTTAAGTGTTCGGATAAGTAGCTGGTGACAAGGCTTGGAACCATCTGGGACGGAAAAGAACAAGAGCTAGGCCGAAACCTCGCTAGTCCGAGCGGTCCGTAACAATACTGCAATACAAAAATACAAAAACATTCATTATTGAGTTCTTATTGTCTTTTTGCTCAGTTGATTTAATGTAGTCTTCATTTAATCATTTTGGCTTTTAATATTTTCTATTAAAATATATTTAAAATCTACATAAGTATAACAGTATGACTAAAAAAACGTTTTTTTTTAAATATATAGTACAATTCTCGACAATTATTAATCTTAAATTGTTTAACAGTGTAGTTAATTAATACCACTGTTTATTATTTGGTTATTCCAGATACGTAAATAAATTTAAGTTTGGGGAAAAATAAACTTTTAATTTAATTTTGTTTGCTTTAATATAAAAAGTTATTTGTTTACAAGTTATTTCTCTAATTATAAAACTTTATTTTAATTCTTTATTAACACCATCAAAAATTCGCATAATTTTCAGTTGCTATTTCAATCGGAAATTGTTTATGTGGTATACGGAGAAAAATTTTAAATATTAAAAAATTAAAATGGAAATTAAAAATAAAATTAAATAAAAATATAAAGTTTAAACATTTTAAATAACTTTAGGTTTATTACTTAAAAGGTAAGTTCTATTTAAAAATGTTACCTAATGAAAAAAACCTTTAAAAAAAACATAAAGTCATAAAAAAGAAAGCTATAAGAAATACCTTAACAATTTAAAGATATAAAAGATTTTACTATTTGTACAAAAAGTGAGTGCTTCAATGACGATATTTGCTATGCAATCGAGGAAATTGAGAATGACTTTCAAAACAAATTCATAAAAAACAATACTCCTTTAAAGCAAATGTGATTTCTTTAATCGATATAATAATTTAAACCAGCTATCACTTATGGCGTTTTCTTTTTAAAGATAAATGTTACCGAACAGCCACTTAACATGTTTTGCTTGCCGCCTAAACCCTGAAAAATTGTTACACTTATTATAGCCACAATAGAAAAAAAAAGTCATTGCATTTTTGACTAATGACTGAGTACCGTATTCGGCAATGCCGAATCTTATATTCCTTTCACCATCTATATAAATCTAGTTTAGTGAAGTAATTCCAATTAAACAAAACCAAATATTGGAGTGACAGAGAATTAAAAAATAAAAAAAAAAATTTTGTACTTCATGTTTATAATTTTAATTTTTATAATTTTAGTATTTCCTTAAAGATCTCTTTAAAAGCTTAAAAATAATATCCATATTGATATTTAAAAAAATTTGAAAATTTCAGAGCCCTGTAACTGTAAATGTAATAGAAAAATAAGAGGCAGACGTAGTGTTTTGCCCGCTGTCTTGAAAGATATTGCCCGATCTTGCTGAATTTCAATAGCATCCCTTTCGATACTATGTCTGATCGATTGACTAATTTAAATTTTCTCTAGCTGATCTAGTGCCTCGGCAAAGTTGATTTCAATACTAATACGGACAGACAAACGGCTTCCATTTTACTTTCTAAAAATTACATTCTGCTGGTGTCTTAATTTTCCTGTTTTCTTTGAAAAAAATGTTTAGAAAATAAAATGGATTTGAACTTAAGCAAAAATTAATTAAATTCATTTGTTAGATCATAACAGTTCAACTAATAATTTTATAAAAATTAAGCTCAAAATATACTTCTAAAATGCTGGCCCTGTAGTAGGCAGCAATCATGCACAGTGAGCAAATTTTGGTCGAAAAATATTCTATTTGATCTTATTGTAAGTTTAATTAAGAATATTTAAGTAATTCAAGCCATACTTTAATTACAGTTCGTTTTCAAGACCTGTAATGTGCTTAAACAAAAAAATTTAACGAAAGTTCTGTCACATGCCTAAACAAATCTAAAACGACTTTTTGGTGCCCATAATTGTCTGAACATGAATTTACAAACTATTAAGCCACAATTAGAAATGCTTTTAATATTCGTAATTTTCCAATAGTTGCATTTCTGCTTTCTAAAAATTATTTACAAATGCTAATGAAATTGATAACAAATTAATCTATCTAATTAATTATTGCCACGTAGTTCAAAATCCTCTTTCTACAAATAATATCGCGAAAATATGGTTCTACACGAATAATACTTTGCGTTTTGGGCAAAAGCAGAACATATGAATATTTTTCAGAAAGCTATAGCTGCCTACACCAGTGTACCTATCTGCCTGGAATTTTCACAATTTGTTATTTGGTATGCGATTGGTAAAGCGTGACACTTTACAAAGTAAGTATTTGTCATCACATTATTTGAAATAGTTATGACTTTCAAATTTTGTTCAAATAAATCTGTTATTAATAAGCAGAATGCAGCGAAAACTGGCTAAATTTAAAAGGTGGGCGTGATACTTCCTATATAAAATGAATAATTATTATCGAGTAGCTATTGAACTGTAATAGATGGACTCTTAAATTTTCCACCACTTGCCCCCATACCAATTTACACGGTTCAGCTAAGCACAGACTGGATTAGAATAGCGGTTGTGGTACCCTCCATACAAAGTGAATAATTATTATCATGTAGCTGGAGAAGTGCAATAGGTAGAGTCTTAAAATATTTACAAGTTAATGAGCTGTCAATGAGCAAAGCTAAAGAACAAATTATTTAAGTTGCAGCAGTAGGCGTGGTCCTTCCATATAAGAGAAAAAATTATTGGAGAATTATAAAACAAAGATCCCTGAATTTTTGTGCTAGAAGATTTCTTATTAATATATACAGACTACCGAATTAAACTAATGGATTGGAACAGTGGGCGAGGCACCTCCCATACAAGTTGTTTACCTAGTGAACTGTAAGCGGAAGGAGTCTTAAAATTTAGACAAGTTTCTTCCATATTAGTGTGCATAATAACATAAATATAAGCAACAGTGCTATATATGGCTATGTCGAATCTTAAATACCCTTAACCTTATGTGTATAGCCCTACCTTTAAGTTTTTCTGTTCAAAAAAAATTATTTTTTGAAAATTATAAAATTAGAAGTTTTGCTTAGGGTCCCATCTTTATCACATCTTAGCCTCAGATCCTAGTAAAATTAAGTGGTGAATAAGTAGTAGGTGGTGAAAAACTCATAAATTTTTTTACTTTCTTAATACATTTTTAATCATAAACACCACCGCCTGCGGGACTACAAACGACAAACAGATATGGAAAAATTAGAGGCCAAATTTTCGAAGCTATATCTGATCGATTGGCCTTTTCAAGTTTTCTCTAGCTCATTTAGTTCCTTGGCAAATTTGATTTCAACTCAGAATATATATACTTCATTGGTTCGGAACTCAATATTGTAGAAATGACAAACTTCAATACACCTTTTTTCACCTGTGGTAAAGGGTCTACAACCGGCAATAGCAAATATGAATATACCGATATCGTAGATTGCTTTTTATGTAATTGTTGAAAAAAGAGAAAAAAAAAACTTTAAAATACAAATAAAAAATTGTTTTCTCTCTTTAATATATTTATAAATAAATATTTGGCAACTCTAAATAATTCATTGTCAAGGTCACAATGTAATAGAGATAACTGAAAACACACACACACACAAAATCAGAAATTTTAATAATGAAAATCGCACAAAATAGAATAACAATATTTTCTTGTATGAAAACATTTCGAATTTTCAATTTTAAAGACGACTTTTAAAATCAAGTGCAATAAAAAGTTAAATTGACGTGATGTAAGTATTTTATGTATCAGTAACAAATAAAAAAGATAAGAAATAAACTAATCTCCAGTAAATTTTACACAAGAAAATGAGTTAAACAAACATAAAACGGCAATAGGAGCTCTCACATTAACAAAAGGCAGTTGAAAATATTGATTTTATACAAAATACACAAAAGTTAAAAACCCTTTTGAAAACAATTTTTTTTTTGCCAAGATTGTGCGCATAACAAAAATGAGTTGCCAAGTTTCACTATAATCGTAAAAAAAATACTCTTGCAAAAAACTGTTGCATACAACGAGGGTGTAAAAACAACGGCACTCTATCTTAAAATGCACTGGAAAATATAAACAAAACATAGATTTTATCTAACAATGAAGCTTAACCTAAAGCATACTTTTAGGCATATTTTAATAGAATGGGAAAATGTATATATGTACTTTCTGATATTTTGTTTTGTAGTTCGTTGTAAAAGGTAAAATAATTCTTGCGAAAAAACACCGACTTCAAAACAGATTTCAACTGTCTGCCTATAACAGCTCAAGTGTATGGCAACATAACTTAGGTTACATTAACTATTGGGACACACTTATATATCTCCAAACTTTATACTTTTTCAACTGTTCAATAGTTTGGCAATATACATCAAATTGCAGCATTTGTAGGGTCAGTTTTTAATTTCCAAATGCAAATTATATACTTGCTGTTGTGGTAGATTTAGCAATCAGGTTCTGTGTAAATTTCAACCATCTGTCTGTAACGGTTCAACAGTTTGCCCATATACATCAGATTATTTCAACAATTTAATTTATAATATAACATTTTTATACGTCTTATTATACCAAATAAAGTAGTTGACATTCTGTCTAAAATTAAGGTGTTTGTATGCAACGGTTCAAAAAATACGGCCATATAGAACAAATTACATTAATTTTGGGAACACCCTTTAATTTCTAAATTCAAATTATTAGTAAATTTCAGCTGTCTATCTGTAACGGTTCAAAAGTCCGGCCACGTACACCGTATTATATCAACTACTGGGACACCCGCTTATTTCCAAATCCAAATTATATACTTTTTTTGTTATAGAGATTTAGTAATACAGGTTCGTTGTGAATTTCAAGCGCCTGTCTACAACTGTTTAAAAGTATTGCCATATACATTATACTAATTTACTGAACTATTGGCGCACCCTTTAATTTATAATTTGTAATATTAATACTTGTTACTATAACGGCCATAGAAGTCGACATTCTGTCCAATTTGCAAGCGTTTGTCTAAAACGGTTTAAAAGATAGGCCCATATAAGTAAATTTACATCAATTATGGGGGCACCCTTTAATTTAGATTTATGTTTGTATAACTTTTTTGTTTTTGGGAGCCATAGTAATACGCAGTCACTTTAAATTTTACAGAATCGCCCTTTACAGTTCATAATACACGTAAAAAAATGTATGTTGTATGGGGACACCCTTTAATTTTTAAGATTATGAACGAGACCAATCTGTAAGCATAATCTATCATATTACCAAAAATTTTCAAAATCGGATCAGAAATGGCTGAGTTCTGCGGGCACAAATATTAAAAAAAAAAAAGCAACATTCAGCCGAATTGTATAACCTCCTTCTTTTTTTAAGTCGGTTAAACAAGCATTATTTAATAATATTTATCAAACTTTAAGTGAAACCTAAAAATATATTGTTGAAAAAACTTAAACTAAAAAAGTTGTTGCACATTGTGCTCAACAGATTGGTTCTTCAATGGGATACATGGTTAACAACACTCACAATTCTATAATTCTTATTCCTGCAGCTCTGTTTAGTATTGCCAGTTTTTTTTTTTTTTTGAGCTTTCCGAATATCGCCAATATAAAAAAAATATTTAATATTAGTTATAAAAACTGTGTTTCATAAATACCAAATGCGTAATGTTTCCAGACCTTTCAAAAACTTCTTGAACTGCAGTTAATTTAACTTGAAAATTGACAATAAACTTTATGTAAAAGCAACGTATCATTTACATTTAAAACAGTATTTTTCAATTTAGTTTGAAATTTTGTACGAAAAGCAATGCTGACCACATTGAAAAACGAATTTGAAATATTTTATTAATTTATTGCTATTTTCTTTATTATTACTCAATCTGTTGTCGATGTCATATCTCATTTAATTTTAAAAATTTTGATTTTTGATCTCACCTTTTTCTTTAAGACCCTTTACCATTTGAGATTTATTCGAAAATTAATATATATTTATATATATAAGGCAGATAAAAATGTTCGTACATATTTAGGAATCAAAGCGAATTAAGTTAATTCATCAATATATCTACATGCACTTTTAGTCAACCTTAAGGCTACCAGGTTCTTTATCTTTCTTTAAATGCAATGTAATCGCGAAGCAAATCATAAAAAGTAAGCAAAAAATTCCCCAAGTATACTAAATACCGGCAAGATTCATGCTTCCCGCCATTTTAAAATTTTTATCGCCAAAAAGGAGTTTTATCGCCACGTTCGGCGAGAAATCGCCATAATTGACAACACAGGGTCTGTTCAGTAACTTAACTATCAAAAACTAGCAACGGGAGAGTAAAACAGAAATTTAAAAAATATTTCTCCCACATGCAAAAAAGTAAATGAACGCTTTACTATCAAAAATTAAATTGTTATGTCTTTGGGAATGATACGAGTATGTAAGACTTAAAAACTGTACGGTATGATCATTAAATAGTAACATTTTTGAAGTAAATTAAGTAGAGTAAAAAAAAATATATAAAACAATAAACTACTCTTAATAAAATTGTACCCAAAAAAATTACATTGCAGTTAATGTTTTAATTCTTTGAAAGGTGTTTTAGACACTTGCAAAGCTTGAAGATTCTAAACCAAATTTCCGTTATTTTCTTCAATGTTACAAAGAAAAATTTTTTTATCAGAAATTTTTAAGGAAAATTATTTTGTAAGCAAAAGTAAAAAAACAGCTAGTTCCCAGCAAAAAATTAGACAATATATTAAAAAGTACTTGCCATATAATGTCTTACTTTTGTGATGGCCATATTTTGTTACTCGCTTACAAAATATATTACAGTAGTTTCCAAAAAAGTAAGTAGTAATGGAACTAGTTCTTTATGTTAAAGGAGACTACCGTACTAATGGTACTCATTATTTCCTACAATAATTAATGTAATCGATTCTCAGTAATTGATTATAAAAGTCTCATGCCTTGTTAAAATCATTAAGTTGGCAATCTAGTTGGGAAGTACTTCTGCCAAAAATGCTTAATTCCATACTCGATTACCTTTTCAAAAATTTTTTGCTGGGTTGACTAATACTTGCTATTAAAAAAATTTTACAAGCCTAAACTTGCAACAAATTTTTTCTCTCTCACATTTTTACTTTCTTGGGATTCTGTCATTAATCATCTAAGCAGTGATGCCAGAATGAAGATTTTACCATAATTTTGAAGATTTTTAATTTAAATAAGGTTTGAAGATCTGTTTTCTAAAATTAAGATTTTTTTTTTATTTAGTTGTTTGACACCTTCTTAACTTCTTCTTCTTCTTCTTGTTAAATATTTAAACTGAAAAATAAGAAGAAAAAAACATATTTTCCGATATGAAATATGTGTATTAGGCGATAGAGAATAAAATAATAATAAAAAAAATTTATTAAGTGAAAAAATTGGCGCTCGCCCATTTTTCCGAGTTGCGAACTCTAAAATTTTCAGAATTTTTTAAAATATTAATATGGATATCATATGAAAGTTTCTACTGAGATATATAAGGAAATAATAAAATTTTTTAAAAATCCTTAACCCATGACGAGCTGACCATATTTTAATGTATGATTATAAATAGTAATTTTATTTTATTTTTTTTTTTTTAATTATCTGACACCCCAATAATTGTTTTTTGATAGAGTTACGTTAATAAACTAGATTTACATATATGGTAAAGGGTATATTATATTCTTAAAACTCTTACTCGTTTTTAAACAGATTTCAAGAACAGTTTTTACTGAGTTTCAGTTCAACAATGTGAGATGTAACACAAGGATTAAAATAGTAATATTTACTTGTTTCCCTTTTTAAGTAAATAATAAAGGTTTTACAAATTGACCTAAAGAAAGTATTTTGCAGATCAAAAATTAAGGTTATTGCAGTTAGTCCTCATACCATTATTACCTCAATATAAAAGTGCAGCAATTTTAAATAAAAAGTTCATTTCATATAAATTTTTAGAGCGCATTAAATCTTTTTGATAAGCATTCTAACGTATTGTTTATATACATAAATAATATAAAAAATTTAAACACAGTTGATATGTCCCAGAATACTGTAAGTATCTCAACTTAAAAATTCACTACATTTTCATTTTTACTATAAAGCCCTTTGCTTACAGCGTCTTTTTTTATAAGAAAGAAGGCAAGTCACTTATAAACACCTACAAAATACAAAAACAAACTTACACAACCATAAGCATATTTCTTCTTTGGTTTTTAAGGATGTATTAGTTTGCAAATTGTGGGAGCTTTTGCTAATATTTTTTAATTAATTGTAACCACAGGAGCAATTTTATTACTCATCATCACCATTTCCATCAGCTTCCAGGCAAAAAACAAAACGAAAAATAAAAACAAAAAAATATAAAAACAGAAACGAGAAAACACTAAAAACCAAAATACATGGTTTCATTATACCGAATACACAAGCATTTGCATTTATACTGCATAGCCACAGGTACTTGTGAGTATGTGTGTGTTTGTAACTTTTAAGGTAATAGCGCATGAAATTTACTAAAGCGCACTTTTAGTTTACGTAGCTTTTATTTGCTAAAAATATTAATATGTTATTGTTATATTTTATTATTCCGAAAAAGTTTCTACCGAAAAATATCTTTTAAGAACAACATACGAGTACTAAAAATTGTCTGACACAAGAACTTTTTACAGAAAAGTGTATTTAAAGTAAAATATTATAAATTATACGGGGGCTGCTCTATATATTTCTGGCCTAATAGTAAAAATGCGAATATTTATAATCAAAAAAGTTTTATTGTTTTTCAAAGTATTCTCCAGCATGATTTATACACTTTTGCATGCGCTCCAACCAGTTGTCGAAGCACTTTTTCCACTCCGATTGAGACACCTCTAAAACATGTTTTTTGAACACTTCAACAGCTTCTTCTGGCGACGAAAATCGTTGACCACGCATTTTTTTCTTGATGTGCGGAAACAAGAAGAAGTCATTAGGTGCCAAGTCAGGGCTGTACGGCGGATGACCCATTAATTCGATGTTTTGGCCGGTCAAAAACGCTCTGGTTTGAGCCGATGTATGAGAGCTCGCATTGTCATGGTGAACAATGATTCGTCTTCTCTTGTTGGTTTTTCGAATTTCTCTGATGACTTCCGGCAAACTAATTGTAGTGTACCACTCAGAAGTGACCGTCCTACGTTGCTCAAGCGGAACCGTCGCCACATGACCAGTTTTGCCGAAGAAACAGGCGACCATTTGCTTCGAAGTGCTTCTTCCACGAACACCTTTCGTTGGATTTTGCTCGTTTTTTGAAGACCCACACGGTCGATTGTTGTTTTGTTTCGGGTTCATACGCATAGATCCATGATTCATCACCTGTGACGATCTTATAAACGTCTTTTGAAGCACCGCAATCGTATTTTTGCAACATTTCTTTGCACCAATCGACACGAGCCTTTTTTTGAGCGACTTTCAAATTGTGCGGGATCCAACGAGAACAAACATTTTTTACGGCCAGGTGTTCATGCAGTATCGAATGTATGCTGGTGGAAGAAATGTTCAAGGATGTCTCTATCTCTCGGTATGTCGCATGTCGATCTTGCATTATGAGTTCACGCACGGCATCAATGTTCTCTGGCACAACAGTCGTTTTTGGACGGCCTTCACGGAATTCGTCTTTGAGCGAGCTTTGGCCACGATTAAATTTATTATACCAATTTTTCACAGTGCTATAGGATGGTGCTTCATCGCAATACAAAGATTTAAGTTCATCAATGCACTCTTGTCGTGATAATCCACGTCGAAAGTTCTGAAAAATGATGGCACGAAAATGTTCACGAGTTAATTCCATTTTTTTCTATATTAATTTTTTCAAGTCACTGTAAACAACACAAATAACGGTCGTACGTCAAAACGTTTTGAGTACGATTATGCTTAATAATGACAAACTTTCCAATGGAAATGTCAGATTGCACTTGGCAGCACTCAGTGTTACCAGGCCAGAAATATATATAGCAGCCCTCGTACCAACAATGTTCTACAGAAACTGACTTCTAAGGAAGTATACAAAATTTTCTTTTTTTTATAAAAATTTTTCTGTAGATACTTATGCAAAAATATTTCTACAGAAATCTTATATAAAATATTTGCTACGAAAAATTTACCAATGTAAAAAATATTATACGAAGAATTTTCTGCTGATAATCTTCATTAATGTACTACAGAATTGCCAAAAACAAAATTTATAGAAAATTGACCTATTTAAAAAAATTTTCAACATAAATTTGACTCATAAAAAATATTCTACAGAAAGTTGCCTTATACATACATATTTTCTGTCGAAAATCTTTTTCAATCAACTATAGGAATCGATTATGCAAGAAATCTTCTACAAAAAAATGGTTTTACGAGTATACACATAATATAATTGTTTTAAACAAAAGTTTCGACAGAAAATTGATTTATACGTAAAATTATTACTGAAATTTGTCTAATACAAAAAATATTCTACAGAAAATTGTTTTATACAAAAAGTTTTACAAAAAAAATGTCTCATACAAAAAATTAAATGACAAAAATATTTTATACAAGAAATTTTCTGCAGATAATTGTCTCATATAACATTTTTCGGCAGCAAATTAATTTATACAAAAATTTTTCGGCAGAAAATTGACTTTTACGTAAAACTTTTTTACAGAAATTTCTCTTATACAAAAAATATTTTACAGAAAATTGTCTTATATATAAAATTTTCTGCAGAAAAAAATTTTACACAAAAAATTTACGAAAAATTCTCTCACCCTGGAGTTAATGTCGACGTCGTTGACGGCGTCAAATGTATGAGAGCAGTTAATCTCAACGCGTTGCAACGCCGTAAAAGTTCAATCTGTTTCAACTTTTTCGGCGTTGAAACGCCGTCAACGACGTCGACATTAACTCCAGGGTCATACAAAAATTTTTGCCAGAAAAATATTAGACAGAAAATTTACTTATACAAAAATTTTTTACAGAAAATTGTCTTCTACAAAATATATTTTATAAAAAATTAAATGATAGAATTATTTTATACAAAAAATTTTCTACAGAAAATTGACTTGTGCAAAAATTTTCGAGAGAAAATTGTCTCATACAAAGAGTTTTTACAGTTAATTGTGTTATATAAAAATTTGTCTACAGAAAATTCTCTCATATAAAAAATTTAATGATAAAAATATTTTATACAAGAAATTTTCTACAGATAATTTTCTTATACGAAAGATTTCAACAGAAAATTGGCTTATACATAAAATTTTTTTACAGAAAATTGTCTTATACAAAAATACTCAACAGAGAATAACTTATACAAAAAAAAATGTCTTAAACGAAAAATATTCTACAGACGATTGTCTTATATAAAAAGTTTTCTAGAGAAAATTGTCTTCCATAAAAAATTAAATGATAACAATATTTTATACAAGAAATATTCTACAGATAGTTGTCTTATACAAAAATATTCTGTAGATAATAATCTCATACAAAAATTTTTAATTTTAATTTTTTTTTAATTTTATTTTAAAATTTTTTTTAATTTGACTTATACGTAAAGTTCTTTTATGGATAATTGCGTTTTATGAAATATTCTATTCAAAAAATTTTTTGCAAAAAATTGTTTTATACAAAATATATTCTAAAAAAATTGTCTTATACAAAAAGCTTTATATAGAAAATAGTTTCATAGAAAAAATTTTCTACAGCAAATTGTCTCATACAAAAAATTAAATGATAAAAATATTTTATACAAGAAATTTTCCACAGATAATTGTCTTATACAAAATTTTTTCAACAAAAATTGTCTTACACAAAAAATTTTCGACAAAAATTTAACTAATATGTACATAAAATTATTTAAAGAAAATTGTCTTATACAAAAAATATTCTACAAAAAATTGTCTTATACTAAAATTTTCTACATAAAATAGCCTTATACGTAAATTTTTTTTACACAAATTTACTTTATACAAAAAATATACTACAGAAAATTATCTTATATAAAAGTTTTTTATAAAAAATTGCTTTTATAAAAATTTGTTTATAGAAAATTGTTGTGTACAAAAATTTTTATAGTAATTGTTTAATAAAAAAAAATTTTCTACAGAAAATTGTCTTATACAAAATATTTTTCACAGAAATTTGTCGCATTCAAAAAGTTTTCGACAGAAAATTTACTTATCAGAAATTTTTTAAAGAAAATTGTCTTATATAACAAATTACCTAATAAAAAATTGTTTCATAGAAAAACTGTCGAGCAGAAAATTGTCTTACGCAAAAATTTACTACCAAAAATTATCTTATAAATTATGAATAGCTTTCATGATATTCAACTTACTATCATATCTATGGTGTGTAATACAATGGGCTGCTCGCGTTCCTACCACTGGTAAAGAAATAATCTTATCGTGAAACTACGAAATTTTAAGAATTTCCATATTTCAGTTTGGACTTTAGCCATGTAGGGCTGAAAATAAATATTTGAAAATAATAAGACTTTTAGCCCTTTAAGAACTATTTTCGTCCACCGCGTAAATTCAAATCGATGAATATAAATGGCAATCAGTTTAAAATACATAGAAAATTCTTACTGTACGCTTTTTTTCTTCATTGTAGAAAGCAATTATCACCGGTGAATTTATATTTTATATATCTTTTATATTAAATTTCTATGTGTAATTTGCAGATAAGTAAATTTCGCTAACTGCATAAGTATTTCATTTTAATGCATAAATTTGTCGAAAATTTTTTTTTGAGATAATCTACTTTATTTACAAAGTAAAGTTCCACTACTTGGCCAATACGAATATTTGTGTACATTAAATTTTAACTCTAACAAATAAGAATGCTATATTTAGCTACCCGAAATCTTATATACCCTTCAACATCTATGCAAATCTAGTTTAGTGAAGTAACTCCAATCAAAACGCAAATATTATGGTGAGAAAATTAAAAAAAAAAATTGGTACTGCATTTATATAATTTTACATAATACTCGTAATGACATCGGCTCTTAATAGTTTAAGTATTTTTTTAAAAATTCTAGTATTTCCTTAAAGATCTCTTCAAAAGCTTTAGAATGATACCCATATTGATATTTTAAATAATTTATAAATTTTAGATCCCTGTAACTCGGAAAATATGGTTGAGTGCCAATTTTTTCACTTGATGATTTTTTTCTTATTTTTTAATTCTCTATCGCCCCATATATTTTTTTTCTTATTGGAGTTACTTTATTGTTATAGGCGTTTATGTATATACGCATGGTGTTTTGTCTGCTGCCTCGCAGGACATGCACCGGTCATGCTGATTTTCAATACCACCTCTTTTGAAACTATATCTAATCGATTGATATTTTTTTTTATTGATGGGGCAAACTTGATTTTAACACTAATACGGACGGACAGACGGTCGTTGCTCCATCGACTTCGCTATGCATAAGAAGTCAGAATATATATACTTTACGGGGTCGGAAATGGATATTATAGAAATTACATACGGAATGACAAACTCAGTTATACCCTTTTTTCACTTTTTGTGGTGAAGAGTATAAAAATAATTTAAAGTTTCATTCCCTTTTATTAGCCGTAATTAAGGGAATATTAAAAATTTAGGGCCTAAGACCGTATTCAATTTTATTTATATTTTTACAAACCATTTGAAATTATTAATATACTTAATGGTGATCTAGGGCATTTGACCGCAAATATTTTTGTAAGAAAAGGGAATTTTATTTAGTTCATAATCTCATATGCATTACGATGAATTACAGCAAAAATGAAATAAGTTGGCATTTCTTTGTTTTTTTTTTAATTTCATATTAATTAGTGGTTTTTGCCTGTGGAAAAGTCTTTAGAAATATTACAAGTTTTATATTATATGAAGGATATTATAACCTTAAAAACGTTGTTTTAAACAATGAATATTAAGAAAATAAAAAAATATTTGTTACATTTATTTACTTTTTATTTTTAGAAGCTTTAATGTAAATTGTTAAACTTAAAAGGTTAACTCACTAAAATTTTAAACAGTTTGTTAATGTAAGAAAAAATAATTCAGAAATTTATATAAATATGGCAAAAATAAAAAATCTAAAAAGAGTTCTACTAAAAACCAAACACACAGAATCACTCGTAGAAAAGTGTTAAAACTAAAACTTCCTAAACAATTTTTTTTGTTTCGAAAAAAGGGCAGACCAAATAACCTCAGCAAAATTTAATATGTTACCACTTTTTTAAACTTCACGCAGCGTAACAAAAGCAAAATATAACGATAAGATATACCGCCTATTAATTTTAAATACTTCAATATGCTAATGTTAAAGAAAACTAAGTATAAAATATATTTTTATTTAAAGACGAATTCTTAATCAATTTGGTTATTCGTGTATTTAATGTCCTCAATTTAAATTTATTTTAATAATGCTTACGAGGGCTACTATATATATTTCTGGCCTGGCAACATTGAGTGCTGCCAAGTGCAATCTGACATTTCCTTAAAACGTTTTGACGTACGACCATTATTTGTGTTGTTTACAGTGACTTGAAAAAATTAATTTAGAAAATAATGGAATTAACTCGTGAACATTTTCGTGCCATCATTTTTCACAACATTCGACGTGGATTATCACGACAAGAGTGCATTTATGAACTTAAATCTTTGTATGACGATGAAGCACCATTCTATGGCACAGTGAAAAATTTGTATAATGAATTTAATCGAATTCCGTGAAGGTCGTCCAAAAACGGCTGTTGTGCTAGAGAACATTGATGCCGTGCGTGAACGCATAATGCAAGATCGACATGCGACATACCGAGAGATAGAGACATCCTTGGACATTTCTTCCACCAGCATTCATTCGATACTGCATGAACACCTGGCCGCAAAAAAGGTTTATTCTCGTTGGATCCCGCACAATTTGAAAGTCGCTCAAAAAAAGGCTCGTGTCGATTGGTGCAAAGAAATGTTGCAAAAATACAATTGCGGTGCTTCAAAAGACGTTTGTAAGATCGTCACAGGTGACGAATCATGGATCTATGCGTATGAGCCCGAAACGAAACAACAATCGACCGTGTGGGTCTTCAAAAAACGAGCAAAATCCAACAAAAGTTGTTCGTGGAAGAAGCACTTCGAAGCAAATGGTCGCCTGTTTCTTCGACAAAACTGGTCATGTGGCGACGGTTCCGTTTGAGCAACGTAAGACGGTCACTTCTGAGTGGTACACTATAATTTGTTTTCCTGAAGTCATCGGAGAAATTCGAAAAACCAACAAGAGAAGACGAATCATTTTTCACCATGACAATGCGAGCTCTCACACATCGGCTCAAACCAGAGCGTTTTTGACCGGTCAAAACGTCGAATTAATGGGTCATCCGCCGTACAGCCCTGACTTGGCACCTAATGACTTCTTCTTGTTTCCGCACATCAAGAAATAAATGCGTGGTCAACGATTTTCGTCGCCAGAAGAAGCTGTTGAAGTATTCAAAAACCATGTTTTAGAGGTGTCTCAATCGGAGTGGAAAAAGTGCTTCGAAAACTAATTCGAGCGCATGCAAGTTTATAAATCATACTGGAGAATACTTTGAAAAACCATAAAACCATTTTTGATTATAAATATTCGCATTTTCACTATTAGGCCAGAAATATATAGAGCAGCCCTCGTATGTCTATAAATATATGGACTTAAATTTACTCCTGTGTTTATTTCTTCCAAAATCGTATTTTTAAAAGTGGTATAAGTCCGTGAGCAACCGAAACAATCAGTTTTTTTTTTTTTAAATAATTTTAGTTATTATTATTTCGTAATAAAATTAAAAGTTGTATAGTTAGAAACACCTCATACAAAATTCATTAAATTTGAACAATAATTTTAAATTGATTTAAACGCAAACCCTTAATCTCAATATGTGAAAAAATGGACTTATACCACATTAAAAAAAACAGCTGAATATTTGTCCTTTATAATTAATATTCTTTTCTCTACGTCAGTTTAAAAAAAAAACAAAAAAGAGTGCTATATTCGTCTATGCCGAATTTTACATGCCCTTCGCCATCTTTGTAAATCTAGTTTGGTGAAGTAACCCCAATCAAAAAAGCAAATATTTTGCTGACAGCGAATTAAAAAATTAAAAAAAAATTTTTAATACTCCATATATATAATTTTACATAAAAACAACATCGGCACTTAATGGGTTAAGCGCTTTTAAAAAATTTTAGCATTTCCTGAAAGATCTCTTTAAAAGCCCTAAAATAATATGGGTATTATTATTTAAAAAAAAATTCAAAATTTCAGAGCACCGTAACGTAACTCTTTTCTTATTTTTTTAAGTCTCTATTGCCCCATATATTTATTTTTTGACTGGAGTTACTTTACTGTTCCAAATGACATGAAAAAATTAGAGGTAGGCGTGGTGTTTTGCCTGCTACTTCGAAGGACATGGACCAATCGTCCTTATTTCCAATAGCACCTCTTGTGAAATCAAGTTTGCCTCGACAAAGAGACGAACAGACGGACATTGCTTAATCGACTTCGCTATGCACAAGCAGTCAGAATATATATACTTTTCGTGGTGAAGGGTACTATAAAAAAAAATCCCCCATTTAATTTATTGTAAATAAATTGCTAAACACTCTTAAACGTATTTCCGTTTTAAGCAAAAACTTTTAGTTTTAACAAATCACGATATTAAATAATTGGCATGACTAAGTGCGCAAAATTATTCACAATTACTATTGTAAATCAAATACATGAAATTCTAAATAAATACGCTTCTTAAAATTAGCAACTAATTGATTTTCAATGAAAAATAATTTTAATTAATTGGCCACAAATACTAAATGTATCTTTCTGAGAAGATGACAAATAAAAATTTTATAAGTTATAAAATCAAAAAAATTCCCTTTACGTTTGTGCAAGAAAGATCTTAAATATAATTTCCAAGAATTAAAAAAATAGTTTTAAAAAAATGTTGCCTGTTAAGATTCTTACGAATCTGAATATAGATTTTACTATTGAGTTGTGAAATATCTGTTATAACTATTAAATAACGCTGAGGTTGAAACTCATTTAAGAACTATGAACATTTTTATACCCTTCACCCCAGTTGGAAAAGGGTGTACCTAAGTTTGTCGTTCCGTATGTGATTTCTACAATATTCATTTCTGACCCCATAAAGTATTTATATTCTGACTTCTTATGCATTGGCAATGCGCTTAGGCAATGTCCATCTGTCCATCTGTCAATCCGTGTTCGTCCTAAAAATCAACTTTGCCAACGCACTAGATGAGCGAGAAAAAATTTAAATACGCCAATCGATCAGACATCGAAAGTTTTGCTTTCTAAAATCAGCAAAAATAGTCCATGTCCTTCTAATCACCGATAAAGACACCACGCCTGCCTCTCATTTTTCCATATCATTTGGAACAAATCTGGTTTAGTGAAGTTACTCCCATCAAAAAACAGATATGTGGAGAGATAGAGACGAAGTTCACACACAACTTAAAACTTTTCTTTGTCATTCTCTTTGTAACTCGTCTTGTACATTTGTTGTTGCTTTTTTGTCTCACCAAATTAACATTAAGATTAGTTGGTTAAATAGATGATGTTTACGATGTACATAACATAAGGTAGATAGATGCAAAGAATGCTGATGAAGGATGTGGCGGTCCAGAAAATGCTGCATTTCATTCTGCTAGCGTCTAATTTTTCTTGTTTTCTTTGGAAAACGTCCGCATACATTTGTAAAAAATTTTTCTTTCTAAAACTGTTTAGAAAATTAATTAAAAAGAACCAAAAAGCCGAAAATAAAGTAAAATTTCATTAATATTAAAGAAATTTTATTAATTTTATCGTTCATTAACCACCCTCTGATTGGAATTGGTCCTCGTTTTACGGTATTTTTACTATTAACAAATCATCTGATTTTTTATTGTGTTAAACGCTTATTAATAAAAAGCTCTCAGACAAACGAATCTGGCGGGAGGATGGGAAAAACAAAGAAAGTTACCCTGACTAAAAACAACAAACTTAATGTTGGTCAACAATGATTCTGGTCCACCCTGTCAATTAAAATAATTGCTTTCGCTTACAAAAAAAACCCTCAAAATGAAAGATTAAATTACGAAAGCAGTGTTACAAAACAAAAATAATTGTAAATTTTGATTAAGTATTTAATCTCACAGAAATGAGCAATAAATACACATAAAATAATTCGATTAAAGTACCAGAAAAAAATTATACTTATTTTTAAAACACAATTTAAATAAAATATATAAATGTCCTTATCTTTTCCTTTATCGATGCAAACCTAAAAACCGTTTAAAACACATTTTTAATCTTAATAATATTAATGTAATTAATATTTTTTTAAGAGAACAGACAGGATAAAAATGTTTAAATTTTAAAATTCTAAAAATAACTAATAATTCAATTGTTGACTACTACTGTTGTTTCATCCCACACAGTGGGACATTTTAGGTAAAAAAATTAAATAAATCTATAGTTTATAAACAGGTTGATTGTGATTTCGTTGAAATATCAAATGGCTACTCAGAAGCCTATTTAAATCCCTAGGGCTATAACTTATAAAAGTTTTCTTATCATGAATGGTAATAACAAGTAAGTGTGCTATATTTGGCCAAGCCGAATCGTATATACCCTTCAGCATAACCAAATGTACATCTTAAACGGCACAAGGAATTCTTTCATACCATTAAGTGATCCGGCTTTGACCCTCAATAATCAATATCGGTGATTTATATAATTAATCGGGAAAATAGCACGAAAAAAGATTTTTTGAAAATTAATTAATATAAAAAGCGTCGACAATTTCAAATTTTGCTTGTTGTTGTTGTCTCGTCAACTTTTGTTTGCACAGACTCAGGTGGTTGTCTTTACTATTGCATACTTAGTAAAGACAACAACCGGCAAAAAATACAAACGAAATTAAAAATAAGTAAGAGTGCTATATTCGGCTATGCGTAATCTTATATACCCTTCACCTTCTATGCAAATCTAGCTTGGTGAAGTACTTGCAATCAAAAAAGCAAATATTGGGGTCGCAGAGAATTAAAAAATAAAATAATTTTGGTACTGCATATATTTAAATTTACATAAAAATGACATCGGCTCTTCATGGGTTAAGCATTTTTAAAAAATTTTAGCATTTCTTGAAATGTCTCTTTAAACGCTTTAAAGTGATACCCATATTGAAATTAAAAACAAATTAAATTTCAGATCCCCGTAACTCGAAAAATATGGTCGAGCGGCAATTTTTTCACTTAGTATTTTTACCTATTTTTTAATTCTCTATCGCCCAAGGCATATACTTATGTTTTTGATTGGATTTACTTTATTGTTCCTAATGACATGAAATTAGACGCAGGCGTGGTGTTTTTCCTGCTGACTCGAAGGACATGGACCGATTATGCTGATTATCAATACCAAAATTTTCTACACTATATCTGATCGATTGACATATTTATTTTTTTTAATTTTCAATTTCAACACTAACACGGACGGACAGACGGACATCGCTTAATCGACTTCGCTATGCATAAGAAGTCAGAATATATCTACTTTATAGGGTCGGAAATGGATATTGTGGAAATTACACATGGAATGACAAACTTATATATACCCTTTTTCCACTTTTTGTGATGAAAAATATATGAAAAAATTAGAGGCGAGGACGTGGTATTTTACCCGCTGCTTCGAAGGACATGGGCCGATTTTGCTGATTTTCAGTAGAAAAATGTATCTGATCTATTGGCGTATATAAATTTTTTCTAGCTTATCTAGTGCCTTGGCAAAGATGATTTCAATACGAAGCAAACGGACAGAGGGGCACCGCTCAATCGACTTTGCTATGCATAAGAACTCATAATAAATATATATACATATATACTTTATGGGGTCTAGTATGCCATTTTTTAATAATTAATTATTTTTAGTTTTTATTATTATTATTATTTTTTATTTCATATTATTTCTTGTTGAAAAATTAAAGTGTCAGCCTGTCAACAGATATAAAAATAAGGCACTTTTTACGAAATAATCACCACTTTAGCATATCTAGATTTAAAGATATTCCAATATTTATATAAAGAGTTTTTCTTGCTTTTAAATTGCATGTTTTTATACTTGTAACTATAGAGGTCATCGTTCTACAAATTCTGAGTTGATGTTCTTGTCAATAACGGTTTTAAAAATAAAGACAGGTACGATAAAGTTACGCCTCCATTAAAACACACTCATAGTGCTTAATACAACGACTTTGTGAGACGAGCTATAGAAAATTTATGACCACCATTCTCTCAGATATAGTTTCGAAGGAGAGGTGCTACTTAAATTTAGCAACATCAGTCCATCAGATTTAATTTTTTTTTTTTTTTCGTTGGTTATTGAATTTTATTGCATTTGTTTTATTGAAAACCGAAATTTTAAAAAGGGAACCAAAAAAAAAATTGGAAATTTAAATAAACTTAACAAAATAAAAAAACTGAAATATTACTAAACGATTGAAATTTCACCAAAATAAATATTTTGACAGATATTTCACCAAAAATTTAATTAAAAAAAATTTTATTCAAAATCGAAAATGCATAAAAGATAATTAAAAATTGTCAACTATTATAAAGTTTTTGAAAAAAAAACCATACCTTCGCGATAAAAAACAATGTGTTTTTTTACACGATTGATTTTTTATGTTGTCTAGTTCTACAGTGAAGCTAAAAATAAAATATCTGACATTTTCAGAATATTCCTTTTAGCAAATCTCGACTCTTTTTGCTTGTATATCAACAGATTGAAGAAACAGAACTCAACGTGACAAATATACAATTAACTTTACTCTAAATAACTTCATTATATCAAAGATAAGCATATTGTTACGAAAATAAGATCTGGCAACCCCTGTTATTGTTGCTGTTGTTGTGGTTTAAAAGTAACCCCCAATAATTTTAATGATAACACCACAATTAACTAACAAACACTGTACAACCTCAATGGCTGTGTTGGCAGAGGCGCTTGCTGTAAAACAGAAGATCGTGAGTTCGAACCCTTCGGACATGGGTACAACGGAAAATAATAATTGTTATAATGCTATTAAAAATCAAAAAGCAGCAGCACAAACCTCTCGAGAAGCAGAAGATATTTATTGTGTGAAGCCATGTAAAGACGACCTTTATAATAAAAAATAAGAACGGTAGCGTTTAGCGCAGGAAAGTGTAACAACGTAACAACAATGAGTGTATGGCAGACGTGTGTTGTGGCTATTAGATAAAGGCGATTACTGGCATGGACAAAAAGGCATAGTGAAGTGATCTGAGGATGGTTAAGGTTACTAAACAATGTGCAACGAGTCGTTAGTTCATGTCTCGCTGGAGTAACACAGTAGTGTTTGGAGTAAATACAAGACCATAGGATTCACAAGACCACAAATTAAGAACACAGAATTTACAATCAGCCACAGTGGTATTTGCAATCAAGAGAATCCTTACGTTTGTCTACAAAATGAAAAATTTAACAATATTTTTTATTTAAATAAAAAAAATAAATAAATACACAATTTTTTTTGGTAAAGGGTATATAGTATTCGGCTTAGCCAGATGTAGTACTCTTACTAACATCATTTTATATTATTATTTGCTGTTTTGCCTCCATAACGATTTAAACTAACCCTTAAAAGCTGCGCTAGATCAATGAATATATTATCTATTAATTTATATTTTTTTATTTCTCTTCTGCAAGCAATAAATTCAAATCCATCAGTTTAGCTTTTTGTGATTTGCGCAAATTGAAAAAGAAAAAAAAAAAGAAAAAAAAAGATTTTCCACGTTTCCATTTTTGACCAAGTGCCCCACAGTGCACCAATAAAGAGGAAACAAAATAGACAGATTTTATTTAACAAATTTGTGCGGTCAAGTGCAATGACGTTTAGATACACAAGGAACTTATGACGTTTCAAATTAAACAAACAACTAAAACAAGAACAACAACAACACAGACATTAAATAGATAATAATTAAACGAGAAATAGATTTTCTAGTTCTTTATTTTTGCTTATTGAAAGTTTTTTTGCTTTTAGTATTTTAAACAAAACGATCGGTAGCAAAAAAAACTACCACAATAGCAAAATAAAGAAGAAGAAAAAAACAGAAAGAAAGAGAACAAATGAGAGAAAAAATTATAACATTGAAAATAAAAATACATGGAGGATAAAGCTCATTTAAAGAAATGAGAAATAAAAACGAAAATAATTTTTTTTCATATGCCGGCATAATGTTGGCAACCGCACAAACAAACAAGTTAAAAGACCCCTTAAACAACAAATAAACAAACGGTTGATCTGAAGAGAAGGTGCTTATGATCATCATTATGTTGAAAATAATTATGACTTTCTTGGTTGTAAACAAAAATGATTTAACGAAGAAGATGTTCATTATATTTGTTTAAATAAATATTGAATTGAATCGAACTGAATTTAATTGAATTGAATTCAAAAGCCGAAGATGAGCTTCTCATATTGACTCGCGAAAATACATAAGTGCAGAATATTTGTGAGAGTTTGCCTGTGTCGGTGTCAGTGTAACAAAACAAATAAAATACTACGTACAAATAATACAATAATAAAAAAAAAAACTAACAGACTTTTACAACGTCGAGGATAGTCGGATGTGAATCTTTGGATTAAACGGAACGCGTATTCGGATTAAGAGAAGATCGAAAAAATAAAGAGAAAACTTAAAATAATACGTTATAAAATATTAAAATAAAGAAAATAGAAATTATAACTTCGAAATAAAAAGGTGATATTTTTATTAAAAAAAATTAAATAAATTAAAATTTTTAAGAAAACAATTATGTGTTAAGATTAAAAAATTATTTAATTAATTAATATTTTTGTTTAAAATTTTTATGGGACTTTGAAAATAAACGTGTTATGTACGAGTGTTTTAAGCAAAACGTGCATCACACGTTTAAAATATTGTGCAAATATTTATATTTTTAAAAACAAATATAAGATAGTAAAGAAATCAACATGATAAGACTACAATAAATTATCGCACCCTACAACCTGTTGTGTTGAAATGTGTTTTTTATAAGTTAATGAGACAGAAAAAATAAATAAATAAACCGAGGACATAAAATTTATGTTAAATAAAAATTAAGGCTACAAAATTATTTAGTTTTTTTTTTTTTTTTCTTCAAAGCTGCTTTAACCAAACAAACTCTGAGGATATTTTTCTGGTGTAATAAGTAATTTTTAATACGCCTTACGTTTGCATTAAGTGTCGGCATGTAACCAACCTAACGCAGAAGAGAATGTAGTAATTTTTGTTAAAGCCTTAACATTTCTGTATTGGCTTCTAAAATAACTCTCATCTTGTTTTTGAAGATTTTTTATACTTAAAGGAAATGTTTTTGGCTTTTATAAAAATTTGAATAAAGGTTTTCTGATGAGCTGGCTCAAGCAACTAGCGAAATACGTATAGATACCTGCTTTTCCAAACCAACAAATAAATTGCATTTTTATTTGAAAATGTTATGGGATATAAGCATAATATAATAAATAATATTATAAAAATTCCGAAAATAATTTTACAACTAAAAAAAAATAATATTTTATTAGGAATTTTTTGGAAAATGTGCAAAGAATCTAGAAAAATCATTTTAGCTAATAAAAATAAAGCCAAACAAAAAATCTGAAATTTATGTCAAAGTCAGGACACTTCACCTAATTTTTACCTCAAGTAGAGAAATATCATTATGTGTTGTGGAAACTACATTCAAACCAAGTTATTGCGATTGAGAATCAAAGTTTTTTCAAGACTTATCACATAAATTATAGATGATGATATTTGCAGTGTACGCCATCTAAATAAAAAAAATGTAAAAGGCTGAAATTGAAAGATGTAGAGATCTTGAAAATCCATTACAAATTGCTAAAATTTAAATTAACTTTTACCTTTAGAAACTAGTAAAACATATCGCACACATAGTTCAAAAGTGACTGAACTCAAAATTGAATTAAATTGTTCATTAACGAGTGTAAAAATATTAAACAAATAAAATAATCGGCATGGATTTTCTACTAAATAGTCCAAAGTTTTTGTTTTTAACTATTTTTATTCAGTTCAAAAACAGTTTTTTTAGCATTTCTGAAAAGTTAAAATTTTGAGTTGAGTCACTTTTGAACTAGGTGTGCGATATAAAAAATAACAAAAAAAATAAATTTAGAAAATTCGACCTTGACGATTTAAAAATTATGTTGGTAATGATGAGGTAATTTTAAGCGTGTTCTGAGAAATAACTGAACAAATAATATTTTTTATTAATTTGCTGCTCTTAAACAACGAGACAAAACTTCCCATAGTTACGTTAACAGCATGAAGAAAATCCTAATTAATTATTGAATAAATTGATGTAATCAATTAGCTGCGGCTGAGTTTACCAATCCTAAGCCCTTAAAGATATAGCAGGCTTTCAAGTGAAGAAATTAAAAAAAAAGTTTTTACAGCTTGAAAAAAAAATATTGCTCAAGCAATAGAAATTTAAGTTTTACTTAGCAGAGTTTAAAATATCTCGAAATTTTAACTGCCGTATTCATAAAAAATAAAATAAATTGGAAATGTGTTTTATGACAAAATTTTCATACAAATTTGTCCTAAAATACATTTCAAATCTATTTTGATTTTCTATGAATACGGCAGTAAATGTTCATACGAGGGCTGCTCTATATATTTCTGGCCTAATAGTGAAAATACGAATATTTATAATCAAAAATGGTTTTATTGTTTTTCAAAGTATTCTCCAGCATGATTTATACACTTTTGCATGCGCTCAAACCAGTTGTCGAAGCACTTTTTCCACTCCGATTGAGACACCTCTAAAACATGGTTTTTGAACACTTCAACAGCTTCTTCTGGCGACGAAAATCGTTGACCACAAATTTTTTTCTTGATGTGCGGAAACAAGAAGAAGTCATTAGGTGCCAAGTCAGGGCTGTACGGCGGATGACCCATTAATTCGACGTTTTGGCCGGTCAAAAACGCCCTGGTTTGAGCCGATGTGTGAGAGCTCGCACTGTCATGATGAACAATGATTCGTCTTCTCTTGTTGGTTTTTCGAATTTCTCCGATGACTTCAGGCAAACAAATTGTAGTGTACCACTCAGAAGTGACCGTCCTACGTTGCTCAAGCGGAACAGTCGCCACATGACCAGTTTTGCCGAAGAAACAGGCGACCATTTGCTTCGAAGTGCTTCTTCCACGAACAACTTTCGTTGGATTTTGCTCGTCTTTGAAAACCCACACGGTCGATCGTTGTTTCGTTTCGGGCTCATACGCATAGGTCCATGATTCGTCACCTGTGACGATCTTATAAACGTCTTTTGCAGCACCGCAATCGTCTTTTTGCAACATTTCTTTGCACCAATCGACACGAGACTTTTTTTGAGCGACTTTCAAATTGTGCGGGATCCAACGAGAACAAACCTTTTTTACGGCCAGGTGTTCATGCAGTATCGAATGTATGCTGGTGGAAGAAATGTCCAAGGATGTCTCTATCTCTCGGTATGTCGCATGTCGATCTTGCATTATGAGTTCACGCACGGCATCAATGTTCTCTGGCACAACAGCCGTTTTTGAACGACCTTCACGGAATTCGTCTTTGAGCGAGCTTCGGCCACGATTAAATTCATTATACCAATTTTTTACAGTGCTATAGGATGGTGCTTCATCGCCATACAAAGATTTAAGTTCATCAATGCACTCTTGTCGTGATAATCCACGTCGAAAGTTGTGAAAAATGATGGCACGAAAATATTCACCAGTTAATTCCATTTTTTTCTATAATAATTTTTTCAAGTCACTGTAAACAACACAAATAACGGTCGTACGTCAAAACGTTTTGAGTACGATTATGCTTAAAAATTACAAACTTTCCAATGGAAATGTCAGATTGCACTTGGCAGCACTCAGTGTTGCCAGGCCAGAAATTTATATAGCAGCCCTCGTACCGGTTAGTTTATCTGTTTGATCAAATATGAAAATCGATTTTTACTAGATTTTTCTTATTTGCAGTTACATTAAATATATATATTTATTAACGAAAGGAAAAAAATCAATTTTAGACTTAGTCTATTTCTTTGTCTTTTTCAATGCTTTTCTTCTGTTCTTTTTTTCTTTCCAAATCAAAATATGCTTTTTCTACAATCTGGCATCACTGATATCAGTCTCCTTTTTCAAGCTTAATTTTCTTTTAAATAAATTAGCTTAAATGTCTAAAGCCGAGACAAAAATACATAATTTTAAAAGAATTAGTTGAACCGCTTGATACTTTTGAGAATAACCAAAGGCATTCAAGATTTTTAAAGTTTTTTGTATTTTTTAAATCGATTTAGGGCTAACATATTTAGCAAATTGTTTTAATCACATACGTAATGATGCCTATCAAGGCGAATTAATTTATAATTAGTCTTAATAGCCCAGCTGATTTTTGTTTTTGTTCCACGTTGTTGTCAATATTCTTAAATTAATTTAAAAAAAATCAAATATTTTGAAAAAGTAAATAAATTTTTAATTTTATAAAATTAAATTTTAAAACTAAAAATTGAAATATAAGGTACTGATGCACATGTAGGAGAAAGAAACTGTTACACCATCATTTAAAGCACCAAATGATGATAAAAAAATAAATTAAATTCGGCTTCCTCTTGTTTAGTCAGCTATTTTTGACATCAACGTGGTGCTCTGCAACAACAAAATGACATTAGGTTTTTGTAACCATGCGGCCACCGGGTATTTATTGCACCTTAGATGCCTTTCAGAAAATTGAGGCGTTTTTTTGAATTTTGTAATGAATCAATACAGAAAAAAATTATGGAACATTTTTGTCAAATCAAGTGTGTTGTGACTTTATAACTCACGAACGGTCAAACTGAGTTCGATTTAGTTCTAGGGTTTGTTGGTATGGTCCTGTAGATGTTTTATTCTCAGTTTGCATGAATTAGACCGACGCGTTCGTGAGTTATAAATAAAACGGGCTTTTACGTTTGAACCGATTTTAAAAAAATTTAAAACAGATATTTATTTATAAGTTCCAAGAAATAGGAGGGGTAAGTGGGGCAGAGGAAAAATGCGCGGAATCGATTTTAACAGAAAGTAATTTTAAGAATATTTGGATGATAAGTAAGCCCTGATTGATAAAGTCCAATAGGCAAAATGAAATCTGTTGTAACTTCCATATTAATCAAATAAAAAACTTGCTGGATAGAGTGGTCAAGGTAAGATTATTCTCATTGGGGTATAGCTAGTTTCGTTATAAAATTCTTTAACTAGATAATAATGTCTAATATCTTATTAATTTCTAAATTGCAAAATATTTTTGGAAGTAGTCTACACTCTTGTTACCTAGCTCTAATTTTAGAGAATTTCTAGCTTTGTTTGCAAACACGTAAGAACTCCATCAAGTTTGGTTTGGATTTTATAGGTCAGGAAATATATATAGCATGTGATTTTATGAAGATTTATAAAAATGCATATTTGTTCTCTCCGCCACTCCCCCATCATCTTTCTTTTTTTTCAAAATAAACATAGAATATTCTACCCTTTATATAAATATCTCTGTTTAAAATTTTATTGTAATCGGTAAAAAGGGATTTCCCTTTTTTCCCCTTTGTCTCTCGTCTTGGTCCCAACTGTGGAAAGAGATATAAATGAAAACCTTGCTATGTTTCGAATTTCATTCAAATTGATTATCCGAGACTTTGTTAAAATTATTTCAGATGTATAAAAATACCCGTTTCCCCTTTACTCCCTACTCCTGGTCAAATATGTGAAAATATAAATACACTATTTTACCATCAAAACAAATATCTACCCTAATTGAAATTTCACTCAAATCGGTTCAGTCGTTTAGCCATGATTGACGCACGCACAAACAAACAAACTTACAATGAGATTTATAGTATATCGCATTAGATTTACTTTGCACTGATTTAAACTGTTTTTCATACGATAAATAATTTAATCAAAATCTTGAAATAACTATGCAGGTAAATAAGGATGTGGCCAAAAAAAGCTTCTCTGACTATATGAATAATTTTCACATTTTTCTAAACTGTTCTAAAACTATTTTCCTTTCTTTAAAATCCGCATTTGTCAATTTGAATGAAATGTTGTAGGGTAAATCAAACATCGCCATGAATTTAAACGTTTAGTTAAAGTGTTAAAAGTTTGAAGCAAAACTAAATTAATTGTAAATAAAAAATAAAAAAAAAATAAATCAATTTAAAGCTTTCAAAAATTAAAACCCATAATTTTGGTGCAAAAGTGTGAATAAATTACGTAAAGACGCTTAATAGCAAACAGTTTTAAAGATGAAAAAAATTATTATTATTTAATTTTTTTTATTTTAATTTAAAACTCGCGTGACTGATAAACAGCCGTAGTCTATCTACAAGTAAAGTATTGCAACAACAATAAAAGCCAAAGAAAAAAATCCTACATTTAATCAAAAATATTATTATTAATTAATTGATTCTCCAACAAACAAAAAACGTAAATAAATAGAAATTGTTTTAAATTATTTTTATATTTTTTTTAATTAAAACAAATCGTTTAATTAATAATAATTACTGAGGAAAAACCTGTTGTCACAAGTAATAACCACCTAAAAATGCAATTAACAACAAACTAGTGAGCAGTTTAATTCAAAAATCTGAGTTGGCAAATCACCGATAGCAATCTGAAAGTCTACAGGAATAAATTAATTACCACATATAATAGGCATTTGATGAATAATTCTTAACTTCATAGTAAATGCATCTATTGGAGGCTTTAATTTAATCTTTGTTGATCGTTTTTAAAAGTAAGAGCGTTATATTCGGCTATGCCGAATCCTTCACTTTCTATGTAATTCTAGTTTAGTGAAGTAACTCGAATTAAAAAAGCAAATTTGGGGTGACAGCGAATAAAAAAAAATTGGTAATGCATACATATAAGTTTACATAAAAATGGCATCGGCTCTTAATAGGTTAAGCATTTTTAAAAAATTTTAGTATTTCCTTAAGAATTTCTTCAAAAGCTTTAAAACGATACCCATATTGCCAATTTAATAAATTTTAAAATTTCAGAGCCCCGTAACTCGGAAAACATGGGCGAGCGCCAATTTGTCCGCATGATGTTTATTTCTTACTTTTTAAATCTCTATCGCTTAAAAATTTTTTTTGATTGGAGAACTTCATTGTTTAAAATAATATAGAAAGTTAAGAGGTGGGCATGGTACTTTTCCTGCTAGGTTTAATGACATGGACCAATCTTGCTGATTTTCTATCACACCTTTTTAGACGCAAAACACCACGCCTACGTCTAATTTTTTTATGTCATTTAAAACAATAAGGTAACTCCAATCAAAATATAATAGAGCAATAAAAAATAAGAAAAAATTATCAAGTGAAACAATCGGCACTCGCCCACGTTTTCGGAGTTACGGGGCTCTGAAATTTTAAAATTTTGTAAAATATCAATATGGGTATCATTTTAAAGCTTTTAAAGAGATATTTTAGGAAATACTAAAATTTCTTTAAAAATAGTTAACCCATTAAGAGCCGATGTCATTTTTAAGTAAAATTATGTAAATGCAGTACCAATTTCTTTTATTTTTTAATTCTCTGTCACCCTTATATTTGCTTTTTTGATCGCAGTTACTTCATTAGACTAGATCTGCATAGATGTTGAAGGGTATAGAAGATTCGGCGTAGCTGAATATAGCACCGTTACTTGTTTATTTCAATTGAATTTTATATCTTAAGATAAACTCTACGTGAAAGCTAAGCTCTGCTATATCATTTGTAACGAGATGGTAGCCAATTTATATAATTACGCAACATTTCCCCTGCCCCACGTTTTATATGAAATCTAAAGTGTGTAGTCTCTCGAGAAGAAAGAATTTTCATAACCAAGTGCTATGATTTTGTCATCGTTAACCTAAAAAAATAATAATAATTAATTTAATTATTTTTGTAAAAATTGCATATAAATTATAAAATTTGCATAAAAGGTGAAAAAATAGCGATTTAATTTATTAAAATGAATTTTAATTATCTGTCGCACAGTAATTTCGAAAATGTATGTGCAATTATATTTTCTCATTTCCGCTATTATATCGAAGTTATTATAAATTTATAGCATTAGAAATAAAAACTATAACAATAAATTATAGTTTTTATTAAAAGAAATAAATTCAACACTTTTTTAAACTGTAAATTAAAGGTGTTTAAAAAATAAATTTGCACTGCACATCATGTATTTTATTTTTTTTTTTTTTTTGTCATAATTTCATTTATGTGGTTTTCATACACTATTGTTGTTGTACTAACGAAATAATATTTATTAATTTAAACTAGTATTTGTTAACGCCTACACAGTGTTAACAAAAACAAACGATATGTTTAATAAAAGTAAATCATGTGTCAAGTTATTATTAAGCTGCCAAGTAAGAGTTCTACTCTCACATAAAGATTAAATATTTAGTACAGGCCACCCTTTTGTTTTTTATTTCTGTTAATTACTTATTGTTGATAATTTAGTGTATCTGCCGTACGGTTCAAAATATAACATACGGACACCATTTATATTTTAATTTTAATTTGCAAAATGAACCTGTTGCAGTTTAAAATATAATTTTCCATACGTATGCTAAGCGTCTTGCTCTAAGTGCCCTTTAAAATTAATTTAAGACAAGTCGTTAAAGTGGACTTGGTACTTCATACTCTGTGTTAGTTTCAAGTGTCTGTTTTTAATGGTTTAGAAAATACAGAGGTACATTTGGAAATCTAGTCTCTATGGGGTTACCATTTAATTTTTGACGGCTGTTTTAACAGTCAATAGCCTTTAGAGAAAATGATTTTACCCTTCGAATATGGAACCGTAAAAAGTAAAATTTTTCTATTAATTTCAAAACTTTTTAATACACTCTGCAGTGCGCTATAGAAAATTTTCCTACTTTTGTGGACATAATAATTTATGTCTCCTTACTGAGTTATGAGGAGTAGTTCACAAGAGTCACATTTTTGGTTTATTTAAAAAATGATTAACCCATTAAGAGCCGATGATATTTTTATGTTAAATTATATATACTTATGTAGAACTTAATTTTTTTATTTTTGTTTATTTTTTTTTTTTTTTGTTTTATATTCATTTTAAATTCTCTGTCACTCCAATATTTGTTTTTCTTTTTTTTTTATTGGAGTTTTTTCACTTAACTAAATTTACATAGATGGTGAAGGGTATATAAGATTCGGCACAGCCGAATATAGCACTCTTACTTTTTTAATATAAATTTAAACACGCAAAACTTTTTTAATTGGCGCGCTTTTTATACAGTTCTGGAACAGTAGAATATTTACAATTTCGTTGATAAAATTTAAAAAGATACGGGCAGTATATGGATCCGCTCTTATTAAAAAAACGCTGCAGTATGGGTCGATAATTAAAAATGTTTATATTTAAAAACTGTAAGAGATAAAGTATGCCTGCCGCGGCATTTACATTGACTTTTCGTTTTTAGTTCTTCAAGAGCCCAAGGTTTTCTAATTTGGGGCTACTGGTGCCGCTGCAGCAAATCGTAGGTGGTCCATGTGCAGTCGTTTGACTTATTTCGAACTTGGCTTATTTTAAATTAATCAAGAATTTCTATGCTTTATGGTAAAACCATCACTAAGGAATATTAAAAAAAATCACTAAATGATGCATTTACCTTTAAAAAGCATTAGTCGACCAAAAACTCGATTTTAACTTTTTTTGTCGTTTGCACTAATGAAATTAATTTTCAAAATAGTTTAAGTAAAAATTACATTTAAGGCAAGAAATGATATGAAAATAAAAAAGTGGAAAAGTTAAAAAATGTTAAGAAAGTTAAACCAGGAAAGTTTAATAATTTGATTAATTGTAGCAATTGGCTTGGAATCACGAGCTGTAAGTCCAATAATACTCCAAAGTATACTCCTTGCAAATTAATAATCCTATTTAATGGTGTTTTTTCATAATTCTTTAATTAGTAAATGATCCACAGCAGAGTAAATACTTAGCGAACTGGTTTTATCGAAACTGGTGTTGCACAGATTTCTGGAGTCGTTAAGTGGTGTCTGTGGCTTAAAATAAAATTTCACAGCATAAGATGCATCGTACCCAAGGTAGCCTAAATAATAAGCATACCTTATAGCATATTCGGGTGGGGGGAATAATTACTACAGGGCTAGCGCGTAATTTTATGTAGGCACTAATTTCCTGAATATCACTTCTCTGTAGAAAAAATGTTTTATGAACTTAAAAATTAAGTAGAAAACGAGGTGTATCAGTACCACATGGTCGCGATGGCGATTTCATTAATTTTCGCCGTAAGCGCTGAATGTTAAAATCAAGGCGAATCAATTAACAGGTGGCAGCGTAGGCGAATTCATTAATTTTCTCCGTGTACACTACTGTCAAACTCCATATATAAAAAATCTGTTTACCATTTTTTTTACATGAAGTTTGACATTCGTTTCTACCAGCAAAAAATAATAAATTCTCTAACGCTGCCACCTGATAATTGATCCGCCTTGGTTAAAATCTATAAATAAAAAATATGTCATGGCGAAATCATGTACCAGGTCAAGCCGAACCAATTACATATCAGGTGGCATCATAGGCGAATTCATTAAGTGGCAGCGGCGAATTCATTCATTTTCACCGTTGCAGGAAATGTCAAACTGCATATAAAAAACATTTTGCACTGATTTTTTATCTATGGAATTTGACATTTCCTGCAACGTTGGCAACAAATAAATTCGCCACTGCCAGCACCTGGTATATGAATTCACCATGATATATGAATAATTTTTTTATATGGTGTTTGACATTTAGTGTTTACGGCGAAAATAAATGATAAATTCGCCAACGCGACCACCTTGGGTTATTTCGCCATGAAATCATCCAAGACATCCAAGGCAAATTGATAACAGGTATACTCACGGCGAAAATAAATACAACACTGCGATAGAAACATGTACATTTTGTTTTTGTACAAATAGTTTTCGGCTGTCAAAATCAAAGGAGATTTTAACTTTTGACACTCGAAGAAGGAAAAAAATTTTCGCCGTGAGTATACCTGTTATCAATTTGCCTTGCAAGACATCAATGACAATTTGCTCAAATATGTAACTCAATGTAAATAAAAGTCAAGTAGAGAAAAAACCCTTCACATACAAATCACATAAACAAACAATAATTAAACAAAATAATAAAGTTTATTTAATTAAAAGTAAAACAAAAAAAGAATTTCTTTTTTCAGAAATATACAAACAATTTAAGGTAAAAAAAAAAGCTTTTTTAGAACTCGTGTGTAAAACAAAATTATAAAAAAAAATTTTGGCAGACAAAAAACCAAATAATTAAATAATACACAATTGTCATTGATTTTTGGCAAAATGCCAAAAAATTTAATGAAACAACTAAGAATGTTACAACCAAAAAACAAAAAAACCAAAAAGAAATAATAATTTTTTCATATGTATATGTTTTTTATAGTAACCGGTAAAATGAATAATGTATACAGCGAAAAATAAAAAGAAAACAATAATATTATTAAAAAGAAAGAAAATCAAATAATTATAGGATTTCTACAAAGAAAATCTTTGTGTTCAAAAAATACATGAGTACGTTAACGGTTCATTGTGTCACAATTTGTTTTTTTATTCTTAAACGCGCGCGTTTATTTGCTACCGGGGTTGAGGAGGCCATGTTACATATTTAATTATATTTACAATATAAGTACTAATATTTGTTTGTAAAGAAGTGTGTCTGTGTTCTTGGGAAGCCAAACAGCAAAAGCTCAAACGTATTGTAATTTAGGGACCGTCTAACGTACGATCGGTTAATTTTAAAAGGCTATTTTGTTTTTTAACGAATCGTGAAAGAGAAGAGGCCATTAAAAATACAACAATGGTACTACAGTAAGAATAGCTCTAAATTTAATATTATCTATAAGAATAAAGTAAAGGTTAACATAGTATTACCCCATGAAAGATGAAAATTTACTAATTTGATATAAGTTACTTTAAATAAGAGATTGAATATTTGACTCTGGCTGGATATGTTTATCTCGCTTACCAGCGTCAAAATACTCGATATTGTATTTAACTAACAAGACTACTACATCCTGCGGCCTTAAAAATACCCTGAGTTCAAACATTCCTTCAATTGCTTAATATCAAAATTCAAGTCAAAATTGACTTGCAAAAACGAGTTCATATTTGCTCCAAATTACATTGATGTTTCTAAAAATATTATTGTAAATGAACTATCAAAACTCATGCGTGTAAATAGAAATTTTATTTTATACTCGGCTATATCAAGTCTTACATACATTTCACCATATATGTAAATCTACGAGGGCTGATATAAATATTTCTGGCCTGGCAACACTGAGTGCTGCCAAGTGCAATCTGATATCTCCATTGGAAAGTTTGTCATTTTTAAGCATAATCGTACTCAAAACGTTTTGACGTACGACCATTATTTGTGTTGTTTACAGTGACTTGAAAAAATTAATATAGAAAACCATGGAATTAACTCGTGAACATTTTCGTGCCATCATTTTTCACAACTTTTGACGTGGATTATCACGACAAGAGTGCACTGATGAACTTAAATCTTTGTATGGCGATGAAGCACCGTCCTATAGCACTGTGAAAAATTGGTATAATGAATTTAATCGTGGCCGAAGCTCGCTCAAAGACGAATTCCGTGAAGGTCGTCCAAAAACGGCTGTTGTGCCAGAGAACATTGATGCCGTGCGTGAACTCATAATGCAAGATCGACATGCGACATACCGAGAGATAGAGACATCCTTGGACATTTCTTCTACCAGCATACATTCGATACTGCATGAACACCTGGCCGTAAAAAAGGTTTGTTCTCGTTGGATCCCGCACAATTTGAAAGTCGCTCAAAAAAAGGCTCGTGTCGATTGGTGCAAAGAAATGTTGCAAAAATACGATTGCAGTGCTTCAAAAGACGTTTATAAGATCGTCACAGGTGACGAATCATGGATCTATGCGTATGAGCCCGAAACGAAACAACAATCGACCGTGTGGAAGAAGCGCTTCGAAGCAAATGGACGGTCACTTCTGAGTGGTACACTACAACTTGTTTGCCTGAAGTCATCGGAGAAATTCGAAAAACCAACATGAGAAGACGAATCATTATTCACCATGGCAATGCGAGCTCTCACACATCGGCTTAAACCAGAGCGTTTTCGATCGGCCAAAACGTCGAATTAATGGGTCATCCGCCGTACAGCCCTGACTTGGCACCTAATGACTTCTTCTTGTTTCCGCACATCAAGAAAAAAATGCGTGGTCAACGATTTTCGTCGCCAGAAGAAGCTGTTGAAGTATTCAAAAACCATGTTTTAGAGGTGTCTTAATCGGAGTGGAAAAAGTGCTTCGACAACTGGTTTGAGCGCATGCAAAAGTGTATAAATCATGCTGGAGAATACTTTAAAAAACAATAAAATCATTTTTGATTATAAATATTCGCGTTTTCACTATTAGGCCAGATATATATAGAACAGCCCTCATAGTTGAGTACAGGAACTCCAATAAAAAAAACCAATGTTAGGGTGACAGAGAAATAAAAAAATCATAAAAATGTCATCGGGAATTAATGGGTTAGGCATTAAAAAATTCAAAGGCCAGTTACCCGGAAAATATTCTCGAGCGCCAATTTTTTCACAAAATGTTTTTTCTTATTTTTTAATTCCCTATCGCCCCATGCAAAGGCAAACTTGATTTCAACTCTAACACGGACGGACAGACGGACATCGCTCAAGCAACTTCGCTATGCATAAGAACTTAGAATATATCGCACACATAGTTCAAAAGTGACTAAACTCAAAATTTAATTTAATTGTTCATTATCTAGTGTATCGGTATGGATTTTCTACTAAAAAGTCCAAAGTTTTTATTTTTAACCATTTTTATTCAGATCAAAAGCAATTTTTTTTTTATTCCTGAAAAGTTATAATTTTGAGTTAAGTCACTTTTGAACTAGGTGTGCGATATATACTTTATGAGATCGGAATTTTAAAAATAGCACACAGAATGACAAACTTAGATGTACCCTTTTTCCTCCTGTGGTGTAGGGTATAAAAAACAAACTACATTAAGTCTTCAGGGACTTCTGCGAAACAGGGGCAATCATATGGAAATTAGTAACCATAACTGAAGGCTTAAGGACACTGAGAGTAACACAGAAAATATTTTCTCTCTTTTCTTACTTTTTTTAAAGAGATTTAAATTTTGTAACAATATAAAAAAAAATGGGTCGTTCATATAAACTTCACAGCATATAAACAGTAAATTCCCAAAAATCACTCATATGTTCTGTGTCTATTTAATCAGTTTTAAGAATTTTTATTTGAAAAAAAAATGGCAATGACAAAAATTTTATTTACTAATAGTTATAAAATTTTTAAATTACTTATAACAATTGAAAAACAGGATGATTTTTTTAACACATATTATGATGGTAGAAGCTTCTACAAACTTTGCATAAAATAAAGAAACTTTAACTCTTTGGAGATAAATCTACATTTAAAAACTTTTGTTATATACCAAATTTAAGTGAGATAGATTCGTAGTTTGATGTCTAAGATCTCAAGTCACCTAATTGTCTACATAGCAGTTCATATTACTTACAGGAAAAGATAAACGTGTTCCTGCAGTATCACAATTATTCCTTGGGAATGTTGAAACATATAGATTTCATAAAACTTTTCTGATAAGGATGCCATTTTAAAATAATGCTCTATAATGCTTTACATACTTGAGATTTTTTCATTGTCATTGAAATTTCATTGGCATTATTTGAAATAATTACAATGCCAAAAAAATTTGACTATAATTTAATGGTAATGATGTTTTTTCGAATTAAAATTTTTTTACTAAAGATTTAAAACATAATCATTCCATCAAATTTTTGTTATAAGAGTGCTATTTTAAAATATTGTTCTAGTATTGATTTAGTATTAAAAGTTAAGGAATGACGTTTAATAAAGGTAATGCATTGAAACTATTTAACCATTAATCAATGACAATGATTTGGTTTTTTAACTAATTATCAATGAAACTTTTTTATTAAAAAGCATCATCATCATAATGCTAAAAAATCGTTATAATGCTAATAATCATTAACATTATACTTCATTGAATACTAATGAAATTGACTGTTTTAGTCTATTCAATTAATTACTCCCATGAATGGTACTTTACAGTATTTATTTAGTATGCAAAAAAAGGGCCTCCAAAAATTTAAAAATTTTTTTAAATATCAATATGGGTATCATTTAAAAGCTTGTGATGAGATCTTTAAGGAAATACTAAAATTTTTTAAAGATGCTTAACCTATTAAGTGCCGATGATATTTTCATGTAAAACTATATATAATACCTAATTTTTTTTTTCTTATGTTTTTAATTCTCCGCCATCCCAATATTTATTTTGTTATAGGACTAACTTCACTAAACAGATTTACATATATGGTGATGGATATATAAGAATCGGCATAGCCAAATATGGCATTCTAAATTTTTTTATTTAAAAAAAAAAGTTTCCAAAAAACATAAAAACTTGTTAAGTTTGCTGTTGTTTCTTTTTTTGTTTTTAACTTTGGGGTCAAGACAATTTTAATGTTGTTGCATAGTGTAAATTTGATTCTTAAAATAGAGATACGATTTTTTTTATTCCTTTTTTTATACATAAAAGTATATTTATTGCTCACGTGATAGTCGATGTTGAAATACAATAAGTTAGACACAAATAAAAACTATTTAAAAAGTTAAAATAAATTTTAAAGATTTTAGTACTTATTTATCATAAATTTAAGTAAATCTAAAGACAAATAATCCTTTTAAGTAGAAGTAAAAACCTTTATGTTTCTACGTTAAAAGTATGTGAGAGAAAAAAATCAAATGATAAATTTAAAAAAATAAAATCAGCAAAACATTAGTAATATACGAGGGCTGCTATATATATTTCTGGCCTGGCAACACTGAGTGCTGCCAAGTGCAATCTGACATTTCCATTGGAAAGTTTGTAATTTTTAAGCATAATCGTACTCAAAACGTTTTGACGTACGACCATTATTTGTGTTGTTTACAGTGACTTGAAAAAATGCATATAGAAAAAAATGGAATTAACTTGTGAACATTTTCGTGCGATCATTTTTCACAACTTTCGACGTGGATTATCACGACAAGAGTGCATTGATGAACTTAAATCTTTGTATGGCGATGAAGCACCATCCTATAGCACTGTGAAAAATTGGTATAATGAGTTTAACCGTGGCCGAAGCTCGCTCAAAGACGAATTCCGTGAAGGTCGTCCAAAAACGGCTGTTGTGCCAGAGAACATTGATGCCGTGCGTGAACTCATAATGCAAGATCGACATGCGACATACCGAGAGATAGAGACATCCTTGGACATTTCTTCCACCAGCATACATTCGATACTGCCTGAACACTTGGTCGTAAAAAAGGTTTGTTCTCGTTGGATCCCACACAATTTGAAAGTCGCTCAAAAAAAGGCTCGTGTCGATTGGTGCAAAGAAATGTTGCAAAAATACGATTGCGGTGCTTCAAAAGACGTTTATAAGATCGTCACAGGTGAAGAATCATGGATCTATGCTTATGAGCCCGAAACGAAACAACAATCGACCGTGTGGGTCTTCAAAGACGAGCAAAATCCAACGAGTGTTGTTCGTGGAAGAAGCACTTCGAAGCAAATGGTCGCCTGTTTCTTCGGCAAAGCTGGTCATGTGGCGACTGTTCCGCTTGAGTAACGTAGGACGGTCACTTCTGAATGGTACACTACAATTTGTTTGCCTGAAGTCATCGGAGAAATTCGAAAAACCAACAAGAGAAGACGAATCATTGTTCACCATGACAATGCGAGCTCTCACACATCGGCTCAAAAGTGCTTCGACAACTGGTTTGAGCGCATGCAAAAGTGTATAAATCATGCTGGAGAATACTTTGAAAAACAATAAAACCATTTTTGATTATAAATATTCGCATTTTCACTATTAGCACAGAAATATATAGAGTAGCCCTCGTAACACATAGATTTTTTTCCAAAAAGTGAAAATAAAACATATTCATTTAATACACTATTGCTGCACAAGTAGCGATATGTATTTTTGTGTTTTTTTTTTTCAAAACAATATTTCTTAAAAATTCATATTATTCTTTTTCTATTTGCAGAAAATATAAAAAATTCAAAATACAGAGAACAAAATTAAAATATTAAAACAAAAAATTTGTAGATTGTGTTAATTTGAATACTACTTGTATATTTTACAATTTAAATCAAAAAGTGTTAAAAATTAATTAACAACAAAGTAATCAAAAATCAACACAAAATTCAGGGTATCAGCGTTTTTATACAACTTAAAAATTATAAATATTTTTTGTTCTTATTGTACTGCTGGACGTTGTCGTTTTACAAAATTGTTTTAATGACTTCATTTCATTGATACAAAAGGAGCAAAATATTAACAACAAACAAATAAGCGGTAAGTGTTAAACATTTTATGAAAATTTATTAAATTAAACTTTATTTACTTTATTTAACTTCAAAAGCAAACACTTTATTTATTTTTAATGAATCATCTTATTTTGCTTTAAACAAATTTTAAGAACCTTTTCCTGATAAGCAATTTGTCATAAGGTGTCATAACCATTGTTTATATAAACATTTTGGATTTTTTTTTTGTTAAAGTCTGCACGAGTGTTATCGCAAATGAAATCTTAGAAATTATTTTTGTCACTTTTCGAATTCAAATCAAGGTCCAAAACTTTTTATTATTGAACTTTAACATAAAAATTCAGAATAATCAGTGAAAATATCTGTAGTCGCCGCCGTAGTGAATTTGATTTTTTATTTTATATTCATCCATATTTCGCACTAATTTTCTAAAAAAAATAAATAAATAAACGTTCAAAACCTGGGTAGAAGCAGACAAGCTAAAAAAACATTAGAGAACAAGTGCCTGAATAAAAAATAAGCAGAAAAAGTAGTTTAAGTATAAAACGTAAACAGTTTTTAAAAAGTGTAGAATTGCAACATGTTCTACAATAAATATTGAGAGAAGTTATAAAGTAGTTAATTATAGAGTCATGTCATAGTGTCCCTTATGTCACATAGTAGTGCGACATAAAGCCGTGGAAATTATGGCACTTTCTAGTGCAACATAATGTCGATGGATTTTATATTCGTCGTTCCGCCGTTGTATGTAAAAGACTACAATTTTATAAAACAAAAAAAATATTCCTCGAAAAGTAATTTTTTTATAGAAATCTGTGTGTCGTTTGTATAGTTTACACACTCAGTTCTGCATAATTTTATATAATACACTGTTAAAAAAAACTCACTCTGCCATACAATTCATATTTGTAATTTCAATTTACAGGCGAGTTAAAACGTTTATATTCACCTTATAAGAAAAAATCTTGCTTTATTTGTTTCTCTTCTACTTGCATTTTTGTACGAGTTTAAATTATTTAAGTGAACTCTGCAGCAACAACTGAAACTTTATTGTTTATTACAGTTTTTTAAAGACTTAACACAGTTAAGTTAAGCAATTTATTAATAGGGGAGTTACTACGCCCGTTGTCTGAATCAATCTAGTATTTCGCTAGATTTTGCATATAAAGTTTTTAGTTCAAACTCAGAGCTCTACGTATTATAGTTCTCTATGTATACGATAATATTTGTTTACTTTGTATGGAATTCACCGCGCCTAATTTTTCAATTCAGAATTTTTTTTTGCAGCTATGCACATTAAGAGCAGAGTAAGTGGGTAAAATTTCAAGACTCTTACTATTGCAGTTCTCTAGGTACATGGTAGAAAACTTTCACTTTGTATCAGAGATACCACGCCCACTATATTCAATCCATTCAACTTTTTCGCTACGTTTTGTATTTATAAGAGAGTTATTCGAAAAATATTTCAAGGTGCTGCCAATAACCGTTAAATAGTAGCACGATGATAAAGGTTTACCTTCTATAGAAAGTGTCACGCTCACGTGAAATAAAAAACCTATTCTACAAAACGCATGTCTAGTTATAAACTATAAAAACTCCAGAAAGTTCGGTCCATTGGTGTAGGCAACTATAGATTTCTGACAAACAAACAAACAATCAACCAGATCTTGTGTTTTATACATATAAAAATAGATTTAATTTTTTGGGAAATTTTGGGGAAGAAATTTGTTTTAAGCGAAACATGTATTTTTATGCCTTAAACCTTTTGAATTCTTTTCTTTTTGAGAATTTTCGATTTTTGAATAATTTATTTTAATTGCAATTCTTTTTGTGGAAAATCGATGGCGAAACTTTGATTATTTCGCGAAACTCTTTTTAAAGACTTGTGTCTGAAATTTCGATTTTCTATCCTATTGAAATGAAAAGCAGAAACAAAGAGGTGTACATACCAAAACTTTTTGTGAAACAATGTTACTGAATTTCAAAAGCAATTATCTCCAAGTATATAGACATATTGATGAACTGCAAAATTCTCTGGGTTGCCTATGGGATTTACCACGAACACAGACAGAAGTACCGAAAATATATATACTTAACAGGGTCGGAATTCTATAAATAGGAAACGGAATTCCGAACTTGTATACTAGTCGACCTACGTTAATAATAAAAGATATACGAGGGCTGCTATATATATTTCTGGCCTGGCAACACTGAGTGTTGCCAAGTGCAATCTGACGTTACCATTGGAAAGTTTGTCATTTTTAAGCGTAATCGTACTCAAAACGTTTTGACGTACGTATTTGTGTTGTTTACAGTGAAAAAATTAATATAGAAAAAAATGGAATTAACTCGTAAACATTATCACGACTAGAGCGCATTGATGAACTTAAGTCTTTGTATGGCGATGAAGCACCATCCTATAGCACTGTGAAAAATTGGTATAACGAATTTAATCGTGGCCGAAGCTCGCTCAAAGACGAATTCCGTGAAGGTCGTCCAAAAACGGCTGTTGTGCCAGAGAACATTGATGCCGTGCGTGAACTCATAATGCAAGATCGACATGCGACATACCAAGAGATAGTGACATTCTTGGACATTTCTTCCACCGGCACACATTCGATACTGCATGAACACCTGGCCGTAAAAAAGGTTTGTTCTCGTTGGATCCCGCACAATTTGAAAGTCTCTCAAAAAAGGCTCGTATCGATTGGTGCAAAGAAATGTTGCAAAAAATACGATTGCAGTGCTTCAAAAAACGTTTATAAGATCGTCACAGGTGATGAATCATGGATCTATGCGTATGAGCCCGAAACGAAACAACAATCGACTGTGTGGGTCTTCAAAGACGAGCAAAATCCAACGAAAGTTGTTCATGGAAGAAGCACTTCGAAGCAAATGGTCGCCTGTTTCTTCGGCAAAACTGGTCATGTGGCGACTGTTCCGCTTGAGCAACGTAGGACGGTCACTTCTGAGTGTTACCCTACAATTTGTTTGCCTGAAGTCATCGGAGAAATTCGAAAAACCAACAAGAGAAGACGAATCATTGTTCACCATGACAATGCGAGCTCTCACACATCGGCTCAAACCAGAGCGTTTTTGACCGGCCAAAACGTCGAATTAATGGATCATCCGCCGTACAGCCCTGACTTGGCACCTAATGATTTCTTCTTCTTTCCGCACATCAAGAAAAAAATGCGTGGTCAACGACTTTCGTCGCCAGAAGAAGCTGTTGAAGTGTTCAAAAACCATGTTTTAGAGGTGTCTCAATCGGAGTAGAAAAAGTGCTTCGACAACTGGTTTGAGCGCATGCAAAAGTGTATAAATCATGCTGGAGAATACTTTGAAAAACAATAAAACCATTTTTGAAGAATATCAAGAAAGAAGGTAGTTAAGAAGTTCAGCGAAATAAAATATTGTTAAAAATCAGTCTTAACGAACAAAAGCAAGTCTAGTAGAGGCGGAAATATTCAAATAAATCGAGCAATCGTTAAAAAGGTTATAATAAAGTTTTTAGTTGTAACAACAGAAAATGATATAATAATAAAAATGTAAGTCTGTACTATAGAATTAGAAAAAAAAAAAACGGTGGAGGAAAGATTTTCCAAGCCTGCAGGCATACATTTCCACGGTTAATTCTACTATAAAAAATATCATTTTCCAGTTCCAGAGCAGCAATTTAAGTAGAGTTAGAGCTGTCAATAGTATTTATTAATTTAGTGCAAGTACCATTTCAGCTTTTGTGCCCTTTAAGCAATTCAGCGTTTCATTCTTAAAAATTTGTGCCATAGAAGCCTTAAAAGATTCACGGTCCTCCCGGTTAAAATCAACACATTTGTTGAAGCTGTCAGTTAGGGCACGAACTTCATCTTGAATGGAGCCATGATCTGAGTCAGTATTCGTACAAGACGCCTGTGGCTTTTCACTAAAAAAAAGCAAGGTACCTTTCAGAGACTTTAGCACAAGTAAGGTGAAGCCATAACTTGCATTTGCAGCACATGCGTTTGAGTGCAAAGCATTATTTAAATATAAAATGCAGCAGCGACACACAGCAGAGCACCCACAACAAAAAATAAAACAAAAATGGCACTTCATTCGGAATCACCACTAAAAGTTGTAAAACAGCAGAGCACTAACAAAAACTTAAAATTCCTTAATTCCCTAATTATGAAAGTAAAATATATTTTCCAATCACGCAAAGAAAAAACATGGTTGTGATATGGTTACAATAACCATAATATGTTCTTTGAAACATTGTAAAGTTGCAGAGAGCAAATTATAGTTGTTTTCAGCAATACTTCAGTCACAACAAACACGTTTTTGTTGATATTTAACCATTATATGGTTAAAGTCTTATAACTTATTAAAAATAATATAATATATTTAACCATAATATTATAAAATTAATCAGAGTATGATTAAAAGCAAACAAAATAATGTTTGCGCTGAAAAATATTTTGTTCTTATGTTGAAAGAATGCTTTTCTATCAATTTAGTAATTTTTTGTTACCTTAAAGTTGAAATTGTTTTTATTGTTAGAGAAAATGAAAAAAATAAAAATCTACAACAATTAAAAATAATACAGAAAATATGACAACAAATAAAAACGTAAGCAAAGCATTTCAAAAATAGGTGAAATATACATATGTATGTATGTTAGCATATAAATCTTTATTTTGGTGTTTTAAGCACAATTGTGAAACCATTTACATATTTTTTATTTAAAGCTATCATGTTATACATCAGCAATAATTGCCAGATTAACGTATTAGAAGTCTTGGATAAATGTGTAGTCAGTACCGAAGTACCATTATGTTCCGTATATCTTCAATACGAGAATATCACGTTTACTCCATAAATGGATATTCACATGGGAATGTATGCAGATAAGATGCCTTTATTTGTGCTTATAAATAATATATATATTTTTTTATAAATGATTCTTGTAGCCTATGTGTTTAAGGCTTTTAATTATATATAATAAGCAATGAATTGTTTTTTTTGTGTATTTATATTATTGAATAACTTTTGTAACAAATTAATAATAATAATCCAATTATATAACATGACATTTGTTTTAATTTAACCATTTATTTTTTATATTATAACATAACTATTTTTAGACTTTACCATGTTATTGTTATGCTAGACAATAATATGGTTGCAACACTAGCTTTAATGTAACAATACTATGTTTTTTTAACAACCATATAATACAACCATAATATGTTGCTCTTAGATTATGGTTACCTCAACCATATTTTTTCTTTGCGTGATGTGGAAGCTGAACTCTTAATATTCAAGTGTTATTTTCAAAATTAAAAGACAACCGAATTATACATACACAATCTACATAGGCATAGCGTTGCCAGATTGAGCATGATCATGATGATTGAGCCTCATATCTTTATTGAAACTGATGCTAGGCGTTCGTTGCCTCAGTATATACTTGATGTTGGAGGCCACTTCATTAATTGCTATTTCAAATCGCAAAGGATGTTTTTAATGTGGGTGATGATGTATGCCGACTGTTCGGAAAGCAAATGCGTATCTATGCTGGTAGTAAAGATTTATTTTATGAAATAAACATTTTTTTGTCTTTTCCACTATTTAAAAAAAAAAAAAAAAATATATATATATATATATATATATATATATATATATATATATATGTATATGTAATTAGTGCTGTTTGAAAAATTCTTAATTACAAAATTCTTACATTTATTTTAAAATTGATATTCTCAAGGAAATAAATAATTGAAAATTTAATTTAACAAAATCTTTCTCATTTTAAATAAAGCCATCAAAAGTACTTGTAATCAAAACGTAAAGAATAGAGTATTTGTTGCTGCTGGCAAATGACAAAACAGTTAGTTTAAGCCATTAGCATTTTGGCAACAGAAATACATGCTACATTAAGCATAGACTCACTCATTTTAAGGCAAACAACAATTTCAGCAAAAAAAAAAAAAAAACAACAACGTAATAAATAAAATACACTTACACTTCAAATAAACAACAAAAACAACATTTTCTGCTTGCAACCATTTGAATAAAGTGCTACGTTAAACGTAGTTGACGTTGTAATGATGTTGATTTTTATTATTGTTGTTTTTGTACACTTAAACCTTAAAATTTTTATGGCTTTTCGTCATACATGTAGCTGTATCACGTGAGCCACACATTGGATCAATGGCTTCGTGACACACCAACAGCTATAGTCGCTTAAACAAAGATTTGCTTGCTTAAGGCATATTGACTTAAGGCGAGTTATTTTTAAAATTTTATATCACCTTAGACAAGTTTTAAAGTACAAAGTCTTTGCTTCTTCATGTTGAATAATCGATTAAATAAAAATGGTAAAAATGCGTGTTTGTTGGTGGTTTCGTTACGACTTGCGAATGTGTACGGATGAAGATGATGTTGAGATAAAAATAAAACGTTGATGTTGATGTGTTGCATCTTCTTACAGTTGAATGCAGTTGTTTTGAGTACTTAAACCATTTGTTGTTGCTGCTGATTATATTCCTGTTGCAAAAACTTATTTTTATTGCTGACTTGTTGGCTGGTTTCGTTGTAACGTCACTCTAAAACTTGTTTGTATAGAATCTGCCATTAGATGTGTATTTTTAGCTCTCTACTTGTTGTTACACACTGCAACAGCACTTTTATTTTAAAGCTTGTTTATCATTTCGTTATCATTTTGATTGCAGTTTGTGTTGTTGTCATTGACGTTGACGTTGAGTACAAAGAAGGGGGGAAATGCTATTGCTGCTAGAGAAAATTGTATTTAGGGGTTCATCTTGTTACAACAACAACAAAAAATCAACTTCTTTATAAATTTACAAAAATAACTTTCGTAAGTGTGAGTTTATTTATATTTCCACTTTGTGTGTGTGTTCATGTGTATTTTGTTTTTCATCTCTTTTCTACATTGTTAGTTACGTCCTTGAGAAACATGCATGTGAGTTGGTTTGTCTATATAATTGAGATTCATTTTTTTTTATTTAGTTCACTATTTCTGTTGTTGCTTTGTTGCTAGAGGCTATCAAAAAACACAACAGCAACAAAAAGAAAACAATGGTTATGTCAGTTTATTAATACCACGAGGGCCACATTTACATGATGTTGGTGTAAAGAAAAATTCAAAGCTCATGTTAAGGGTTACCTTCAGGAAATATTTTCTAACAACAACAAAACTGTATTACAGCTATAAAAGATGGAACTTTTATTTGTAAAAAATAATAAAAAAAAAAATACAATTTTATTCAAAAACCATTTTGTTCAAAATATCAATACACAGCATTAATATTTCTGAACGATTTTGATCATATGGCCACCATGATTGTTCTTGAGCAAGCGCCTGCTAAATAACTAATTTTTACAACTTGAACATTATCGTTAATATCATGAACAATTTTGTCTACCAAAGCCTTAATTACTTTCGGCTTATCGCCATGGCCTCACAGGATATAATCAAGAGTTGTAAAACGGCATGACTTTGGAGACTAACTGACAGCTTAATTTCATGAAGTTAACTTACCGCCACGTAATTCTAACCTGTTTGAACCACATCTTTCCCAGATCATTGTTCGTCCAAATTTTCCAAAAAAAAAAAATTCATTGATGGTGTTATGAAGATCTCCGTCAATTTTCATAAAAGCTCTGGCTTCACTTTTTTTGGAAATAAGGTCCAATGGTGCCACCAGCATGTAAACATCACTCGAAAAGATACATTTTTTTGGATGTAATGGAACCTAACTTCGAATGGTGCATTTTACTCGGTGTCATGCGTCATAGAACCCCGAAGCCACCAGTCCCATAGAGCCTACTAACCAGCTCGCTGCCGAAGAAACAGGCGACCATTTGCTTCGAAGTGCTTCTGCCACGAACAACTTTCGTTGGATTTTGCTCGTCTTTGAAGACCCACACGGTCGATTGTTGTTTCGTTTCGGGCTCATACGCATAGATCCATGATTCTACACCTGTGACGATCTTATAAACGTCTTTTGAAGCACCGCAATCGTATTTTTGCAACATTTCTTTGCACCAATCGACACGAGCCTTTTTTTAAGCGACTTTCAAATTATGCGGGATACAACGAGAACAAACCTTTTTTTACGGCCAGGTGTTCATGCAGTATCGTATGTATTCTGGTGGAAGAAATGTCCAAGGATGTCTCTATCTCTCGGTATGTCGCATGTCGATATTGCATTATGAGTTCACGCACGGCATCAATGTTCTCTGGCACAACAGCCGTTTTTGGACGACCTTCACGGAATTCGTCTTTGAGCGAGCTTCGGCCACGATTAAATTCATTATACCAATTTTTCACAGTGCTATAGGATGGTGCTTCATCGCCATACAAAGATTTAAGTTCATCAATGCACTCTTGTCGTGATAATCGACGTCGAAAGTTGTGAAAAATGATGGCACGAAAATGTTCACGAGTTAATTCCATTTTTTTCTATATTAATTTTTTCAAGTCACTGTAAACAACACAAATAATGGTCGTACGTCAAAACGTTTTGAGTACGATTATGGTTAAAAATGACAAACTTTCCAATGGAAATGTCAGATTGCACTTGGCAGCACTTAGTGTTGCCAGGCCAGAAATATATATAGCAGCCCTCGTAATAACCCACTTAACACTACGAAACGAAAAAATAAGTGCCAGCTCTAACGCCTGAATTAAGAGCCGTTTTTAGCAATTTCACCCAATGTGCAGAGACTAAAATACACTGTTTTTATCCAGTGTTTGGATGACTGCACAGGCTGAAGATCCACCGTATCTACTAAACACCAATTATTTTTCTTTCTTCTCTACCAAGGCAATTAACGTTGCTTTTTAATATGTGTCAGCAAACTTTTCATTTTATCGATTTACAGGCTACACACCTTAATAGTAAAAATCTATAAAATGTGTTTACCATACCAACACATACACAGACACAACAACAAATCCAGCTTTTCGTTTTCTTGTTACAATTACTTACCCGTTTATAAAATTATTTTTTAGATGGATTCCTAATTCTTTCCTAAAATTCTTTAAATTTTAGATCCAAATGTAATTTTTCATATAACTTGTACTAAAAGGTTAACATACTATCTTTTAAAATACAGATGACCCTCGCATACACCATCATCTTACTGATATTTATCCGATTAACTAAAAACTTTTTACCAACGAATTAATTAACAACACTCAAGTTTTCCGTTGAATTTTTAGTCTAAAACTAAAAGACCTTTTAAATCAATTTTTTAAAATAGAACTTAAGACAAACATTAAATGTGTTAACAATTCTTTCATTTAAAAAAAACTTTTTACTGTCTTTCGAAAGAAGGCACAAACCCGGTTTAAAAATAAATAAATAGAAAAGGAGAGAAAAGAAGAGAATAGAAAAAAGAAGCTGATTTATTCTTGATTTTTTTAATACTTCTTCGATTTTTCTACTCTTTTGTATTTGTTGTAATTCTATTTTAGTATTGAACGCATGCTTAAAAATAGACCAGAAACATAAATTAAGACTAAAGCTAAGCAAAAAAGAAAAAGGCGAAACAAAGGCTAACTTCATCACATTTAATCGTTAAAAGTTGCAGCGAGTGTCGCAGTAGATAGCGAAGCAACATTAGCCACAACTGGAGTACAAACAGTAACATGCAACTACAGGAAATCTGTATGTAGTGGTTTAAAAAAAATATATAATACAAAGATTTTAAGAAAATGATTTTAGTCAATGTACTAACTCATTGTACCCGGCGTTCCCTGAGTTGAATTTAATGCTATAAAATATATTATAAAAATCTTACAAGAGACTTCACCTATCAGATTCAATCTATTAATTCTGTGACAAAAGTTACTCAAATACAGGATTTTATTAGATTTGCACGTTTACAAATAGTATCATGCTATTTATATCCTTTATTACAAAAAGCGGGAAAAAGTATATCTATGTTTGTTACTCCGTCTGTAATTTTTACAACATCCATTTCCGACTCCACAAAATGTACATATTCTGACTTCTTCCGTGTTAGTGTTGAAATCAAGTTTGTCTCAGCAAAAATAAATATTGGTATTGGAAATTAGCACAATCGGTCCATGTCCTTCGAGGCTGCAGGCAAAACACCACTCCTACCTCTAATTTTTTCATGTCATTTGAAACAATAAAGTAACTCCAATTAAAAAAAATAAATATATGGGGCGATAGGAAATTACAAAAATAAGGAAAAAATATTGTCGCTCGCCCATAATGTCCAAGTTACGGGAATCTGATATTTTCAAATTTTTTAAAATACCATTTGAATTTTTACGATATAAAATTTTGCAACACACTATGCTTAGATCATTTTTCTTTAATAGTTCGCAATATAGACTTGATAATTTCGTGGCAGTATAACCAGTTCAGAGTTTTTTGATGCGTAAACGACTTTTTAAACGATTGACCAGGAAATTATTAAAGTCTATAGTTCAAGCTTTCCATTAGCATTTCAAATATAAGAAAAAAAAAACAATTATTAATCCCTTCATAGAAATTAAAAGCAGCAAAAAATTTGAACTCAATCAGAATAAATGCCCTATTTTATCCTGAGGACAAATATTTACCCGTGTTTCAAATTTCATCAAAATCGTTTCAGTCGTTTAATCAAAAAACAAACACTCTTACAAAAAGATTTATAATAAATATTAGATTAAAGTTGATAGAAAATGTTCATGCAACTGCAATGGTGAATATCAATCGAAAGTCCAGGCCGACTTGCATACATCAGGATTCCAGTGAACTGTCAATACTGACAACTGCCTTGAAATATTCTTCCGAGATCAATTTTTAAACTGCATGCTGCGTGTATGATCTTCAGACTTTTTGAAGAATTTGTCTGAACATAATCGTTTATATAGCCTATACCGCTCGTGCGACTGAGCCACGTTAGAGTTACCAAGAGCATAGAGGTAGAATTACAAAATTATTTTATTTGTTTATTATTGTTGTTGGCATTTTTTTTTTTTATTATTAATATACCCTTCACCACAAAAGTGGTGTTACGGGGCTCTGAAATTTTTAAATTTGTTAAAATATCATTATTGGTATCATTTTAAAGCTTTTGAAGAGATCTTTAAGAAAGTACTCAATTTTTTTTAGAAATGCTTAACCTAAAAGGGCATTTTTATGTCTGTCCGTGTTCGTGTAGCAATCAAGTTTGCCAACCTCTAATTTTTTCATGTCATTTGGAACAATAAAGTAACTCCAATCAAAAAAATTAATACATGTTGCGATAGAGAATTAAAAAAATAAGAAAATAACATCAAGTGAAAAAATTTGCGCTCGCCCATATTTTCCGAGTTACGGGGCTCTAAAATTTTTTAATTTTTAAAATATCATTATTGGTTTCATTTTAAAGCCTTTGCAGAGATCTTTAAGAAAATACTAAAATTTTTTCAAAATGCTTAATTCATTAAGAGCCGATAACATTTTTATGTAAAATTATATATAGTACTTGATTTTTTTTCTTATTTTTTTAATTTTCTGTCTGGTGAAGGGTATTCAAGATTCGGCATAGCCAAATATAGCACTCTTACTTGTTGTTAATTATTTTTGATGGCAATTTCTTTTTATTATTATTATTTTTTTTTTTTTTTTTTTGTCTTATGGAATACAAATATTTTCAGATATGAAAAATTATTTTCTTTTTATCCCACAATGAGCTTCTTAATTTAATACAAATTCCTCTTCAAATATTATAAATAAATTTATTTCGTTTTTAAATGATCCTTAAAATTAAAACACCTTCTGCTGGTGTAATGTGACGACAAGAATGAACTTCTTGAAATTTCATAATGCCAAAATATGTAAAAAAAATAATCGAAACAATGAAAAACTCATTTAACTTTATGTAAAACTGCAATATGTATTATGACGTCGTTGTTCCTGTTTGTTTCTTTAAAATTAATGCAACACAAACTTCTCGATACAAGATTTAATGAAAATCAACGAACACACATATGATGAGCATCATCAGCATGATGTTTTTCCACACACACACACACACACACACACACAGTAAAGATGCTGACGATGAGAATATGGCGATGATGGGAATGTTAATAAGAATATTTTATGATTAAAATAAACAGATTGCTTTCGCTGTTCAGTGAAAATTATGCTGGTAAGACATTAATGCAAAATGATGTTACATGATGTACGTACTCTTGTCTATTCTTTTCTTTTGTAATTTTTGTGTTATAAATAAATGAAATATTTAATATGCCGGCAACTATAATGCAAGCGAGTTTAAACAAATATTCAAGGCGTGTAATTAAATGGAATAATTAATTTTAGAAGTTGTGTTATGACCAAGAAAACAGGCCACTCGACAATGTGAAGTGTGGAAATTTGATACTTTTATTGATTTTCTTTTTTTTTACTTTAAGAAATTTTATATCATGAGAGTAAAATATGTACTGTGTAATATTTAGAGAAAGTTTTGTAGGTATGTGTGTGTTTAACTTTTTTTAAATTAAATACCACCACGAATATTCTGCATCATCAAAGTAAATAAAAAAAAAATATTAAGATTTAATATGTAAAGAAATTTTACCTTTTTTTCAATAATGTAAGCACTTATATAAAGGGCGTTTTTTTTAAGCCCGATATATTATACAAAACGATTAACTGTGAAACGAACTGTTATACTGCGCTTACGTTTCAACAGCCATTATGTAGTATGTAGGCGCTTGAACAACGTCACCAAACTCTCTATATTTGAAGTCAAAATAATCTATCGCTTCGCGCAGTTTGGAAAAATAAAAATTTGTTCGACTTAGAGGGTTCGTTAATAAATAGAAATGCCGATAATGCAAAAATTAACATTCTTCTTTGATATTATCCTGTAGGACCAAGTAAAGTAACGGCCAGCAAAGCTCACAAAAGTCGTCAAAAATTGGACGTCCAAAACACCTATTATAATCCTATACCTGCAAGCATTTTGATGTCATGTATTAAAATTTGTTAATTTGGTGAGATTTTTAAAATTTACAAAATAATGGGGCTTAAAAAATACTCTTAATCTACAAACTGATGCCTGTGTAAATGTTTATTCAAATATTTGATTGAATGAGAACCGCATACATGTGCGCAAATTTTATTGACGATAAAAATCGCAACTTTACACTGACACTGACACAACCGCAAAAATAAACAGCGCCAACAAAGAGCAACAAAAAAAGAAAAATCAACAATCACATGTAAACAAAAGAAGGTTAGAATATTTCACACAGCTGGATCGAAGTTGAGATACTCTACACCAAGCAGTGATTTTTAAGATTTCTTACAGAGTTTTCCATTCATTTTGTAAAAAAAATGAGCGAAAAAAAGTTAAAAGATTTCATATCTGTCGAAAGTGCGTTTTTTCTACACGCTGTTTCTTCTATTAATTGCGATATTTTTTTAAGTTTAACTCTGCAGAGATTTCTTTTTTGTAGCCTTAATAAAAAAAAGCTGACGACACTTAAGCTTCACATCTACCTAATAGTCAGGTGTTATTTATAACAAAAAGCAAATAAGACGAAGGGGAATAACTTTTTTTAGTCACAAAATTGACACTTTTAAATGAATAACGTTTAATTTGTTTTCAATCAATTATCATTTATACTGCAACAATCAATTTGTTCTGGCTTAAGCCAGCTCTAAAAAACGTGCCGTAAATAAAATTGAGGGCAATACCAGTTATATGTGTTACCTTTTGTTATTTGCTTTTTTTAATCACACGTTTATACCATTTGGGATTTTATTGAAAGTAGCAGAACTTATGCAGGTCAATGAAAAGCAGTAAAAATGCTTTAGGATTGGTTGTATAAAAAGTAAAAAAAAATCTTAAAATATAATAATATATATATTTTTTTAAGTAGAAAAGTTTTTAAAGTCTGTTTATTCTTATTAAAGACCAACCCTACAACCGAACATATTACGATTTTACGCCAACTGAAGAGCACTCTTTCGTTTATCTTTTAAAACATTACTTACAATGTTGCTACTTACCAGCAGGGTTAGCAGATTCTTTTTAAAGAAATTCGCCAAAATCAATGCCAAAAATCGCCAAATTAATTAAAACGTTTTTTTGATAGTTTTAGTCCATAATATTTATATAATTTTTAAAATAGAAACATTTTTGTCAAAAAAATTTGAATTTCAGCAAAGTAGCTAAAATTGCCAAAAAAAATTAATATAAAAAAAAATAGTCGCCAAATAATATACATATGTAATATACGTATGTTTAAAAAAACAACAAATAATTAGTGAACGCCTGAAGAAAGTTAACATTTTTTTCCTATTTTTCTTAACGACTTTCTACGTTAGACTTACAAATCGCGATCTTTTGGCCATTTCGGCATGGGGCTTTGCGAACAGGGTTCAGTTTAACGCTCGGAAAACACAGGCGTACGGCTGAAAATGCTACCTTATCTGAAATTATTTGCGATATAGATATTAAGGAATCGAAAGCTATCGATGTACTTGGCATGAAGATTCAATGCAACGTTCGGTGGAACAAGCATATTTTTCAGGTCGCAAAAAAAGCATAAGGTTTTCTGAAATGGTGTAAGAAATACTTTACTTTATCTACTCTTCTCGCTATCTATGTCATCTTTATCAGCCCGAAAATAGAATACAACTCTTATGTATGGGCCAGTGCTTCAAAGACTATTTTGGAGTTACTGGACCGCGTGCAGGAGAGAGTGAAGAAGCTCATCGGTGACAGTAGGGTATCCAGCTCTATTGATTTTTTGGAGCATCGATGCACTGTGAGGTTAGTCTCACTATTTTATCATTACTACAACGGCATGTGCTCATATGAGATCTTGAAACTTGTTCCTGAGGACCGTAATTTCGTACGTGCAATGCGCTCAGCATCAAGAGCTCATCTCTTTATGTTCGATTGCACAGTTAATCGCATTACGCATTACAGAGAAAATTCGTTTTTTAGCCGAAGAGTTCGTATGTGGAATAATCTCCCTGCGGACGTCTTTCTTGTCAATTTCGGTGTGCAAAGATTTAAATCAAATGTCCACAAGCACTATTTCCTCAATCCCTCTCCCTTTAACCTAATTTCTTAGTTCTGGCACAATGCGTTGCATAAGTAGGGGTCATCCCCTGAGTGCTAGTCCTAACTGCTTAAACTTTGATTTTTGTCTTTACTTTATTATTTAGACAAAAGTTTATTTAAAATGTTTTTGAGAAGTTTCCTGAAGAGCTTAGTAAGCGGTAGCGAAATGGCCATCGAGACCAGCTCTCACCTTCAATAATCAATACCAATGGTTTTAATAACTTCGTCGCGATATTAGCACAATTAGTTTAAAGGTCGATTATTAAAATTTTGACATCCCCATAGTAATTTATGATATTTTATTTTTCATCATCTTTTACCTGTATTAAAGATCCGAAAAAAAGTCAGCCATATACAGTGGATAAAAGAAACATAAAGTCATAGTTGATTATTGTTGTTTTTGATTAAACTTTGATTTTTGTATTTACTTTACTATTTAGACAAAAGTCTTTAGTTTATTTAAAATGTTTCTGAGAAGTTTCCTGAAGAGATTAGTAAGCGGTACCGAAATGGCCATTGAGACGTGCTTTCACCTTCAGTAATCAATAAAGGTAATTTGTTACTTTAATCGGGAGTGCCGACTTTTTTTTACGAAAAAAAAGTATTCTATATTTGAATCAGAATTCTAAGGGAACTCCTTGCAAAAATTTGACAGACAGAAACAGATTCCAAAAATTTGTGTTTTATATTCCATTTCAATTACTATTTACAACAACAATAAAATTTTCAAAAAATATTTCATATACAAAAATGACCCCGTTACAGTTTTATTATATGTATAGATTTCTTGAGAAGGTATAGAAGAAGTGCAACATTTATAGAAATTTTAACACGCAATAAAGTATGCAGAAGTTTATATTTCAATCTATTTTACAGAAGAGTCTTAGTGGATAATATTTTTGCAAATACTCTTTCAACGCAGGCATTATTAATTGGAATTAGCAGCATATGACGTATGGCCAAGTTCCTTAAAATAGTACTTACTTGCTGTATCCGTATAACTGTAAAGCTTCGGCCAAAATTTGTCTAAATTAGTGGAAATATCATCATTGAAATAAACTTTTCAATTAACAAAAAGTAATTTTTTTCATTGAGTTTTATATACATCAAACGATGTAATAGGGATCATAACAATTTTTAAATAATCTTTGACATCCACGAATTTTGTTTGTTTTGCAATGCAAATATTTTCGTAAACTTTAGATAAATTGATATTTTCGGGAATCCTATTTATTAGCTCCTTTAAAAGCTTCCTTTAATATCAAAAATAATTTTCTCATATATTTTTTAATGGTTTCATCATCCATTTCAATATTAGTTTTTTCAGTTTCAAATGGTGACCCAATAAAAATAAGGAATGTGTTTGGCATATAAATGGATATGGTTATACTCTTTATTAATTGTTCACATTTATGTATTTTATTTAAAACTGACAGCTTAAAAAATTTTGAGGAAATTAAATAAAACCAGAATATAGCCTTTGATGCATACTGCCTGCGTCCACATTGTATGCTTTAAATTCTAAGTTTAAATTACTCATTTCATTAACTATAGGACACACAGTTCATTGATTCCTTTTCAACTGTTGAAATAGAGGAAAAATGATATTTCAGCACCACCCAATTTTTTCATATCGGCATTTGTCAAAACAAATTAAATACTCATCAAGACATGTTAAAATCGCCAAATACTTTATAAGTCGCTAAACAATCGCCAGGTCGCCAAAACAAAAAATTACGAAGCCAAATGGCTTTGAAAATCAACACACTTGGTGAGAAATTACCATATCAAAAAATACGTCAAATTTTGACATTCTCTTACCATAGACGTACAAATAAACATGTCATTCACCGTTTGTATTTTGATTTCATAATTTTCATATACAGTAGCTCCAAGCGAAACTCGTACACTTTAGACTAATTTTTTAACTTATCTTATAACATTAAGTAAGAAGCTCTTAACAAATAAAACTGTATTTATTTTATTAGTTCCTTTTTAATAACAAATTTAACAAAACATAAAAACTTTAAATTATTATTTCATAAAAAAATTTTTTTAATAAAAACATAAAATAATAGTAATTTCTGTGACAGAGCCAAACTCGTATACCACACTTTAATCAAATATTATTTTGTTGGTTTTAAATATTAATATTGAGTGTGCATGCCTTTATTTTTATTAGCATGTTTAATCTATTTGGCATACTGCGCACAAGGTTTTCGCAAAAACTTGGTTCAATTTTGCCCCATTCGTCCTGAAGAGCTCTTTTCAAGCCATCCTTAGAACTTATTGTATGACTACGAATTTTACGATCGAGATAGCTCCACAAATTTTCTCTTGGGTTTATGTCTGAACTCTGGGCTAGTGTATCCATAACATGTGCACAATTATAAAGTAGCCATGATCGCACATTGTAAGCCTTATGCTTAGGGTCGTTGTCTTTCTGCTTACAAACTGGCAAAATTTCTTTTAAAATGTTGAGATACATATGCTGATCCATGGTACCATCGATAAAGTGTAAAACACCGGGCCCAGATGCAGAAAATGATCCCCAAACCATTACTGACCCACCACCGTGCTTAACTGTTGGTTTCATGTTTTTGGCAAGCAACTTCTCATTGGATTTTCTCCATACATAAAATCTTCCATCTGAACCAAACAAGTTGAATTTACCTTCATCTGTGAATAATACCTGCTTCCAAAATGAAAAATCCTTTGTTTCATGTTCCTTGACGAATCGTAACCTTATCTTTTGATTTCTCGTATTAATCAAAGGTTTAACTCTTGTCCTTCTACCATACGAGTTTCGGAGCACTTAAAAATGGATTCTTTTTTATTTGACGCAAAATATATTGCTCGTCTCCAGCAGAGAAAATTTTGATATTTGCAGTTTTCTTCTCTCTTCCATTTTATACCTTTTTATAATATATTGCACTGTTGATCGGCATCTATCAACTGTCTCATATATTTCTCGCAGCGATTTATTATTATTATGATATTGAATTATTAATTTTTTTACTTCAACAGAAGTTTGTCCTCTCTGTCTACCCATTTTGTTCTCTTTTGTAACTCTTTCAAGCAAAAACTCAAATAAATGACATTAAAAAAGGCGATAGTGGGGAAAGTCCATATTTAATAATATTCCGAAGTTAGATGCAAATTAAAAGAATTTTTCCAAATTAAATAAGACTGTAGGAGTTTGACTTTGGCGTCAAAAATTTCGTTTCTGCTATTTAATTAAGTACATAGTTTTGTACTAAAATTAAGTAAATTTATTTTATTAGTCTATTTAGTTTTACACATATAACATAAAGAAATTTGTTTTCATAGGTGTACGAGTTTCGCTTGGAGCTACTGTATGTACATATAAATGTGTCGTCATCGGATGATGATTTATTCCTATTGACATGCAATCTTGTTAAAAGGGAAGAAGGAAGTTATGAAAATAAAAAAAATTTTGTAGCACTATTATATTGCTCCTCATATGTTGGTAGCAATATTTCATATTATTATTATACTCGAGGTCTGATTTGCCTTCCATTAAGCTGGCATAAAAGGTGAAAATGTAGGCCAACCTTCAAAAATTAATTGTTAAAGAATTTAAGGGTTTTATAGGACTAAATGAAACAAAACAAAAGCTTTTCTCAAATATTAGTACATAATAATCTAATATATATACGAGTATGTACTCGTATTACAAATCTCTTTGTAAGTTCTTTTGTTTGTTTGCGCGTTCCTTTGTCCATCATGGCTAAACGACTGACCCCTTACTTAATGAATTTGGAAACACATACAGTGAAAACTCCCTTGGGCGGACACCGACCGTCAGAGCAGATTTGTCCGTTGTGGAGAGGTGTCCGTCTACGGGAGACTTGATTTGAAATGGTCGTCATTCACTGCTATTAAATATTCTATTATGTATTGACATGTAAGTGAAACAAATTTGAATTAATACTCGGACATCGAAGGGACTGAAGAAAGTGTCCGCTCAGTAGAAGTATCCGCTTGCGGGAGGTGTCCGCAAGTAGAGTTTTCACTGTATTTGTTTTCATGTTAAAACAGGGTACTCGTATCTACATTTTTAAATTGCGAACCAGGAGGGAAAACAAAGGTAAGTTGGGCATGTTTATGCATCTGAATCAATTTTAAGAAAGACGTGGCTAATCGATTTTAACGAAATTCAAAACATAGATAGGTCCTCATCTCATGTTTCTAGATGATAAAAAATAAGGAAAACGGAAATTTACGTCTGAACGGATAACAATCAAATGTTAAACACTGTGAGGTATTTATGTAAAGGGTACAATATTGTATCTTTATTAAAAAAGAGGAATAGAAGAGGGGTGTGGGGGAGAGGACAAACATGCAATTGAATGAGTATTAAGCGATCTTAGCAAAATCAGATTCTTAAAATATTTGAAATATTGAAATCTCCTGATCTATAAGATTAAAACTGATTTGATGGATTTTTCACGTTTTAGAAGTAGAATCCTATAACAAACAAAGCTTAAATATATTAAACAGTGCCTAGAAACGCCCTCAAATTAGAGCTATGAAACGCTGAGCACAATAAGCTAATAATAACAATAATAAAGAAAATGTTTTTAAATACTCAAACAAAATCTGAAAATTTTCTATAAAATAATACTTTCTTTTACTTTTCATAGAGAATTTTTATAAATTTAAATAATTACAAATTCGATATATAGATTGCAATAATAATAATATTTATCTTTATCGCTTTAAAGTGAAGCACATAAAATATAAAACTAATATAACTTACAGTAGTGCAGGGTATAGCAGCTGCTACAAAACCAGAAATACGAAATAACCATTAAATGATACAAAACAACAACAACAAAAACAACAGCAGAAAAAAAAAAACATTAGCAATTGTCAAACTGACACAGAGCCCCATACAGAACAAAAACACCAATCTACAGCAAAAACATTTAAGTTGGTCGATGATGTACTCTAAGCCAAAATGGTCTGGTCTTTTGGTGTTGTTTGCCAGCCAGCCAGCAAACATTCTTACACCTTATTCACAATGAACATGAGCAGAAGCACGAGCAAGCAGTATATATAGGCAATCAAAATCTCATTGACCATAAAGAAAAGAAAAAACAAAATGAAATGAAATGAAAATATATGTGACTGACGGACTTAATGTCTCTGCCTGTCAGTTTTTCTGTCTGTTAAAACTTGTTTCTTCATGTAAGAGTATACTTGTTATGCGAGAGTGTCCAGGGACCTCCAGGCTGATTTGTATATGATTGCACAAAAGTGCATCACGTGACTCTTAGTTAACAATTTGCGTGATGTCTATCAGCAGCAATTGCAAAGCGCGCATATTTTATTTAAAAAAAATATATATATATATTTATATATGTATATATGTATGTATAATTTAGTTGTTGTTGTTTTATTATGTAAAAATGAACAGGCCAGGATTATGCATGTATCTCGCGACTGAGTGTACTGCGTTTTGTACACTCTACTTAAACAACGTGCTATATTTTTAGTTTGTTGTGTTATTTGTGACATTTAAAACTATCAAGAACGATATTTATGCATATCAATAACAACACAATTAGTATTTTACAGCTGAAAATATTTAAAAAAAATTTTTTTGAAAATTTCCATTTTCAAATATAAAAGTTTGACAGTGACGATCATTTCACTGCCACTATTAACCGAATTACTGGTCATTACATAGAAGAAAATTTCTATCAAATTTGTTAACCTTAACTAAAAATAAGTAAGAGTGATATATTCGGCTACGCCGAATTTATATACCCTTCACCATCTATGCAAATCCTGTTTAGTGAAATAACTCTTATCAAAAAAGCAAATATTGTGGTGGCAGAGAATTAAGATATAAAAAAATTTTGGTACTGCATTTGTATAATTTTACATAAAAGTGACATCGGCTCTTAATGGTTTATTCATTTTTTTTTTTTTTTTTGTTAATTTAGTATTTCCTTAAGGATCTCTACAAAAGCTTTGAAATGGTACCCATATTGATATTAAAAAAAAATTTGAAAATTTCAAAGCCCCGTAAGTCGGAAAATATGGGCGAGCGCTAATTTTTTCACTTGATGTTTTTGTTCTGATTTTTTAATTCTCTATCGCCCCATATATTTAATTTTTCGATTGGAGTTACTTTATTATTCCAAATGACATGAAAAAATTAGAGGTAGACGTGGTGACGGACAGACGCTCAATCGACTTCGCTATGCGTAAGAAGTCAGAAGATATATACTTTTTGGGGTCGGAAATGGATATTGTAGTATATACACCGCTTTTTCAGTTTCTGTGGTGAAGAGCATACAAAATATCAAAACTTTCGTATAAATCTAATGCCCGTAGTAAACAGTGTTGCAAATCAGGTTTTTCTATTCCTTAAAATTCATTAATTTTTAGAAAATTATTTAGCCACATTTTGAACTTTGCTAAGCAAATATGTATAAACACAAAATATCTATAAACCAAAATTAGAATTAAATCTATAAAAAAAAATCCATTAATTTAGCCATAAAAGCTTAGTAACGGCAACACCGTTCTACTAACGTTGTGTAAACATAAGATTTTAAGAAAATATTTTTTTTTTCAAATTTATACTATGTACAAAATTAAATAACGGAAATATCTAATTAAAATAATCGAACTCTAAAATTTTCGTGATAATATCCCGACTAAATTATTTAAGATTAAATCACGCGAATATTAAATTAATTAAATTATTTTTAAAAATATCGTGCTAATTATCCCGAACAAATTATTAAAATCACCGATATTTACTATTGAGGACGAAAGCACATCTTGATGGCCATTTTGCTACCACTCACTTAGCTCTTAAGAAATCTTCTTACAAACATTTTAAATAAACTAAAAATGTGTGTCCAAACAATAAACTAAAGACAAAAATCAAACTTTAAGCAAAAACAACAATAAGCAACTATGATTATATTTTTCTTTCTCAAGTGTATGCGGCTGACTTTTTTCAGGTCTTTTATACAGTTAAAAGATAATGAAAAATAAAATAAAAATATAAATTATTTTGTTTCTTGTTACTTTCACCTAAAAGTAATCAATACCGGTGGTTTTAATAATTTAATCGCGATATAAGCCCGATAATTTTAAAGTTCGATTATTTATACCCTGTTTAGAAATACGCTTTAATTGCGCAATTAAGGAATTTTTGCAATTAAGGCCTTAATTGAGCTCAATTTTCCATACAAGAATTCAATTAATAAATTGAACAATTAGTAATTAATTGCATCATAAGAATAACATGCGAAATGCAACCTTCGCCAAAGAGAATGTTTACTCTGGCAGTTATGTTCAGTGAGAAGAAAAAATTAATAAAATCGACAAGCCGCAAGTAAAAAATATAAACAAACAAATAAAAAGAAAATGGCGGGTCATACGAAACTAGCTTTTGATACTTTCAACTTCAAAGCAACAACAAATAGCAATGTTGTTTTTGTCATAAAAAGAGAAATTAGCTAGGCGGACGACGCTACCTAGTAAAATAAATATGCCTTGTGCTAATTGAATAAGCTTAATTGAGCATGTATGAACACCAAATTAAATTGTCCAATTAAAATTAAATTAACTCAATTAAGAAAACACATTCGAACAGGGTATGAGTTTTGTAATGTTGCAAAGTTTTCTCTTCTCTTATCACTGAACGAACCTCACAAGGTTTGCTTGGTTGCCCACAACAAGCGAAGCTTGTTGTTTTGAGACGATTTAGTTTGAATCTATTTGCCAAGCATGAAAAATTTCTATCTTGTCTGATTTTTATCGCAAATTTATCTGAACTAGCATGTGTTAATACAAAACCAAATAATTTAATTATAATTTTAAATTTAATTAATTACAAACACAAAAATTTAAACGAAAAATAAAATTTTAGAACAGAAGTCCAAGCAAAGCATGTAGTATGTGTCGTAAAAAAAGTATTCTTTGCAATCATTATTTAGAGAGCTAAGCAAGTGCTGCAGTGTGGAGTTTACACCTGCTAGAAGTACCAAATAACGTTTTTTCCTAAAACCTAATGCTTCAATATGGCAACACTGCATAAAAATTCTTACCTTCAGTAAATGACTTTATAACACTTTTTACCTACGAGTCAACAATCGTAGCGCCTTCCAGAATCTAATATTTCATTATTATTTTTTTAAATCGTTTTTGAGTTTATGTTTTCATGCTTTTTACAAGTATGTATGTATATAAGTATTTTTGTTCTCATATATGTTCATACATACATGTATTTTTTTCTGTCACGTTTTAAAGCCACAAAGACTCTGATACACTTACAATTTTGCTTTTTGCCGGACATAGATTTATGCACTTTATAAGTTTACAATTTTTTTTAGGAGTGTTCTTTAAATGGATTTGGCTTTTCTTGTAAATTTATATATTTGTAAAAAAAAATTCATTATTTATTTTAAGCATCCTCGTGTACAGCAAATTAATAACATACTTTAAGTTGAGTTCATTGACCTGACCATAAGTCAAAATAAAGAAGAATATAAAAAATGATGTGGAATCTCTTTAATGTATTGTTTAAAAAGGGACACATATACGAGTATGTGTGTATGTGCTATAATATTTTAACGTGATGATGGTTAATACTGAGAATCTTTATAATCTTTTTAATTTTTCTTTTTAATAAATAGTCTTCGGTTATGCGATTACAAAAGGCAAAACTGTAGAATTTTTTGGTTGCATCTTAACTTACAAGAAAAGTTTTAAGCCATTGGTTTTATTTATGAGCAGAGTTGAAAAAAATTATTCTTTAAAAAATTTTCAAAGTATTGAAAATTACCTAAAAGGCAGTTTGTTTGTAACGTTTTTCTTAAAGACTTAATTTTAATTGCCAAATCGATTAACCTTACTTTCTTATTGTTACTTAGGATGAATTTCGAAACAGCTTTTGAGCTCATTGATGTAGTTTTTTCAATTAAAATGTCTGTGACATGTTTATTTAATGTTTAAAGTGATAATAAATTTGACTGTCTTTTTTTTATTAATTTTTTGTTTATTTATTTTTTTTTTTTCGTTTCTTTGTGGACAAGGCTTTTGTTTCAGTTATAAATTTTAAAAATAAATGTATTCTAAAATTATCTTTAAAAATATCGTGTTAGTTATGCCGAACAAATTACTAAAATCACCGATATTGATCATTGATTGAGAAAGCACCTCTCGATGGCCATTTCGCTACCGCTCACTTAGCTCTTCAGGAAACTTCTCACAAACAAATAAACTAAAGATTTTTGTCCAACAATCAATTAAAGACAAAAATCAAATTTTCCCTTATTACAGTATAGTCGTTTGCTGTGTAAGTGGCCTAAGTCCTTTTTTTCTATCAATAAATATAAATGTAAATTATTTCTTTTAGGCCGCGTCTATAATAATCTTAAAATTAATTTTCTTTAAAAATAGGTAATAACAGTTTCATTTAATTTATATCTTTTATTAAAAATCATTTGTTTCTCAACCCTTGTAAATAGAGATAAGAGAGCGATGACATCCCAAATCAAAAATACAGTTTAGCCTACAAATGCACTATTTACAAATTTAATGAAAATTAGGCACGTGGCAGCGAATGTACTAAAGAAGTTTCGAATAAAATTAGTTTGAAAATGGTGTTAGTCCAGTGCCAACTTTATGTCAGGTCTATAAAAACATTAATTTGTTATATTAATATATCTCATTACTATATAAACAAAAGCCACTAATTTATGATATTTTTTAAGAGAAGTAGCACCTCAGGCAAAAATTTGTATTTACTTATTTTTGTAACTGTTCTAAATTCTCTAGGAACTGGATAGATGAGAGATAAGACAGGTGGTTAAAGGATAGGAGATACAGCCATTTTTTATTATTATATATACCATTAAACAGAAAAAATAAATTTTTATTTTTTTATTTCTGCAGGGGTTGAACCCTGGCCCACCAGATTTGTAGTCAACATGCTCACTACCATGACTACAGTTTGTAAAGCGAAAATGAGAGGCAATCAGATTTAAGTTAAGAAAACGAAGTTAACATTGATTGGACTTTCGCAAGAAAAATTATTTTTGTTTTATTTTTTTTTGCCTTTTTTTTTTTTGTTGAATCATTGTGGACATTGAACAGAAAAAATAAATAAAATTTTCCTATAGAAATAAATTAATTTATTTATTCTATTACACATCGATTAATTATAAACATTTTAGAAAAATAGCAATCAATTAAAGACTTAAGAATTGTTAAAGAAAATAACTAATTGACATTTAATATATTAATTGATTCAATTTCAATATATTATAGATTCAAGTAATTAAAACAATTGCTATTATTTTCTCCAAGTTTTTTTTATTGAAAAGACGTCACTACTTGTTTGGTTGATTCCATACATTTATATCGATGTAATTATGATGTATAAACATCAGTAAATATTTAATATAATTTTAATTTTCTATATTTTACTCAATATATAATAAATGTATTTTAGGGGGAAGTTTGGAAACAACGTTTAGTTTAAAACCACAAACGCTTTCATAGTGCAGGTTATAGAAACTTTAAGAGTTTGTTGTCGAAATAGTTATAAAATATTGTACGTATTAATTATAGTTGTAAAAAATTAATATAATAATTTTAGAACTTATAACTGACGAGTGTAATTTTTTGCTACTAATATTTAAAAAATAAAAAGTATTTACGGGTTTATATTATTTTTATTAATTTAAACATTTCCATTGAAAAGTTGAATACACTGTTACTTTCAATTGTATTTTTAAACAACATCAACAACAACTTTTTAAATGCAATCTCATCACTATTAACTGATAGAAATGAGAATATAAATTATTTATTACCTACAAAAATCATTAAAAATAAATGAAATGAAATATAAAAAATATTGTTAATAATTCAGCTTGTTTAGTCGTAAATCAATAAATTATTTAATGTTTTTAAACAATCAATTAACTAAAATAATATTAATATGTTATTAAAAATTTATAAGTTTTTATAAAAAAAAACAAATTAAAGCGATTATTAAAATGCAAAATAAACTAAAGTGTTATATAAAATAAAAGTTTAAAATAATTACAATAAATGCTCTATTATTTTAAATTCTAATTTAAGTCATAAAGATATGCAAGTTTCGTGTTTCTTAACTGATAAAGCCTAGTACTCTGTTCGATTATGCGAAAAATGTTGAGCAACATCCATTATTTCGCTTAAAAAAATTTGACACCAGTCGCTAACTGGTGACAATACAGCGGTTTAGCCATGGCGAAATAATACAGGTGGTCTTGATGGCGAATTCATTACTTTCGCCGCAAATGCTCAAAGTCAAACTCTATATATAAAATATATGCATATATTTTTTATATGGTGTTTGACCACGGCGAATTAATTATAAGGTAACAGCGATGGCGAATTCATTAATTTTCGCCTGTAGTCTAACTGTCAAACTCCATATTTTAAAATCTGTATAACAGTTAGATAAATTTTTTATACATGGAGTTTGACAGTTAGAATACCGGCAAAAAACAATGAATTCGCCATCGCTATGACCTTATAATTAATTCACCTTGGTGTTTGACATTTAACGTTTGCGGTGAAAATTAATGAATTCGCCACTGCGTCCACCTAGTATTATTTCGCCATGGGTTTAGCAGATCATTATCGTTTTAATCGCTATCAAGAATACCATATTGTTTTAACAGTGTAAACAAAAAAAAAAAGATATGTTTTAATTTTGAGTGTCTGGAAAAAAATTTAAAATCTCCTGAAGCCGAAAGAGAAATACTCATCCAACTTAACCAAGCTTTTGAGATTTATCCCATAAATGTTTTTATTTTTTAGTGCAGTAAAAAACAAACGCTTTACATCGTCATTAAATTTACTTTTGTCTTTTTTCTCTTTTTAAATTAACACCTTTTTTTATTTTCTTTTTAAAGTTTTTTGAAGACAAAAATAAATCAAAACAAATGGTCTGAAAAAATAATTGTTTAAAATTCCGTACAAAAAAAGAGCGGTTTAAGTTATTTCATAGTTGAAAAAAATATTTCCAGAAACATTTTTTTGCTTAAAAACATGTTGCGAGCAACATTTCCTGACTTTTTCACAATTAAGCAGGGTACTACTTTAGCAACATTATTTTCTTATTTATTTCGCAATAATTTTTTTTATATGGACTTTTGACAACATTTGGCACGAAATAATGAGTAGTATGGTTAAGAAAAGAAATTTATTTTTTAGCTGAACTAAATTTGATTTTTTTACTTTTGAACGGCCATGTTCGCAGATTGGTCCTATTTACGATATATTTTTAAAAATCTTTAAAATATAGTATGTCCCCTTATAATCTATGTGATTTAAAAGAATTTATTAAGGCGTGAAGGCCGCGAATTTCAATTTTTATTAAGTGCGTATTGCTATAGCTTCCAATAAGAAAATGTAATATAATACTTCAAAATTACAGGGTGTCCTTATAGGTGGTATTATTTAACGTATATGAGTTATATCACTTAAACCGTTAAAGACAGATAAACCGAAATAGAAAAATTAAAAAAGAATACCTGTAGGTTTATGCGTTAAGTTTAAAATTTAAAATTGGAAGACATGGTTTCATATTCGATAACCATCTATTTGACAGCCTGTTTGATTTTACGTCGAATTTTTGCTGGAATTATGGTGGTCTATTAAGACCATATAATAAATATATATTCCAAACTACAAATAAAACAAGAAGTTACCAACTCATCATTTGTTTTCAGATTAAAATATAATTAAATATTTATTTGAATCAATTATATATTTAATTTAAAAATCAATACAAAATATTCAAATTAAACAATTAATTGAATCAATTGTATATTTAATTGAAAATCAAGAAAATACTTTTTAAATTAAAAAAGGTGTATTTAATTAATAAAATTTCTTTGTTAAAATAACTAAAGCCTTTAATAGGTGCAAAAACGTTTTTCTGTGAATACTTCATATTTTTTTTTCTTTTATTTATTATTACTACTTCTCTAACCAACGCTTCGTTGTGTGGACCTTGATTTCCTTGCCTTAGTTTTTTGATTTTATCATCGAGTCTTATTACTTTATATTTCTAATCGAGACCTTGATAGGTTTAACCTGCAAATTTCTAATTATTCACCTTTTACACAACTCAAATGCGGCTACTCAATAACTAATTCTTCTTTATACTTAAAGGCTGGGATTTGAACTCCCGATTATAAATTGTTTTGCTGAAAATATTTTATTTTGATAAAATCATATTTTTTAACAAACTTTCGGACAAAAAAAATTTTGTATATCTCTTCTATTTATTCTTCGCTATTACTAATTTTTACTAGAAAAATTGAAAAAAATATATATTTAAAAAATGAGTAATCATAGTAAAATATCCATGAAGGGTAATTTTAATGGATATTTTTTTAACTGATTATTCTTAGTGAGATTCATTACATGTGAGCTTATGAACAGGAATGAATTCAATTAACCAATTGTAAAAATCCTAAATACTTGAGCAGGTGCAACCAAATTTTCTGCTGATGTCTCCTTGACTATTTCCAATGTTTCTTGGTTTTTACAAACAGTCTCAGTCAATCGACTGATGGATTTTCTTAAAAGAAATCTTTTTTGCTTAAAGCTTTCTGCTGTCTTCTTTTGCCTTAATTATTCCTTATGTGATTTAGAAAAGTACTAACTACTCTTTGTAATTTTTAGACCAGATGTAATGAGGCTACTGTAGTCAGGGCACGTTGAATACAAATCTGATTGGCCAGAGTTCAAACCCTGCGGTATTAAAATAAATAAAAATTTTTTTTTCTGTGTAATGTATAAATACATATTCAGAATTAGCATTACAACATGCATTCTGATTGAACTTAACTCACTGTTCCAAATGATATGAAAAATTAAAGGTAGTTGTGGTTTTTGCCCTCTGCCTCAAGGGACATGAACCAATCTGATTTCCAGTAGCACCTCCGGCGGATTCAAGCTTGCCTTTGCAAACTATATTTCAACACTAACATGGTCGAGAGACGGACATCATTCAATCGACTTCGCTATGCATAAAAACTCAGAATATATATACAAATGGAATGACAAAATTGGTTATACCATTTTTCCACTTTTTATTGTGAAGGGTATGGTTGAAAAAACAACTACAATAATTTATTTTATTTTTATTTTTTATTTTGTTTTTTTTTTTTTTGGACACAATCAAATCTTATGGTTTCAATTAACATCAAGTCATAGCAAAATGTATTGCCAACAAATAGTAAACTACTCCCATAAGACATGCCTTTTTAATAGATGAATTCTAAAATGAACTAATATCAATTTGTATAAAAAATCTCTACACTCTGATGAAGTTGCTGCTGTACCTTCGAGACTGCTAAAAGACTTTTCCCATTAACCATTAGCACTCTATTTGCTATTTATTCCCAGCAAAAAGTTAGACATTACCTTAAAAAGTACTTGCCACATAATGACTTACTTTTGTGATTGCCATATTTTGTTACTCGCTTACAAAACACATTCCATTGGTTTCCAAAAAAGGAAGTAGTAATGGAACTAGTTCTTTATGTCAAAAAAGACTACCGTACTAATGGTACTCATTATTTCCTACAATAATTAATGTAATCGATTCTCAGTGATTGATTATAAAAGTCTCATGCCTCGTTAAAATCATTAAGTTGGCAATCTAGTTAAGAAGTAGTTCTGCCAAAAATGCTTAATTCCACACTCGATTAAATTTTCAAAAATTTTTTTGCTGGGTTATTTAAATAAAGTTTAAATATTTGAAATGAAATGGATATTTTTAAAAAATCATCGAAAAAATCAAACACGTTTCGAAATCATTTGGATAAGAATAATTAAACTAATAACATAAAAATTAATTTCACTTAAACTAAAAGTGATGCTTTTGCACATTTAAATTTCAAAATAAATATTGTTCTTTAAATTGTAATAAAAATATGTCAATCTCGTTGTTCGTAGGATTTGATTGACGGAATGATTGACTGATTGAAATAGTTAAAAACAGTTGTGTTTGTCTATTTGCAGGCTATTCATATTTTATGTTTTTTTTTTTTTTTTTTTTGTTTTGTTTTTGTGCTCATAAATAATTCCTAAGGTGTTAACATTTAATGTTTCTTTTTTACTACTTCTTAACGAGGGCAAAATGTTTTATTTTATTTTTACTAAAATTATGTTTTCAAATATAAAAAAGAGCCATAATGTGTGATACAAAAAATAGTAAATATTAGAGATACTTTTTTCTTCTCCTTAATAACTCCTTTTATAACCCGCTATAAAATGAAGAAAGTAAAAAATGGTTGCTGATAAGACCATAAGCATTATGTAATTATTCATACGTCAATATCCTAATAGGGATTAACACCACGAATATATTTTCATTCCATTTAAATTCTAAGACTTTATTTCTTTGAGCGTCCATGTCAAGAGTCATTAATAATATTGCGAAAATAGAACTCTACAATTTTTTTTATTAAATTATAAAATAAAATTATCATTCAAAGCAAGTAGTTACGAAAACCATTATTCTTTAAAAAATCGAAAAATTTTAAAGAAATAATAATTTCTCTCAAAATCAATAAATTTACCAACAAAAAATTTAATTAAATATAAAACATCACAAAAAATCCAAGTTTCTTTGAAAACCTACGGTTTGGCAAAAATCTCAAGTTACAGAAAAAAAATTTATTTCACATTAAATCAAAATATTGAAAAAAAAATTCAAAAATTTCAAAAATGTACGAAAGTTAAAAAACCACCTTAAATAGGAAATAAAATCGGTATTTATGAGAAAAACTTAAATTTATCATTAAAATAAAGTTTAACGAAGAAAAACAAGAATTTGTAAAAAAAAATTTCAACCACCTTCAAAATTTCACAAAAAAAAAATGAGAACTTTAGTAAATAATTAAAATTTTTCTTGAAATAGGTAAGAATAAGAAATTTTCAAACCAAAAAAACAAAAAATTTCATTTAAAGAAAACTAGCAAAATGATGAATAATGAAATATTTTTTTATGTGTTACACAAACCTTGTGGGCATTAACAAAAAAATTTAAATTTTGTAGTTAAGAAACAAAAACAAAAAATAAATTTTATAAATAAACGTTGTAAATATCATTTTTACAAAACTACCGAAATATCTTAAAAACGTTTGAAAAACGCCATTAAAATAGGAAATCAATGACCAATTTAAGGGGATAAATCATTTTAAAGTTGTATTGTATTCTAAATGATTTTTTTCCACAACTTCGTTAAAAGAAATATTGTTTAATGGAATATTTTCAGACAAGCTCCGTAATTAATCACTGCAGGTATCAATCAATTTTGGCGGTGACAAAAGTAACGACATACAAAACGTCAGCTGGCAGACACTGCTTACCGCATATTTATTTTAAAATTTTGGAATTTAAAAATAATGTTCTACAGACACAGTACCACCGCCCACATCAGTCTCCAATTTCAAACCTGCTATATTAAACGAAAATGAAAGCTGCGTTCAAAGACGTGCAGGCAATTTAAAGTTGAGTGTTTAAAATAAAAACAATGCAAAACGCTTGTTTTCTTGTCCATAAAAAATGTTTGCGATGAGAGTAAAATAAAATAAATATTTCAAAAATTTTTCCAAAAAAAAAATGATCCAAAAATTATTCAAATCACAAAATAAACCAATATAAAACAACATTAGAATTTTAAATGCAATTGCAATTAAATAAAAATTAGAAAAATATATATACAAATATACAAATAACCACAATATGTTTAAAAAAAAAGACATCCTTAAAAGAAATAAATGTTAACCTTTTAAGTGATAAAGCAAATTAGAACAGAATGGTTATTTTCTTTTATTCAATAATTCAAAGTATTCTATTTTTTAGTTCAAACTTAATTTAATTGTAGAAATAATAAAAAAAAGCACAGCGCGCTCTCTTCAATGAATCAACTGAGTTAGAAACCCTGATGCAATAAATTAGAAATCCCTGTATTGAAACAGAATTTCCAATAATGAATTTTACTAAAGCTTGTCTCTGAAATAGAATGCAGTATGAACTCCTTGCTTTATTGCTTTTTATTCATCATGTAAATATCAGTGCCTTCTTAAGAAATGTTAAATAAATTCAATTCACATACAATGTATTCCAAAGAAGAATTAGGTGTGTAAAAAATTTTAGAAATATAATAAAAGCTTTACTTAGTATTTTTTTGGTACTTTAAGTAAACTATAATCAGTTTAGAGTATGTGTGTACGTATATACGTATGTATGTATGCATATAACTTGACGTTTCGTCAAATTTACAAAAAACTCACATTTTTGGATAAAAAATTAGAATTTCTCAAGAAACTGTGCGTAATAGACAGAATCTGACTTTAAATTCGCGTTCAGCACATTTGAAAACAGTAAGAAAGCATATTTTGGTTTAAAAGAGGATTTTCGTGCAGAACAGTGTTATTTTATTGTAATAGTCCTTGAAAAATGCTTTGGTATGAAAAAAATTTTTTGAGTCTATTTCCAGTTAGCATTTTTTAAAATTATTGATCATATTCGAGCCTTTTTTGACTCTTCTACACGATTAAAATAATCGTTTATGCGCTCGTTTTAGAGTCGAAATTGATTGTTCTGTCGGTAGAAAATGGTACCCTAGCCGGGACTCTTCTGAACGAGTCCCTTATGACTCGCGTTTTCGACTCATTTTCGATACTTTTTTCAATCGTACTTATAATCAAATACGATACTTTTTTGAGTCAATTTTTGATCATTTTTCTAGCCGTGTGCGAGTCTTCTTCGAACCCTATTGTACCAACATTTCTAATTATATTTTCTCAAAATGAAACATTGCAAACAACGTTTTGCTTATTTTTTATTACACGCCGTCTTGATGAGCCATTGATTTGTTCAAACATTGAAAAATTTCATGTGCGCACATTAAAATGGCTAGTGTAGACCATCGTTGCCGATGTCATGTCGGCTCCACGCAGACAAACATGAACAAATGTTTGTAACTTATTCTGCTGACGTTTTGTTCATGTGCGAACCAATCAATTGCTCGTCAAGACGTACTGTTACATTCCTTAGCATGTTATTCCTAATTTTCTTAAAATTCAAATTTAAAAAAAAGAATTTTAAAAAATTTGAAAAAATTCAATTTTATTTGTGTCTCTATTTTTTACGAAGTGACACACATATGTATTTTTAATAAAATTAAAAAATAAAAATAAAATATGTATTTGAATCATTTTTTCATCATTAGGCTGCGTTTAATACGTCTCCAAAATAATTCTAAAAACTGTCGAATTTCAAGCATTTGCTTTTTGTACTTTTTGTTTTTTAAACAAGTCGTTTTCTTTGCGTTTGTCGGAGTTATATTCGAGTCTCTTTTTAAACGCACAACTGATGAATCAGTTTTAAGTAATCTTGGGTAGTCTTAAAAGACTCACTTTGGTGATTTTTGTAAAAACAATCTTTCAAATGCTAACTGGGTACATACATACATATGTTTGTGCTGGTAGTATTTATATTTAAAATATTTTTAATCAAAAATTCCTAGGCCATATCGTCCTAACATCCAATAGAAATTTCACATAACGATAATACTCTTGATTGACCGACGCATGAAAGTTTACACATCTTGTTTGTTTCTGTAATATTAAGTAGTAATCTATCTTGCAGTCTACGAGATCAGACGTATTATTATTTTATATAACCGATTCTTGCGAAACTTCATACCTACAAGTATTAAGTTCCCGTAACAACGAATTATTACTATAATTTACACTATATAAAAAGTTATTTAAAAGCATATTAGGTTTTTATTTACATTTACTTATAAATCAGCATTTTTTTATTCAAAACGCATACATACATACATACATGAATATATTACATGCAAAATTTACATATTCCAAATTATTAGTATATTTCCCTCATTACAATGACGAATGAATGACAACTGTGATTCGTGTACTTTTTTGTGAAAAAATAACAATGTTGAAAATCAACTGTTATTTGTTTTCATTTGATTTGGTTTGAAAAAAAAACAAATCAAGTAATGTTACGATTCTCTTTAAAACAGGCAATGTTTTGATTCATTCAACATCATTATCAGCGTTGTCAACTTTGAATTTTCAAAACGCATCAAAGTGGAGAAAAAACGCACCATTTAAGAGAAAACGCACCAAGTTATAGAATTTCTTTTTTATTTAAAATCTATAATGATTTAGTTTTTCAAAAAATTGTAACTTTTTTGTATTCAAAATATAACAATAAAGCAGTCTTAAAGTTCAAGGTTTTTACAAACAACCAAAAATAAAAAATAAAATTTAACAAAAACAAAAAATAAACAAATATGTTTGTGTAAATTTGTACCAGATAACACATTTTTTTTAAAACAGCGATCATTCATAAAAAAATATTTCTGTATATATAATTCCATACATACAGTTTATTAAGTAAAATTGCCCAACAAAATTCATTTTATTAAAGGCTTATAAATGCAAGAAAAATTATGAATAATTTGAAATTACATTAACTAATGGGACACCCTTTAACTTCCAAATCCAAATTTTATACTTGTTGTTATAGCGGACTCAACAATTCAGGTTCGTTGTAAATTTCAAGCGTCTGTCTACAACTGTTAAAAAGTATGGCCATATACATCAAATTAAGTAAACTATAGGCGCACCCTTTAGTTCATAATTTTTAGCATTAATACTTATTACTATATCAGCCATAGCAACCGACATTCTGTCCAATTTAAAAGCGTTTGTCTGTAACGGTTCAAAACATAGGCTCACATAAGTAAATATACATCAATTATGGGGGCACCCTTTAATTTTTAAAATTATAAACTGTTTATTAAACGGGACCAATCTGTAAGCATAATCTATCAATTACCAAAAATTTTCAAAATCGGTTCAGAAATGACTGAGTTCTGCAGGCACAAACATAAAAAAGCAACATTCAGTCGCGTTGTATAACCTCCTTTTTTTAAGTCGGTTAACTGATCACGGCAAAACTTTGCTTTTGCTAAGCTGTTTAACAGATACGAAAGCAGCCTTTACTACAAAAACAATAACCATGAAAATCTAAAAACATAACATAAATTAATACAACAACAATACCGTTTCATTTTGTGCTTATGATTTGGTACGTCTTAAACGAAGTGGTATTAAAACAGGTGTATTTTTTATACAAAAAAAATTTTTTGTGGTCCCACCACAAATTAAAAAAAGCACCAAAATTTTAATAAAAACGCACCACGCACCAACGCCTGAAATTTTCGCACAAAAAATTCGAAAAAGTACCCAAAATAGTGCGAAACGCATTAAGTTGACAACTGTGATCATTATATTTATCATTCGATTCTCTTTGTTTCATATTTTAACACGAGAGTATTTAGTGAGAGCTATACCCGGTGCTCTTCGCTTCCCCAATGGGAATAATCGCTTTGTAGGGGAAGCATCACGCCCACTATTCCAATGCCGACATAATTCTTCTTGACTATGTACATTATTAAGGGAGTTAATTAAATAAAATTTCAAGACTCTAACTGTTACAGGTAAATGATAATAATGTTTGACTATATAAGAAGCCCGCTCTTCAAATCCATATGTTCAATGTGTTCTTTTAGGGTTAAATGATTTAATCCAATTTATAAATTTTTTTGTTTGGTTTCAATGACCATCAAAGAAATGCACATGCATTCAATAAAGTATAAAATTTAGATAATACAAAAAAATAATAAAATAAAATAAATAACATTAAATAAAATTTTAAATACAATTAAATACAAATTGATTTGGCAAATAAAAAACAAATACTCATACAAAACTGAATCTGAATAAAAACAACAGCAGAATGTTGGACAGACATTTAAATGTTTAATATATGCAAACAAAAGAAAAAAATTAAAACACAGATGGTGATAAATTAAAAATAACATATACAAGAAGGAATAAATAAATACAATAAATATATTTGAACAGAGATAAAAAACAAAGAGAAGACAAATATAAAAATAAAAAAAAATAAACTAATTGCGATGACATGCATGTGACTTGACCACAAAACTAAAATGACTAAAAAATCTTTTTTTTTTATAATAAGAGAACATCTACAACAATAAAAATAAATAATTAAAATATATATCTTGATTTGCAGTAATTTTTAAAAATAGGAAAATATTAGAAAGGCGCCGCAGAGAGCATTGTCCCATAGTAAAATATCGGTTAGAAAAAAACCGAAGCAATAAATTACTGTGAAATATTAAGCTTTTAGAAGATGATGGTCGGTCATAAAACGATGAAAGTTTTTTCGCTTTGCATTTACAAATTTCTAACAACACAAGAGATGAACATTCTAAAAAAATGATAATCGCTGATGCTGCAATATTTTATATTTTATTTTCTAATTTTTAAAGCACTAGGTCAGTTTTAAAAATAAAAATATTGTTTATTATTTTTTCAGTATTTTGCTACACCGTTGGGTTGCATCTTTGGGAAACAGGAATATTTTTTTTTTCTTCGACTGCCACTGACTTCACTTTTTTCAGATATGTTTAATACCCACATAGCAGAATTTGATGCAGCTCTAAGAATTTTTCCCCTCTCTTTTGGAGTTGTGGTCATTTTCTTCCGCCCTTTCCGGTTTTTTTTTCATATCTTTCAACGTTATTTTAATAATTGTACACAAATGTCTTTCCTCTATTAATGTTTTTTGACTATTTGGATCGGATTCTGACCCTGAAATTTGAAAATAAGAATTTTTTTTCAGGGTTATTAAGAGCTCACTAGCCGCGTATATTGAAAAAAATTCAAGTCATAGTCTTGCTAATTAATATTAATAGAATTCCTTATTAAGGCGACACGAAAAAAAAATACATGTCTTTAAATAAATGCATAATTTTAATATAATAAAAATATTTATCTGGTTTTTTGTCTCTTCAGAAAACTAAAGCCAACAGCTTGAAATTTTGCTGCGCAAAAAATTATTTTTTTTAAAGTTAAAAAATGTGATTCCTTATCCGTCCGTCTATCCGTCCGTGTTAGTTCGTCTCGGCAAACTTGATTTCCCAAAAAAAATATGTCAATCTATCAGGTAAAGTGTCGAAAGAAGTGCTATTGGAAATCAGCATGATTGGTCCATGTCCTTCGAGACAGCAGGCAAAACACCACGCCTACCTCTAATTTTTTAGGTCATTTGGAAGAATAAGGTAACTCCTATCAAAACAATAAATGTATGGAATGATCGAGCATTAAATAATAAGAAAAAAACATCAAGTAAAAAAAATTAGCGCTCGCCCATATTTTCCGAGTTACGGGGCTCTGAAATTTTTAAATTTTTTAAAATGTCAATATGGGTATCGTTTTAAAGCTTTTCAAGAGATCTTTAAGGAAATACTAAAATTTTAAAAAAATGCTTGACCCATTAAGAACCGATAAAATTTTTATGTAAAATTATATAATTCTTTTTTTCTTATTTATTAATTCCCTGTCACTTCAATATTTGTCTTTTTGATTGGAGTTACTTCACTAAACTAGATTTACATAGATGGTGAAGGGTATATAAGATTCGGCATAGCTGAATATACCACTATTACTTGGTATTTTTAACACTGTGTTTATTAATCAAAAACACTTAGATTTTGCAACATAAATTTTGTACCGATTTATAACAAAAGCAAATAGCGCTAAATATAATTATGCAATGTTAAAAATTTCTTAATTCATTTTATTATTTTTTCTTTTGCCTTTTAAATAATTCATAAACCGAGATATTAATTTAAAGACGGAGATGACTTTTGAGTCAAAGTTAAATTGTTTGTCAACAAAATTTACATAAATTCATGTTTTGTTTTTCAAGATCACTTCGAAAAAATAAGACATCTTAATTATAATCGTATATTTAATAATCAAAAAGAGTGTATGTTAGTAAAAGAAGATGTTTTCTAAAAGATTTTACAAGTCTAATTAAAATAAAAGAAACTATTGTGCTAATTTTTAAACATCCCAATTTGAATTAGCTCGTTAGGAAACTTCTCATAAAAATTTTGAATAAACGAAAGATTACTGTCCAAAAAAATTAAATAAAGACAAAAGCCAATCAACAACTGACCATTTAAATCTCATAATAGCTAGAAAAATGCTGGCATACATACTGTTGGCTTCATGGAAGACATTACCGCATCTTGATCAATAATTTCTTGAATGACAATACGTATATGACGTTGATTCGGACGAGATCTGGTATAACAGGAGGTGATACACGGCGACCACGACAATCAACTTATTGAAATAAAATTTGGCGATTACTTTTTTTTAAGAGAAGTAGCACGCCGCGCAATAATACCTATTTAGTTAGTTTACGCAGCCGTGCTACATTCTTTAGGAAAGGGATAAATGAGAGATAAGACAGGTGGTGAAAGGAGATAGATAGTCGTATAGCCATTTTATTAATTATTTTACTTCGCCGGTGAATATGCTATGAAGTTCCGACGAAGGAGGCTGCATGCTGTAATGTATATTTATTTATTGCAGAGTTCAAAATTTTTATTAACGAGCATTCAATTATAAAAATTTATTACATTTTTGATAAACGTTATTTCAACAATTCCTTTTTATTTTTTACGTTAATAAACGACCAAAAAAAATTTCTTACTACGATCACGCATGAATGAGTGCATCTCTTTCGTTGTTAAGGATTCATATATGATAAGGGATAAATAACATCATTCTCAATAATGCTGTTTTTCATAAACGAATGCGAAGAATTTTTCAGTGTTGAAAATTTCTCAATTATGAGCATTCAAAGATGAGATTAATGAAGTTTCTCATAAATGAGAAAAAAAATTTTTTTTTCTTTTTCACGGTCATTAACTAACAACAAAACATTTTTCTGCCTGCGATCACACATATATATATGTTTGTATAAGCATTTATGCAAGTAAGGGTGAAAAATAAAGAAAATGCGTAGTAGAAAAGACAATTTTACAGAAAACAAAATTTATTAAAATCTTTATAAATGTGATTTTATTAGAAGATGCATACATACGTATTTTATAAATTTTAACAATATTTTTTTCATGATAATTTGCTTAAAGCATATGAAAATTTAAACAAATTAAAAAATAATTCAAATGAGGAATCACTCAGCTATTTACATTTATAAAGCTGCTATTCCTAATACGAAATACTGACTTAACGGATACATTAGAAATTAAGAAGCTAAAGCAATTATACAAAATATGTATTTGGTTACGCTCAAAAGTACAAATTTTACATCTACATATACTCCCAAACAAAGCAAAACAATTTGTAACATACGCATATATACGCCGGCAGTGTAACTAAAAAAAAATACGCGTATGTACACACACGCGAACGCTTATAAAAAATTATCAAAATTGAAAATTCTCATAAATGAGTCCTCGCGTGTCTTTTTTCACTTTTGAATAAAAAGCAAAAAAATTCATCAAGACATTTATAAATGAAAAAGCCAAAATATTTTTTAGCCTCTCACACATTTATAAAAAGAAGCAACAAAAACTAAAATGTCTCAATGCTCTCTCATATGTGAGAACTGAGAGAGCATTTTGGTACTTTGATTTAAACTATTAAACAGATAAAAAAATTTTTTTTTTGGTTACGGCAGGGGTTGAAATTCGGCCAATCAGATTTGTAGTCAAGGTGTTCACTACCATGACTGCAGCACCCTCAAACTAGACGTGAGGGCTAGTTTTTAGTTTTCAATGCTTGAGAATCTTATTGGTTCATAATGAGTTAAAAATTTCTTTGTGATATATATAGCGCTTAATATGAATTTTGATAAGACCTTCTACGATATTCATATTGTCCCACTGCGAATAAAGTGCTTGCGATATCACTAAATATTTATACACTTTACCTACGAATTTGTCGTTTTACATTTTCATCTTAAAATTACCTTTTCTGCCCATGACAAACTTTTATTTTTAGGCAAAATATCTAAAAATAAAATCATTTTATTTTGGGTTTAACGAAGAAACACAAAAATAATAATAATAAAAAATAAAAATAAAATTTTTGATTTTAAAAATTCTTTAAGGTGTTTGACCTATTAATCGTTTATAAATATAATTTCATCAACATTTGTCTATTTTAGATTTATTTAGCTGCTTTAAATTTTTATGAATATGGCCGTCAGTCAGTCTTTAATGCTCCTGCAACAGTTTATTTATTATTCATAATATGGTTATTTCATTTCAATTAACATATTAACTCTTGCAATATTTAAATAATTATACAAATAAAAAAAATTAAACCAAAACAAAATGTGAACGTTGATTTTTTAACTTTTTTATTATATTTTATTCATGATTTCAGCTTTTCATTTGTACAAACCTCAATCTGTAGTTATTGATCAAATTAAATTTTATTGAACAGATACAAATTACAAATAAATTTTAAAGGGGCGAAATAAAAACAAGAGACTAAACTTAATAATTTAAATATTAATTTTGAAAAATATTAAAGCACTTGGAAAACGTATGAAAAAAATTGTTATCATTTGCAATGGAAACGAATGATACTAAAAATGAATCTCTAGAGATGGATACAATACAGACAGTTAAAAAATATGTAAAATTGTTGCATGAAGCTCAGAAGAGAATATACATTCAAAAACGAAATGCAACAAATATTTTATTAGCAAAGACAAGAAAGACCTTTAAAAAAGTATATTTTCTTTTACATAAATCTTTCACTTGGAGAAAATAAATAAGATAAAGAAGTCATCGAAAACAAGTTTTCATTCAAACGCCATCGATAGTAAACAGGCTTGATTCAAAATTAGGTGTTGAGGCCCATCTAAAGTGTCTTCAAATTGAAGTTTTTTAGCTTTATAACGCTTAAATAGTGTGCACGCAAAGAAAAAACATGGTTGAGGTAACCATAATCTAAGAGCAACATATTATGTTTAACCATATTATGGTTGTTAACAAAACATAGTATTGTTACATTAAATAATAATAAAGCTGGTGTTGCAACCATACGGGGCTCTGAAATTTTTTAATCTAAAAATAGTTTTGTTAAAATATAAACAATAAATGATTAAATTAAAACATCATCATATGGTTAAAAATCTCATGTTATATAATTGAATTATTATTATTGTTGATTTGGTACAAAAGTTATTCAATAACATAAATACACAAAAATAACAATTCATTGCTTATTATATATAAATAAAAGGCTTTAACACACAGGCTACAAGAATCATTTATAAAAAAAAATATAATTTATAAGCCCAAATAAAGGCATCTTATCTGCATACATTCCTATGTGAATATCCATTTATGGAGTAAACGTGATATTCTCCTATTGTAGATATACGGTACGTAATGGTAATTCGGTACTGACTAAACATTTATCCAAGACTTCTAATACGTTAATCTGGCATCTCTCAATTATTATTGATGTATAATAGCTTTAAATGAAAAATATGTAAATGGTTTCACAATTGTGTTTAAAACACTTAAATAAAGATTTATATGCTAACATACATACATACGTATATTTCAACTATTTTTGAAATGCTTTGCTTGCCTTTTGATTTGTTGTCATATTTTCTGTATTAATTCTAATTGTTGTACATTTTTATTTTTTTCATTTTCTCTAACATTAAAAAAAATTTCAACTTTAAGGAAACAAAAAATTACTAAATTGATAGAAAAGCATTCTTTCAACATAAGAACAAAATATTTTTCAGCGCAAACATTATTTTGTTTGCTTTTAATCATACTCTGATTAATTTTATAATATTATGGTTAAATATATTATATTATTTTTAATAAGTTATAGGACTTTGGTCATAGTTCAAATTTTTTTACGCTAATCCAACCATGTTGTATTTTTTGTGAACAGTAATCATATAATGGTTAAATATCAACAAAAACGGGTTTATCGTGACTGAAGTATTGCTGAAAACAACTATAATTTGTTGTCTGCAACCAAATTTATTTATATTAAGTACATGCAAGTCTACAACAAATACAACATTTGTGTAAAATCATGTATTATGTCAAAAAACAGTTCAGAGACGGCAAAGTGGGTAACATTTTATAATTTTTCTAACTAAAAAATTAATATTAATTTTACTTAATTATTATAAAAAAGAGTAAGTAAATTACCTTTTAACGACTATATTAATGTAAATTCAAACAAGAAGTCAATAAAAGGATATCCAATGCAACTTGAGTTGGAAAAGTGTAATTTTAATATTTCGTTTACCATCCCTGATAGAACATAATAAAAATGAAAAGAAACACGTAAGAAACAAGAGAAATGTTTAGTAAAAAAAATTAAAATAAATGTAAACAAATTTTGACACAAAACATGATAAACACGCACACCAATAAAACTATCAGCTGAACTCCTGCAACTTTACAATGTGACAAACAACATATTATGGTTATTGTGACCATATCACAACCATGTTTTTTTTCGTGTTCGCCAGATTAATACCCTGTTCAGAAATATTATTTTAGTTTAATTTTAATCGCGCAATTTAATTTGGTGTTCACACATGCTCAATAAGCACAAGGTATATTTATTTCATTAGGTAATGTCGTCCGCCCAGCTGATTTCTCTTTTTATTACAAAAACAACATGGCTTTTTGTTGTTGCTTTGAAGTTTAAAGTGTCAAAATCCATTTTCCTATGACCCGCCATTTTCTTTTTATTTGTTTGTTCATATTTTTTACTAGCGGCTTGTCAATTGTATGAATTTTTTCTTCTCACTGAACATACTTGTTGGCACGGGTTGCATTTCTTATCTTAATCAATTAGTGATGCAATTAAGTACTAATTGCTTAATTTATTAATTGACTTCTTGTATGGTAAATGAAGCTCAATTAAATTCCTTAATTTCGCAATTAAAGCGTATGTGTGAACAGGGTGTAAAGAAAAAATATCTCAAGAATAAAGCCCACTAATATTAACTGGACTCGGTCTATGATTTAGCAATTTGATTTATTTGAATAACAAGGCACTCAAAAGACAATTGCCAAACTAAAGTATGGACATCAAACAAAAATGCTTTAAGCAGGTCCTTATTCACTGTCATGTAAAAAAATTCAAATAAAATAAAAAAGCAAAAAATTAAAGTAAATCCTTACAATTCAAAGATTTATAAGACCAACCAACCATCGTTTTATTTGATGTGCTTTTTTTGCAATAAATAAATTTATGATGATGTCTATCAATATATTTTATATAAATTTCTGTTGTTTTTTACATTTATATGTGAATGTGTGTTTGTATGTATGTGTATATGCCTTAAATACTTATGTACATATTTAAATAGATAAATTGAGTGTGTGCCTGTGTGTTACAAATACAAATATTTCCTTTTCTATAGTTTTATGACTTTATTTAACCTCATTTCCAGTGCACGATATCCGAGTGGCAGTAACATCAATTTTTATTACATATTTTTTGCAATTTATTTTAAATATGATTTTTATAATTTTTTTTTGTTTGTTATATTTTACATGCTGGTTTCAGATTTCTATGCCGTTTAAATATTTTATTGCCATTTTTCATATGAATCATATTGATTTCTTCTATTATTTATTGAATTTATTAAAAATAATAGTCATTGAGGAGATGGTTGGGAAAAGTAAAAAAAAAAAATAAAATAAACGGGCATGTCATGTATGTTAAATATGCACTTGCTAGAGAAAAAAAACAAGAAACAAGCTCATATAAAAATAAATAAAAATGGCTGTATTGCAGCTCTATAAATAAAGAAAAAAATATTATTTTAAAATATAATTTGTGAAAGGAGAATTTCAGTTATTTTTCGCAGAATTATATGCACAGTTTCATTTTAATTATGCAGTTTCTTTTTGGCATATGTCATGCCTTATCTTTTTATTTAATTATAAATAAATGTTTACAATTTTATAAATTTGTTTTAAAAGAATAACCAATAGGCACGTGTTTATAGAAGAATTAAATTTAAATGGTTAGACATAAAATATAGAGGGAAATTTGCTTTAATAGAATGTAATGTCCACTTATAACTACACTGTACAACAACAACAAAATAAGAAGAATTTCACACAATATTCTGATAAAGAGGGCGAATGCAAAAACATAACCGACGTGGAGATTTAGGAAGTTTTCTTCAGAGTCTTATCTCAACGGGAGGTTTAGGTTCGTTCCCCTTCTTCTGAACAAATCGAATTATTACAAGTAAGAGTACTATATTCGGCTATACCGAATCTTATATACCCTTCACCATTAATGTAGAACTAGTTTAGGGAAGCAACTCCAATCAAAAAGACAAATATTGGGGTGACAGGGAATTAACAAATAAAAAAAAAATTAAATTAAATACTATAAATAATTTTATATAAAAATGTCATCGCTCTTAATGGGTTAAGCGTTTTTTTTTTTTTTTTAATTTGAGTGTTTCCTGAAAGATCTCTTTAAAAGCTCTTAAATGACACACATATGAATGTCTTAAAAAATATGGTGTACAATCGTACTTTTGCATAAAATTTTCAGACGCCCGCAGCTCCGAAAATATTTGCGAGCGCAGTTTTCCATTCTTGATGTTTTATCTTATTTTTAAATTTTTACTGCTCTAAATAGTTGTTATTTTTTTTTTTTTTTTTTTTTTGTTTTAGAGTTACTCTATGAATATTTAAATGATGTGGAAAAATTAGAGGCAGGAGTTGTGTTTTGCCCGCTGCCTCAAACCACATAAACCGATCTTGCTGATTTTCAATAGCAAAATTTTTTAAACTATGTCAGGGGGCAAATTACGGCATTCGATATCGATCAAAATTTCAATAGAATTTTAATGTACATTTCGATCGATATCGAATGCCGTAATTTGTCCCCTGACCGATTGACGCATTTAAATTTTCTCTAGCTAATCTAGTGCCTTGGTAAAGTTTATTTCAGCAATAATACGGACGGACAGACGGACGTATGGACATCGCTCAATCGACTTCGCTATGCATAAGATATCAGAATATATATATATTCAGAAATGGATATTGTACTAACATGTGATCTTTACATGTACGTACCTCTATATATTTATGTACAATACTAAGAAATAAATTTTTTTGAAGAAATTTTAATCCTCCAAATCTTTAAAGAAAACATCTCTCAAACTGTTATAAAATGTTTTAAAAGTTTAACAAATAAATAATATTAATTTTTTCTTAAGTCAGTTCGATTTTACTTTTAATATTTTTTTAAGAAAGAACAATTATTTACAAGTGTATGCGGATGTTTTCAAGAGAAAACAGAATTAGACACCAGCAGAATGTACTGCATCATTTTCAGGATTGCTTTATTTTTCATCTGCATTCTTTGCATCTTAGGTTGTATACACTGTAAACATCATCTATTAAACCAACTAACTTTGTAAATAAGAGTACTGGGAGTATCCATATTAATATGAATTTGGTTAGACGAAATTTACACACAAACCAAATTATTTCTTCACTATTATCTCTGTAACTCGTCTTGTAGATTTTTTGTTTTTGCTTTGTACCAACCGTCGGTTTATCACAAATGCAATTTTTATTTTAATCATTCTCTGCTTGTTTTCTCACAACATTATAGATGCTGTTTCAATATCATATTGTTATGAGTTAAGAATGTACGTACCCTGAGCCATGCATTTTTTTTTTTAAATTTAATTTTTTATTAAAATAGCAGTTGAACTGTAAATACTGTGAATGAATTGAGATTTATTTTGGCTTAAGTTCATTTCTTAATTTTAAAAATCGTCTGCATATATTTTTAAAATAATTTCTCTTTCTCAAAAATTTTGACTTTTTTCTGTTTTATTTTATTTTTTATTTTATAAAAGAAAAAATAAAAATAGTTACTGAATGTTTTCTGCGTTTTTTGTACAAAACATTTTTGAGTTTTTATTAACTTTTTGCTTTGTTGATTTAATGTAGTTCTCATTTAATCAATTTGGCTTTTGATATAAGACTCTTCGGTTTTCTATACAAAATTTGGGTAGAATCCACTGATGAGCTGTGTTGGCAGTAGCGAAATGGCCATATGGATATGCTTTCCCCGTAGTAATACATTTCGTTTTGTAGTTTTAAATAATAAATATTTTATGAGAGTATCATGAAATATTTAAATTTGAAGGAATCAAGCACGATTAAAATAAATTAATATTTAATATTTATGTAGTAATATTTTTAGAAATTCAACGATACAAGCCTTAGCAGCGTGCTAACAACTGCTCTGGTTATGTTTTCTGTAACAGAAAATTTACAATAGATTGTGAACTGAACAAATGTTTTCAAAGTGAAAGTATTAAATAAAATAAATGATCCAGATGATCGAATTCAATCTGTGTCTCTTTCATCTTATTGCTTTAAAATTAATTGAAAACGAAAACAAAATTGTTTTGTTACATCATTTTTTTTTTTTTTTTTGTTATTGTTTTTATTTTTTTTAACAGGTCATCATGTTGCACAAACAAAAGGCTTATGAAATTATGACATGCTTTTTTATTTTGACTAACTTAAAGCTCTTGGTGAAGGGTATCTAAGATTCAGCTCAGCCAAACAATCCATCCATTAGTGCTAACATTTGTTTTGTTTTCATTCCTATTTAAATATCTGAAAACAATAATGAGTTCGTTTTCAATTATAAGAATTTAAAAAAAAAACCTGGGGTTGATAAACTTATAAAAACTAAATCAAAAAGTTGCTTAGATACAGACCTAATTACACACGACAAAAGCTAACAAACAAAGAAAAACATGGTACCACTTTGCAGACATGAGTGTTAAATTTATTTTATTTCTTTAGTTTGTTAGCAATTTATGTATCAGCTAATTTGACACATTTTTATGGTGGCATGTGTTATTTTTATTATCATTATGTATATTTTTTTAACCCGAAAGCTATTGAGCGTTTAAGCTTTCATATTAAAGAGAAACACCGTTTAGGCAGCAAGAAATTAGATAATGTAAAAGTAAATAAACAATAGAAATGAAAACATTTCTAAATAAACATTCAAGAGCTAGTTCGCTTTATTTTTTCTTTTTTTTTAGAACATAACAGAATGCCAGTGTTTATTTCGGTAGCAGAGACAAGCACCTGCAAGAGTAAGAACGAAAGTTGCTTCGGAGATAAATAAGTTTGTTTGTCTAGCGGAGTTTATGTCACAATCTTAATCTTCATATAAAGATTGTTATTTTGTTTTTGCGTTTATTCCCACCATTCAAGCGATATGTTAAAAATAAAAATAAAGTTCTTTAGATCACTATAAATTTTTTCTGACTTATAAGTCCCCTTTTACACACATCAAGTTTGACTCGTCAAGTCTTGAGCTTTTGGGAGAAAGAGGAGAAGAGAATAGAAAGAGGTACAAACCTGACCGTACCATCAAGTTTAAGAAAATTGTTGTTGTTAAAGTTGGCTGCAGAATAGAAGTTGCTGAAGTTGAAAGCAAACTTGATGAAAAAACTTGACGGCGTGTGTGAACACGAATGCAGGTTCAAAAGAAAATTAATTAAAAACTGATCAAGTAAACTTGATGTGTGTAAAAGAGGACTAACTATCAGGATTTTTAGCTTGTATTTGTTTTTTCCTTATTGAAGAGCTTTAAGCTAAACAAGCGATAGTGCTATATTCGGCTATGCTGAATATTACATAACCTTCACCATCTGTGTAAATCTAGTTTAGTGAAGTAACTCCGATCAAAAAAGCAAAAATTGCGTTGACAGGGAATTAAAAATTAACACAAAAATGTTGGCACTGAATATATATTTAATTTTACATAAAATTGACCTTTTAGTATTTTCTTAAAGATCTCCCCAGAAGCTTTAAAATTATACCCATATTGATATTTTAACAAATTTTTAAATTTCAGAGGCCCGTAACTCGGAAACTATGGGCGAGAGTCAATTTTTTCTCTTGTTGTTTTTTTTTCTTATTTTTTAATTTTTTATCGCCCCATATATTTGTATTTATGATTGGAATTACTTCATTGCTTAAAATGTTATGGGAAATTTAAAGGCAGGAGTGGTGTTTTGCCCGCTGCCGCGAAGGACATGGACTGATCTTACTAATTTCTAATAGCATCTCTTTCGACACTATGTCTGATCGATTGTCATATTTAAATTATTTCTAGCTGATCTTATGCCTTGGCAAACTTGATTTCAACACTAACACGGACGGACAGACGAATAGACGGTGAGACGGACATCGCTCAATAGACTTCGCTATGCATAAAAAGCCAGAATATGTATACTTTGTGGGGTCGGAAGCGGATATACTAGAAGTTACAAACGGAGTGACAAATTTAGATATACCATTTTTCCACTGGAGCAACTGTTTGAAAATTTCAAACTTTTTGATAACTTAAGACTGCAAACATGATTTCCAGTTTCTTTTCGAGTGGAATCCCCAAATTAAAAGTTATTATATCCAAAAATCTCCAGAAACCAGTTTATGTTATCACCTAAAATTCCAATTGAGATAATAAAATTTCAACTTAAATACATTAAAGCATTAGCATAATATGCCTCTATTTGTTTTATAATTAATGAGCAAAAAATGCAATATTTTTTTTATATATTTAACGATTTATGTATATACGTATCGCTCATTCACTTCTAAAACGTCATAACTCAAAAAATTCATTTCGAGATAATCGCCGCATAAGTTTGTGGCTCGTTCTCACTACTGAGAAAAATATTAGACTGCTTAAGTTCCCACTATAATTAGTAAAATGATTCATAAATAAAAAATCCGTTTAAGAAAGCTTTCATCAATTATATATTAAAGGGAAGTTCTTGGACAAACTATTTGGGATATTTGAATTATGATATTATTGCTGTAAAAATATATTCGATACTGTGTCGCAAACTAAAATGTGTCATTATTTGTGAAAAGAAAAACGTAGTTCTACTTAACGTAGTCATAACTCCAAAAAAATACATTATATCCAAAAAGTCGATACATTTAAAAGATATCTCTTTTTTATATATACAGTCACAAAACGAAATGTGACAATGTTTTAGAAAGCGATATGATCTTTACTCCACAACTCAAAATGTGTCGTTCTTATTGACAAACAAAGTTTCCAAACATGAAATGAAATAACGACTTATTCTCTTAACCCTCATACGGTCTTCGGGTGAAATTTCACCCATTTTCAATTTTAAAGCCATATATCTCTTACATATTTTACTAAATAAAATTGAATCTTTTTCTAATTTTCTAAATTAGTATTCTGCATTAAAAAAACTAAAAATTTTCTTTACATAATAAATAATTTTAAAAGTATTTGAAAAATTACGTTGAAGTCCCTTGGGTGAAATTTCACCCATTAAGAAAATTGTATAATAATGCCGCCGTGTATGCCGTCAAAACCGGCAAATATTGCATGGAATTTGCAAATATACACTGGTAAGTCAGCTCCTGATGCAGCATCCGAAAAAATCAAGGCCAAAGAGTGGTTCTAGACCTAATCAGAAATAAAAAAGGGCGAAAATTAACGTGTGATAATTTTTTTACATCATATAATCTTAAACTTGAGTTGATAAAAAGAAAAAACACTACTGTGGGCAAGGTACGGTACAATAACACGTTTTGCCGCAGTCAGCGAAACAAGAACTTCATAAGTGTACAGTTTTCTCTAGAATGTTCTTTTTCAACGACAACATTTCACTGGTGCAACAGATCCAAAAAAGTACAAAATTGTCAACGAGCTTAGTACTCTTCATCATGACAAATCTGTATTGAATGAAGTAAATAAGTTGCCCGAGATTATATCATTTTATAATAAAACTGAAACCGGGGTAGACACCTTTGATGAGCTGGTGGGCACTTACGGTGAAAAGAAAAATTAATCGATAACCCCAAGCATTATTTTGCAATTTGCTTGACATATCAGCAGTAAATGCACACGTTTTGTGGCAAAAAATATACGACGATTGAAATAAAAGAAAACTATAAAAAACGAGGTTGTTTCTTCATTAAATGGGAAAAAAAGAAAACTGAGTTTGGGTTCCCTATGTGAGATGTGCCCGAAAAATTAAAGGAAGGCTTATTCGTCATGTGCAACCTGCCAAAAATTTATTTGCGGGCAACAGAAAATTGCATATTTTGTATACAGCAATTGCAACTAGAAAAATTAGTTAGTTATTTTTTATTTTAACTAATCAAGCTAAATTTTTGGTTGTGATATTAACATCCGGTTAAATTTAATGCATGATTTAAGTTGTCTTTATTCTTTAATTTATTATTTTATTAAAAAGTGAAAAATAAAAACATACATATGTAAATAAAAAAGTTGAATTAAATAAAGAAAAACCATATATTTTTTTACAAAATCAGTAAATATTACACATGGGTGATTTTTCACCCGAGGGACTTTACTGTAGCATATTTTGAGGAACGTATGAGGGTTAAAACGTGGAAAGTACAAAAGATATAAAGATGAAACTAATACACAATATAAAGCATGAAATGGCAAACAATTCTGTATGATTAACTTCAAAATTTAAAATTTTGAGTTATGACGTTCTAGAGGTAAATGAAAGATATATGTTACTTGATCAATAATTATCAAAAATTACCATGCCAAATCTTGCTTTGATTTTTGTCTTTACTTTATTGCTTGAATTAAAATTTGTAGTTTATTTAAAATATTTGAATAAGAAGTTTCATGAAGAGCTCAGTAAGCGATAGCCAAATGGCCATCGAGGCGAGCTTTCAGCCTCAATAATCAATATCGGTGATTTGTAAGAAATTTTATTGCAAAACTTATTACATATAGATTTTTTATCTTACGCCATTTCATATTGCCATACTGAAAGACATTTAGATACAAGAATCAAATAATTAGAGTTAGAATCAAGTTGTAATAATATTAAAATTATTAAAGTTTCCCCAAAATCCCCAATCCCAAACAAGATATTGCAATCCCCAATTGAAAATAAAACCAATTTCGGGGACAAGTTTCCTAATCTGGCTTGTCTAATTACAAAATATTATTAATTGTCTTCATAATTGTGACTTAATTTTTTTTTTGCTAACGGTTCAAATAACTGTTTCTTCTTTGTTATAAACGTTTGAATGTTTCAATGAAAAAAAATCCTAAATTCAATAAAACTTTGGTAAATAACTTAACTTAAAATCTCTTTATAAGAGTAAAAATCATTTAGTAACAAAGTTAATCGTAGCACAAGTATAATCGCAAAAAAATTCAATTGGCAAATTCAAAGTCAATAATTTTACCAGTTTTTATGTCCGTATAAAAATTTGTATACAATTTGTTCATAAAATATATTCACCACAGAATTGTGAACTGCATGCATAAAATGTTACAATGTTTTATGAATGTCGGGGGAGTACTTTGTATTCAAAAAGAAATAAGAAATAAAGTTTTTCTACATGAAAAAAAAAATAACTTAAAATTTTGTTTTTACACCCTTCACCAACAGGTGGTAAAATGTATTTCTTAGTTTGTCATTCCATTTGTAATTTCTACAGAATCCATTTCCGATCCCATAAAGTATATATATTTTGACTCTTTATGCATAGCCAAGTCGATTGGGCTACGTCCGTCTGTCCTTGCGTTTGCCTTCTCAAACTTGATTTCAGCAAAAAAATTTAATACGCCAATCTATCATACATAGTGTCGAGAGAGATGCTATTGGAAATCAGCATGATCGTCCCATGTCCCTCCAGGCAGCGGCAAAACACTACGCCTTCCTTAATTTTTATTTTTTTTTATATTATTTGGAACAATTAAGTGACTCCAATCAAAAAAAAAAAAAATATATATATATATATATATATATATATATATATTCCGAGTTACGGGGCTCTGAAATTTTTCAATTCTTCAAAATATTAATATGGGTATCATTTTAGAGCTTTTAAAGAGGACTTTAAGAAAATACTAAATGTTTTTAAACCTTAACCCTTGAAGAGACGATGGCGTTTTTATAAAAAATTATATATATGCAGTACAAAATTTTTTTTTTTTTTTAAATCTCGGTCACCTCAATATTTGCTTTTTTTATTGGAGTTACTTTACTATACTAGATTTACATAGATGGTGAAGGGTATATAAGATTCTACATAGTTGAATATTAAACTCTTACTTGTTTTCTACTCGTTTGTATTCCTGCAGGCGGTTATTTTTTATGATAAAAGGTAAGAAAACTTATAAGTACTTACTAAGCTGGTTTCAACTTTCGTTTGTATTCCCGCACGTGGTTGTTGTTTATGATAAAGAAGATTTTTTAACAGAAAAACTTTCCGATAGGAAATAATTTCTCATTCCAATTTTTATTTAAATTTAAAATCGGCATAAAGGCCCAACTATAATGTGCATAACACAACTTAAGCAAACTTAAACAATTGTGCAAACACATTTAATTATATGTGATAAACTATAATGTACATCAGATAACTTTTCGTCAAATTTCGTTTAATTTCATTTCTTTATGCAAGGTACGAAACTGATCGCACTTTCCGTGCGGAAACAGCTGATTGTGCGTTGTGTTATACATTGATAAAGACAAATTTTAATTAAGACCTAAAGTGTTAAATTTATAGTTTTTAATTCAATAGAAAATGTAGAATAAACGAAATTTTTCTTTATGGCAAATTTTTTACGAATAATATATATATATATATATATATTTTTTTTGAAATCTTAATTTAATAATGGCAAGGGTACATAACCACAGCGCCAGCGTATCCCACAAATATTTTGATAAAAAAAAGTCTCTCCAGGAACTGCACATCTACCTATACCTTCGTATAGGAAGTGCTTAATCCTGAACAGGATGTTGAATTATTAACGATTATATATATATTTATATTTTTTAATTTGTTAAATAAATGGCATTTTTATAAAAGCTTGTTGAGAAAAAACGTGCGCGTTGCGTCTTCAATTATAACCTGACTTTTTTGAAAAAGGAAAATCTGCTCGAACACAGATGTTCCCCCTTCGAGATAAAATAATAAACTCGAATAAAATATATTTAAATTAAATTTGTATTTATACACACATATGTATACGATATAAGCGATGAACATCCTTGCAGTACGGTTGGCCACAAACACAAAACAGAAAATAACATGTAATATATTTTATAAAAATTTATTTTAAAACATAAACCAACAAATGAAAATGTGTATGTGAATGTTATTAAATATATAAAATATCTTCTTTAAAGCCTTTTCGTTTTAAAATTTTGTTTATTATTAAACATAAAAGTGCAATTGTGGCAAATAAGTTACTAAATTTATGTAAGTACATTGTAGTCACCTAAATTTCTTTAATATAGTACCTAAGAATTTGATAGACTTTTCGCTGGATTTTTGACATAAGCTAAAGCTAGCGTATGCACATTATAGTTGGTCCTTAAGAAATTTTTTTCTACCATTAAGTTTTTCTGTTCAAAAAAAGCGTCGGAAATTTAAAATTTTTCTTAGGGTTTTTGTCCCAGCTAAGTAAATGAAAAGGTTACTCTATCAGCTCAGACAATTGGCAAGAACAAGTAGTAGAGGTGAATAAGAAGAAAACATAACCACCTGTAGGAATACAAACGTAAGTTAAAAAAATTAAAAAAAGATAATGAAAAATAAAAGCACTAGATCACTAACCTTGTTGATTTTTCAAAAGCAAAATTATTGTCTGATCGATTGGGGTGTATTAATTTTCATCCAGTCATCTAATGCCTTGGCAATGTTGATTTCAACACAAGCACTTCGTTATCATAAGAACTCAGAATATATATTCTTTTAAGGTTAGAAATGTATATTGTAGAAAAGGGGTAGGTAACCTGCGGCCCGTGAACCTATTTAAAATTTATATGGTGGCCAGCACTAAAGCAGTGACAGACAACAAAACAAAACTAAGAAAAATTATATTCTTTTGTCTTGTTTTCAAATGAAGTTATATAACAACAACATAAAACAGTCTCTAAAAATCATAACAAAAAAAGGTACATTAAATATTGTGACAAAAAACAAAAATATGTTAATATTTTATTTGCTTTGCATCACGACATTTATAAAAATTCAGATGCTCACATATGTTTGGGAACACATATAAATGCTAACAACTTTTTTTTTCGAAAATTACTTTTTTTTAATCAAAATATAGATTGCGAATTACAGACGAAAGTTTCGAAAGTAGCTTAGTAGTTGGTTGTTACTACTAAAATTGAACCAGACACCTCCTAATCCATAAATACACAGTGGCAAGTGTCTCACTAATATAATTATACAACTTATTTTTTGTAATGTTATAGTGCAGTAATAAAAAGTATCATAAATAAAGGGTCATCCAAATGTGACACCTAGATGTCAGCACTATATAATTTTTACACGTGACATCTTTTCAACTGACATAAGCCATTTTGTTTTATTAGAAGGTAGTACAGTTTTAATCATGGACAGGTACACATTGCAACAACGCGTTTACATCATTCAAAGTTATTATGAAAATGGGCGTTCTTTAAAAAATACCCAAAGCAAAATTTTGTTTAGTGACGAAGCTCATTTCAAAATGGATGGATTCATCAATAAGCAAAATTGTGGTATCTGGGATGATGAAAATCCTCTTGTTATTCATGAAAAATCTCTACACCCACAAAAAGTTAATGTTTGGTGTGCATTTTGGGCAAATGGAATCATTGGGCCATTTTTATTCGAAGATGATGCTGGAAATGCTGTTACTGTGAATGCTGAGCGATACCAATCAATGTTTAAAGACTTTTTATGGACACAGTTGAATCATATTGATGTGTCTGACGTCTATTTCCAGCAAGAAGGTGCTACATGTCACGCAACTCGAGAAAACATTACGCTTTTGCGATCAAAATTTCCTCAACGTGTAATTTCACGAAATGCAGATTTCAATTGGCCTCCAAGGTCATGTTATCTAACACCATTAGATTTTTTGTCGTGGGGTTTTTTGAAAAGTCGAGTGCATGCTAACATGCCACAAACAATTAATGATGTAAAGAACAACATTCAAGTTCCAATTCGTGAAAAAACACCAGCAACATTTCGGAAAGTCATTGAAAATTTCGATATTCGGATTGATGTCTGCAGACGCAGTCATGGTGGACATTTGAATGATATTCTATTCCACTTATAATTGTAATGAATCATACTTTTAATAAAAAAAACAGCCTGAAAAAATTGCAAATAGTATGTGTTTTATTTCAAAGAAACATGTAGGCGCGTTTTTTGGATGACCCTTTATATTATCAGAAATATTTTATTTTTATTCAACTTCTAAAAATTGTCTTCACCGTTTTATAAAAATATAATTTTTTTTTTTTTAATTTTACATAATTTACCTACAAAACCAACGTTAATGCTAAAGTTTAGTTGTTTTCAATTTTGGCCCACATTACAAAAAGGTTGCCCATCCCTGTTGTAGAGGTTACATTTGCAACTTAAATACTATTGTATAGCTGCACGTCATTAGCACACAGAAGTGATCCAAAACTGTTTAACAATGTTACACAACCAGCTGAAAAATAATAATATTTCAACAGAAATAAAATATGCAATTGCTTTCGTGGGTTACGTTTGCCAGCTCTAAAACTCAACTCAACTTCAAGAAACAAGATTTCATGTGTAAAGTTGAAACAAAAAAGCCCACAGCATACAAAATTTGAAGTTCTTTTATGGACATAATTATGTTTGTATAGATTCAGTTCCGTTTAAAAGCATTCACTCATTATCAAATTAAAAACCTTTTATGCTCTAAACTCTTATTTTCCTAAAGAATGGTTTTTTGCAGAAAAAATAAAAACACCGACAGTATTTGAAAACACAATTTTCCAATTTCCAATTCATACAACAAAAAACCCAACTAACCAATAATTTTTCCCACATAAATTCAAGTCAGTGTGTTCATTTTATTATTTTTTTGTGTTTTTGTTTGTCAAATATGCAAAGGAACTTTTAAAATACAGTAAAGAGCAAAACTTAAGCAGTATAGCAACTAACAAAAATATAGATGGATAAAGTAATCCTCAAATCTATAAACATTTCGAAGGAATTAAGAATTGAATTTTTAAAAACAAAAACTTGATTATTTGTAACGTCACACATGTGAGAAAATATTTTAAATATAATTTAGTTTATAAATTTGATTTATGATTGCTTAGTTTCTTCGGAGTTAAGACTGCTAGTAAAGTCACAGCATTTATCATGCCATGCAGGTAGAGCTCCAATGGTGGTATCAATTTGTTTTATAACGATACTGACAAAGTGCATGCATTTCTTTGAAGTTCAATTTTGTTTATTTTCTGCCGAATTATTATACCCTTTACCACAAAAAGTGGAAATAGGATAGAATAAGTTTGTCATTCCATGTGTAATATCCATTTTTGACTACATAAAAAAAATATATATTCTGACTTCTTATGCATAGCGAACTCGATTGACCGTTGTCTGTCCGTCTGTCTTTCCATTTTAGTTTTGAAATCAAGTTTGACTTGATACCAGAGCAACTAAAGAAAAATTAAATACGCCAACCGATCAGACATAGTGTCGAAAGAGGTGCTATTGGAAATCAGCATGAACGGTCCATGTCCTAGGCAGCAGGCAAAACACCACCTCCGCCTCTCCATATTATTTGGAACAATAAAGTAACGCTAATCAAAAAAAAAAAATTAATACATGGGGCGATAGAATAATAAAAAACACCAAGTGGAAAAATTAGCGATCGCCCATACTTCCCGAGTTGCGCGCCTATGAACTTTTACATCTTTGCTTAAATATCAATATGCGTATATTTAAAAAAATAATATTATTAATTAATTAGTTTTTTTTCTTATTTTTTAATTTTATTAAACATTTTTTATTTTTCTATCCAATTCCGAGCTAGGGTTAAATATATTAATATAGTCACTTTAGTGACTTTCTTATTAGAAAAAAACTGAAAGCAGATTTTTATGTAGCAAGTTTTTTGTCCCATTTAAAGTAGGTTTTTTCTACAGAGTAGGTAAATAAATTTTCCTCATTTAAACACAGCATATAAAGCGTAATTAAAATTTAAAACCAAGTAAGAGAGCTGTATTCAGCTATGCCGAATGTTATTACACTTCACCATCTATGTGTCTAGTTTAGTGAAGTAACTCCACTTAAAAAAAGCAAATATTGGAGTGACAAAGAATTAAAAATAAGAAAAAAATATGTACAATATATAATTGTATATAAAAATGCCACCGACTCCTAACGGGTTGAGCATTTTTAAAAATTTAATATTTAATATTTCCTAAAAGATCTCTTCAAAAGCTCTAACATGATACCTCTATTAATATTTTAAAAAATTTGAAAAGTTCAGAGGCCCATAACCCGGGAAAATGGACGATCGCCAATTTTTTCACTTAATGTTTTTTTCATATTTTTTAATTCATATATTTGGTTTTTTTTTTCTTTTTTTTTATTGGAGTTACTTTATTGTTCCAAATGACATGAACAAATTAGAGGTAGGCGTGGTGTTTTGCTTGCTGCCTTGAAGGACATGGACCGATCCTGCTGATTTCCAATAGCACCTCTTTCGACTCTATATCTGATCGATTGACATATTTTTTATTTTCTTTTTTTTTTGTGAAATTAAGTTTGACGAAGCCGAGACAGACGTGCATCGCTTAATCGACTTCGCTATGCATAAGAAATCAGAATATATATACTTTTTGGGGGTCGAAAATAGATATTGTAGAAATTACAAACGAAATAACAAACTTTTTTGTGGTGAAGAGTCTAATAATAAGGAATACTTATACAGCTAAAAAAAATTAATTTACAAATGCGAGGATTCACTATCGTACACAATCGTACGATTTGATCACACAAAAATCTAACAAAATTCTACCCTTATTATAAAATCGTTCAAAATGGCGTCTTAGTTGCCACACTTTTATTCAAAAAAAGATGCAAAAAACAAACGGTTTTTATATTTTGTTGTTCTTGTTTTTTTCTAATTACCTTAAAAAATTCAACTCTGATCGCATTGAAAAACGCATTTTATGAATTGTTTTAAAAGATTAAAAAATCGTACATATCTGTCAAAAAGTCTGTCATACACCTACATTATTAATCCACACTGGTACTTTTGGCAATTTTTTTAAAACGTACGACTTGGCCTTAACGCGTACTAACTCCCACTAGTACAGTTGATCGACTACTGTTAGTGTAATAGGAAAAAATAGCCGCAAATATAGCAACGAAATAAATATGAGTATAAGAGAAAAATGTGTTCGCCAATATGACGAACAATACCAATCTAGAGTTAAAATAAATATTCCAAAATTGAACTTCAGGTTCAAAATAAAGAAAAAGTTTATTTGCTAATTTAACATATTTTTTTATACAACGTTGTAGATTACAATAAAATCAATAATTTTACTTGGACTATTTTTGCGAGCCACTCGACTAAAGATATTCCACACACTTACATATGTACTTACGTTAGAATATATGAGTTCATATGTTCTTAACTGCCAAAGTGTAGCTGGCTAAAATATTTGCAAAAAAAAACATTTTAACATAAAAATAAAAGAGAAAAAATTAAAAATAAAAAAACTTGAGATACCACAAAATGGGAACTGCAGTAGTAGAAAAATTTGAAATTAAAAAAAAATAATTGTATAAAAAATTTTAACATTTTGGTCTTGGAAATTGGTTTTGTTGATCATATAATTGAAAAGTTTTGTTTTGGCACTTTTTATACCCTTCACCACAAAAAGTGCTGTGTAATTTCTACAATATCAATTTCCAACCCCATAAAGTATTTATATTCTGACTTCTTATGCATAGCGAAGCCTATTGAGAAATGTCTGTCTGTCCGCCCGTGTTAAAAAAATACATACGTCAATCGATCAGATATATTGTCGAAAGACGTGCTATTGGAAATCAGCATGATCGGTCCATGTCCTTCGAGGCAGCCAGCAAAACACCACGCCTACCTCTAATTTTTTCATATCATTTGAAACAATAAAGAAATATAAATCAAAAAAATAATTATATGGGGTGATAGAATAATAAAAAATAAGAGTGAAGGGGCTCTGAAATTATTAATTTTTTTAAATATCGATATCGGTATCATTTTAAAGCTTTTGAAGAAATCTTTAAGAAAATAGTAAAAAATTTTAAAAATGCCTAACCCATTAAGATCCGATGGCATTTTTATGCAAAATTATATGTATCCAGAACCAAATTTTTATTTTTTTTAGTTTTTTGATTTTTTGTCACCCCAATATTTGCTTTGTTGATTAGAGTTACTTCACTAAACTAGATTTACATAGCACTCTTAATTATTTATTTTATTTTTTATATTATTAGTTTTTCACTTGAGAGTAAATGCATCTTTTTGAAGAATTTTCATTTCTATGTTAAACAAGTAGTTGGCATATAGATGAGATATAGAAATAATCAAACAACCAAACCATTAATCAAGAGTTAAACTAAAGAAAATGGTCAATTTTAGGGTATTTCTGTGATTGTAGTATACGAGGGCTGCTCTATATATTTCTGGCCTAATAGTGAAAATGCGAATATTTATAATCAAAAATGGTTTTATTGTTTTTCAAAGTATTCTCCAGCATGATTTATACACTTTTGCCTGCGCTCAAACCAGTTGTCGAAGCACTTTTTCCACTCCGATTAAGACACCTCTAAAACATGGTTTTCGAACACTTCAACAGCTTCTTCTGGCGACGAAAATCGTTGACCACGAAGAAGAAGTCATTAGGTGCCCGATTAAGACACCTCTAAAACATGGTTTTCGAACACTTCAACAGCTTCTTCTGGCGACGAAAATCGTTGACCACGAAGAAGAAGTCATTAGGTGCCAAGTCAGGGCTGTACGGCGGAAGACCCATTAATTCGACGTTTTGGCCGGTCAAAAACGCTCTGGTTTGAGCTGATGTGTGAGAGCACGCATTGTCATGGTGAACAATGATTCGTCTTCTCTTGTTGGTTTTTCGAATTTCTCCGATGACTTCAGGCAAACAAATTGTAGTGTACCACTCAGAAGTGACCGTCCTACGTTTCTCAAGCGGAACAGTCGCCACATGACCAGCTTTGCCGAAGAAACAGGCGACCATTAGCTTCGAAGTGCTTCTTCCACGAACAACTTTCGTTGGATTTTGCTCGTCTTTGAAGACCCACACGGTCGATTATTGTTTTGTTTCGGGCTCATACGCATAGATCCATGATTCGTCACCTGTGACGATCTTATAAACGTCTTTCGAAGCTCCGCAATCGTATTTTTGCAAACATTTCTTTACACCAATCGACACGAGCCTTTTTTTGAGCGACTTTCAAATTGTGCGGGATCCAACGAGAATAAACCTTTTTGACGGCCAGGTGTTCATGCAGTATCGAATGTATGCTGGTGGAAGAAATGTCCAAGGATGTCTCTATCTCTCGGTATGTCGCATGTCGATCTTGCATTATGAGTTCACGCACGGCATCAATATTCTCTGGCACAACAGCCGTTTTTGGACGACCTTCACGGAATTCGTCTTTGAGCGAGCTTCGGCCACGATTAAATTCATTATACCAATTTTTCACAGTGTTATAGGATGTTGCTTCATCGCCATACAAAGATTTAAGTTCATCAATGCACTCTTGTCGTGACAATCCACGTCGAAAGTCATGAAAAATAATGGCACGAAAATGTTCACGCGTTAATTCCATTTTTTTCTATATTAATTTTTTCAAGTCACTGTAAACAACACAAATAATGGTCGTACGTCAAAACGTTTTGAGAACGATTATGCTTAAAAATGACAAACTTTCCAATGGAAATGTCAGATTGCACTTGGCAGCACTCAGTGTTGCCAGGCCAGAAATATATATAGCAGCCCTCGTAATTGAATTTGTAATAAACTACGAACCACATTTATTATGATGTTTTTTTTTTTGTTTTTAGAGCCATTGTCATTTAACTACATTCACTAATAAAAAAAAAACTTAAACGAAAAATAATTCTAATTTATTTAACTTTTACTTTTAATTATACTTGAAACAATAAAAATGTGTAATTAAAAACCACCCTGCTATCAAATCGATTTGATATGCGTAAAACAGTGGTTTTATTACTTTTTTGTTTTGCCGGCTTTAAATTACCTTCCGTTCTATTAATTTGTTCTGTGATACCTGTTTTTAAAAATTGAGACAAAATTTATTTACCTGTACTTAACGCTTATAAAAAAAACTCATTTTTATGAAACATTAAATGATTTATCCAAAGAAAATCAATTATCGAAAAATAATCAAAAAATTTTTTACGAAGCATTCCCTTGAGAATTTAATGCAAGACAAATTTCTTGTTTCTTGCTGGACTGAATGAATGTATCAAAAAAAGCTGACTTAAATGCAAAAAAAAAAGACACTTAGCAAAAACAAATTGTAATCGAATTAATGAAATTAATGAAAGAAATTTAAAACATTGTTATTGTTAGGTATAATAACCTCTTACCACAGGTGATTCCGTTTGTAATATTCTGAATCTGAGTTCTTATGCATACTGAAGTCAATTGAGCGATGTTCGTCTGCCCTTCCGTGTTCGTGTTAAAATAAGCTTTGCTAAGTCTATCGACGACCTAGAGAAAATTTAAATACGTCAATCGAAAATTGAAACTGAATATCAGCAATATCGGTCCATGCTCTTCCAGACACCGAGCAGAACACCACACCTGATCACAGTCTCTTGTAATTAAAAATAGCTGTTGAAGGCTGGTATACAGATACCATTGAAATTGGTATATTTCTGCCTGTGATCGTAAGCCTAATGCTAGACAGTGTTGAACATTCACAAGTGGTGTTTTTCCTGATTACTATCTTAGTCACATGATACTTGAATTTCCAATGACCTAAGACTAGCGCAGTTATCTAACTTAAGTTAACTCGTTTATAACCAACTAACATTATAGTCATTTTGCCGAGGTGTCTTAAGAGAATAACCTGTTTCTCTCTTATGAGATATTCATTTCTATCTTTTCTGGTTTCAGCACTGGCTCTTTAAACTTAGAGTTTTTTCAGAGACTAACTTCTCTAGCGCTTGCGAGACTTTATTACTAATTTCTGGCGCATTTTCTAGGCAATTTTGAATTTATCAAAATACGAATTTATAATATTTTCAGTTTATCACCCCAAAGTTAATCTATTTCAGACAAGCCATACGACTCTGTCTGACAGCCAACGACCACCTTTCGCTAAAGGCTGCTGAGGCTTTAGCAATTAAAATCTTTTTATGAAGATTAAATAATGTTTAACCGACAAAAAAAGGAGGTTATCAATTCGTCTGAACTTTGCTTTGTCATTGCTGAACCGATTTTGAAAATGTTTTCCTTATTTAAAAGGTTATGTTTACAGATTGAACCTGTTTAAAAAATAGTTCATAATTTTAAAAATTAAAGGGTGTCCCCAAGCAACATATATGTGATTTACACATACTATTAACCGTAAAGGGCACCACTTAAAAAAAACTTTGTATCATTATAGCTCCCAACAGCACTTAAAAATTAAAGGGTGCCCTTTCGGTGACGTAAATTGACCTGTAAGGGCGAATCTTTTAAACCGATATAGACAAACGCTTAAATATTGGACAAAAGGTCGATTTCTTTAATCGTTACAATAGCAAGTATGAATATTAAAAAATCTAAATTAAAGGGTGTACCAATAATTCACTTAATTTACTGTATATGGCCATACTATTGAATTGTTGTAGACAGACGAATAAAATTATCACGGAACCTGTATTGCTGTGTCCGCTTTAAGAACAAGTATAAATTTGAAGTCAAAATTTACAGGGTGTCCCAATAGTTAATGCCTGGCAACACTGAGTGCTGCCAAGTGCAATCTGACATTTCCATTGGAAGGTTTGTCATTTTTAAGCATAATCGTTCTCAAAACGTTTTGACGTACGATCATTATTTCTGTTGTTAACAGTGACTTGAAAAAACTAATATAGAAAAAAATGGAATTAACTCGTGAACATTTTCGTGCCATCTTTTTTTATAACTTTCGAAGTGGATTATCATGACAAGAGTGCATTGATGAATTAAAATCTTTGTATGGCGATGAAGCACCATCCTATAGCACTGTGAAAAATTGGTATAATGAATTAATCGTGGCCGAAGCTCGCTCAAAGACGAATTCCATGAAGGTCGTCCAAAAACGGCTGTTGTGCCAGAAAACATTGATGCCGTGCGTGAACTCATAATGCAAGACCGACATGCGACATACCGAGAGATAGAGACATCCTTGGACATTTCTTCCACCAGCATACATTTGATACTGCATGAACACCTGGCCGTAAAAAAGGTTTGTTCTCGTTGGATCCCGCACAATTTGAAAGTCGCTCAAAAAAAGGCTCGTGTCGATTGGTGCAAAGATATGTTGCAAAAATACGATTGCGGTGCTTCAAAAAACGTTTATAAGATCGTCAGAGGTGATGAATCATGGATCTATGCGTATGAGCCCGAAACGAAACAACAATCGACCGTGTGGGTCTTCAAAGACGAGCAAAATCCAACGAAAGTTGTTCGTGGAAGAAGCACTTCGAAGCAAATGGTCGCCTGTTTCTTCTGCAAAACTGGTCATGTGGCGACTGTTCCGCTTGAGCAACGTAGGGCGGTCACTACTGAGTGGAACACTACAATTTGTTTGCCTGAAGTCATCGGAGGACATCGAAAAACCAACAAGAGAAGACGAATCATTGTTCACCATGACAATGAGAGCTCTCACACATCGGCTCAAACCAGAGCGTTTTTGACCGGCCAAAACGTCGAATTAATTGGTCATCCGCCGTACAGCCCTGACTTGGCACCTAATGACTTCTTCTTGTTTCCGCACATCAAGAAAAAAATGCGTGGTCAACGATTTTAGTCGCCAGAAGAAGCTGTTAAAGTGTTCGAAAACCATGTTTTAGAGGTGTCTTAATCGGAGTGAAAAAAGTGCTTCGACAACTGGTTTGAGCGCATGCAAAAGTGTATAAATCATGCTGGAGAATACTTTGAAAAACAATAAAACCATTTTTGATTATAAATATTCGCATTTTCACTATTAGGCCAGAAATATATAGAGCAGCCCTCGTATTAGAGAGACATTTATCGATTCCGCTAAACTAACAAGTATAAAATTTGGATTTGGAAATTAAAGGGGGTCCCAATAGTTAATATAAGTTGTTGTTATAAACAGATATCTGAAATCTGTTTTAAAGTCGTTTTTTTTTTTTTGCAAGAATTATTCAATAAACAAAAAAAAGTTTTCGAAAATGAACTGGAAAATTCTGATAGTTCAAATTTTCTTAGAAAAATAGCAAAGACAAAATAATGTGGCTGGATAAGATACGATTCGACGGGTACATAAAAATTATAAGAAATTATCTTATATTAGTGCTACCTAATATATATCCATTATGCACTTATCTTCAGGACGCCCTTTTTATTCGGTATTTCATTTCAAATTAATTTTTAAATTAACTTTTAATTTGAAGTTTTTGCATTTCCTTTATCGACCATGAGTTCTGTAAAAGCGTCAAGAAAGTAATCTCTAAAGTTGAGCAACTTCGAAAAATTTAAATTCATCATTATGGCAACTGTAGCGTACACTAAATCAACGTGCAAATAATAAGTCGAAGAGGAAAACATGCACATCTTATACAAATATTAATATGACAAGTCTAATGGCTTGTAGCAGTTCTCAAAAGTAAACAAACTGCTCGTGAGCACACAAAAAAAATAAAAATAAATAAAAAATTTACTTTAATATAAACAAATAAAAATTTGTTTAAGTTGGAAACAATTGCAAATAAGTTAGTCAGCAAATACGTAATAGCAAAAAGTAAACATTGTTTCTAAGTTCAGACGCTTAGAATTAACTATACTTTCATACAAACGCAGATACATACACTTGTTATTTTTTCTATTAAACAACAAAAAACAATTATGTAATTTATTATAAACGTAATTGTATACTTGGATAAATAGAGTTACAATCGGACGATCAAAATATTGGAAAATCAACTGAAAAATCATTATTGTGAAATACAGAAGTTTTTCAATGTAAATTTAGAATCGATTGAGGGGAATTATTTTAAGCTCAGTTATTTAACTGTTCCATTTAACATGTAGTTGAACAAGTAACAGTGCTATTTTCGGCTATGCCGAATCTTATATACCCTTCACCATATAAGTAAATCTAGTTTAGTGAAATAACTCGAATCAAAAAGATAACTATTGGGGTGACAGAGAATTAAAAAATAAAAAAAAATTTGGTACTGCATATATATTATTTTACATAAAAATTACATCAGCTCTTAACGGGTTAAGCATTTTTAAAAAAATTTAGTTTTTCCTTAAAGATCTCTTCAAAAGATTTTAAACGATACCCATATTGATATCTTAAGAAATATGATGCACAATTGTACTTTTCCATAAAAAGAGGCCGGAAAATATGGACGAGCTCGAATTTTTCCATGTGATTTTTTTTTTATTTTTTAAATGTCTATAGGGTATATCTAAGTTTGTCATTCCATTCTGCAATATCCATATGGCTTCTTATGCATAGCCATATGGATATTGCGATGTCCGTCTGTCAGCCTCGGCAAACTTGATATCAGAGAAAAAAAAATATGTCAATCGATCAGATATAGTGGGGACAGAGGTGGAAATCACTATCAGTGAAAGCATTATCAGTTTCCGAGTTACGAGGCTCTGAAAGTTTCAAATTTTTTTAATATCAATATGCGTATCATTTTATAGCTTTTGAAGAGGTCTTTAAGAAAATACTCAACATTTTTAAAAACGCTTAACATATTAACGGCCGATGGCATTTTTATGGAAAATAATATCAAATTCTTTTTTATTTTTTAATTTCCTGTCACCCCAATATTTGCTTTGTTGAACTAAACTAGATTTACATAGATGGTGAAGGGTATATAAGATTAGTCATAGCTGAATATAGCACTCTTACTTATCTTGTTTTGACATATAAATTCCCGGAACGGTATAAAATATCCCAAAATATTGTTTTTTTTACAAAAGTTGCTATCCTGCCTTTGTTAACCTAGGGGCTGTTATATTCGTTTTTGACTATCAAACCAAAAATGTTAGATTTAAAATTTCGCTTACGTTATTTTAATCGGTCTTTTCGCTTCAGAAAATGTTATAATAATTTATCAATTTTGTTTTAAAGTTGACTGTTTGGTTAGGGAGGAATGTTATAATTTTTGACCAAATTTTTTTAATTGCATTTGCTATAGGTTGTCTTTAAAATGGTACTAAAAATTTGCTAGTACTAAAATAAGTTTAAATTACATAGGCAAAAGACAAAAAAAAATTACACCTTTTTTGGAAAGCGCTATCAGAACAAAATATATAAAATTTATTTATTTTAAAATTTATTATGAATACAGCAAATGTTTTAAATTAATAATCCGAAGAACACCAAGCAAAAATACTAAGTTGACCAAAATAAAAAAAATACTGTAAGCCAATTTTCTCCCAAACAAGACACCCTACACATGTAAGCACATTTATTGTAGATATTTGTAAGGTCTAATTAAGTTCCAAACCACTGTGCAATGTTACAATAACTATCTGGTTCGTACTATAACATTTAAAACATTTTTTATTTTAAACGTAATTTTGCGAACGAAAGAGCTCTTGTGACAGCATGGATCAAGTAGTTAATTTTTTATTAATTTAAATTTCAAATTCAATACATTTATTGCAAGTATTAAAACATTCTCTTTTTTATTTTGTTTATTTTGCAGATTTTAAAGAAAACAAACTAAAACACTTTAACTTATAATTTTATGTTCCTAAAAACTCTCAATATTTATTAAAAATTTAAACAACTTATTAGTGAAGCACTTTCTTGTGTTCAATAAAAAGACACACATTTTTTTTTTTATTTAATTGCGCCTGACAAATCAAATTTTTCAGAAAATGTGTGATTAAAAATGAATGAGTGAATTCAATATAAAATTGTTTTTACTTGTAATCATTGCTGACACTGCATTGTGACACTTTATCAGAGTAATAAGTTTTAAAAGAACAAGAAAAATGCTATAAGAAATTCTCCGAAGGGACAATAACAACACTCACAGCATCAATATTAAACATTCAGTTTTCAACAGTAGCATCAGCAAAAGCAGCAGTTAAAAGAGCAGCAGGATTTAAAAAGTAAAAATTTACATAAATTAATTAAATTATTTTACCAGCAACCTCCATTTCTACTTAATCGCACACGAAAGCTTTTAATATATTAAATTTCTGGTAAGTAAATTTGGAAATTTAAATTATGATTCCGTTATTAAGCAAACACTTGATGTACGCCACATGACATGTGTAAGTACGTGGATATGTATGTGTAAGCTTAAGACTATGTGAAAGGATTTAAAATCTTGTATTTATGTAAAATTATTTAATAGTTGCAGAGTTTAAAATGAATTTAAATTAAAAAAAATAGTTAGAATTAAAATCAACATCGTTTTTAACGGATTTACTCCACCTCTCATACTCATTACTTCCCTGAGGTGCAAAAGTGACTGCACATTGGCTCGTTGAATTTCCATTGGCCTTTTTAGAGTCCATTGCCTCCTTAGGCGTCCTTTGGGCCATTCGACGTACATTGGCCCTAAGGGCTTCCATTGAGTCCTTCGACGTCCTTTGGCCCTTTAGGCATCCGTTTGTCCCTTTTCGTCGTCTGTTGACCTCTTAGGCGTCGATTAGCCTCTTGGGCGTTTGGTGTTCTCTCAGGCGTCTATTGACCCCTCAGGCATCTATTGGCTACTTCGACGTCTATTGATCCCTTAGACATCCATTATCCTCTTGGGCGTCCGTTGGCTACTTGCTCGTCCATTGGCCTCTCAGGCGTCGTGAGAAATAAAAAATTACCATCGACCATAAAATCTCTAAATTTTAATGAAATCCAATAAGAATATTATTTGATTATTATTATTATTTTTATTATATTATTATTATTTATTATATGCTTGCAGTGACTAATACGAAACAGTATCAACAATAATAGTTCGACGTATTCGATCCCAAAAGATTTTAATTCCACACACGGTGGAGGTTTTTTAAAACTAAATTCCACGCTTAAGTGGTTAAGTGTCCATTGGCCCCTTAAGCGTCCGTTGGCCCCTTAAGTGTCCATTGGCCCCTTAAGCGTCCGTTGGCCCCTTAAGCGTCCGTTGGCCCCTTAAGCGTCCGTTGGCCCCTTAAGCGTCCGTTGGCCCCTTAAGCGTCCGTTGGCCCCTTAAGCGTCCGTTGGCCCCTTAAGCGTCCGTTGGCCCCTTAAGCGTCCGTTGGCCCCTTAAGCGTCCGTTGGCCCCTTAAGCGTCCGTTGGCCCCTTAAGCGTCCGTTGGCCCCTTAAGCGTCCGTTGGCCCCTTAAGCGTCCGTTGGCCCCTTAAGCGTCCGTTGGCCCCTTAAGCGTCCGTTGGCCCCTTAAGCGTCCGTTGGCCCCTTAAGCGTCCGTTGGCCCCTTAAGCGTCCGTTGGCCCCTTAAGCGTCCGTTGGCCCCTTAAGCGTCCGTTGGCCCCTTAAGCGTCCGTTGGCCCCTTAAGCGTCCGTTGGCCCCTTAAGCGTCCGTTGGCCCCTTAAGCGTCCGTTGGCCCCTTAAGCGTCCGTTGGCCCCTTAAGCGTCCGTTGGCCCCTTAAGCGTCTGTTGGCCCCTTAAGCGTCTGTTGGCCCCTTAAGCGTCTGTTGGGCCCTTAAGCTTCCATTAACCTCTGGGGCGTTCATTGGCTTTATGGGTGTCTAATGCCCCTCAGAGGCCCGTATTCTATTGGCCGTTCATTGGGAAACCATTTGCCTCTCGGCCGTGCATTAGGCTTTTGGGCGTACTTTGGCCCCTTTGACATTTACTGGCCCCTTTGATGTCCATGGGCCTATTCGTCGTCCATTGAACAGTTTGACGTCCATTGGCCTCTTCGACGTCAATTGAACCCCTAGGCGTCCATTGGCCTCTTAAGCATTCATTGGCCTCTTAAGCGTCCATTAGCCCCTAGGCGTCTGTTGGGCCCTCGCATATATTGGCTTCTTTGGTTTCCATTGGACTTTTAGGCCTCCATTAGCCTTTGGGACGGTGGATGATTAGAATACTCCGGCGTATCACAATAGATTCTCAGATATTCATTGGCGCGTTTAGACGTACTTTGATCTTTGGACTTAATTGACAGCTAACTTTGTGTTTAATGTCGGTCCACTTGGATCTATTTAGCACTCAATGTTGACTACCTACATTTCAAGAATTGAACTCTAAATCCAGACACCAAATTAAAGCATCAGCAACTTAAAACCACATGTTCAAAAAAGAGTTTTCTAAAATAAAAATTAGAAAAATGAATTTACTAACAAACTGCATCTATAGCATTTGTAATTACAATGGATTTTAAAGAATTTTATATAAAATTTATTGTTTTCATTCATTTTATACACAATTTATATACAAAAGAATACAATCATTTATTTTTGCATATTTTTTACCTTTTTTAGACTATTTCAGAGTGCTAAAATAAAAACTTACGAAAGTAAAAAATGAGATTAATAAAAATAAAAATAAACGAAATATTAACAAGAATTACAGCTACTCAAAAAAAAAAAAAGGAGCGTAAAACATCAGCAGGAATTTGAATATTTTTACACACAGTAATTTTTTTTTTTTTTGTTTATAAAAGTGTAAAAATGTAAATGAATGCATGGAAATGAAAAAAATTTAATGGATATTTGTTTTCATAGCTGCATGTTCATTATAAGAAGGGAGGTGAAGAATAACTTTACCTAATGGCGGTGAAAGGTGTACAAATAAGTTTTCATTCTGTATTTTTTTTAGAATATTTATATTATAGAATATTTATTATTCTGGGTATTTTTCTTAATTTCGGGTCAGAGCGTATTACCTTTTTACACTGTCTGTTTGATGGATAGATTTTCGAGAAATTAACTATTTTTCGAATTAACAAATGTAGTCGCATAATGGCTGAAGCTATTAAACAAATATTAAATTAACCACAGATAAATGTCGTTCGACAGGTGCTTGTATATTTAAGCGACGTACCGTTTTTCTTTAATTCTCAAAGAGTTTAAAAGTTTTATGGCTGAAAAGTGCACAACATGGCGAATCATTGATGGCAAATTTTCAGCCACGGAAAGTGTGTATCGCACTTGCTAACTTATTGCATTGTCACTATAACTAAGTTATAGTGTAAGATATTTTCTATTGCAAGTAGATCAATGTATTGATGATAAAAAAAATTATACAAATTTTGAATTTATTTAATTTTGTCTTCATATTTTTTTATAAATTTGAAAACTAGATGAATGCAATCTTTGGTTATAACCGAAAGAAATGATTTATGGCATAAGCGCTGTTTACTGAATAAAAATGTACATAACCAGTAGTCAAATCAGACATAGCCACTACACGCTAAATATTATAAAGCTAAAATGCCATGAATGTTTAATTTTTACTTTCTTAAATTCTTTTAAATTAAATTTAGATAAATTTTGCCACTTATCTATTTTGTCGACGACCCTGCTTATTTAACAATTGTAGACTTATTTAATATGCAAAAAATACTTACAGCTACTTTGATGTTAAATGTTTGTTGGATGTTTGTCCTTTTTCATTTCGTAGCGATGTTCTCTTTAACACAGCAGCTTCAACATCAGCTCCAAGATACAGAACCGTGAATTCATAATTTTTTTTTTTTTTTTTTATTTTAAATGAATATGAAATGAAATCATAAAATTAAAGTCTTCAAAAATATAAAAAAGAGTAAAATAAATTTCAATTATTCTTATTATTTTTATAAATTTTTAAATGTATTTTTTTTTTATTCTTTTTTCTTCAAACTGCGTTTAAACTAAAGAAAATTTCATTTTAAATGCGAGTGTTTGAATAATGAAAATGTTTGTGTTCAGTTTGCTTGTTGTGCACCAGTATTATTTCCTTTGCACTTTACCTTTGTAAAATGTTAAACTTTGTTTAAGCTTATATACAAATATTATTATTAAATTCATATTTCTTTTCATCGTTTTAGAAATTGAAACAAAATACAAAATAATAAAAAAACATTAAAATTTTTAGCATTAATTTGCGAAAAGCAACATTGATATTTGAATAAAGTAAAAGACATAAAAATATTTAAAAAAAATATATTTAAAATATTATCTATTATCTATCTTTGTTAAAAGCTGTAGCATATCATAGTGTCAAAGGCTATATTGTCCATGAAATTTATTTTGCACTCAATGTCGCTTTAAAAAACGTCATAATGTCCATAGACATTGCTTCATTTTTAGTATGGACATAGTGTCACTTGTAAAAGAGTCGTAATTTCTTACTAAAGGCTTCCTGCATAGCCAGCCTTTTGCCGGGCGAAAACAAATTCTCTTTTATGATGTAACTAACACCGGCTTTGCTTACCAAAGGTTTTCCGAAAGCCAGCTTATTAAAACTTTGCATCTTTCTTACATAGAATATCATAAAATATACTTATAATATCCATGGACATTATGTCACTTTCTTGTGCAACATAATGTCCTTTGTTTTTTTTTTTTAATTAAAAGAATTTTCATATGCAAAAAAATTTAAGTTTCTCTTTAACAAAAACCTTATAAGCTACAATTTGTTTGTGCTTTTAAAACTTTTAAAGAAATTATACAAAAACTTTTCTTATTAATTCTTATTAATTTACACACTTGTTTGCCTTCAATAATGAATTATTAAATGTAAAACACTGGTAGATATTTAACTTCATGATGAAATAGCGCACTTTTATTTAAAATTGAGGACCAGGACCAGTAATTCAAATTTGTAGCTGGTGAATCGATTTATTACTTTTAAGTAAAAATAATCATTTGTCAGTGAAATTTAAACAAAATTAGCGTACAAAAATTTAAAAAAAAAATTACAGTGTAAAATTAGAATTTAGCTTCAAAAACATTGAACTGGCATGAAATTATTTTAGTACATGCGTTTTTTGTTTTTTTTTAATTTTACTTTAACTAAATTATAGTCATCTATAATGTTATGAGGATACAAATAAGAATGTTTAAAAATAAAAATTGCAATCCTGATCAACCAAAGGTTGGTACAAAGCACAAACAAAATTTTTATACTTCTTATTATATAAAACAAAGTAGTAGAAATTCTGTTTAATTTTCAGGTGTCTGTATATAACGGTTCAAAAAAAACGGCCATATATGTTAAATTGCATTAATTTTGGGAACACCCTTTAATTTCTTAATTCAATTTATAAGCTTTTTGTCATAGCGGACTTAGCAATACAGGTCCCTTGTAAGTTTCAGCTGTCTGTCTATAACGCTTCAAAAGTTTGGCCACATACACCAAATTACATCAACTATTGGGACCCCCGTTTATTTCCAAATACAAATTTTATACTTGTTGTTATAGCGGAGTTAGTAATACAGGTTCTTTGTAAATTTCAATCGTTTGTCTACAACTGTTCAAAATTATGGCCATATATATCAAATTAAATGAACTATTGGGGCATCCTTTAATTTATAATCTTAAATATTACTACTTGTGAGTATAAATGTCATTTGAAAATCAGTTTAGAAATGACGGAGCTCTGCAAATTCAAACATAAAAAAGCAACTTTTAGTCGAATTGATAACCTCTTTCTTTTTTTGAAGTCGGTTAAAAATGGGATTGAACTTAAGCCCAAGTTTATTTAATTCATTTATTATTCCAGTCCATATTACGAACTATTAAAGTAAAATAATTTAAGCATAATTTGTAGTAAAATTTTTCAATGCATATATGTTTTTTTTAATTGAAAAACAGAGCCTTTAATTTCTTTGTACGAGGGCTGCTCTATATATTTCTGGCCTAATAGTGAAAATGCGAATATTTATAATCAAAAATGGTTTTATTGTTTTTCAAAGTATTCTCCAGCATGATTTATACACTTTTGCATGCGCTCAAACCAGTTGTCGAAGCACTTTTTCCACTCTGATTGAGACACCTCTAAAACATGGTTTTTGAACACTTCAACAGCTTCTTCTGGCGACGAAAATCGTTGACCACGCATTTTTTTCTTGATGTGCGGATACAAGAAGTCATTAGGTGCCAAGTCAGGGCTGTACGGTGGATGACCCATTAATTCGACGTTTTGTCCGGTCAAAAACGCTCTGGTTTGAACCGATGTGTGAGAGCTCGCATTGCCATGGTGAACAATGATTCGTCTTCTCTTGTTGGTTTTTCGAATTTCTCCGATGACTTCAGGCAAACAAATTGTAGTGTACCACTCAGAAGTGACCGTCCTACGTTTTTCAAGCAGAACAGTCGCCACATGACCAGTTTTGCCGAAGAAACAAGCGGCCATTTGCTTTCAAGTGCTTCTTCCACGAACAACTTTCGTTGGATTTTGCTCGTCTTTGAAGACCCACACGGTCGATTGTTGTCTCGTTTCGGGCTCATACGCACAGATCCATGATTCGTCACCTGTGACGATCTTATAAACGTCTTTTGAAGCACCGCAATCGTACTTTTGCAACATTTCTTTGCACCAATCGACACGAGCCTTTTTTTGAGCGACTTTCAAATTGTGCGGGATCCAACGAGAACAAACCTTTTGTACGGCCAGGTGTTCATGCAATATCGAATGTATGCTGGTATGTCGCATGTCGATCTTGCATTATGAGTTCACGCACGGCATCAATGTTCTCTGGCACAACAGCCGTTTTTGGACGACCTTCACGAAATTTGTCTCTGAGCGAGCTTCGGCCACGATTAAATTCATTGTACCAATTTTTCACAGTGCTATAGGATGGTGCTTAATCGCCATACAAAGATTTAAGTTCATCAATGCACTCTAAGCCTGGTACTCAGTTCCATATACATACATAAAAAAGTTGTTTATAAAGTCATGAAAAAATGTTGCAGAAGTTGTACTCTCTTTTTACTGTGGATAAATATATGACATGTTTCTGGCAACATTCTATAAAAGCTGTGAAATAAAGCAAACAGGTATTATTACATGCGGAATTTTTTAAGCAACAGCTGATCATATGTCTCTTGCTTACATTTTTAAAACAATGTAGTACACGTGAAAACAATAAAACGTTTAATCGCGAGATAGACACATATTTTTAATGTCAAATTTTCCACATGAAATAATCAATGTTGCTCAACAATTTTCACAAAACCAAACAGAGAACCAGGCCTTAAACTAAAAGTTTCTTGTTCAATAAAGGCATAAAAAATATTTTTTAAAGAATATCAGGTATGTGATGGAAATCGATTTCGAAATCGAGACGACTTAAAACCGTAAATGGTTGTGATATCCTTACTATTTTCGTTTTTTTCATACCTTCAATATATATTTCAATAACTCTCCAATTTATCTCAAAACGAATCGTTTTCAAATCGATCGATTTCCATCACATACCTGTATATTTTCACAAGTTCTTGTTTTTTTTTTTTGTTTTTTTTTTAATTCGTAATTGCTTTAACCTTTTGCTCTCTCTTAAAGAATAAAAGAAAGACATTATGATTCAAATAAATTAGATTTTCAAATTAAATAAAATATGATAGACCCCAGTGGGCGAAACACTGTTAAAAATTTGGATAAAAACAGGGGTTGAAACTTTATCAAGTAATAGATTCGTTTTGTTTAAGTCATTATCTTAATGGAATGACTGTGTTCTACAAACTTGTAATGAAATTACATTTGTTGTAAAATGATAACCAACAAACAAAGTCTAGGATATAAATTCTTTTTGACATTTAACAAATTAAGTACGATTTATTAAATTTATGTTAAATAATAATATATTTTAAGATTTCGTTTTATTTGTATTTGAATATTTTCTTACAAGTTTCTGCTTTAACTTAAACCGACTTCATTTTTATGAACTTCACTTACATAAATTTCCTTGCGGTAATATATCTATTACAAAATTTCCAAATGCTTTACAGTTATGAAAATAATAAAAGTCAAATGGAATTGAATTGAATGCCGCATGAGTTGAAACCAATTGCAATAATTTACTTGTAAATAATTTTGAAAAGGGCTTTATTTGCATTTAATGGTGTTTAGGACAAGCTCAAGTGCTAGAAATAATGGCCCATAATCATAGTCAAAAATAAAGTCGACTTTAAGAGTTCTAAAGTATATTTTTATTAAAAGTGTACTTTTGGTATACTATAGACAGGTAAAAGTATACTTTAAACGCTAAAGTATGTTTCTAATTTAAAACCACCGACGTATTAAAATTTTCAAAGAATCAAAAAATTTTATTTTTGTGCACAAATTTCAACAGATGTTTTCCTTACAAAATATTGATAGAGATTTTGAAATTCTTGACGATTTACGTGAGTAAAAGTGTATGTATATGCAAAGTTCAACTACTCACGTTTAGTCAAATAAAATCTTATTGCAATTACCATCTACCTTGCCTCGGAGAATATTTACCTTCATGGCATGTAGTTCTTCATCTTGTCTTATTTTTTTTGAAGTTGCTTTACTTTAAGGGAGTGGAGTTCTTGCTCGTTAGCCTTTTGTAATTTGTGCATCGATTCAACGTGTTCGAATTCAGCGTTAAGTTTTTTTATTTGAATGTTATTTAATTCCTCAGATTGCGTCATTTCCTTCGCAATTTGACGTTGGCGCTCCAAAATAATGCTGTTTTTCGATGGCGTTTTGGGAAGTCTTCTAAGGCGTTGGAATTTAGAAAGTGGAGTATGCCTTTTCATTTTATTTTCTAAACGCTTAAGGGGAGTGACAACAGGCGCATCTATTTTACTCGATTCGACGAAACCGTCAGGCCTAAGTGAATTTTCTATAGTAGCAGCAAAATTGATTTCATTGTCGGATGGACTATCGTCCGTCTCATATATCAAATATTCAGCGTTGTTTGTTGGGCTCTCAGTGCAGTTAAGGTCATCAACACAGTTGCTGTCTATTAAAATATCATCTTCCTGAAACTCATTGATAATCATACTTTGGACTAAGTTGTCCTCTGCACTAACTTCTGGAATAACTACGGAATTCCCCGTCGCAAAAGAAGCACGTTTCATACTCGCCATAGCTTTCCTAGCTTTAAGTTTTGGAATCTCCCGTTTGTAGCCTGCCGAAGCCATACTTTCACTAATGTTTTTCCAAGCATTTTTCTTTTTTAAAATTAATGAGGTATCGTTGCCCTTATGTTCAACAATCTCTAGGTGCATATTAATGCACTCCCTCAAGAATTCTTTTTCACTGGTGCTCCAATTTGCCTCCCTTTCTCTTGTTTTCTTCTGTTCCTGTAAATAATTTATAATGCAGTTATTGGATAACAATATTAATATATGTTCATACATAAAACATTTAACACAATGTAGAACTTACCTTTTCCATATTTTTTATCTTAAAGTATTTTTTGCTCTATTTTTTCTGCAAAAAAAAGGTAAACACAAAATTTTAAATGCGCTTTTTTTATTGTCAGCTGATAAGAGTTGCCACATTGTTATATTTTGACAAATTTTGTTTTTTTGTATGAAAACATTTGCCACATTTTATGTGACACCCACTTAAAGTGGGTTCAACTTAAAATATGATTAATTTCTGACTATAGTAGTAAACATTTTATTAACAGCTTATAAATTTAAAGTCGCTTTTAAAAAGAATCGACTTTAGTGTTTGACTATGATTATGGGCCAATAAGTCTGGCATGATTTTGTGACCAATAAACTATTGAGAGACAGAACCACAACCGGTCGTTGCCAAACTTTAAATTTAAATTAAGCACAAAAATAAATTTGCCAAACGGTTGACACTTTTAAGCACCATTTGTTAAGATCAATAACACACGTGACAACTCAGCTAATCTTGTTTGCTAAACTCTACAAACTAAAGCACATTTTAACATTTAAATTAAACATTTTAGTCAATTTAAACAATTTTTTTACAATAAGCAGACGCCTAATAATGAGCTTATAAAACCTCATCACAAAATTAATTATAAAAATTACCAGGCCACAAAATCCAGTTGGAGATAAAAAAAATGTGACACAAAAACATAGAATATGATTGATTACATGTTCAAGTAGAAATTTATTCTAATAGCCGAGACATATTTTAGACACTTTTAAAACAAATTACACTCTTATCTTCACCTGAAATAATTTCATACGAGTAGTATTTGCTTTTTTTCAAAATGCTGCTGGCAGTTTAGAATATTACAATAACACTTTATCAAACCTAGTAAACAAAAGTAAAGGAAAACAATTTTACGCTAATATTTAAATTTATCACATTTTTGTCTGCAGTCATTTACCCCAAAAAGAATATTTGAAAAGCAAATAATGAACGTGACTTCATAACACAACTTGTATATATTTCTACCGCTTTTAACACAAAAACTTATCAAATTATATTTGAAAAAAAAAAAAAACACAAAGGTGGCAATTATATTGTTTTGTTTAGCTGATAAATTATAAAGTAAAATTTCGTAATTTTTAGGGAAGGTTACCGAGTAATAAAATCGCATAAAAATTCTTTTACAAAATTTCGACTACTATTAATACTAAAGGGTGGTTTTTTAAGCATAACACTAAAAATTAAACTTTGATGAACATTTTTTTTCTTACTAATTTCATTAAACTTTAAAAAACCATTATGAATAGACTCCCGCTTGAACAATTTAACTTTGAAAATCCGTCATCAATTCGAGCAGCTTATAGACGACTTCGTTATTTTTATGGTTTACATAATCGACCGTCTGAGCCAGGCATCCGTCGAATTGGGGATAGATTTCGTAAAACATACTCCCTAGAGGATGCAATAATACCAACACGTCAAAGGAATGTGGTTACTGAAGAGAATATCGCTGCTGTGAACGAAAGTGTGGAAGAAGATAAAAATTTATCGATTCGTAGTCGGTCGCATGAATTTGGGCTATGTCGGTGAACTACGTGGAAAATTTAGCACATAAATGTTGGCTTACACTCGTATAAGATCAGGAATTGCAGGAATTAAAGCCACGAGGCCACTACATGCGTCGTTCTTTCGCTAATGGGGCTCTAGAGCAGGTAGTAACTGACCCGTTGTTTTATCGCCAAACTGGGCCATTTTTGGCTTCACGGGTTTATTAATTAGCAAAATTGCCGCATATGTAGTGAGGCCAATTTACAACATACCCTACAGACTCCATTGCATCCAGAAAAATGCATCGTTTGGTGTGGTTTACACGCTGGTGGCATCATCGGACCTTATTTCTTACAAAAAAAAAAACGGATATCTTGTTACGGTCATTGGAGATCTTTACTGCACCATGATTAATGATTTTTTGTTTAAAAATATAACTGACATTGATTCGGACGAAATGTGGTTCCCACAAAATGGCGCTATTTGCCATACGGCGACCGCAACCATCGAGTTATTGAATTTAAAATTGGGCGATAAGTTGATTTCGAGAAACAGATCTGTCAATTGGCCTCCAAGGTCGTGCCAATAGTGTATGGCAGACGTGTGTTGTGGCTATGACTGGCTTGAACAAAAAGGCGTAGTGAAGTGATCTGTGGATGGTTAAGGTTACTAAACAAGGCTCATCGAGTCGTTAGTTCATGTCTCGCCGGAATAACACAGTAGTGTAGCCTGGATGGCTGCGTTTTTAATAATAACGCGTGTTTAGTAAATACGAAATCAAAGTACAGCCAGATACGAGGGCTGCTATATATATTTCTGGCCTGGCAACACTGAGTGCTGCCAAGTGCAATCTGACATTTCCATTGGAAAGTTTGTCATTTCTAAGCATAATCGTTCTCAAAACGTTCTGACGTACGACCATTATTTGTGTTGTTTACAGTGACTTGAAAAAATTAATATAGAAAAAAATGGAATTAACTCGTAAACATTTTCGTGCCATCACTTTTCACAACTTTCGACGTGGATTATCACGACAAGAGTGCATCGATGAACTTAAATCTTTACATGGCGATGAAGCACCATCCTATAGCACTGTGAAAAATTGGTATAATGAATTTAATCGTGGCCGAAGCTCGCTCAAAAACGAATTCCGTGAAGGTCCTCGAAAAACGGCTATTTTGCCAGAGAACATTGATGCCGTGCGTAAACTCATAATGCAAGATCGACATGCGACATACCGAGAGATAGAGACATCCTTGGACATTTCTTCCACCAGCATACATTTGATACTGCATGAACACCTGGCCGTAAAAAAGGTTTGTTCTCGTTGGATCCCGCACAATTTGAAAGTCGCTCAAAAAAAGGCTCGTGTCGATTGGTGCACAGATATGTTGCAAAAATACGATTGCGGTGCTTCAAAAAACGTTTATAAGATCGTCAGAGGTGATGAATCATGGATCGAGCATGGACGAGCAAAATCCAACGAAAGTTGTTCGTGGAAGAAGCACTTCGAAGCAAATGGTCGCCTGTTTCTTCGGCAAAACTGGTCATGTGGCGACTGTTCCGCTTGAGCAACGTAGGACGGTCACTTCTGAGTGGTACACTACAATTTGTTTGCGTGAAGTCATCGAAGAAATTCGTAAAACCAACAAGAGAAGACGAATCATTGTTCACCATGATAATGCGAGCTCTCACACATCGGCTCAAACCAGAGCGTTTTTGACCGGCCAAAACGTCGAATTAATGGGTCATCCACCGTACAGCCCTAACTTGGCACCTAATGACTTCTTCTTGTTTCCGCACATCAAGAAAAAAATGCGTGGTCAACGTTTTTCGTCGCCAGAAGAAGCTGTTGAAGTGTTCAAAAACCATATTTTAGAGGTGTCTCAATCGGAGTGGAAAAAGTGCTTCGACAACTGGTTTGAGCGCATGCAAAAGTGTATAAATCATGCTGGAGAATACTTTGAAAAACAATAAAACCATTTTTGATTATAAATATTGGCATTTTCACTATTAGGCCAGAAATATATAGAGCAGCCCTCGTAAAGCCACAAAGTAATAATACAGAATTTATGATGAGCCACAGTAGTATTTGCAATCAAAAGAATCTGTACGTATGTCTAAAAAACGGAAAAATGTAACAATATATTTATATACATAATAATATTGTTGTTGGACGCATATTATTGTCAGGCATCAATAACATAATTATTTTAACCCAAATTTTATTTTAAAAAATTATCAAATTAATTTTGAAATTGTTTTGCCCAACAATTTTTAAGGGTTTCGATATTTTATATTTTTAATTTTCATTTATTTTAATTATTGGTTATATTTTATTTATCATATTAAATTAAATTTTATGTTTTTTGTGTTAGACGAAATTTCTATTTTTTTTTTTTTTTTTTTTGACAGTCATTGAAGATCGAGTCCCAAATCAATTAATTTACAATCAACTTGACTGTGATTAAATTTTAGCATATTTTGCGTGCGCTAACTATTTAATGATCCCAGTTAACCAAAACAAAAATATTAAAAAATTGTTTAAAGCAACCACAATTTGTTTATCGCAATAATAAACATTGTTAAAAATAATATAATAAGGTTATTGTCACTATACTACAACTATGATTTTTTATGCTTGTACGATATTCCTAACACTTAAATTTCAGTATTTGAACACCAATCTCGTATAAAAAAAGAAGAAGTTCATTAATGGTTAGAACCAAATTTTAAGGACTGAATGTAAGCATTCTAAGTCATTAAAAAATTTAATTACGATTAAAATGATCGCGTAAGAGCTCTAGAGTATTTATGTAACTTTTTCTAGTTTCTTTAAAAGAGTTTTATGACTTGTGCCTAAGTTCACGGGATACAGATTAATGCTAAGAACACAACTTGGACGAACGATAAACGTTTGGTTGCAAATATTCGTTGTCAGAAATAAAACGCGTGTGTATTATTAAAAACACGTGACTTTGGACGAAATTTTTTGGTTAGATTTATTTCTTTTTCTAGCGCCTGTGAACGATGAACAAATCAATACAATGTGACCATGTTTAAATTCAGTTTCGAATTATTTTAGTAATTATGGTAATTTTACTTTAAGTCGTTTGTTTATTTTCATTTTAAACAATTTAAAATAATTGTACAAATTAGTTTGTTAAATAAAATAATAATTTTTGGTTATTTAATAAAAGTAAACAAAGGGAATATTAAATTTAAATCATTAAACTTTAAAGTTATCAGACTAATATCCCGACTAAATTATTAAAACCACCGGTATTGATTATTAAAGGTGAAAGTACGTCTCGATGACCATTTCACTACCGCTCACTTAGCTTTTCAGGAAACTTCTCACAAACATTTTAAATAAACTAAAGATTGTTATCCAAGCAATGAAGTAAAGGCAAAAGTGTTTCTTTTTTTTTAAAATTAATTTCTAAATATGGTCACCCTATCAGCTTACAAAAAGTCAACAACCTGAAAAATTATAACAGTGCTTTAAATGACGAGTTTAGACACAGCGTATTTTTGACTACGAATTCACCGTGTTAAACGAATTTCGTTGTCCGTCCCAGTTGTGTTCGTTGCGTAATCTAATAAACTAAAAATAAATACATTATAATCATGTTGTTCTTTGAATTAATTATATTTTTTTTTTTTAATTCTATATTTTTTACTATGAATACTGTCTCATTTTATCTAATTATTTGTTTTGTCATGATGTAAATAATTGACGTATTTAGACTAAAAAACTCACATCATTTAATTTCTTCAATTGTTTCCACATTTAATTACACTTAAGAATAATGCTGTCGGTGCTTTTTTCGTATAGTTGTTGTTGCTGCTATTACATTTTTATACGTAGAAATGAATGTTCGTTCGATTGCATGTGATGTTTTTTTTTTTCTCATGTTTCTAAGTGTCAAGTATGAACTAAGAATATTTAGAAAAAAAAACTGTAAAGTAGTGAGTGATTCATTGGATAAATAAATTGCAATGCAATGATAATGATAATGAACTTGTTTACTTTTGCCAATTCTGTGCGCTACACTATATTGTAGTAAATTGTATAAATGTTTGTTTTAAGATAAATTTCAATATTACAGAAAAAAATTAGAAGAGACCTTCACTTGTTTCATTTGCGAAACGAAAAACCATGAAAAAGTTAATAAAAAAAATGTTTCAAATTTTTTAAGCGTGTCAGTGTGTAAGTTGTCAGCATGTAAGTTGTCTTAGAATCATGTAGATAATTATTTTTTTCTAACTATATGTCCAATTTTTTCTGCCACTGTTTTCCATTTAAAGATTTTTATTTATTTTGACGGTTTACGAAACTGAAAATTACAAATGGTGTAGCTGTGTTGTCGAAATCTCTAGTAGATTTTATTTGAAATCTTTTTCAAAATCTAGTGCGTTTACACTGTGTTTTTTACACTAACAAAATTTAATATCCACAACAAATAGAAAAGCGGGCATTCAACAGTTAAGCGCTTGTAATACAGAAACAGCACTTTATTATTTTATCCAAATTTTTGTAGAAAATTTTCTAGAAACTTTATTTTAATATTTTTATTAAAATGTCACGGGCTTCTCGAAAAAAAAAAACTATAATTGCATCCAAGGCGAATTAATTAAGATGAACGCATGGCTACAACAACGCAACAACACATAAAACAACAGGCAATTTCTTGGTACAAAATCTATGGGTCCGCCATCTAACGTTTTTTTTTTTTCAACAAGTGCTTATTTCCTGAATGGTAACACATAGCTCATGTCTGATTTTTATCCTTCCGCTGAACGAATATAGTTGTGTATACGCTGGGAAATATTGCGACATTACTTTGAAAATCTTGGTAATGTTGCAGAATGTGTGCGAAAATTGCGTACGTACTTTGGAAGAAGAGAAGCACCGTCAGCTCCGTGTGTTCGCTATCTTGTGAAAAAAGTGAAAGAAGCTGGTATCCTCATCGATAAGGAAAAGCGTGAAAAACCAAAAAGAGTGCGTACACATGAGAATATTGCTGCTGTGGCAGAAAGTGTGCGTGAAGCGCCATCAACATCAATTCGCCGTCGTTCCCAACAATTGGAGTTAACAAATTACTGAGTGGGAGAGGGAGAGAGATAGAGAGAGAGTAATATTTGACACAATGCTTAAACAAATTTTCAATTTAACATCTCCAGGTGACAAGAGAAGACGCTTAACTGCAGCCATTTGCGTCTAAGAAATCTCTAGGTTTAATTTTTTTTTTTAAATTTCCGGAAATAATCGTGAACTTTATTTCATTTTTAAGTGAAGTATAACTCTTAATCAATAATGGGTACTAATTAATTGTGTTACCATATCTAAAAAAAGAATAGAGTAGTGAAGAGAGCAGGCAGCAGGGGGTAGAAGACTAATATAAAGATGGCAGCCTCTCTAGAGTTCATTAAGTGCCTTATAGTTTTTTAAACTGGTTTAGTCAACGTTCTAAGGCACATATGGAACATATAGAATTTTTATTACAGTTTATTAATACTTCAAAATATAAAATTACTGAGTTGCGCATGCGGAAGAGTTCTTCTCTTAAAAAGACTATAATCTTATATTAAGCAGTGTAAAGTTCAGAGATTAAACAATGTTCAACAGTTAAAGTGCATTTTCGTACTTCACGTTTCTTTTGCCGCGAATTATCAATATATCAATGAATTTATGCTTTACTAAAAATTATTTTTTTTTTTTTAAAAAACTTAAAAAAGTTTTCACTTACCCTGGAGTTAATGTCGACGTCGTTGACGGCGTCAAATGTCAAAAAAAAAGTTGAATCGTATGAAATTGTATGAGAGCAGTTAATCTCAACGCGTTGCAACGCCGTAAAAGTTCAATCTGTTTCAACTTTTTCGGCGTTGAAACGCCGTCAACGACGTCGACATTAACTCTAGGGTTAATATTATGAAACGTAATATTAATGCAATTTAAAGTGAGAACTTTTTCAAACATTTTGAAAATCTAATTTTTTTTTTAAATATTTTAGAAATAAATCGGCAAATTTTTATTAAATTTATTAAATACTTAACAGCTGTATATAAAATTTAATTAAAAGTATAAATGAAATCAAACGGAAACCTTGGCGAAGTTAAAACATAAAAAAATAATATCAAGATATTAGAGCATAACTGTACAAAATTTCACCAATTCCTGATGCATTCTCAGCATAATTATAGCTTAAATTCAAGGCCTGAAATGAAACATCTTACGCAAATGAAATTTTCTTTGGATTCTGATGAAATTTTGAGCTAAAAGTTAATTTTAAAATATAAACATATTTCATCCAAATTTAAAATTCTCTTTAAAAATTATTAAATCATTAAAAATAAGTTCTTTCTTTCTGTTTTAAACATAAACATATTTTGTCTGCATTCAAAGATTTCCCTGAAAATTATTACATCGTTTAAAAAAGTTTTTCCTTCTGTTTTAATCAAAATTAAAACTATGATAAATGAACTTTAATCCGACTTAAAATTAAGCATTTGTTTATAAACAAAAAATTTTCTTTTAACTTTTTTATGCTTTAAAAGAAAGCAACACTTTATTATTACTTCAAGTACTAAAAAAATTACATTAAACCAAATTTTCCATCTCTGCTAAAGACTGTTTTGCAAAACACAAGCTGTGAGAAAAAAATCCAAAACGCAATTGTTTCAATAAATATAAAAAAAAATGACAACAAACTCTATTTATGTGTTTTTTTATTTCAACTAATTTTTAAACTTTATTTTTATTATTTTGCTATTCAGCATTTGAAAACCAATTAAAGCACACTTTTTCAATGCCAAACAAATATCCCACTGGGGTCTACTATTTTTTTCTTATCTGCACTTATTTTTTTTAATAACTTAACAAAAACAACCTTCGAGGAAGGTAATGTAAAAAAATCTTTTTAGAACTGTAAAATCGTGACAACTCACGTTATCCAAAAAACACTTAATTAAATTTTATTTAATATTTTTGTACAATAACGAGATTTTAGTTATTAACATACAAAAATGTAAGTGTTATAAAGCTATTTGATTTAATTTTTAAAGCATGAAAAAAAAATAAGTTTGTAAGTTAAGAACAATTTACACTTCTAAATATATTAGAAGAATTTAAAGTAAAAACAATTCGTATCAGCTGTGTAAATAAATATTTTTTTTTTTTTTACTATCGTCAATATTTCCTAGAAGGTTGAACGAGCCAAGACATTAAAAAAATGGAAAGTTTTCTTAAATGTTTTTTTGTTTAATAGTAATTTAGATAAAAAAAAACCTGTTGAAACAAATATAATCGTATTTGATCTGTGACAAGACTATAACCCTATTTTTACTTTATTTAAGATATTATTATTTGTTATTTAGTTGTATTTTTATTTTTTTTGTTTCTTTTTATTTAAAGATTAGATTTCCCTAATGGAGACTAATAATTCAAATGTACACATCAGTTCTAATTTAGTTGTCTAAATTACTGTATAATTTTTAGCAATTTGAAAGTTAATAAAATTAATATTAAAATAAAAAAAATAAATAAAACCAATTTTTAAAAACAACTTATTAAATAAATTCTGATATTAATTTTAAAAACCGGTAATTAGTTATAAGTTATAAAACACAAAAAAAAAATTTATTTGTGTAAATAATAATTTAAAGAGTGATAAAAACTATTTAATTCTCATTTTACTACTGAACACTTATTTGTAACCTAAAGGTTTGTATTTTCTAATTTTTTATTTCTTCTTACTGCATAAGCGTTATATACCCAAAGAATCATTATTATTATAAAAAAATTTAATTTTTTTTAAACTTAATAATTAATGAAAACTCCTATTTAAATTTAAAACAGACTGAAATGAAGAGAAATTTTCTGTTTATTTAATTTTATATTTAAAAATAAATTCACTAAAATGAATTGAAATCGGGTTACTTCGCTAATTTTCGCATCCAGTCCAGAAAATACAATTTAACTAAATTTAAAATAAACTTCAAAGTGATGTGTACTTAAATCATAAAAATTAAAACAAGCAATGAAAATATATAAAATTCTTACACAAAAACAATTAATTTACATAGATATATATATTTTTTTTTATTATTATAATTCTCATTCGGTAAATGAAACTTTTATCTGCAAAATACTGTTAAGTGACATAAGATTATGTGTCTTTTGTGATGGTTTTTTAATTAAATCAAGCAATAATATGCATAACTAAAAAAACTATTAATTTATAGATTTTTTTTATAATTCTCATTTGGTGTATGAAACTTTTAAATTCAAAATACCTTTAAGTGACATAAAATTTGGTGTATTTTGTGATAAGCTGGGATGAGCAATGAACGAAATATTGTAGTAAAATTAAATATAATAGCTTTCGGAATAAAAAAAAATTTCAGCAAAAATATAGCCAGGCTCAAGTTTGGGTTTTTTCAATTCATTTAACCATTAAAGGTATTTTTAAATCAAGTGTTAATTTTAAAAGAGGAAAGGAAAATTTTGTACACTACAAATGTTAAGGCTTTTCTGGAGAAGAATTTCTTTCACTCTTTCGTTTACAGCAGCGATACTCTCATCAGTACGCGCATTCCTTCGGCGTGTTGGTATTATTGCATCCTTCATAGAGAGTATGTGGCACGAAATCTATCCCCAGTTCGACGGATGGCATCCTGAGACGGACAATTATGTGTACTATAAATAACACGAAGTCATCTATAAGTAGCTCAAATTGATGACTGATATTCAAAGTAAACTTGGAGGATTTGATAGCGCTATTCAAGTGTTAGTCTGGCCATAATGATTTGCTAGAGTTTACTGAAAATAGTATGAAAAATTTTTTTTTCTGAATTTAATTTTTATTGTTATTCTTTATAATTTAAAATTCTATCGGGCTTAAAAAAAACAATCGATATATAATTTTCCATAAAAATGTCTTCGGCTCCGAAAGTGTTAAGCATTTCTAAAAGAATTTAGTATTTTCTTAAAGATCTCCACAAAAGCGTTAAAATGATATCCATATTGATATTTTAAAAACTTTGAAAATTTCAAAGCGCCAATTTTTTCACACGATATTTTTTCTTATTTATTAATTCTCCATCGCTTCACATATTTGTTTTGATATGGAAAAATTTGAGACAGACGTGGTGTAAAATTTTCAAAATTATGTGTGATTGATTAGCGTCTGCCTTGATAAATTGTATGGCTGAACGAACACGGAAGGATAGACGGACCGACGGCCATAGCTTAATTGACTTCGCTATGCATAAGAATTTAGAATATATTTAATGAAATACAGTCGAACTTCCATAACTCGAATCTCCATTATCCAAAAAAAAAACTTCGACTTACGGAGACTTCGAGTTACAGATTTTTTTTTTTTTATTTTCTTTAAGAGCAAGCATGTGTTTTTATTATGCATTTTTTATTTAGAACACGCAGTAACTAAAAACTGCAAACCTTATCATACTTTATAATGTAATCAGCAAGTTAAAATGAATTGAAATATTCTGATATAAGTGACTGAAAATGTACTTTTTTTGTTACTTTCAGTAAAAAATTTCTCTAATTTATTCAAAGCTTTATAGTGTTCCTCTGTTGTACGGTCATTCGTTTGCAAAAATATATTCAATGTTCGCAAAGAATTTTCTATATCGGCTTTGGAGGGTTGATGAATAGTTTCTTCCAACGAACCCTCGCCATCACACTTTTTTAAAACAATTTGCTTTGGTTTGCTCACTGACGTCAATATCCCAAGCTTTTGTTACATGATTAATGCAATCCATAAGAGTGACCTCCTGTCTATCATTTACCTCTATGCGCCTTAGTGCTTCTTTTGCTATTCTGCTACGGTAGAAAACTTTAAAGTTTTGAATAACCCCTTGATCAAGAGGTTGTAACTTAGAGGTCATGTTTGGTGGAAAAAATGCCAATTGAATAGATTTCAGTTTATTTTGTACGTCTTTTGGATGTGCTGGACAATTATCAATAAATAATAAAATTTTTCGTCCGGCACTTTTACCATATGGCCGAAATCCTGATTCAAACGAATTCGTAATTGATTCTTTATTTTTAAAAATCGTTGAGACTGTGGTGGCTGGTATTTACCGTATTTATCAGCTGCTTCTTTTTTCTTTTAACATTTACCATTTGTACACAAGTACAAAGGAACAATAAAGTACCATAAAAAGGGATTTCCCCATAAAAAGACAGCGAAATATGCAAACCAGCTTAATCTAATTTGTTCGAGTTACAGAAAATTCGAATTAGAGAAGTTCGAGTTATGAAAGTTTGACTGTATAACGGGTCCTTTATAAGAAACAGATTGCTTTATTTCCTTAAATACAGATTTTCGCTCATCTTTCCTTCTATTTTGAAATGCGCTTCGTGATAATGACAACTCCGTGCTGCTGCAAAAGTTACCATTATTCTCAACGTATCACTATCAGAAATCTTTTTGCGATCTAATCCGACTGGATTTAGTCACATTTATTTATTTAGAGTGATGAAGGAGCGTGGGTGCCTAGAGTATAAGGAGAGGGGAATGGGTAACCCTGCCCCTTCGTATACCTTAAAATATAGTTAAATAATATTTTATTAAATAATAGAAAATAATATAATAATAGAAAATAGCACGAAAAAAATATTTTTTTAAACTTAATTATTTTAAAGGAAACTTCCCGCTGTTTAATTTAATTCAATAATTTGCAAAGTGCCCGTGCATGAAAATAAATTATCGTAGAATCATTATTGGTAATTGTTGTTTTTGCTTAAGCTTTGATTTTTGTCTTAACTTAAAACTTAAACTTAAAATGTTGTAAAAAGGTTCCTGAAGAACTTACGTAGGACTCTTTAAAAAGGAAGCAAACAATTGAGGAAAATTGTACAAGAAAACTTTCGAAAAATTTTTATTTTTCAATTTAAACTGCAAAAAATATATTTTAATAAATAAAAAACAGTAATAAATTACTAAAATATACTTATGAACTTTTTACTTATAAATTTTAATTTTAATGAAGACAGCGAAGAACGTCGGGGATATGAAAATTTTTTTTTTATTAATAAAGTTTCAAATTTAAAACAAAAAGTAAAAATAATTATGCTAAAAAGAGAACTTTGAACGGTGTCAGCTGCATGTCATTTGCATTAAAAACCTTCGAAATTCATAATTAACGTTATCATTATGATACAACATATAAATAAATATAATCATCACCGATTACCACAAAACATTTTCTACTCAAAACATCTATAACTCAACTTATCTGTCACTATTCGTATATAATATGTCAACATAATTTAATATCACAAAATTACAATGTGTACAAAAACATTATTTTTTTCTACATTCTAACGACAACTTTGTGAACTAACCAAAAAAGTTTGCTAATTATGTTTTCGTTTTCTTTACAAGTGAAAATAAAATATGACCTTTCCCAGGTAAATAATATTTCTTAAAAGTAAAAATGTATTCATAAAAATTTTAATATTATTTTGTTATAAATAATATATTAAATCCTTAAATACTTATCTAACTTTATTTTCCTATAAAATTTGTATTTTTTTTTTTTTTTGTGATAAATTTTCATTAAAAACAAACATAATAAACAAAGGCAGCCAGCCGCAAACTTTGTTGGTTAATGTTGAAAAAAACAAAAGAACCAAAATATCGAAGGAAGACTTTTTAGAACTTTTTATTAATAAATTAAAAACAAAATTGAAACTCTAGACTTCAACGCACATACACACTAACATTAACAACCACTATAAGTTTATTTGTTAATATTTATGTCAAGAGAGATTTTGCCGATTGGGAAGACCTTTCACTCACAACATATTTTTTGATATCTCACACCATCTTTCATTAATCCAAATTTAATATCTATTCGTGTCTCTTGAAAAAATCTTTATAAAATACATATGTATATACTTATGGGTAAGTGTGTGTAGGACAGATAGAAGAAGAACATATATTTATATTCTTATGAAGGGAAAGTTCTATAAATTTTCATTCTTGACAATCACGGGGGAATATTGAACTATTTGCTGTTATAAATCTTAATAACTTTGAACGCTTTTGATTGACATGAAATTACTCAGAGGAATAGCAAAACCTACGGTTCCACACACTTTTGATTATTGCACTCTTAATAATTTTTTAATAAAAATAAAAGAAAAAAAGCAATTAGTTATTTCTTACAAAAGATTTTTTCTAGTGTTTTATGGTGTCAAGATTCTTTTGTATATAAAAATAAGTATATGAAAAAAAAGTCACACATCTGTAATGCAGCATAAATGATTGCCATTCATCATACTTTTTGCTTAGTTTCGTTAAAAGTTTTTTTTTTCAAAGAATTAAGCAAATAATGCAGTATAATATTTTATTAATTTCAATACCTTCGTTTTTATCATGTGTTTAATTTTTCATAACCATTTTCGGTGGCATTTTATAACGTCCAAATACTTAATGTCTATGAACATTATTCCTCCTTTTCGTTCTATAATTAAAGATTCTTGGACATTTCACTTGGACATAACAAGCCGACGCACAAAGGTATTTTGCCAATCTAGCCGCACTTTAGGCAAACAGGACAGATAATAAAATTCGCCATCGCAAAGTAAATCTTCAAGGCTTTTGCTTAAGATTTGTCGTTTTGGGACACTGTTAAATTCAGGAAAGTTGGATAAATCGCTTACGTTTTTATAAAGTTTATACGATTTTGAGAGGTTTTATATTTATTTTTTCTGTACAAGGCTATATATAGCAGGAACTTAAAGGAATTTAAGTTTTAAAAAAAAATTTGTTTTGAATTTTAATGATAAAAAAGTTCGTTCGAAATTAAAAAACGAATTTATTTGTTAAAATTTTTGTCAAAAAAAAAATTGAAAAGTTTTTTCAGAGTGATCTCCATTGCGATCTTAAAATTGTTATACATCATTATAAAATTTGTGATCTCTTTTTTTACACTGTAGAAAAAACGTAGCCATTTTTTGTTTGCGATTTAAAAAAAATTTAATTTTTTCCTATTCAGGATTTGAACCGTGGATCTTAGAAATAAATTAAAATTGACTGATTTTCGGCTTTTGGTTCATTTTTAATTTAATATTTAAGACAATGTATAAGACGAGTTACAGATAGAACGACAAAAACTTCGTCTAACCAAATTATTATTAAGATTAGTTGGTTAAATTAATGATGTTTACAATGTCCACAACCTAAGGTAGATAGATGCAACGAATGCTGATAAAGGATGTTGCGGCCCATAAAATGCTGCATTTCATTCTGCTAGTGTCTAATTATTCTTGTTTTCTTTGGAAAACGTCCGCATTCATTTGTTAATAAATTTTATTTCTAAAAATGTTTAGAAATTAAATTAAAAGTGAACCAAAAAGTCGAAAATAAGTCATTTCATTTGTGTTAAATCTACTTAACATATCTTCCGTAGGAATAAATGTGTTACAGTATTATGTTATTTACATTCGTGCATAATATTATTACCCGTAAAGAATTGAGAAGATCATATTGCATTTTATTTCTAAGTCTATGATTACTGCCAAGAATCTCGCCTTTTGACACATAAAAATTTTTATCGCCATAACTGACAACACTGGCGATGACCGAAAGTGTCTTCTCTCGACAAAATATTGCTGGGAACACAATTGGGACGAACGGCGAATTTCGTCTAGCACGACGAATTCATCTGTAAAAGTTCGCTGCGTAAATTCGCAGTGTTGCTCACAATTAGAACGAAAAAGTTACAGCTGTTATGATCAACAAAATTGTTTGCTGCCTATGACAAAAAAAGTAAACGTTTAAAAAAAAGAGGCAAACAATTTTGAGTTTTGTGAAAATTATTAAAATAAACATCGTGTTCACTTTTGTCCATATTTAAATTAATTTTGTTTTGCATATGACAGTTGTTAGTCTTACCATAGATTAAAATAAAAAAATAAAATAGTTATACAAAAAATTAAACATTAAGAAAAAGTGATTAGCAGGCAATTTTAAGGAAAATAATTGTGAATGTTTAACTTAATGATGTATATTAAGAATTAAACAATATTTACTAATATATTTAAAAAATACAGAGAAACGACAACCCTGTACTAGTTTGTTCGACAACCCTGTAATAGTTTGTTCGTCGGCGTAAGAAATATAAATAAATCAATCTGAGAGTTCGTCACGCACGACGAATTTCGTCGACGGCGGTGTTGTGTTAATTGTCATATGCACCAATGCAAGGCGAATTAAGTATAAGGTGATAGCGGTGGCGAATTTAATTCTTTTCCCTGGTATTCTAACTGTCAAACTCCATATATAAAAAATTTATCTAACTGTTATACAGATTTTTTATAAATGGAGTTTGACAGTTAGAATACCAGGGAAAAGAATTGAATTCGCCACCGCTATCACCTTATATTTAATTCGCCTTGCACCAATGTGTTTTATTTTTGACGGCGAATATTCGCATCGAAAAATATTTAGTTCGTCCTAATTGTGTTCCCAGCATATGACTATTAAATAGTCGAAACTTAGTGATGGGAAGGGTGTGCATTTATCTTGATCGAACTTTTCGCCTATAACGGAGAAACGATCGGCCTCAGCATACTTTTTATCACAGACACATTCTTACACAAATATTGTTAATTTTCTAATTACTCGTGAAGTCTCTGTGTTTTTAAAAATGCATTAAAATTATTTGTTTTCCTTTTTTATGTTATTTATATTACTACAATTGCATGACACCAAGGCGAATTAAATACAAGGTGATAGCGGTGGCGAATTCAATTCTTTTACCATGTATTCTAACTGTCAAACTCCATACATAAAAAATTTATCTAACTGTTATACAGATTTTTTATATATGGAGTTTGACAGTTAGAATACCAGGGAAAAGAATTGAATTCGCCACCGCTATCACCTTGTATTTAATTCGCCTTGGCATGACACACTCCAAGAAATTAGGCAACAACTAAAAAGTAAAAAAAAAAACAATTTACAAACATACAGAGAAATATTAAAATAAAACTTAAGTAAATTTGAAATCATTCAATAATATTTTGGATCATTTTAGTGTATTTACATTTTTACATGAGTGTATGGTTGAGCAAGAATACAATTCTGTTGTTTAACTGATGTCGTTGTAAGATGTATTTTTTTTTGCGATTATGACAAGTAGTAGTTCAGCGTTGTCAGGCAGTCAGTTAAAAGTCTGCTAAAAAAAATTTTTATGTTATTGCACTCGTTATCCTTGTTGCTGTTATATTTGTTGTTGCTTAAATGGAAATTAGTCTTTAGTCTACAAAACTGAAGACAAATAAAAACTTTTTCTTAAGAATTGTTTGTCTGACGTCTTTTTTATACTTTTTACCACAAACAAAGGTTTATGTTAGTTTGTCATTCCGCTTGTAATTTCTACAATATCTATTTTCGGCTCCATAATGTAGATATAGTCTGAGTTCTTATGTATAGCAATGTCGACTAAGCAATGTTGGTCTATCCGTCCGTGTTCGAGTTGAAATCAACTTTGCCACTAGATAAGCTGGAGATAATTTAAATATGCCAATTGATTGAAAACTTTGCTATTGAATATCAGCAAGATTGGTCCATGTCCTTCGAGGCAGCCAGCAAAACAGCACGACTGTCTTTAATTTTCCCATATCTTTTTTTCAACTTTCGTTTTTGTTTATGATAAAAATTTATGGAAAATTGGTGAGCTTTCACCTAAAACAACAAGCCTTCATTTACAAAGTTGGGACACGAACCCTGAGCAAAACTTACAATTTTTGAAAAAGAAGAACATTTTTTTAAATTTATGGTACCAAAATGTAACTCATGCCGATTTTTATTTAAACTATTTATGGGACGCATGTAGTTATACATACATATGAATGTGTGTGGTGATGGGTATATAAGATTCGGCATAGCAGAATATAGCACTCTTACTTTTTTCTTTGAGCAATTTTGTGTGTAAAATTATAAAAAAAATATGTTGTTTCTCTTACTGCTACTGGTTGTATTTCAAATGCTGGCGATGTTTTTTTTTAAAGCTATAAAAAAACTACTTGGCTTCAACTCCTGAACCAATTGGACTTTGTATGGCATCATACCCAAGGTCTTTATGCTAAATTCGTCTCAATGATGTTTCCGAAATATTCAATTGTTGAGAACAACGGTGAATTGATGGCACTTCACGCACACTTTCTCCCACAGCAGCAATATTCTGGGGTGTACGCAATGTTTTTGGCTTTTCACGCTTTGGTTTATCGATGAGGATGCCAGTTTCTTTCACTTTTTTACAAGATAATGAACATACGGAGCTGACGGTGCTTCTCTTCTTTTGCAACACTATTAGGATTTTCAAAGTAATGTTGTTCAAACGTATACACAACCATATTCGGTCAGCGGAAGGATAAAACTAATTATTTTTACCATTCACGAAATAAGCAGTAGTCGAAAAAAAACGTTAGATGGCAGACCCTGTAGAAGTAACTAGTTTCTTTTTATGCTGTAGGGAACATATATTTATTATACAAGGTGGCGCAAAAATAACCTTCCAATGTTTTTGGCTGTAATTAAAAAAAAATGAAAAACTTTGATTCTTCTTGTGAATTATTTTTGTTTGGTATTTTAGTTTTTTTACATCAAGTCGAGAATATGATGTCATGTAAATGGCCGCCGCCACAGTTGATTGTCATTTGAGCCCTTTTTACGGCATTTTGCATTACTTTGGCCGAAACTTCCGACGATCGGTCCTCTCATTCTTGACGGATATTGTCTTTAAGAGCTGCAAGAGTCTGAGGCTTGTTGACATAAAGCAGCGACTTCAAAAAGCCCCACAAAAAGAAGTCTGCGGCGGTCAAATCAGGCGATCTTGCCAGCCATTGCAAATCGCCAAAAGGGGAGATTAGACGCTCGGGAAATGCATCGTTCAGCATTTCGGTTGTGGCATGTGCAGTGTGTGCCGTTGCACCGTTCTGTTGGAACCACATGTTTTCCAATTCCAATTCATCAAGTTGCGGCAAAAAGAACTCGTTGATAATTGCTCTATAGCGCTCACCATTCACAGTAACCGTTTGGCCTGCGACGTCTTCGAAGAAAAAAGGTGCGATGACTCCTCCAGCGAAAACAGCACACCATACAGTGACTTTGAGCGGGTGTAATGGCTCTTCGTGGGTTACACGCGGATTTTCAGTGCCCCAGAAGCGTAAATTTTGTTTACTTACGTACCCGCTAAGATGGAAATTGAAAAATCATCTTCCTGTTGGTGGTGATTAAATAGTCACCAATATTCCGCGTTCTGGAGCAGTTAGCGTAACATTGTTTATTAACGTGTATTTCGCATATGTTTACTACACAAAAGTCAAACAGAACTAACATAAGGGCCAATCGCAAAATTTATAGGATTACTTTTGCGCCACCTTGTATATCCTTCAAAGTTACGTTTTGTGAAAACAAATCTGATCAAAAAGCCCTTCGCTACACTACATTATGCAAAGACCTTAGAAAACACATCAGCTGCATCAGTTTTCCACTAGATTTGACAGAGTTAAATCCATTACATTGGCTACTCAATTCCGTGATATATCAAATGTTAGTTGAAAAATGCTCTCAAGTAGTTTCTAAATGGCAATTCATCCCATATACATAATTTGAAAAATTAAAGGCATCTTAAGGAATGATCTGCTGTTATAGAGGGTTTCTCTTATCCGTCATACTCATCTCATTCAGCAGTAATGCACTCCTCGTTTATTTTTCCGTACTTTTCTTAGTTTTTATTTTTTTATTATTTTTTAACTTTGTAGTTTTTTTTTTTTTGTTGGTAGAATGTTATTTCTACTGTTTACAACAGCAAGTGTTACAGTTGCACGAATAAGTGACACTTCTTAAGTGTCATTAAAATAGCTCATTAAGAAAATTTGTTTGGAAGTTTATCAAATAGTTTGTTTAGTCACCAACAACAATAACAGTTTCAAAAAAAGATATAAAATTATTATAGAAAAAGAGATAAAAAGAGAGATACCATGAAAAATACGTAAAAAATAATACCAATTAAAGAAAAAAGAGTTTAATCGAAAATTATGCCATAAGAAAGTGTTGAAAGTCTTTCACAAAAAATTTTTTTAATTTATAAAACAATTGAATTGGCTCTTTTGCATCAAATAAAATAGAAATTAGACATTAAAAGGTTCAATACAACAAGTAAATTATTAAACTTCAAAGAGTACAAAAAAAAACGAAACGGAAATATCAAATAAAGTCTGTTAAAGTATCCTGCCACCGAAACAAGAAGCGAGATAAGTGTTAATGGAACCAACAAACTAACAAAAAAAAAACAAGTAAGAGTGCTTTATTCGGCTATCCCGAATCTTACATACCCTTTACCATCTATGAAAATCTGATTTCGTGAAATAACTCAAATCATAAAAAGCAAATATTGGGGTGACAGAGAATTACAAACGAAAAAAAAATTGCTACTGCATATATATTATTTTACATAAAAATGCCAGCGGCTCTTAATGGGTTAAGCATTTTTAACAAATTTTAACATTTGCTTAATGATCTCTTCAAAACCTTTAAAATTATATCCATAGTGATATTTAAAAATTTCAGAGCCCCGTAACTCGGAAAATATGGGTGAGCGCCAATTTTTTCATGTGATGTTTTTTCTTATTTTTTAATTCTCTATCGCCCCATATATTTATTTTTTTGATTGAAGTTTTTTTATTGTTCCAAATGACACGAACAAATTAGAAGTAGGCGTGGTTTTTTTTTTTTTGCTGCCTCGAAGGACATGGACGATCATGCTGATTTCCAATAGCACCTCTTTCGACACTATATCTGATCGATTGACATATTTATTTATTTATTTATTGTTTTTTTTTTTTGTGAAATCAAGTTTGCCTCGTTCAATCGACTTCGCTATGCATTAGAAGTAAGAATATATATGGGGTCGGAAATGAACATTAGAGAAATTACAAATTTTATTCTGAACACAAGCATTTACAACAATGGAAGCTTTGAAATAAATTTAATTTTCAATAATTTCCCAATAATTCTGCTAGCGTCTAATTTTTCTTGTTTTCTTTGGAAAACGTCCGCATACATTTGTAAATAATTTTTCGTTCTAAAAATGTTTAGAAATTAAATTAAAAATAAACCAAAATGCCGGTAATAGGTCAATTTTCAAAAATTAATTTAATTTAATTTGTTGTTGCCCTAATTCCAACACCTTTTACTTTAATAATTCTTGGGATTTATGTTAATTTTTTTTTTTTTTTTTTTGTCTTAAACTGAGAAGACCAATTAACAAAATTCCATTAAGTTTGTGTAAAACAATGTGTAAAACAAAGCAACAAAAAAACTCATACAATTTTTTTTTTACCAAAAATAAATTGTAATTAAAACTGTAGCATTATTAGAGCCAGACTTTACACGTACACAAACACACACCCTTTTTTGTGCAGGATATTTAATTATGTTATTTTTAATTTATTTTTTTTTTTTTTTTTGTAATTGTGTACTAACTGTTACCACAAGCAATGGTTTGAAAACAAAATGCCATACAACAGTAATGTTGTTAACGTCATCAGCATCATCATCACCATCACCACTACCATCTTAATAGTCTACGTCATTTTCTCTTAGTGTTTAGAAAAATATAATTGTTGTTGAACAAAAAAAAAAAAAAAGAAGAAAAACACACATGTAGCATGTATGAACTTAAATGTTAACGCTATAAACATACAAATGTATGCCCTTGTACACATGTATGGTTGTATGTATGTATTCTCTTAGGGTACAGTTAATTGTTGCCGTAATCATTTCGAATGCTTTTTTAAGTTTATTATCGCGCGAATCGCAATTTCTGCTATTAACAATAGCATCTGCTATTTATTTAATCATTATAAATCATACCATTTTATGTTGACTTATACCCTGTTTAGACATACGCTTTAATTGCGCAATTAAGGAAATTAATTAAATTAAATAATAAATTCTAAGAAGTCAACTACTAAGTTGATCAATTATTACTTAATTGCATCACTAATTGCATAAAATGCGAAATGCAACCCTATCCAACAAGTATGTTTACTGGAAAGTATGTTCAGTCAGAAGAAAAAATGCATGCAATTGACAAGCAGCAAGTAAAAAAAAATAAACAAACAAATAAAAATAAAATGGCGGATCATACGAAAATGGCTTTTAACACATCCAACTTCAAAGCAACAACAAAACGCCATGTTGTTTTTGTAATAAAAAGAGAAATCAGCTGGGCGGACGACACTACCGTGTAAAATAAATATACCTTGTGCTAATTTAATAAGCTTAATTGAGCATATTTGAACACTAAATTTTCTCCTTAATATCTTAAAAAAACTAACACGGATCGCATGGAAAAAATATTTTATGAATTATTTCAAAAGATTATAAAATAGTACAGATCGGTTTTATAGTCTGTCACACTCAGGCACTTTTAATCCACACGATCATACTTTTTGAGCACACATGCAATTTTGGACAGATCGGTCGACTTAGTATGATAGTAAATCCTGGCCTTTATTATTTTTTGTTTTTTCGTTGTTTTTTTATATACATATATATATTTTTTTAAATAACTTGAATGTTTTAATATGTAAATTTTTGGTCTTTGTGTTTTCAGAATGTTTGGAGTTTGTTTAATATATATTTTTTTTATTTATTTATTATTGCGTTTGAAAAAAAGTTGTTATTATTATTTTTGTTTCCTGAAGATGCCACCTAATGGTGTGGTAAAATACTGAAAAAAATAGTATTAATATTTGACCTAGCGCTTAAAAAATTAAACAAGAAAAATAATTTTTATCCATTTTTTAACTTTACGAACAAAAGACTTTTGCGATTATAATAAAAATAGTGTTGTTTTCAGCTGTCAAATGCTAATTAAATAAGCTTAATTAAGCATGTGTAGACACTAAATTAAATTGCGCAATTAAAACTAAATTAACTCAATTAAGAAAACATGTCTGAACAGGATATTAAGGATATAAACTATATGGTATAAATCTAAGCTTAGACAAGAGCTTCAGTAGACAAACCCACCTGTTTTCATTTCTTTTAATGTTATTTACATATTGTCCATGTTACTTTCAGCAACTGTTTTATTTTAGATATCGAAAACGATGTATATAGTAGTATTTGATCTGAGTTACTTCACTTGATGTATTATATAATACTTTGTTGGATAAGGAGAGCACAATTCTCAGTAAAACATAACATAAAAAAGTATACAGCGGATAAAGAAAAATAAAATCTTTGTTGATTATTGTTTTTTATTTTTTATTTTTTTATATATTTTTCTTTGCGCTTAATTTTTGTCTTAACTTTATTGTTTAAACAAAAATCTTTGGTTTATTTAAAATGTTGCGAGAAATTTCCTGAAGAGCTAAGTAAGCGATAGCGTGCTGTCGCCCTTAATAATCAATATCGGTGATTTAATAATCTAATCGGAATGAAAAATAGCACGATGTTTTTTTTTAATTAATTAATTTAATATTTCCGTGCTTCAATTTAATATAACATATTTTTGTCAATTAATCTAATATCCACTCTCTGAATCACTTCCCAAATTGAAAATAACTACACAAGTAGAAATTTAAGTAAATTTTTCATACATTTTGCCGAAATTGTTCTTAAAAATGTAAATACACTTCACACTCAAGTGCTCAAACAGTAGTTTTTTAAAAATTAATATAAAATTTTGTTTTGGATAAAATAAAATTTTTAAGTTTAGTACGAGAATGGAAAATGAAAATTTAATCGTGGAATCTAAAATATTGTTAAATAGTACTTTTATACCCCTCAAACTAAACAAAAATTGAAATAATTCTGTAGTCTCTGAACGGCTAGTGCGATTATAATGAAGCTAAAGAGGTCAACAAGCTAAGAGTAAAAGGATTGTTCAAACAAGTTATTTTAAGCAAAATCTGAAAAACGAAACTAATATTATTAATTAGGATTGAATAAATATTTTTTTTTTAACTGGGATGTTTTAGCTAGAATTAAGTTCGTTATAAAATGTGACCAAATGTAAACTGAACGGTAACAGAACATTATTTTATGGTTATCTTTATAACAAAGATAACGACAATTGAATTAAAGAAATGAGAAAGTCCCAGGACTGGATTCATTATTACTTTGAACTCATGAAATTTTAAGATTTTAAAATAAATTTAAAATTGAATGATGATAAATAAAAAATTATTAAAAAACTGTGCTTAAATTACTCATTCATGTTTTTTTCTATTTGTTTTTTCTTTGGGAGATGGGCGTAGAAGTGGGCGGATCAGGTATATGACTTCAGTAGCCCATTTTACAATTATAATATTTATTTATTTATTTATTTATTTATTAGTTAAAATTGAGTTGATGCATTAAAAATCAAGGGAGTTGTGGCACTTTTTTAATACAAGTTGTATGGGAAGTGGGCGTAAAAGTGGGCGGATGTTTTTAAAATTTCACACAAATGATTCTGCGCATTTAAAAATGCTATGTGCCGAAAAAAATGCCTTAGGCCAAAATTTAATTTTTCTTTTTATCGGAGGTGGGCGTAAAATTGGGCGAAACATTTTTTTCCATTTTTTTTTCTTATTTCAAACATAAAATGTCTATGTGGCAAGTTTCATTGTCCTCCGACAACTTCTTCTACTTTTAGCCTCTCGTTCTCTGAACCTCAACCAATATGGGGCGCTGCTATGCTTCAAGGTAGCACAACTAGCGTGTATGCAAATTTAAAACCGTTGCCAAATTCTTATTTGTTTGACAATATGCTTTAACTTTTACAGTTCGTTTATATATTTTAGAAGATATTCGCTATTTAAAAATAAAAATTTTATTTGTTGTCCTAAATACCTTAAAGTTATAAATTTTGTTTCAACTTTTTAAGAGCCATTAAGATATTTCTATCTGTAAAATTTGCAAAGTTAAATTAAACATGTTGATATAAAATTTAAAGTTTTCAGATAAATTTTGAAGTTCGTTTTTGTCGATATATTATTTTTTATAAAATCTTGTGGATTTTTCTAATTTTTTGTAAGTTAATTTATTAGAATATTTATTATTATTTATTTTTTTTTTTTTTAATTTTCAATTTACTGCATGAGTTTAAAATTTTCTTTGAAAATATAGGCAATAAAAAATAAAAGCGATAATTATGCCAAAGTTTCATAATTATAAGATTTTTAAGCTTTTGTTACAAACCACTACTTTAAATAATAAGGCAGTTTCAAAAAGACCTGTTTTATTTTAATTTCAAAAATGAAAAAGGCAACGAACTCAAAGTTAAGCAAACTGTGTCCTGCTGTTCAACGCTTTTAATAATTTAATAATTTCTAGAAGACCTTTTGTAAAGACAAACAAATGTATTATTAAATAATTCTTTGTAAAAATTAGTTTGTTTTTTCTGATGCTAAAAAATTTTTGCCAGCCTAATGTAATTACAATTCTCTAGCAAATGTCGTAAACACTCCTCACACACCTACTCTACCAATCACATAAGTAGCCACTTTTTGTCATTAACTTATTTAAGGTTACACTTATACTTATGTATATCAACCTTATACTTCAACAATGATACAAACCAGCCAGGTGGTAGCTGTATTAAAATAAAGGACATTGTACTTGTGTGCCACAACAATAACCATAGACTTGCGCTAAGTCAAATGAATTCGTGTTTGTGTGTGTGTGTGTGTATGTGTGTGTGAAGCTACAAGTTTGCTACTTCGTTTTTATCACGAATTAAACAAGAAAGAAAAAACACAAAAGTTTAATTCTTTATGTGAACAGCAACACGTCGTTGTTGTCAAGTTATGTGCAACTAACAATTGCAACACGTATGTTGACACGAACTTTAACACGCCTAATAAAATTAATGGACTTTAATAGAAAATAATAAATGATCAAGTGGATGATTAAGGTAAAAATTTAAAATAAACTGGTAATTTTGAAAACTTTTCTTCAGACATTCTATAGAAATAAAAGAAATGTTTAGAACAAGTTTCAGCTTAATCAGGCAATTTATTTGGTTTTCTTTTTTAACTTGGTCACAGGTATTTATAGATTTTGAGCAAATTTAAATAAAATTTCAGTTTAAAACAAAAACTTTATTAGAAATCTTGTCTTTTAAAAAGTCGCAAATGAAAATAAAATTATGTTCCTTTGGAATGCCATAATTTGTAAAGACAAAAGAAAAGAGCTAAAATTTTTTTTAACTTTATATTAAGATTGATTGACAATCACCTATTCCCAAGAAAGAAAGTTATACAAATTTACGTATATGAAGTTAAAAAATATTTTTTAATATTTTTATTTTACGAAAATACTTATAAAATACAAATAAAGAGAGCAACAACAAAGCTTTAGTTTGTGTAACCACATAAGAAAAATTACTCGTATTCTTATTTTAAACTCAGATGGTTAAAAAGATGATGTTTACAATGCATACAACCAATGTAGATAGGTGCGCAGAATGCGGATGATGGTTGTAGCGAACAAGAAAGTGATTTATTACATTCTGCTAGCGTCTAATATTACCTTTTTTATACCCTTCACCACAAAAAGTGAGAAAAGGTTGCAGCAAAAGGGTATTAATAAGTTTGTCAGTCCATTTGTATTTTCTACAATACCCATTTGGGACCCCCTAAAGTATATATATTCTGCGTTCTTATGCATAGCAGAGCGATGTTCGTTTACCGTCCGTGTTAAAAATTTAAATACGCTAATCGATCAGACATAGTATCGAAAGAGGCAAAACACCACGCCTACCTCTAAACTTTCCATACTATATGGAACAATGAAGTAAATCCAATCGAAATAACAATTATATTGGGCGGTAGAGGAATAAAAAATAAGACAATATATCAAGTGAAAAAATTGGCGCTCGCCCATATTTTTCGCGATACTGGCCTCTGAAATTTTAAAATTTTTTAAAACACCAATATGGGTATCATTTTAAAACTTTTGAAGGGATCTTTAAGGAAATACTAAAGCCAATGGCATTTTTATGTAAAAATTATATGAATTTTTTTTTTTATTCTTTTTTTAATTCTTTGTCACCCCAATCAATATTTGATATTTTGATTGAAGTTACTTGGGTGTACGGATTCTTTTGATTGCAAATACTACTGTGACTTATTATAAATTCTCTATTCTTATTTTGTGGCTTTATCTGGCTGTACTTTTTGATTCTATGGTCTTGTAAATCCTATGGTCTCGTATTTACTAAACGCAGCCATCCAGGCGACTTTACTGTGTTACTCCGGTGAGACATGATGCCTTGATGCCTTGTTTAGTAACCTTAACCTTAACCATCCACAGACAACTCCACTACTCCTTTTGTCAAAGCCTGTCATCCCCTTTAGTCCCCAATAGCCACAACACACGTGTGGCTGTTGGATTTAAGGGGATGATGTTACTCTTTTATTAAATTAGACATCTCTACAAATTATTTGCCATGGCTTCTCGGGAGTTTTGTATTGCTGCTTTTTAATTTTTAATTGCATTATAACAATTATTATTTTCCGTTGCACACATGTTCGAAGGTGGGCTCGAACTCACGAAATGTTTTACAGCAAGCACCTCAACCAGCGCAATCATCGAGGTTGCTCAGCCTTTGTTAGTTTATTGTGGTATTATTCTATACACACACCATTAGTGGAATAACTTTATTCACCACTCTCATACTGTTAACAACAACAGGGGTTACCAGATCTTACTTACGTAACAATATATATAGAAGAAGATGATACACAGATAGATAGAAATTTTAAATTTCGTATGTTTTTTAAGTGTTGTACTGAAGTCTTATTTCTTTAAATAATTTTAATTAAAACTAGTTGGGTCTGTAGATATTACTCGTAGTTACAATTCATTGTTTTATAAATATTTTTGTTTTTATTGTAAAAATTATTTATTTACAAGTTTAAATTTGCCATGTCTGATTCAGGTTCAGTGTATTATTTTTTGACATTTTGCAATACAACGATACAATTAATACAATAAAATTTGCTGCTTAAACCCTTGTAAACAAAATATATTTTTTAACACACTTTGGTATTGATTGTCCGATTATTATGATCATGATTATTATTATTGTTTTTTTAGAAAAATAAAAGATAGATAACCGCAGAATACTTATATTGGTATAAATGGTGTCCAGGTTTTACCTTTACCTTTACAGTTGATCGCCTTTATTTACGAACTTAAGGTTAACTAAAAAATCTTATTAAATTAATTCAGTTGATTGAAAAGTATAACTACAGTAAAAAATCTTAGTTGATAGAAATTAAAAAAATATTTCTATAAGCCTAAAAAACTCATTAACTTGATACTAATTTTAGTGTGAAAAAAAATTTGTTTCTCTTTAAAAATTCCTAAAACAGTTTGGCATTTTGCAGATTTTGCTTAAAAAAAAAAAAACTTGCTTTATTATCAGGTCTGCAACTATTCGAACAATCTTGTCGCAGCAACCATCTACCAAAATACATATAGCAGTTTATACAGATTTTTATTTATTAATCTTTACGTTTTTTTTTTTTTTTTGTTGCACAAAAACTATTATTTTACTAAATTTCGATTATAAAGTCAAGAAGGCACTTGTTGACCTCTTGAGCTTCAAAATAAAACTAAAACGCACACATACAAAGTAATGATGCCTTTAAAAACTCTTAACTACAATAAAACTGAAACTATCAGCAGCACTTACAACTGCAGTGGCACCAACAATAAAAAAAAAATTAAGCATTTGTAGAGGTCATTTCGGTAACATGTCCAAACATGTGTTTATTTGTTCAGTTATCGACCCCAATTTAGGAAAAGCAACAAAAAGTTACAAAAACCAAGAGAACAAGAAAATAAAACAGATACCAAAATTAATCTTTACAAATAAAAACACTGAAAGTTTAAGCAACATGGACATAATATTAGAGAATACTCGTAAATACTTTTATATGTATGAGTGATGTATGGGGCATTTTATGTCTAGCGAACAACCAAAAAAATGTTTCCTGAAAAAGACCATACATTACTAAGGGTACTTAAAGTTAGTATGAAGGTGAATACACAATATTTTTTTAATCTTACCCTCCCCACATGTTACGTATCAGTAATTAAAATATACTTTTCACTTATAAAATTGTGAATTGTATATTATTTTTTCATTAGTTGTATGCTAAACGTTACGAAAAAAAATTATATGGCATCAAAGCCTACATGAGAATGGGTCTGTTCGTAAATGCATCACTGCGGTGCATAAATTGATTATTCTGCACAGCCACTGCTAATCAGCTGTTACGTATGCTTGGATTTGCTCATTTAAATTTGCATTTACGAACGAAGAAATACTGTAAAAATGGAAAAAATACCAATAAACTGGATTTTTAAACTAGATGATACAAAAAATGATAAAAGTTTGTATAAAAATAATAAAAATAAAAAATAGGTATTAAACAAAAAGAAAAAAATAAAAAAAATTATCCAAATTTATACTCACACTTTTATTGCATCCATTTTTATGATTATTTTTTTGCTTTTATTTGGGCATAATATACCTTAGTGATGCATTTATGAACAGATGACATTTGCAGTGCTGCCACGTTTTGCATTTACGAACGTACTGCCCATCACATACAGTGCAGTGATGCATTTACGAAGAAGCACAATGTTTAACTAATACAAGCTGCAAAGATGTTGTTACGAATAATAAAAACTGGCAATCCCTGATGTTGTTTCCGTATAAGCGTAGTGAATAAGTTAAATTAACTAATCGTGTGTGTATAGAATAATACCACAATTAGCTAAAACAAGTTGAGCAGCCTCAATGGCTGCGTTAGTGGAGGTGTGTGCTGCAAAACAGAAGGTCCTGAGTTCGATCCCGCGTTCAGACATGCGTACAGCAGAAAATAATAATTGTTGTAAAGCAATTTAAAATTAAGAAAACATCAGTACAAACCTCCCGACAGGCAAGAGAATATTATTGTGTAAAGCCATGGCAGATATTGAGTGGAGACGTCAAATTTAATATAAAAGCAACAGATAATTGTCAAGAAGCCTTTTATAATAAAAAGTAAGAGCAATAGCGGTTAGCGCGGCGAAGTGTAACAGCATAACAACAGTGTGAGTCAGACGTGTGTTGTGGCTACTGGATTAAAGGAGATGACTGGCTTAGATAAATGGAGTAGTGGAGATGTCTATGGATGGTTAAGCTTACTAAACAAGGCATCGAGTAAATCATGTCTCGCCGAAGTAACACAGTAGTGTAGCGTGGATGGCTGCGTTTGTAGTAATAACGCATGTTTAGTAAATACGAGACAATGGAATTCACAAGACCGGTAGGATTAAGAAGTATAGCCAGAGAAAGCCACAAAGTTTGAATACAGAATAATGAGCCACAGTGGTATTTGCAATAAAAAGAATTCGTACCCTTGTCCAAAAATTAAAAAACGTAACAATAAAATAAGTTTACATTAATTTTTTACGCAAGTAAATTTAATACCTTGATTTAGTTACATCCAAATTCTCAATGTAAATTTTACAACATAAAAAAAATCTACTTTAAGTCTCTATATCCTTCACATACTTAAAAGTGTTTAATCCATAATTTAGTTAGAAAAAACCTGCCAGACCTTTCTTTATTAGACGAATGTTGACGCTTTTTCTCGCACGAAATTAGAAGTCATAGCTACGAGCAGTATAACAGTATGCAGTATTGAGTTAAACAGCGGTGTTAATAAACAAATGGAGATAAGTTAATAATGTGCCATCGAAGCAATTTTGTGGATCTACTTTAGATCGCAATTTTTGTAAAACTCGCTCTACTTGTGTTCAAAAGATCTTTTAACTGGTTTAATAAATAAAATTCTTTAATTGCAAAATTTTTTTAATGAATATTTCCTACTGCGAATGTATAATATTGTATTGAAACGTTGTGAAATCTTCTCAATCTAAAATCATTCAAATACATTTATTCATTTTTTTTTTAATTTTTTTTTGCTATTTTAATGTAAAAATAAAAAATTATTAATAAATTTTTACTTTGAAGTGTAATTTATCAGGCATGTTACACACTGCGTTCAAAATAATTTTAATTTTACATAAACCCTTCCGGTCGAATATGTTTTTCCTTGTTTCAGATTCCGAACGAATCACGTTTTAATTTTACTATGGGAATATTAAGAATACAAACTAAAAGTAAATTTAAAATTTGAAGAAAAAAAAACAAAAACTAAATTCCACTTTGAAATTTAAAAGAGACTTCATTGCGAAGAAACTTTTCATTTCTAAAAATCAAATTTGCGGAATTGAAATCACATTCGATCGGAATTGAATACTGTGACAAGCCTATTTTTAATTTTCCATAAACATCATAAGATACCTCTCAAATCCATTTTAACATTTTGTGAATATTGGTCAGTATAATTTTTAAATTTACTTGAAAAACTTTTTTTGTACGCTTCAAGTGAAATACCCCACATACAAATATAGCAACAGAAAAAATGTCACACAATTTTGTATATACAAATGTATTTTAATATACAAGTAAAAATTATATAAAGAACTAGTGTAAGCAAGTATTTTAAAAGTCAAGTTGTAATTTAACAAAAAAAAAAACTCTTTTGCAAATTTTTTTAGTTTCGGTGCATGACAGATTTAAAATTTGTCAAAAAAAAAAAAAAAATAAATACATATAAATACACACATATAAGTATATTGAAGTTATATAAATCGTTTACTTTGCAAACATTTTGATGCACTAGACAAAGTTTTTTATTTTTTTAAATATTAGCATGTTCAATGAACTAAAAAACCAAACAACTGAAACAACTACTTTAAAATATGCAGCAATATAAAAAGAAATGAAGAGAAGAGATTTCGCACATGGCCATATATACTTTAACTCTTTGTTATTTTTCTCTTTTCCTTTAAGCTTCTTTTGTACTTTAAAATGTTCTTATATCTAGAATTCTTGTCATGAATTTAATGTACATTTTTGTGTGACCTTAAATGAGTATAACGATTTCTTTATACCTGATAAATATAAAAAGAATAAAAAAAGTATTATGTATCTTCTTTCAAGGATGCTGTTTGTCCCACAAGCAATCTTATATATTTTATTTTTTTCTTCTTCAATTAGTTTGCATTATTATTCCAAAGTTCCGCTCGAACAATGAAGCCATGTGGCAGAGAAAAAACTCGTAAAAATTTTAAAATAATACAAAACGATATTTGTAGCTAAATCGGATGATTTTTTTTTTATTAAATTATAAAACACTTGCGTTAGAGTTACGGATAAAAAAAACGTATCGCTTAATTGCCTTTTAAAACTTTACCTTTTTTCCAAGTTCTTAATAAGTATTTTGTTTAAATGTGGCTAGCTCGAAATTAAATTGTTTTAAATTCTTCTTCAATGTAACCTTTCAAGACTTGTGAGATTTAAAAAAACTTGTACAAGTGCTATATTCGACTGTGCTGAATCTTATGTACCCTTCACCATCTACGTTAATCTAGTTTAGTGAAGTAACTCCAATCGAAAAAACAAATATTGGGGTACCCAAGACTTTAAAAATAAATAAAAAAATTGGTACTGCATACATATAACTTTACATGAAAATGCCATCTGCTATTGATGGGTTAAGCATTTTTTAAAAATTTAATTTTTCCTTAAAGATCTCTTCAAAGGTTTAAATTGATACCCATATTGATATTTAAAAAAAAATTGAAAATTTCAGAGCCTTACGGGGCTCGAAAAATATGGGCGAGCGCCATTTTTTCACTTGCCCCATATATATTCTTTTTTTGATTGGATTTAATTTATTGTTCCAAATGACATGAAAAAATTAGAGGTAGCCGTGATGTTTTGCCTGCTCCCTCGAAGGACATGGACCGATCATGTTGATTTCCATTAGCACCTCTTTCAACACTACATATGTTCGAATCGATTGACTTATTAATTTTTTTTCTAGCTGATCTAGAGTTTCGGCAAACTTGATTTCAACACTTACACGGACGGACAGACGGACATCGCTCAATCGACTTTGCTATGCATAAGAAATCAGAATATACATATATACTTTTAGGGGTTGGAAATGGATATTGTAGAAATTACACACAGAACGACACAAAAACGACATAATTTACGATGCGTTAAAATAGCAGACCGAAAATTTATCAAATAAGAAGAAGAAGCAATAATTCAAATTTCTTCAATTACGTTTTCACTGTATGTCTGTTATGTAGAAGTCAATGCACAAAAATTAAATAATATTCATAATGTGACGTTCCTTTACCAAAATAATGAAGGCAAAAAAAAAAATCTATTATTCTTGGGGGATATCAAGCTTCATTCACAATCACTGCTCTCGTGTAATATTTCCAACTTAACTATCCCTTGCCAGATTTTTACTAGACAAATGATAACAATCTTGCCTAGGTTGCCTGTCTAATTTTAGTGCTGGTGAAGCTTGTTTTATTTCAAAATGAACTTAAGCCTTACTAAAGCTTACTTATTTATTATTATTTATTATCACGAATCATAACAGAAAAAAAAATACAAAAGTTTAGCACTTTACGTGAACAGCAACACGTCGTTGTTGTCAAGTTATGTGCAACAAACAATTGCAACACGTATGTTGACACGAACTTTAACACGCCTAATAAAATTAATGGACTTTAATAGAAAATAATAAATGATCAAGTGGATGATTAAGGTAAAAATTTAAAATAAACTGGTAATTTTGAGAACTTTTCTTCAGACATTCTATAGAAATAAAAGAAATGTTTAGAACAAGTTTCAGTTTAATCAGGCAATTCACTTGGTTTTCTTTTTTAACTTGGCCACAGTTATTTATAAATTTTGAGAAAATTTAAATAAAATTTCAGTTTAAAACAAAAACTTTATAAGAAATCTTGTCTTTTATAAAGTCGTAAATGAAAATAAAATTATGTTCACTTGGAATGCCATATTTGTAAAGACAAAAGAAAAAGGCTAAAGTTTTTAAACTTTATATTAAGATTGATTGGCAATCGGATATTCATAAGAAGGAAAAGTTGTACAACTTTAGGTATATAAAGTTAAAAAATACTAGCCCATATTCATAGTTATAGACTAAAGTCGACTCTTGCTAAAGTATACTCTAAAATAAAAAGCTCTTACGAGGGCTGCTATATATATATATTTCTGGCCTGGCAACACTGAGTGCTGCCAAGTGCAATCTGACATTTCCATTGGAAAGTTTGTCATTTTTAAGCATAATCGTACTCAAAACGTTTTGACGTACGACCATTATTTGTGTTGTTTACAGTGATTTTAAAAAATTAATATAGAAAAAAATAGAAATAACTCGTGAACATTTTCGTGCCATCATTTTTCACAACTTTCGACGTGGATTATCATGACAAGAGTACATTGATGAACTTAAATCTTTGTATGGCGATGAAGCACCATCCTATAGCACTGTAAAAAATTGGTATAATGAATTTAATCGTGGCCGAAGCTCCCTCAAAGACGAATTCCGTGAAGGTCGTCCAAAAACGGCTGTTGTGCCAGAGAACATTAATGCCGTGCGTGAACTCATAATGCAAGATCGACATGCGACATACCGAGAAATATAGACATCCTTGGACATTTCTTCCACCAGCATACATTCGATATTGCATAAACACCTGGCCGTAAAAAAGGTTTGTTCTCGTTGGATCCCGCACAATTTGAAAGTCGCTCAAAAAAAGGCTCGTGTCGATTGGTGCAAACAAATGTTGCAAAAATAAGATCGGTGCTTCCAAAGACGTTTATAAGATCGTCACAGGTGACGAATCATGGATCTATGCGTATGAGCCCGAAACGAAACAACAATCGACCGTGTGGGTCTTCAGAGACGAGCAAAATCCAACGAAAGTTGTTCGTGGAAAAAGCACGTCTAAGCAAATGGTCGCCTGTTTCTTCGGCAAAACCGGTCATGTGGCGACTGTTCCGCTTGAGCAACGTAGGGCGGTCACTTCTGAGTGGTACACTACAATTTGTTTGCGTGAAGTCATCGGAGAAATTCGAAAAACCAACAAGAGAAGACGAATCATTGTTCACCATGACAATGCGAGCTCTCACACATCGGCTCAAACCAGGGCGTTTTTGACCGGCCAAAACGTCGAATTAATGGGTCATCCGCCGTACAGCCCTGACTTGGCACCTAATGACTTCTTCTTGTTTCCGCACATCAAGAAAAAAATGCGTGGTCAACGATTTTCGTCGCCAGAAGAAGCTGTTGAAGTGTTCAAAAACCATGTTTTAGAGGTGTCTCAATCGGAGTGGAAAAAGTGCTTCGACAACTGGTTTGAGCGCATGCAAAAGTGTATAAATCATGCTGGAGAATACTTTGAAAAACAATAAAACCATTTTTGATTATAAATATTCGCATTTTCACTATTACGTCAGAAATATATAGAGCAGCCCTCGTATTACCGTTTTTGCTTTCATAGTCAAGAATAAAGTAAATAATAAGCATTAGAAAAAAGTAACCTTGTTTTTATTTTGTTCACTTTCGTATTAAAATCAGATATAGAGTATTGTGTTCCTAAGCCAAATAAAATAATTATGGAAAAATTAGTTAAAAACAGCTTTAGGTAGTTTTAAATTTAGAGTTGACTTTAACGCCAAAAGTATATTTTGTCTATGAATGAGTTAGAGTCGACTATAAAGTAAAACCGACTTTAATTCCCTTAAAGTATACTTTTTTAACTATTAATATGGACCGTTGTTTTCATTACACCATTAAGTTTTTTTAATTTGCTGAAAAACAGGTAAGCAAGCAAGAATTTTAGTGCTGTTGCTATTTTTAAGCAAGCAATTTTAACCCTGATTTAAATACAACTAATTTTACGTTTTCTTTTTATCTGTCAAACGTAGGTGTTATTTTGACTGTATATAACAAGCATCAAAATTTTAACTTTACTCTCCTGTGATACTTTCTTTTTCTCTGTCTCTTTTATTTCATAGTCTGGTGCTCTAGTAAAGTTTCTTTTCACATTTCTTATTTACAAACCTACGCAGTCATCTTAAATATTTTACTAAGTCAAGATTTACACTATGCAATTTTTTGAGGCATTTTTTTTCAATTTTCAATTTAAGTTACAGTGTTATGCATTATCTAAAAGTAATCATTAGCAACAGTAAAGTCCCTTCAAAACCCAAGCAATACCATATTGCTTACTCTCTCTGTTTCACAAACAAACAAAAATTTCATGCTAGTTTCATGAAAAATTGCCTAGTGTAAATGCCGTATAACTCAGCCCAAATGCTACACACTATTGTTATATTTTTTTCTGCTTCGTCAATGCTTCATTAAGTTTTAGCCTTCGATTTACTTGTTTTGCTTTATAGGCGTATGACTGCAGAAGGTTTAAAATGCTGTTTTACAATACAGAGACTTCTAAACAACTCATTTATTACAGCTACTTAAAAACTATTTTTTTTTTCTATACTAAAGGCAGTGTTGGGACTTGAACTTATGACCCTTGATCTTCTCAATCTCTACCAGCGCAGCCGCAATGGATACTTTTCTTTAGTTTTATTCACACGTACCACACTTTTGTTTGTGGTGAAAAAGGCATCTTATTATGGAATATTTACCACACACCCACATACTAACCACAGTATCAGATATTTGTTATTACAGATATGTGTAGAAATGCAAAAACATAATTTCGTTACAATATTAAAAAATCCATTGTACTAACAATTACGAAATTTACAAAAAAAAAACAAAAAGTGTTTCATAGTGCCCTCCAAGTGACACTAGGCCATCTTTCTATTGAACTATATGGATATAATTTATATTTAAAAATTGTATTCTAGTGAAAGCTATTATTCCTAAAGCTTTCATTACTGTTCACATCATACAAAGTACTGGCCATTGCCACCTGTAGCTTCTTCCCATCTGTCTGGCAATAGATGTAATTGAAAGCATTATTTTTACTTTGAATATCTGGATTTTCTAAAATTTTTCAAAATTGTATCATTTAAACAATAAGATGTATTTTTTATTAATAAAATTTCTATAAAATAAATTTATTTCCATAATAATATTTTAACAAAAATACGAACACAGACATAAATATTCATTTGAGCAAATCGTTTAATATTTCCATAATATGAATTCAAACGTTCTTTATTAAAATTATTCATTTCAAAAATTATTTTCATTTAGCAATTTCCTCTACAATTAAGTGTTCATTAAAACAAAACTCAAATTCGGTGGTTCTTCTTGCCACACAGAGGAAATGTTGTGCAACAATTTTGGCAAATTTATTTTATATCCTTCTCATATCCCACTATTAATATTGGATTGAAACTCAAGTTTTTGTTTTTAATTTTAATTTTGTTTTTCTTATCCTGTTCGGTTCATTCATTTTGACGAACTTCAGTTGCAACAGCTAAACACTCACCAACATGATGTGAAAACAGAAACAACATGGAAAATGAAAAACGAAAAACAATTTAAAAAAAGGAGGTTTAAAATGCTGGCGGCTTACTCACTGCAAAACTTTAGCCAATTTATTTGTATGTTAGTAGTGTGTGTATTGGCTATTTGGTTTGGCCTGGTTGGTCTTTCGCTTAGTTGTCTGGTATAGCCGGGTTAATTAATCGGTTGGCTGGTTGGTTATTGAAAGATGATACAATAAACTTAAATGAGTTTATTAAAAACTTTTACTTTGCAGACCATTTATTAACGAATGATGAGATATGACTAATAATAATACGCAAACTGCGAATATAAAAAAAAATTGGAAAACAATTTAAATAAAGTTTTAATTGCTTTAAAACGTGCAGTTTTGTTGTTGTTGCATAAATAGCAATTATTTCTGATCAATTTGCTTGGGATTTAAGCGTAAGTTATTTTTGAAGTGAAAATGTTTTGGTGAATATAAAGACGATAATAGGACATTTTATTATTGTTATTACTTTTTAAAATTAAATTATTTAAAAACATGCAAAATCAAACAAAAATTATTGTTCAACTCTCAACCTATAAAAAAATTTTTTTTGCATGATGAATAAAACATTTGTATGTTATTTGTCGATGTATTTTAAATTATAGATATTATAGGGGCAAAGAAATTAATTCGATTTTAATTAAATTTTCTACAATTAATTCGTTAAATAACAGAAATTATTTTAAAAAAATAATTATTTCCTCAACTATGACATTTATTGAATAATAAAAAGTTTCGATAATAAATTTTTATAATACCAACAATAATTGCTCTTAATGAATAAAATGGTTTATTTTATACAAAAAAATATTTGCTGGATTATATAAATTATGAACAAGTAAAAAACTTTATCAAGACAATAATTTTCAGCTAAAACCTACATTAATTGACTGTTATATAATTAACCGACCACAAAAAAGAAGAAGAAGGTTATTAATTCCACTGAATTTTGCTCTTTTTATGTTTGTGCCTGCAGAACTCAGTCATTTCTGAATTGTTTTTAAATTTTTTTTTAGTAATTTGTATGGTTACAGATATGCTTACAGATTGCTCTCGTCTTAAAAACAGTTCATAAGCTTAACAATTAAAGGGTGTCACCATACAACATACATGTTTTTTTAAGTGTATTATGAACCGTGTAGGGCACCACTTGTAAATTTAACAAAACAAAGTATCAAAGTAGTATGGCTTCCAATAGCAAAAAGAAATAGAAAAATAAATCTTAAAATTACTGGGTGTCCCCATAGGTGAGATAAATTGATCTATATGGGCCTATCTTTTGAACCGTTATAGAAAACGCTTTAAAATTGGATAAAATATCTATTACTATAACCGTTATAATAACAAGTACAAATTTTCAAAATTATGAATTAAAGGGTGCCCCAATAGTTCATTTAATTTTATATATATGGCCATTCTTTTGAACAGTTGAAGACAGGAATATGTATTGCTAAATCCACTATAACAACAAGTGCGAAGTTTGATTTGGAAAGTAAAGGGTGTCCCAATAGTGTTAGTTATTTCAAGTATGTTACCGAATTTCTAAATCGTTATAGACAGAACTCTGAAACTTAAAAGGGACCTTCATTGCTAAGTCCGCTATATCAGCAAGTTTTTAATTTGAATTTAGAAATTAAAGGGTGTCCCCAAAATTGATGTAAATGTACTTATACAGGCGTATCTTTTGAACCGTTAGAGACAAACGCTTAAAAATTAGACACAATGTCAATTGTTATGGCCATTAAAGTAACAAGTATTACCATTTTAAATTATAAATTAAAGGGTGAACCAAAAGTTTATTTAATTTGATGTTTATGATCAAATTGTTGAACCTTTATAGACAGGCGGTTAAAATTTGCACAAAACTGACTGGTAAGTCTACTACAACAGCAAGTATTTAATTTGAACTTGGAATTTAAAGGGTGTCCTAATAGTTAATGTAATTTGATGTATGTGGCAATACTTTTGAACCGTTATAGACAGAGAGATGAAATCAGTTTTAAAGGTGGTTTTTCTGTTGCAAAAACTGTTTTATTCAAGAAAAACGATTATATCGCACACCTATATCAAAAGTGACTCAACTCAAAATTTTAACTTTTCAGAAATCCTAAAACACGGTTTTTGACCTGAATAAAAATGGTTAATAACAAAAACTTTGAACTATTAGTAGAAAATCCATACTGGATATGATATAAAAAGTTCTTTTTATTTGTTTAATACTTATACACTAGTTAATGAACAATTTAATTAAATTTTGAGTTCAGTCACTTTTGAACTATGTGTGCGATATATTAAACAACGAAAGATAATGCATTTTTTCTGATAAAACTTTTATCAAAATAACTTATTGGTTGTTTTTTTTTTTTAAAATGGTTGTAACAAATTTTTCATCAATTCAACCATGTTAAGTGATAAAAAAAAAATTGTTAACAGTTTTGGATTTTGTAAAATGATTTTTCTTAATAAAATTAGAAATAAAACATAAGTGAACTTAAGCCTGACTAGAAACTTCTCATATGATAAATAAGGTAACTAATAATGATTCCTATGAGAATTATTTTATTTGATGCCCTATATCGATTTTAAATAGAGTCAATCAATAAAGGTCAACATTTCTGATTAATGGCAAAATTTCTACGGTCAATAAAGTTTGGAAAGAAAAATATATCTCACGCATTAAATTAACCGTTAGTTTATTTTCGTTCGTATAATTCATGTCAAATGAACTGTATTCCGCCTTTATTTTTGCATTTTACAATAAAACTCAAGTGAGCACAGCTGCTACTAGAAACAAGAAAATAAAGTTAATGGGCAAAAATAGTTATCACAGATAGTTTTTTGGATGTACGCATGGTTGAATGCGTACGATTAAAGTCATCATTATCAAGCCACATTTTGACTAACATAAGAAAATAAATATTTGGATTCTTTATATAAATGGCAGTGCGTTTAGACAATTTTTCAGATTTCAAGAAAAGAACTTATGATCTTTAATATTTGAACTAGAAAGCGATATGACGCCTACCAAGTCAAATAAAACCAGGATATCTTCAGAAAATTTTGATTGCACTTGATTTTAATTTTAAATTGTCTCGCTCATACTAAAATGCACAAACAATTTTCTAACTCATACTATTTCATATTGTAGCTGTTTAATTTATTCAACTTTTATTGTGTATTTTTACTGTTGATACGTAAAAAAAAGAAACTCTTTAGTGGTCTTTTTCTCCGTATTCTGTTTTACTGACAGACACATTTGTGAGTTTGTGTGCATTTATATGCGTTAGATTTATTTCTAGAACAGAACAGCATCCAGCATTGCTTCCAATTTCATTTTAAATTAACTAAGACGGTTGGCGCCACATATTGGCTCTTAATGTAAGCAGGAACTTTAGAATTTTTCCACTGAATTAAACAAATATTTATGTGCAATTTTAATTATGGTTTATATTGAATTAATTTTTTTCCTAAATCTGTTGAATGAGTATAAAAAAAATTTTGTTAAACATATTGCTCATATATGATATAAAGTGTATGGGAAGTCTTAGATGATTTTTAATTATTAGGTTTCTAATTTACTATAATCGTGCTTGATTCCTTTGTATATAAATATATCAGAATATTCTCATAAAATAATTATTTTTTAAAACTACAAAATGAAATGTATTACTGCGGAGAAAACATATCCATGTGGCCATTTTGCTAATGCTCACATAGCTTATCAGTGGATTTTGCAAAAATTTTGTATAGAAAACCTAAGAGCAATAATTATCCATTATTAAACTCTTAGAAAATGGACATCACAGCGTTACAGCATTTCAAAATTCTATCAACTTAGATATAAACCAAAACAAAAACCACACAAACTTGTGTAATTCTGCATATGATGGACCTAAAAACAAAATTGCTTTCTTTTATTTACCTTTTTATCGTTTTGCAATTTTAGTTTACTAAAAGAAAATTACAAAAATATGTTTTAACAAAATTTCTTAAAGGAAAATTTCAAATGATGCTGGTAGGTCAGCATACAGTTTCTAATACCTTTAAGATGCTGTTAAAAAAAATTCTAATTTCAAATTTCTTTATCTATTCGAATTTTAAGGCAGTTGGCAGAAAATTGTTAAGGTCTTTAAAACAAACTTGCATACGCATGTATGAAGAAAATTTATATCAAAAGTACATTTCTTCGTTGATCATATGGGCAACAGAAAATTTAATGATTAAACGAATCCTTTCAAAATATTTAACATGTTCCAAACTATGAAAATTACCGCCCTATTGCAATTTGCTCTGCACTTTTCAAAGTAATAAAAATATAGTTAATTTCCATCTGGTGAAATATCTGGAGTTCCACAGCTTACATACTGACCGGTAGAATGGCTTTCGTAGGAAACACTCAACTTTTTGAAAAATGATGTTAATGATAGATATTTCCAAGGCGTTTGATAAAGCGTGGCATGGTGCACTCATATCAAAACTAATTGTTTTTAGTGTCGCTAATAGCTTTTCTTGATTTATATCGAGCTTTCTCAGGGATCGCACTATGCAAGTTGTTGTAGATGGGATCTCCGTATTTTCTGTTCTTTTTCATACCCTATTTTTTTTAACGGCCTCCGACGTCAGACTTCCAACCCTGTCTATTTTTTTCGCAGCTGACAGTAGCATTTGCCTTTCGGAAATTGAGGTTATACGAAAGTACATGGACGATAAAGTGAATCGCGATTTTTTAGCAATCTCCGCGTATGTGCTTTCGCACAGGCGTTCGGCTGAATATGCTACCTCATCTGTAATTGTGTGTGATAAAGATATTAATGAATCAGAAGCTCTCGATTGGCTTGAAGATTCAATTGCAGGTTTGGTGGAATAAGCATATTTTGCAGGTCGCAAAATACTTCACTCCATCTGCTCTCCTCGCTATCTATATAACCTTTATCAGACCAGAATACAACTCTCATGCATGGACCGGTGTTTCAAGGACTGTTTTAGAGTTACTTGACTGCATGCAGGAGAGAGCGAAGAAGTTTATCGGTAACAGTAGGGTATCCAACTCTATTGATTCACTGCAGCATCAACTCAATAAAGGGTGTGTTTCACTCTTTTATTATTACTTCAATGAAATGTGTTCTTATGAGATCAGGGAACTTGTTCCTGAAGACTGTAATTTCATACGCGCAACGTTCTCAGCATCAAGAATTTGTATGTGGAATATGCAGGTCTTTCCTGTCACTTTTGGGCAAAGTTTCAAATCAAATGACCACAGGCAATACTTTTTTAATCCCTCTTCCCATAACCTAATTTCCTATATCTGGCACAATGCGTTGTATAAGTAGGGGTTATCCGCTGAGTGCTGGTCCTTATTAAAAAAATCAAATATGTAGGTACATATTTTCTTCTTCCACTATTTTTGCATGTGGTAGATTGTAACAAAAATGTAACGAACTAAACCTTAATTCTTTTTGTAAATTGTGGTTTTATTTTAAATACCAAACGTTCACGTTATTTAAGAAAATCGAACTGTTTAAGTGACACGAACGGCATTACAGTAGCTCATAATACCAGTATAATTTTCCACGACTTTTTACGCAATTTCTGGTTGTATCTCTCGAATGGCTCAGACAATAGTGGCCTCAAGGAAGTGAATAGTTTCGTGTGAAATATTCAGTTAACATCGGCCTGTAACGGGACCTCCAAAGCTGCACATTAATATTTGCTCAACGGGTTATAATACAACTACTGAATTGCGTTCCGCCATCCTACTAAAAGCGAAGAATATCCAAGTTAAAATTTTCCATTTGAGGCCGGGCAGTCCAGGTTTTATACCGCTCGCGTTTGACTTAAATGACCAGTAGCATTTTAAAAAACGTAATGGGCCAATGGTGTCACCACTCTAAAATCATTATAATAAAACGGTCACTCCTGTAGATGCGTTGACTTCTCAAAATGGCGTGCGGTTTCCCTATACCCTAGATGCGACAAATTTGTCTATTCACATTACCTCCTAAACTGAGAAGCCTTAACGAAGTGGAGAGTCATTTGCTGTAGTCAAGGTGGTGTAAGCTACAAATCTGGTTGGCCAGGCTTCAACCCCTGCGACAGTCAAAAAATATTATTTTTTCTATTTAACCCTTTTGGGACGGAGTTTTATTTTGCAAACCAAATTATGTATGGTAAAATTTTTTTCATATTCTAAAAGGTATGATAAAAGTATTATGTTCTCCATACTTAAAAATTTTAAATTCGTCATTTTATCCTGGGAGATATAATCCCAACAAGTGTTTTCATCGGGCATAAAATCACAATCAGTGTTCTCGAAAAATTAAAAAGATAACTAAAATATAAATATTATTGGATTTAGATAAAAGTTTACATTTATTTTTAACATTTTAGGAATGCAATTAGGTATTTATTTGTGGAATGGCCCAAAACACTTGTAACATAAGGCGTTGTTACAACCTGAGCATATCATCTTTCTTCGCTTTTCTATGCCAAGTGAAGAACAGCGAAAACAGCGACAACGCTTCTCTTGCTCTACTGGCAAGTGGTCTCCAATATTGATGCTATCCGTTTTTGGACGTTTGGCAGTTCTACCTCCCTGGCGATTGCGCTTAAAATAAAGAAAAAAGACAATTTGAAAATTGCTGGGACGTATTATCCCAGTAGTCCCGAAAGGGTTAATGGTATAAACACATATTCAGAATTAACATGCAGCCTCCTTCTTTATAGCATATTCGGCGGCAAAAATAAAATAACTAATAAAACAGCTCTATCTTTCTCCTTTCACCACCTGTCTTATCACTCATCTATTCCTTTCCTGTAGAATGTAGCATGGTAACAAAAAATAACTAAAAAGGTTATGCCTGAAGTGCTACTTCTCATTTGTAATTGTTTTACAAAATTTTAATCATTATTGTGAGCGTAAAGCCGACCTTTTCAGATCGGTGGCTAATTGACGTTCTTGGATTGGGTTCGTCACAGCATCCACATTCTTGGCGATACGCACCGTATGACTAAAGGTATCATATGTGTGGCACATGAACTTTATACACAAACAGCACTCATTTTCGAAATAAGTTTTCAATATTTCCCAACGTCTTTTTAAGTTTCCTGAATAAGCTAGTATAACCCGTGTTTCCAAATGTAAATAAAACCAATTAATTTTACATTTTCTCCCAACGATTCATCAATTATTTGTTGACTTTCTCAAGGGGATATAGTAAAATTATTTACACAAACAAAAACAAGTGTAAATATAAAACCGCTCAAAACAACTTGAAGAATACGTAACATATAAAACAAACGTTACAAAAATATTAATTTGAACCAAAAAATAAAACACAAATTAAATTAGTATCACAGTCCGTTCAAATGAATTGCTACTCTATAATTTGCATTTATGTTGTCCGTGTCTTCTTTTAACGTCGTTCTACCGTAAAGTGACACATGTTGATTCGCGAAGGTAAAATACGGACTGATAATCAATACTTGGGATAGCAAAATCTATCAGAGTCAATATAATGTATAATTAAAAAAAATACTTGTATTTATTGTAACAGGTATAAAATTTAACAAGTAAGAGTACTATATTCGGCTATGCCGAATCTTATATACCCTTCACCATTTCTGTTAATCTAGTTTAGTGTAGTAACTCCAATCAAAAAAGCAGACTGAGAATTAAAAGTTAAGAAATGTTATCGGCTCTTAATGGGTTAAGAATTTTTTAAAAATTTTAATACTTCCTCAAAGATTTCATCAAAAGCTTTAAAATGATACCCATACTGATATTGAAAAAAATTTGAAATTTTCAGAGCCCCGTAACTCGGAAAATATGGGCGAGCGCTAGCTTTTTCACTTGTTGTTTTGTTTCCTATTTTTTTAATTCACTATCGCTCCATATATTTATTTTTTTGATTGTAGTTACTTTATTGTTCCAACTGACATGAAAATATTAGGGGTAGATGTGGCGTTTTGCCTGCTGCCTCTAAGGACATGGACCGATCATGCTGATTTCCAATAGCACCTCTTTCGACACCATATCTGATCGATTGATCCTAACACGGACAGACAGACGGTCATCGCTCAATTAACTTCGCTATGCATAAAAAGTCAGAATATATATAAACTTAATGGGATCGGAAATGGATATTGTAGAAATTACACACGGAATGACAAACTTTCTCCACTTTTTGTGACGAAGTGTAAAACATGTGCTCGTATTTATTCTAACTGGTGTACAATTATAAATACATTTTTAGAAAAACTTGGAGGTACACATGTACATACTTCTGCAAGATATTCTTGCACAAGTTCTTCAGCTTAAACTTTTGTGATCATTTCAGCCATAACTTTTCTTTAAAATCTTTAAAGTATCGAAATCAATCTTTGCAAGTATTTTCATGTTGCATGTTCGCTATAAATATCAAAAATGAGATTCTGCCAGATTTTTATTTTTTTCAAAATAAAAACAATCAAGGAACATTTGCCATCCTTTTAAATATTAAGTAAAAACGTAACTTGAACTACATTTGCAATTTTATCAGCTTTGGTTTTGTGTAAATATTTCACCAAAATGTTTGCTTTTGTATTTAGTATAACGATTCTATTACAAATTACAAATAAGATCCTAAAACCTCAGACTGGCACCCACTTCTTTATTTTGTGCACATATGTATGCAGGAGTGTATGCATGTTAAATGTATTTGTGTATGTATATATTAAATTACAATTATATGTGCATTTTTATAATGAACTCAAAATTCAATTGAGCTTAAATAAATGACCACATGGCCAGTAAAGTTGGCAAGCCTTTTCCTGTTGCCATCGCAAACATTTTCCAAAACCTTAATACACTTACGTACACATTCACAACTTCTTAAACATGCATTTAAACAAATACATACAACGATACTTAAGTCCAATGTATCTACAATAAAACCAACATTTGTACATTTGAAAGTACAAATGTATAACAACAGCAACAACATATCAGGAGCTTAAGGGGAGCAACAAATTCATACAAAAGATATCTGCATATGATGATGGCCACGAGGAGGGTGTAAGATAAAAGTAAAAAAGTATTTTATATAAATAGAGCAAAAGCAACTTGCCAGGGATTTCCTGCTGAACACGAATAAAACTTAACATATTTGCAAATTGAAAAAAAAATATAAAAAAAATTATAAACTCACAGAAACGCTTTAAAATTAAACGAAAGCCAACAAGGAGTGTCTACAGCAGCTAAAAAAATATTAGTCGACGTGATATGATTTTATTGCTTGACCATTTAAGCAAAATCGAACGAGAGTCAGCTCACATTCTTACAATTATTAAAAGCACACTGCAGGATTCTTTAACTAAAAATATCTCATGCTTAAGTATATAAAATAAAATATTCTAATTATTATTAGGATTGGAGTGCCAAGAATTATAAATGAGTGTAATATTAGAAAGAAAATTTATTGAAGATTTAAGTCCTTTTTTTACTTCATTGTAAAAGCTCTAATAGAATTAATAACACATATTCTGGCAGATATCCCTATCGAAATAGTACCAAACTTATTACGATTGGTTCTCATGTCCACATATTAACAACGAAAAAGTATTTTAAATTCAGTTTTTCCTATTAATACGAGGACTAAATTTATAAAAAATCATTTTGTCAAAAGTTTGTTTTCGGCATATAGGACTCGAGCTAAGCAATTCTGTTACTGTTAACACAGAAACGTTATTTATTTATTTATAGAATCTAGTACTACAAGAAATAAGCGCTTGTTAAATACATCATAAAAAATTTAACAAAAAGAGATGAAAAATATAGAAATAACTTATTAAGAAAGAAACAAAAATAAAAAAATAATAAAAAGTAATAATAATAATAATTATAAAATAATAATAAAATATAGTCATAAAACATTTACATATGAAAATACGTTTTACAAGCAGTTTACTATTCTTAAATTATTTTGTGGTTATTACGTATGTAAAAAGACACAATAGGAAAAATATTTAAATAACTCCTTTTTAAACTGATTTACATTGCCTAAATTTCGAATATAGTTTGGCAAGGAATTCCAGAGACTTGTCGTAGAGATAAAAAATTGTCTTTGAGATAAAAGGCTCTGATATCGTTTTTGAATGATCTTTTTACCACGGTTGAATCTAGCAAATTGAATTCTATTAAACAAATATATTGGCTGCTTGGATATGAGTACCCTGTGTAAAAATATCAAGCACTTTACTTTTAAAAGATTGTCAAATTCAATATTAAATATCTGGTATGTGAAAATCGAAATATGGTCCCTTCGTCTTTTCATGAAAACATATCTAGCAATATTGTTGTAAGCAATGTTAATTTTCTGTATATCCTCACTGTCACAATTTGCAAAGATTTCACACCCGTATAAAAGAATGGGAATAATATATGCCTTTGCGAGCTGCATTCGTACTGCGAATGGTGTTGAAGTTATGACAGCCTACAAATTGCGAAGCATACTGTAAACTCTTCCCACAATGACTGACTATTTCCAAGTGTTTATTAATTTGTTTAGCTATGAGTTTCTCCATCACTTTGGATAAAAAAGGGAGAATAGCTATCGGTCGAAATTCGTTATTAGACTCGGGAATTGGGATGATTTTTGATTGTTTCCATCCATCAGTAAAAATAGACTTTGTTAAAATAGTATTAAACAAATGAGTATAATAGGGCAAAACCTTGGGAGTTAAAAATTTCAGAAACCTAGGATCTAAGACGTTAGAACCAATGGCATTTGATTTGATTGATGATAAACACTCCAACACTTCAATTTGCTCTACGCAGCAAAAACTGAAAGGATTTTGAACTGGAACGTAGCACAGGTCATCATACAATTTACCATTTTGTAACCGAGTATCAATATTCACGAATTGATTATTCAATAGGTTAAGGTCAACGACTATATTACTTGATTCGTTTCGTTGCTTATCGATACCAATTTTACGGATTTCTTTCCATTTAGATCTGGTGTCAATAGCGGCCGAAAATTTTTGTTGGTAAAACTGAGTTTTTGCAAGTTTAATACTTCTAACAACTTCCCTACGAATAGATCTATGAAAAATTTTCATATCCTCTGTTCTGAATCATTTCCAACGATAGTAAGCGGCCTCACTCTTTTCTATTAAATTTTTTATTTCACGGGTAAACCATGGTGGTTGTTTGGCGTTAATTGTTATAGTTTTATTAGGAACACAAAGTTCATAAAGTTGACGGATACTGTTTTGAATAAAAGTTAATTGGTCATCAACACTATTCAAAGAATGAATTTGCTCCCAACAGATGTTCTCAAAATAACTATTTAACATTTTAAAGTCCATGTTGTGAAAATCTCGATAAGATATACGTTTTTCTCTGAGAGCCATGGGTATATCGTAAGTCATGAAAAGAATATCATCGTTCGAGAAAGCTGATGCTGAAATTTGGTCGTATACGCAAACTTTACACTAATAGTTGACAAAAATGAGATCAATTAAACTACTGGATGTTGTGTGAAAGTGTGTTGGAATAGATTTGTTCACAGGCGAAAGATTTAGGGAGTGCATTTGATCCATTATCAAGGTGTCAACTAAAAGATTATTATTGAAATCTCCAGCAATAATTACATCGTCATAAAGCACGGAGATATCTTCAAGAATAGTAATAAAAGGATTAATACTAATGTTAGCCTTTGGCCTATAGACACTGCCTAATAAAAGTTTTTTCTTTTCAACTGTTAATATCTCAAGAAAAAGGTATCCAATTTCACTCCCAATTGTTGTTAAAAGTTTTAGTTTGCAATGAATGTCCTTTCGTATATATATTGCAACTCCACCGCCTTTGGCTTTTGTTTCTACATTGTTTACTAAAACAATCTAAATCCTTGTACATTAATGTTAATGTTTTAAAAAGTACCAAAGTGTTTTCCAATTTTCTCTTTTAATGTCTCTTCATTAATTTAATTAAACTAAATCAAAAAGTTCATTTAAGCATGCAGTTTATTAATAGTTGAGGATTAAAAAATTGTTTATACCTTTAGCCTTGTTGGTACTTTTTTGTCCCCCTAGAAGTAACTTAATTGGTCTTAAAAGTAATTTCTATTTGGTAATTGGGGCTTATAGTAAAATATGCCGATATAAACAATATTTTTGAACCAAAAAGATCATGTTAATAGAAAACGTACGTAATATGGTACATTTTATGTACTGTATTTTCCAAAAAGTACCCAAAAATTATTTTCTTTAAAAGAAGAAAAAATTTTTATTTTCCTTCTACTTTTATTTTTATTTTTATGTTCATTTTATTTTATTTATCGCTTTAGAAAATATATTGGTAACCACAAAAGTACCAAATTTTGGTTCATAACTCTTAAGGGTACAAAAACACAATCATACCGGTCTGGTTGTTTATTTTTTTCTTTAAGATATGTTAATTTTTATTAGTATCTATATTATATACGCAAATATGTTACTAATTCTCCCCATTTTTACCCGTTTTTTCACTTTTCTAAACTTCTCATGTTCAAATTAAAAAAAAAACCCTTTTTAGCTGTCCCAACATAAGACTAGTAATTTACGTAACGCATTAAAATAAAACCTATTTGCTTGACAATGATGACTCATACAGAAGGTCAATCAGTGAGTTTTGTGCATAAACAAACGAAATGTCCTTAAAAACAAAACTCCTCCTTAAGCTATAAAATAAAAATTTTTAAGATGTTAAATATAAATCAATTATTTGAAAAGGATTACTGTCCCTTTTTCTATAATATTTCTATTTTGATTACTTTTAAGAAAAGTATAAGTTTTCCTAAGTGTAATTTTAATCAACTTCTTTTGTTGGAAAACTTCCAATTTAATATTCACGTTTCCAAGTATCAAAGATCTGGCTTTTACAATGACTATTTCATTTTTATGTACTTTAGTGTGTTTGAATAAAAAACCCTTGTAAAAATTATATATTTTTTTCATTTGCCACTAAATACAAAAAAAGCAAAATAAGTTTCAGTCTTTTTTCTCGGATGTGTTTTCTCTCCTGTTTCCTTCGTCCAAAGAATAAAGACATTATTGTAATTCAACATTTGATAGGATTTTACATTATTGCTAATGATCTCTCGTAAAACATTCTTTAATTGCTGTTTTCTTTTTTATACTTGACAGGAATAAAATTCAATAAAAATGAAATAAATAAGAAAAATTTTTATTGCTATGGATTTCAATTAAACTCATATAAATTTCATTATTCTGGGCGTATATTATTGCTTAAGATAATTCTTCTTTTTTTTTATTTGCTTACATTCGATTAAAATACAGTATGCTTTGAGACTTTATTTTAATATTTATTAAAAATTTTATTTAGAGCATGAAAAATAAAAGTTAAATATTTTTATGCAAAAAACTTTATTATAAAATAAAATATAGTTGGGTGTTTTTTAAATCCGATAGAACTTTAAATTGTAAAAAATTATTTAATTTAAATTAATTGTAATGAAGAGTTTTTTATACAAAAGAGCAGAAGATAGCAATAGTATTTAAAAATGATTTCACGCGCACTGTGGATGTCCAACTTTGGGTCACTTTTGCAAGTACTGCTGGCCGTATGTCACGAATAACACGAACAAACACGAACAAACCGTCGATTGATGCTGATTTTTTAGCATAAACCAGTTGATTTCCCGAAATCAACTTATCGCCAAAATTTGATTTCAATAACTCGATGGTTGCGGTCGCCGTAGGATGTAAAGCGCCATCTTGTTAAAACCACAAGGTCCGATGATGCCACCATACCCAACGGTGCATTTTCTAGATGCAATGGAGTCTGTATGGTAAGTTGTGGGTTGTTCTCATTCTATGTGCAGCAATTTTGCTTATTAACAAACTCTTTAAGCCAAAACTGATCCTCATCGCTGAACACAATTTGGCGATAAAACAACGGGTCATTTACATACTGCTCTAGAGCCCAATCCGCAAAAGAACGATGCATATAATGGTCTCGTGGCTTTATTTTCTGCACTAGCTAGATCTTATACGTAGTGAACGGACAGGGCCCCAATTTCTGCGACCGACGACGAAATGATAAATTTGGATATTCTTCCACACTTGCGTCTAAGGCAACGATATTCTTCTCAGTATTCTTCGTGATACTAAATCTATCCGCGGATGGATTGCTCAGAGGGACGATTTTGTGCACCATAAGAATCACGAAGTCGTCTATAAGTTGTTCGATTTGATCACTGATTTTGAAAGTAAACTTGGATAATTTATTAGCGATGTTCAAGCGTGAGTCTATTCATAATGATTTGCCAGAGTTTACTGAAAATAATAAGAAACGGATTTTCACAAAAATTTAATATTAAGTGTTATTTTTTATTTTATTACTTATTATTTAAAATATGGCTGACGAAAATGTTAATTTATTGATTCATTACAATATCTGATATATTGAAATAAACGTTATTTGCTTTTATACGAATTCAGTTATTAACCTCTGACTTAAATGACTTCTACAAGCCGGGAACTTTTTAAATTTAAAAACCGGTTAACTAATTTTAAATACGAGCTGTCTACAGGTCTGCCATACTTGTCGACTTATCGGCATACTATCAATTTTTTGCCTCAAAATTATCAAAGTTCCGCTTTGACGATTTTTGCTCTAAAAATGCCAGGTTTTTCGATAGACTCTTAAAAAACGTTAAATTTGTTTGTTTTAGTATAAAATATTACTTTTGGCATCACTACAATATTTCTTACATTAAAAAACATTTTAAAGAAAAAATTAAAATTAACCAAGTGTTTCTCTTATCTGAATCCTAAAGTGAAAAGTAGCTTACTGGATATTGGACAAAACGTTCCAGGTTTTTTTGCTGACTCTATTTTTATTTTTCATAACAATTTTCTACGAAGGCGACTAAATTTTAATAAGATGTAGCCTTAAATTTCTTCCTTCAAGTGTTAAAGGAACGGTCAGTAAAAACAAAGTAACGTTGCTTACAGAGGGCAGAACTACGGGTAAACAAAAGAGATCGTGAATTTTAGTCTCTCTATAGCTTTAGCGCATTGTGGTTTCACATGCGAATGTTTATAATCAAAAATGGTTTTATTGTTTTTCAAAGTATTCTCCAGCATGATTTATACACTTTGCACTTGACCACGCATTTTTTTCTTGATGTGCCGAAACAAGAAGAAGTCGTTATGTGCCAAGTCAGGCCTGTACGGCGGATGACCTATTAATTCGACGTTTTGGCCAGTCAAAAACGCTCTGGTTTGAGCCGATGTCTGAGAGCTCGCATTGTCATGGTGAACAATGATTCTACTTCTCTTGTTGGTTTTTCGAATTTCTCCAATGACTTCAGGCAAACAAATTGTAGTGTACCACTGAGAAGTAACCGTCCTACGTTGCTCAAGCGGAACAGTCGCCACATGACCAGCTTTGCCGAAGAAACAGGCGACCATTTGCTTCGAAGTGCTTCTTCCACGAACAACTTTCGTTGGATTTTGCTCGTCTTTGAAGACCCACACGGTCGATTGTTGTTTCGTTTCGGGATCATACGCATAGATCCATGATTCGTCACCTGTGATGATCTTATAAACCTTTTTTGAAGCACCGCAATCGTATTTTTGCAACATTTCTTTGCACCAATCGACACGATCCTTTTTTTGAGCGACTTTCAAATTGTGCGGGATTCAACGAGAACAAACCTTTTTTACGGCCAGGTGTTCATGCAGTATAGAATGTATGCTGGTGGAAGAAATGTCCAAGGATGTCTCTATCTCTCGGTATGTCGCATGTCGATCTTGCATTCTGAGTTCACGCACGGCATCAATGTTCTCTGGCACAACAGCCGTTTTTGGACGACCTTCACGGAATTCGTCTTTGAGCGAGCTTCGTCCACGATTAAATTCATTATACCAATTTTTCACAGTGCTATAGGATGGTGCTTTATCGCCATACAAAGATTTAAGTTCATCAATGCACTCTTGTCGTGATAATCCACGTCGAAATTTGTGAAAAATGATGGCACGAAAATGTTCACGAGTTAATTCCATTTTTTTCTATATTAATTTTGTCAAAACGTTTTGAGTACGATTATGCTTAAAAATGACAAACTTTCCAATGAAAATGTCAGATTGCACTTGGCAGCACTCAGTGTTGCCAAGCCAGAAATATATATAGCAGCCCTCGTACCAGTTTTCAACATAAAGTACAAAACCAAAAATAACATTTTACAAAAAACGTTAGCAAATATAGTGGCGTACACCTCATTTTGACAATATTTCCATCATTTATGCAGTTTTAATGGCTCCTATTTCGAAACAATGCCTAACAAATTGCTAATCTTAAAATGTTTGCAGTTCTTTTGCGGTCTTGGCAGCAAAGTTGATTTTAAATCGATTACGAAGAGATCGTTAAATCGACCTGTTGTTGTACTTTATGGGATCAAAAGTAAATATTGTAGAAATAACAAACGGGACAAAATACAGATATAACCTTTCCATCTGTGGTGAAGGTTATAGAAAGGAACAAATTTGAAGTGGTAATTCCAGCCACAACTACTATTCTGAAAGCCAGGCACACTGACCAAAATAACGATATTTTAATGCAAACTTAGAGGGCTTAAGAATGAGTAATCTATTAATTACAGACTTTTCATCCTTGGCTTAAAATTATGTTCGCTTAATAGAAAAATATAAATAACCAAAGTCAAAAATATAAACAATTAAAAAAAATTAAATAAAACTAATTCTTGTATGCAAAACCTATAACAAACTTTTACCAAACATAACAGAAACTTGTCAGACACTTAAACGTCGTAAATGTGTTTAATGCTCTTATGCAATAAACGAGTTTGTAAAAAAAATGCTGAAAGAAAATACACATCTTACAAGCAGATGGAGAAGGAGACAGAGAGAGAGAGAGAGAGTTCACTGCAAAAACTTAAAGATAAAAATCTACTAGATTATAATAGCACTAGTAAATAGTATGTAAGTGTTTAGTTGATGATGAAGATGTGTTTAATGTATCATGCACACAATGCATAAAGTCATTTAACACAAATACCTTTTAGTCATCTGCTAATGATGGTCTTTAACATGTGATAATAGAGACAAGAATTAACAAAGCACACAATTTATGTTGTTTTTGTTTTCTTAGTTTTTTTTTTCATTTTATATATTTTGACATAAACGCCTGACAGAGATTAAACTTATACCATTACCAATGTACTGACAGATTAGAAGAAAGTCTACTTTTAATCACGACTACAAAGTATTTGAGAATGCTGTTATAGAATTCAGTTGTGGAGCACTGCCTCTGCTTTAAGCCTAGGAAAGTATTCAAGGCTAATTAAATGATTAACCATGCAACTATTTAAGTCTATGATGCGAAATTTCTATTAGTGTTTTCACTGTAAGCGCAAACACAGGCGACAATTATTTACATAAAAAACAATCATAAATCAATCCCTTCATACACGCAAAGAGAAAACATGGTTGTGATATGGTCACAATAACCATAATATGTTCTTTATAACATTGTAAAGTTGCAGAGAACAAATTATAGTTGTTTTCAGCAATACTTCAGTCACAACAAACACGTTTTTGTTGATATTTAACCATTATATGATTACTGTGCACAAAAAATACAACATGGTTGGTTTAGCGTAAAAAAATTTGAACTACGACCAAAGTCTTATAACTTATTAAAAATAATATAATATATTTAACCATAATAATATAAAATTAATCAGAGTATGATAAAAGCAAACAAAATAATGTTTCCGCTTAAAAATATTTTGTTCTTGGTCTTGACAGAACGTTTTTCTATCAATTTAGTAATTTTTTGTCAGTTTAAAGTTGAAATTGTTTTTATTGTTAAAGAAAATGAAAAAAATAAAAATGTATGTACAAAATTAACAATTAAAAATAATACGTGCATTTATTACGGAAAATATAACAACAAATAAAAAGGTAAGCAAAGCAATTAAAAAATAGTTGAAATATACATGTGTATGTATGTTAGCATATAGATCTTTTTTTTTGGTGTTATAATCATAATTGTGAAACCATTTACGTATTTTTTTATTTAAAGCTATCATATTATACATCAACAATAGTTGCCAGATGCCAGATTAACGTATTAGAAGTCTTGGATAATTGTGTAGTCAATACCGAAGTACCATTACGTACCATATATCTTCAATACGAGAATATCACGTTTACTCCACAAATGGATATTCACATGGGAATGTATGCAGATAAGATGCCTTTATTTGTTCTTATAAATTATATATATATTTTTTTTATAAATGATTCTTGTAGCCTATGTGTTTAAGCCTTTTAATTATATATACACGCAGAAAAAAAACATGGTTGTTATATGGTCACAATAACCATATTATGTTCTTTGTAACAATGTATAGTTGCGGACAACAAATTATAGTTGTTTTCACCAAAACTTTAGTCACGACAAACATTTTTTGTTAAATTTTAACGATTATATGGTTACTGTGCTCAAAAAATGCAACATGGTTGGTTTTAACTCAAAAAAATTTCAACCACAACCAAAGTTTTATAACTTATTAAAAATAATATAAAATATTTAATCATAATATATTATTGTTAATCAAAGTATGTTTAAAAGCAACAGAATAATGTTTACGCTTAAAAATATTTTGTTCTCGTACTTGACAGATTAGTAATTTTTTTGATAGCTAAAATTTGAAATAGTTTTTTATTGTTAAAGAAATTGAAAAAAAAAACTTTGTGTACAAAATAAATAATTAAAAATAATATGCAAAAGATGATATCAAATAAAAAGGGAACCAAAACGTTTAAAAAAAATTAAAGTAAATATGTATATATTGAAAGCATATAAACCTTTACTTTTGTGTTTGAAGCATAATTGTGAAATCGTTTATTTGTTATTTTAAGCAAATAATTGATTTTTTATGAATTTATGTTTTTAAATAATTTTTATGACAAATCGTTAATAAATAAAACAATAATCAGTTTTTATATCAGAAAAATTTTGCACTTACGAGACTACATTATAATTCAATTATATAAGATGACATTTTCAGCCATATTTTTATATTTTAATTTTACCATTTAATGTTTAATTTGAACATAATTATGTTTATACTTTGGACAACAATATGGTTGCAAATGTAACAATACTATGTTTTGTTAGCAACCATATAATGCAACCATATTATGTTGCTCTTAGATTATGGTTACCTCAACCATATTTTTTCTTTGCGTGTAATAAGCAATGAATTGTTTTTTTTGTTGTGCATTTATGTTATTGAATAACTTTTGTAACAAATCAATAATAATAATAATAATTAAATTATATAACATACATTTTCAACCATATGATGATGTTTTAATGTAACCATTTTTTGTTTATATTATAACATAACTATTTTTAGATTTTACTATGTTATTGTTATGCTTGACAATAATATGGTTGCAACACTAGCTTTAATGTAACAATACTATTTTTTGTTAACAACCATATAATACAACCATAATATGTTGCTCTTAGATTATGGTTACCTCAACCAAGTTTTTTCTTTGCGTGATAGAAACAAAAAGCAGCTACAAATTAAAAATCTTAAAGAATCAAATAGTTATTGTAAATGGTGCTGGTCCTCTATTTGAAGACATAAATACCCATAAGGATCAATATCTTCACATGTATTAAATTTCATTAAAATCGGTTCAGTTTTTTAGCCGTGATCGATGCATAAGCAAACAAACAATCGACAAGACATTTGGGAAGAAAGCTCGAAAAAACTGGCAACACTGCTTGTCATTACAGCAAACATAGCACGACTTACCTTGCTTAGCTTTAAGTATCTGCTCATAACGCAAAAAAGAAATATTCGTGAAAATCAATAATCCAAACGGCAACCCTTTTATTATTATTATTTTTCATAGCCTAATAATACCGCCTCTGTTAAAATTTTAAGTCATGACAGACAAAGTTGAAATTGCAGCAATGTTAGCAGAGTTTTGTCTTTACTCCATCGGTATAAAACGGAATAAATATATATAAAATATTTTTTAAAAATTTTTAATACTTTATAAAACAAAATAACTTAAGACATAAGTATAAAATCCTGTTTATACTTTCAAAAAAAATTTTTTTTATTATTATTATTTTGCATTAAACCCTTTTCTAATAAAAGAATGCTTAATTCTTTTTACTTTTTATTTTAAAATATATTTTAATTTCCTTCATTTATAACGTAACAACACATTACTTGAAGACGTCATTAGACAAAAAAAAATCCCATTTGCCTTAAGGACTTAAGCAAACATCTTAGGTAAATAAATTACCTAACCCGCTACATAAGGGCAGCTAAACCCTTTTCTTTTACTGCAGCGGACTTATGAATAGCTCTTTAAATCCCTATTATCCCTGCTTATATAAGAAGAAAAAAAAGCTAAAAGACAAAGTATAAACAAAATGTAATTTTTCTAAATAAACGTCATATAATAAATCAGCTTTGGCGTATGATTGATTTACAAAATTAAAATTAGTCATCCGTTCGTCTGATATTCTTCGTGTTATAAGCGCAACGACGCATAAAAGAAAATGAAGAAAAAATGTAAAACAGTTTAATATTTTTGTTTGCGTTATTGTTGTTATAAAGATGACAAAACATTTTAAAGTCCTTTTAATTAATGACTTTTTAATATAGAAAATTATCTCTTTTTCGAAAGAAAAACCTAAATTTTCCACATACGTAACAAGCAAATACACATTCATTCGCTGATGTTTCCACTCATACTCGTACAAGTATATCAAGGCTTGTTGAAAACTGATTAAAAATCCTTTCTTTTCCATCAACACAAATTATATAAAAAAGCACCCTTAAGGATATTCTAAGAAAGATAAATTTGACGGCAGAAAAGATTAAAACAAATAACAGCAACGAAAATCCCACACACTAGTGCAAAGCTTGTGTCTTTAGCAACATAAAGCAAAAATATCTTAAGCCTTAAGCACATGTGAGTTTCTTTGCTTTCAATAGCAATTAGGAGCCGTAAAGGTGGTGCGTTGTTAAAAGGTTTTTGTAAAACACACAACAGTTAGGAATTTTGTGATTGAAATAAAATAAAAGTAAAGACTTTGTTGCGCCAACTAATGAAAGTTTTCTTGCTCTGGCAAAAGCAGAGAAGGGAAATTCATTAGTTTAAAAAGAAACTAATTTATGTTTTATAACTTTTAGGCTGTAGTTCTTAATCGAAAAATAATTATTGTTTAATCTTAAATTATGTAATTTAAAATTACTTTTTATTGGAATCATTCAGACCTTTTCAAACTATAAATCGCAAAACTTTCTTACAACAAAAAATTATTTTAGAAAATAATAAAAAAAATAAAAATATTTTTTCTTCCATCTATCAAATTCTTTTTATAAATATAAAAGACAATTTAGTTAAAATAATTATAACGAGTAGTTACCGTGGATTAGTGTTTAAAACAAAATGACACACTAAATAAACACTTTAAAGGATAGCGGAGTATTATTTTAAAACGGAATTTCCGTCACAAGTATTTGATGAAATTTATATGTTTCAAAATTCTTAGGTGACTTTAAGGGCCAGTTTCACGATGTCGCAACCGTTCGTTCGTTCGCATAATTACATTTAAAACAAAAACAATTTTCTAGAATTTGTTTCTTTTTTAATGTAATTGTGCGAACGAACGAACGATTGCGACATCGTAAAACTGGCCCTTAAAGGTACCTAAGAATTTTGAAACATATAAATTTCATCAAATACTTGTGACGGAAATTCCGTTTTAAAATAATACTCCGCTATCCTTTAAAGTGTTTATTTAGTGTACAAAGACAAGTAATGATAAACAAGAAACATTTATGAATGGTAATGGTTTAAAATTATTTAATTATTAGTCAATAATAATGACTTTTAACTTATTATCAATGAAACTTTTTTATTAAAAAGGTAATGACTGTAACAATTAATTGGTCCATCTAATTAATTACTCCTGTAGTGAAGAATCTAGCTTTCGTGCAACTAATGATAGAGGGCTGTGACAGACGAATTATCGGATGGTATTTCCCTCTTGGATGTGGATCCCTAACAAGATATAGAAGCAAGAAATGAAAACAACATAACAATTTTTACAACTTTATTGAATTTGTATATTTTTGTAGCCTTTGTTTTGTTTTATATACGTAAACTTATGTGCGGTTTCGGTATTGCAAGCGAGCGGCTCGTCTAAAAAAATTTGTATGAAAAGCATTTAATTTGTTGAGTGATTCCTTTGACACGGGAATTAATTTCGGCCATTGAAAAATTCTTTATATGATTTTTATAGCCTAAAAAGGCTTCTTTAACATGTGTAAAAAATTATGGGGAAAAATTATTATTCTAAAGTGGGTTTGGAAGATGTACATTTCAATGTTAAATCTGCTTCAATCTTAAAACTTTTTCACTTTATTTTATTTTTGTTATTGGTTTTAAATTTCTTAACACAATTTCTTAACCGGCTATTATTTCGTAAATGGATGTGAAAGTAAAACAATAAAAATAAACTTTAATAACTTAATAACACAGTCACCACAATTTGATTCACAATCACTCGGACAATCCGCGTATAATTCATTGAAAGGTTCTTCATTACGTTCCGTCATCGTTTTTTCAAATCTTTTTAATTATTAAATATTTTGGTGGGTTTTATAAGCGAGAGAAACGGTTTATGTTATATTGACTAAGAATTGCACTGTATGGTCGCCAACAGGGAAAACAACAGCGATGAGAAAAAAAGCGCATCACGAGTTAACTCGTGACCGGTCAACAATGTGTTAATATACATATTATGTACATAAATAAAAGAAACATTAAAAATTGAGCAAGAAAATAAGCGAGCAAATTAATTGGTTTGATGAAATCGACACACATTATAATGTACACCACGCATCAAATGGTTAATTAATTTTTATAAACAATTTGATATAACGAAGCTAAGAAGTTTATTTTGCTTCTCCGTCTTAATTCTTTTAGATAAAAATTTATTTCCTCAAAATAAGTATTTGCTAAAATTTTGGGTTTTTTTTCAGTGTAGTGAATTTACTGAAGCTAAATAGCGTGCACTAAAACAAAGCTACCACGTGAACACATTTGCGGACATGCCGATGTATTTGTACGAATTTTCAAGTGTCTGTGGTTGTAGTAAAATTTACGAGAACGAACCGTGACTTTATAAATAATTAAAAAGAGATCTAAAACAAATGTTAATTCTATTTTACATGGATTTTTAAACTCTTTCATTCTCTATAAAATACATATAAAACATCTAAAACAAAAGTTTAACGTTTAAAGATAGAGTCGTGTGAAGCCAGGCGGGAGAGGTTAGCACTTGTGTAAGAATAAAATATTATGTTGAAAATTTATTGTTCATGTGATGTTATGAGGAATAAATGTAATTTTTTTTTTTTTTTGGTTTCGGGAGTTAAAATAAATTATGCATAAAATATAAAAAAGAACAACTAGAACCACACATTTATAAAACTTAAAATTTTAGTTCAAGCTTGTTAAATATAAATTAATGGATAAAAGCAAGAGTACCAGCAGCACATCAAGCGAAAATGTGAAATTAAGCTTTTCTAGCAAAATGATTAAAACTTATTATTGTACAAAACTTTTGTAAAACACTTTTGCTAATAAATTACGAGACGCAACAACATTTGTAACATGTAAACTCCTAGACTTAAATAGGTTTAATTATTGGAAGTGAAGTCCAAAGAATATTTATATTAAAAATAAATTAATATCGATTTGTGTGTTAAATAATTTAGATTCAGTGATACTGATAATTGTAGTTAAAACCCCTCTCGATTTTCGATGGCCATTTCGCTAGCCTTCAGTAACTTTTTTAAAACTTCTCACCCACGTACTTGATTAGCACACCCTCGTCTTTTTTTTAATCTATCATTAGACCTCCGCTAGCTAAATGAAGTTACTATAATATTGCATTTTGTCAGGGGGTCTCATTATACGTGTTTTATAAAGGAAATATTTTTCTTATTTGCTATGACAGAAAAGAAAGTATTTTTAAGAAAAAATCTTGTATTTGGTCTTCTTGGGTCTTAAAAAAATTGATTTACACTTCCGTTTCTAAATATTTTATTTATTTTCAATTTTTAATTCTTTTTTCTTTTTTTATTTATTTACAGCTTTTAAAATGGCCAAGGATTTACGGACTTTGGGTTGGGATTATCTTATGTTCGTTTTGTTCATCGCATTCACTGTCTTCGCTCCATTATGGAGTCGTTTATTTGGCAAAAAGAAACAACGCAGCAAAGCTGATTATGTTTTTGCAACGGGAGGCGTATCTCTTATTGCTGTTATGATTTCAATTTCCCGAGGAACACTGGGAGTACGAACTGTTTTAGGTAAATCCATGATTCAGTTTCTAATATTATATATTATTACTTTTAATTTAAAACTGTTAGTTTTTTTCAACATTTTCAAATGTGCGAAAATGACTAATGATTTTTTAAGTTTTGTAATAAAAATGGTTTTTCCTAAATATTTTTTTTTTCGGAAAAATTATATTTAACCGTTTTTTACAACTTTTTCCAAATCTATTTCTTAATAGCGAGAAGGGAAGAATCATAAAAAAAAAGAAGAGAAAAGAATAGAATAGAATATAAGACTAGTGAAACGAAGAGAGGAGAGAGGAGAAAAGGAAATTAAAAAATAGGAAAGAGAAAAAAAGAAAAATAAGATAAGATAAGAAACATAAGAAAAAAAAAGACAAAAGCATTGAAAAGAAGGGATGAGAAGAGAAGAGCAAAGAAAAGAATTTAATAAAATAGAATAAAATAGAATAGAAAAAAAAAAGAATAGAATAAAATAAAATAAAATAAAATAGAATAAAATAGAATAGAATAGAACAGAATAAAATAGAATAGAATAGGATAGAATAGAACCGAAAAGAATCGAATAGAATCGAAAAGAATCGAATAGAATCGAATAGAATCCAAAAAATCGAATAGAATCGAATAAAATTGAATAGAATCGAATAAAATCGAATAGAATCGAATAGAATCAAATAGATTCGAATAGAATAGAACCGAATAAAATCGCATAGAATAGAATCGAATAGAATCGAATAGAATATAATAGAATCAAATAAAATAGAATCGAATAAAATAGAATCGAATAGAATGGAATAAAGTAGATTCGAATAAAATAGAATAGAATAGAATAGAATAGAATAGAATAGAATAGAATAGAACAGAATAGAATCAAATAAAATCGAATAGAATCAAATAAAATCGAATAGAATCGAATCGAATAAAATAGAAAAGAATAAAATAGAATCAAATAAAATAGAATCGAATAAAATAGAATCGTATAGAATCGAATAGAATCGAATAGAATTGAATAGAATCGTATAAAATCGAATAGAATCGTATAGAATCGAATAGAATCGAACAGAATCGAATAGAATCGAACAGAATCGAACAGAATCCAATAGAATTGAATATAATCGAATAGAATCGAATAGAATAGAATAGAATAGAATAGAATAGAATAGAATAGAATAGAATAGAATAGAGTCAAATAAAATCGAATAGAATCAAATAAAATCGAATAGAATCGAATATAACCGAATAGAAGCGAATAAAATCGAATAGAATCGAATAGAATCGAATCGAATATAATCGAATAAAATAGAATCGAATAAAATAGAATCGAATAAAATAGAATCGAATAAAATAGAATCAAATAAAATAGAAACGAATAAAATAGAATCGAATAAAATAGAATCGAATAGAATCGAATAGAATTGTATAGAATAGAATAGAATCGAATAGAATTGAATTGAATAGAATCGTATAAAATCTAATAGGATCGAATAGAATCGAATAGAATCGAATAGAATCGAATAGATTTGAATAGAATCGAATAGAATCGAATAGAATAGGATAGAATCGAATAGAATCGAATCAAATCGAATAAAATCGAATCGAATCAAATCGAATAGAATCGAATCGAATCAAATAGAATCGAATAAATTCGAATATAATCGAATAGAACAGAATAGAATAGAACAGAATAGAATAGAACAGAAGAGAATAGAACAGAATAGAATAGAACAGAATAGAATAGAATAAAATAGAATAGATCAGAATAGAATAGATTAAATTAAATAAGATTATATTAGATTAGATTAGGTTAGATTATATTAGATTAGATTAGAATAGAATAGAATAGATTAGAATATAAAAAAATTAGAGTAGAATAGATTAGAAGAGATTAAAATAGTTTAGAAGAGATTAAAATAGTTTAGAATAAAAAAGAATAAATGGGAGCGAAATGATGTGCAGAATTTAGTACAAGAACCAGTTTAACCATAACGTTACCCCATAAAAACATAAAAAAGTATTAAGCTTTAGTTTACTCGACCTTTACATTCCACTTAACTTTTAAAATTAGATTGACATAAAAATAAAAAAATAGCAAAGTTATAAAAGGTTTCATTTTTCTTGTTTATTATAATTTATGGTGTTTTTTTACAATATTGTACATACACACACAGGTACATTTAACACAAGATATTTTTATGTCATAAAATGGGATCACCTTTATCCTTTTGTAACATTTGTTTAAGAAACTTAACAAATCCCAAAAAAGATAATAAACTTTTTATCCTTTAATACGTACAAATCTATTTATAGAAAGTATTTTTATTATAAAAGCTTTTTCTACTGTAACAAAAGGATACATGCGAACGTTAAGCATTAGCAAATGATGTCACAGTTATTTATTGCCCCTGGATGTATGCAATAGTTTATTATTTATTTCTCCTCTTTTTGAAATCAAAATTTTGCTATTGAAAATCATCACAATCGTTCTATAAATGACACAGATAAACGAACAAAAAAGTCTCTCTTTTTTGGGCGAGTATAATCACAATAATTGAATATGTTGCATTTGTTTATTCGAATAACTATATAACATGTGTAAAAAAGTTTTCCTGCGAGTAAAAAGAAATATTAAATAACTTTTCATATTATTTCAACAGCTGTAAGGAAATTATAAAACTATTGTTTAGCAATGATCCCCACCTGTTTTATTTTAACTTGAATTTAAAAACATCAATATATAAAAGCAATTGGATCTAGACTTGTCTGTTTTGTTAAAATAAAAAAAATAATAAATTTCTATTATTACAGGTTATCCCAGCGAGTTATTTTATCGTGGTTCGGGCATGTGGGAAATTATTTATGGAATGGCCAGTGCCTATCCACTGGTGTGCTTTATATTCGTGCCAGTATATTTTAATTTAGGAATTACATCTGTCTATCAATATTTAGATTTAAGGTAAGTCATTTTAAATTTATTTATTTTTTTTTTAGTGCCTCCTCTTTTATGTACACTTCTTACAAGAACGCCAATTTATCAAACTTTATATTAAAATTTTCATAAGAAAAAAAGTTTCAAGTAAAAGAATGTAATTAATGTACAAGTAAAACAAAAACTTTACAAACTCAACAAATTTACAACAGTTAATATCCTAAATACACTTTTCTTGTACTTTTATTAACAAAAGAGCCATAACAAAACAAAAAACAGCAGGACAATTAAAAAAAAGTAAAAAGAAAAGAAAATAGTTTAGTCATTTTGAAACCAGCAAATGAGTTTTTCATGTTCCATTTCCGTTTTGGCAACTTTTATACACTTGTAAATACATGTGTCAACTTGTTTGACTTCTTCTCCTAAAATTGTTTATTTATTCCCTTCAGTTGTTCTGTTTGAAATAAAATAAACAAGAAGAATTAATAAATTGTTTGAGGAAATAAAAAAAGAAAAAAAAGCAAAGAACAGAAAAATGAAGACAAATTATATTCTGCTGCGGAAAAACCTTCAATGGCCGATCGTTTTGAAATTAAGGAATTGTCTTTTTTTACAGCTGCCAGATTTGTTATTGCAGATTTTTGTAGCAGGTTTTTCTAATCTTTCATTTTAACTCTAAAATGCCGATTTTTTTTTAATTTGATTTAGAGATCAAGTTAATCAGAATAAAAAAAAAACATTTGAATAAATCTTTTTTTTTTTTTTTGCACTAAATAAATAACTTAATTTTATTTATTATTTTTATTAAAGTTCGCTATCATAAATCATATGATAGTTTGTATTTTTTCTTAAAGGATTTCCTTAAAACGCAGTGTTAAACTAAAACGCAAACGACTGATATCCTAAAAATCGCTGAAATTAAAAATTATTTATATACCCCAGTCATAGAGAATTATACCTCGGGAATGCGAATGTACTTACCCAGAGAAGATTTGGTGACTATATTAACGGTGTCATCTAAAACTGTAAAGGTTCTTACACAATTTCTTAATTGATTTTAAAATTATATCATTCCTACTGGAAAACCATTCATAATTAACCGAAATCTTAGGACAAACTCACTAATCTTTGCTTTAAAAAAAAGCTAAAATAAATTATTTAAGAGCATCCAAGGAGCACCAACTTAGAGTAGAATTATTTTTCTAATATTAAAAAAAGTTTAGAAAATTCTGTGTCTGTGAGTTTCAAAAGAAAATAATCCTGCATAAATTTTAAAGTAAATAAAAACAAAAGAAAAATATCAATCCAGTGTTGACAAATTTGCTTGGTTTTTGTATGGGTGCATGCACTTGTGCCACTTCTGGTATAAAAATTAATTTAATTCTGTTACAGTTTTCAATTATAAATGTTTGGGTTGATTAACAACATCTTGAAGTAAACAAGTCTTTGTTAGAAAATAAACAGGAAAAACAAGAAAAACAGTAGTTAAGTAAATAAAAATATTGGTCTAGTTTTCTACTGCCAAATGTTTCAAGTACTGACAAAGAGCTCAAAAAAGTTTTATTTTGTTTAAAATACACACGTCTAGCGTATGAGTTTAGGACACATGAGACAACCTTCTATCATTTCTAATCTTTTTCATGCATTTTTATTTTTTTTTTTCTATTTTTTTATTATTGTCATATTTAAATATTTTCTACTTCGATTTAAGTAATTTACAGCAATTTCGTATACGAGTAAATTTTATTTTGTTGACAGTTGATGAATGAAACTGATCAAACAGGTAAATTTCTTATCAAATAAAATAAATCAAGTGTAAAAATATTTATCAAACATATCAGTTTAATATATTTATGCAAACACACTTACTTACGTATGTTTGTGAACTGAGACAAATAATAAATTTACTTAATTTGAAAAAGAAAGTAAATAGTTTTTTTGTACTTCTAAGCAATTTGTATATTTAAGCCCGATATAACTTAAATTTTAAAATAATAACACAAAAGCTTAAATTGTAATGAAGGTTTTTTTATACGAAAGATCAGAACATGGCATTAATATTTAAAACCGATTTTGGGCGTATGGCCACCGTGGTTGCTCATGACGAAGCGCATTCTGGAGGTCCAATTTTGGTTCGCTGATCGTATGTCACAAATAACACGAACAATGATGGCCTTCAAAGCGTCAATTGCTGCCAGTGATTTCATGTAGTCCCACAGGAAATAATCGAGAGGTGTCAAATGGCACGGCCCTGGAGGCCAACTGACAGGTCCATTTCTCGAAATCAACTTATCGCCAAATTTTTATTTTCATAACTCGATGGTTGCGGTTGCAGTATGACACGTAGCGTTATCTTGTTGAAACCACATTTCTTCCGGATCAAAATCATCCATATTTGCAAACAAAAAATTAATTAATCATGATGGAGTAACGATTTCCATTGATTTTAAAGATCCGGCCTGGTTTTTAAAGAAATAAGGTTCGATGATGCCACCAGCGTGTAAAATACACCAACCGGTTTATTTTTCTGGATGCAATGAAGTCGGTAGGGTATATTGTGGATTGATCTTACTCCATGTGCAATTTTGCTTATTAGCAAAAATGAGCCTGGTCGCTAAACACAATTTGGCGATACAAAAACGGATCAGTTACTAACTGCTCTAGAGCCCCATCAGCAAAAGAACAGCGCATATAATGGTCTCGTGGCTTTAATTCCTGCACTAGCTGGATCTTATACGGGTGTAGGCCAAGATCTTGACGCAAAATTTTCCACAAAGTGGACGGAAAGGGCCCCGATTCCTGCGACCGATGGCGAATCGATAAATTTGAATCTTCTTCAACACTTTCGTTTACAGCAGCAAAATTCTCATTAGTACGCACATTCCCGCGACGTTATTGCATGCTCTAGAGAGTATGTGGTACGAAATCTATCCACAGTTCGATGGATGGCTTGCTCAGATGGGCGAATATGTGCACTATAAAAATCACGAAGTCGTCCATAAATTGCTCGAATTGATGACTGATTTTCAAAGTAAACTTGGATGATTTAATAGCGTTGTTCAAGCGTGAGTCTATTCATAATGATATGCCAGAGTTGACTGAAAATAATAAATCAAAATTTAATTTTTAGTGTTATTTTTTATAACTTAAAGTTCTGTCATATTGCTTACTTAGTCCATCACATTTTTATTAAAAGAAATGTGAAAAAATGTGAAAAAGTAATTGTAGTAAACGTTTTTCCAACATATTGTTACGAAAAATAAGATCTGGCAACCCCTGTTGTTGTTAACAGTATAAGAGTGATGAATAAAGTTACTGCCACTAATGGTGTGTGTAAAGAATAATACCACATTTAGCTATAAAAAGCTGAGCAAACTTAGTGGCTGCGTTGGTAGAGGTGCTTGTTGCAAAACAGAAGATCATGAGTTCGAGCCCACCCTCGGACATGCGTACAAGGGAAAAGACAATTATTGTGTAAAGCCATGGCAGATAATTTAGTTAGATGTCTAATTTAATATAAAGCGGTCAAACTATTAAACGGTCAAACTTGCTTCTGAGCACGGCCTGATGAGAGAGAGAGAGAGTGTTTTGATATTACACGATCATGCCAAGTTTGTCAAACATCAGTGCGCAAGCAGATTCTGAATAGTAAAGTTCGTATTTGTGATGATGCATGAGCTAGTTGCCATATGTTTATTTTATTTTACAATTTTAATTGTTGCATTTGTTTATTCGTGTTTTTTTTTGCAATTTTTCTACGAGGGCTGCTATATATATTTCTGGCCTGGCACCACTCAGTGCAATCTGACATTTCCATTGGAAAGTTTGTCATTTTTAAGCATAATCGTACTCAAAACGTTTTGACGTACGACCATTATTTGTGTTGTTTACAGTGACTTGAAAAACTTAATATAGAAAAAAAAATGGAATTAACTCGTAAACATTTTCGTGCCATCATTTTTCACAACTTTCGACGTGGATTATCACGACAAGAGTGCATTGATAAACTTAAATCTTTGTATGGCGATGAAGCACCATCCTATATCACTGTGAAAAATTGGTATAATGAATTTAATCGTGACCGAAGCTCGCTCAAAGACGAATTCCGTGAAGGTCGTCCAAAAACGGCTGTTGTGCCAGAGAACATTGATGCCGTGCGTGAACTCATAATGCAAGATCGACATGCGACATACCGAGAGATAGAGACATCCTTGGATATTTCTTCCACCAGCATACATTCGATACTGTAAGAACACCTGGCCGTAAAAAAGGTTTGTTCTCGTTGGATCCCGCACAATTTGAAAGTCGCTCAAAAAAAGGCTCGTGTCGATTGGTGCAAAGAAATGTTGCAAAAATACGATTGCGGTGCTTCAAAAAACGTTTATAAGATCGTCACAGGTGAAGAATCATGGATCTATGCGTATGAGCCCGAAACGAAACAACAGTCGACCGTGTGGGTCTTCAAAGACGAGCAAAATCCAACGAAAGTTGTTCGTGGAAGAAGCACTTCGTAGCAAATGGTCGTCTATTTCTTCGGCAAAACTGGTCATGTGGCGACTGTTCCGCTTGAGCAACGTATGACGGTCACTTCTGAGTGGTACACTACAATTTGTTTGCCTGAAGTCATCATTGTTCACCATGCAAATGCGAGCTCTCACACATCGGCTCAAACCAGAGCGTTTTTGACCGGCCAAAACGTCGAATTAATGGGTCATCCGCCATACAGCCCTGACTTGGCACCTAATGACTTCTTCTTGTTGCCGCACATCAAGAAAAAAATGCGTGGTAAACGATTTGCGTCCCCAGAAGAAGCTGTCGAAGTGTTCAAAAACCATGTATTAGAGGTGTCTCAATCGGAGTGGAAAAAATGCTTCGACAACTGGTTTGAGCGCATGCAAAAGTGTATAAATCATGCTGGAGAATACTTTGAAAAATAATAAAACCATTTTTGATTATAAATATTCGCATTTTCACTATTAGGCCAGAAATATATAGAGCAGCCCTCGTATAAGCTTTATTTAAGACTTGTTTTAAATTTCTATTATTATAAACATCACTTTTTATTTGCCATAATTCCAACAAACTTTCATAAACTTTAATAAATTCCTTTAAAACAGGAATTAAAAAACTTTATTCACTTATTTCAAAAAGAAATATACTATTTTATTGTTTGTTTGTTTTATTTTTTATTTAAGATTTTATTTTGATATTAACAGAAGAAGAAAGCTAAAAAAAAGATAAACTTACAAAATAAATTATGTTTATTTATATTCAAACTTGCATTATAAAAAATTCATTAACTTATTGTATTGCATTTTCGTTATAAGAACGGTAATGAAATTATAAAAATATGAGTGCAACATCATTTAATTAAAATAAAGCAAGTTTTAAATTGTTGATTTTTTTATTTTACTTTTAACCTAAATTAGTTGGAATTTTGTCGGTTTGAACGAAAACTTTAAAGGCAAAAATATAAAAGTGCAAGTTTTGCATCAGCAATTAATAGGAACTTCAATGTAATATAATTTACCTATTACTTCTAATGATTTCTAAATACATATTATCTTTATTCGCTTTATATTTAACTCGTGCGCTTTAGCCATGCCATCTTCACCGTTCGCTTACAAAAACACAAATGAAATTTACACTGTGTTTGACAAACACGCTACTAAACGAGTATGACGGCATGATGGCAAACACAAAATATCAATAATTTTTGATTTTCATCTAGCGCCGCTGACAAACACAAAATATTCCCTATTATACGAGCTTGATGGTTTGTCATCTGGCCGTGCTCACAATCAAAGTTTGATCGTCCAATAGCCGCTTAAGAGTAACGTATAAGTAATTGTCAAGAAACCCTTAAAAAAAAGTAAGAACGGTTGCGGCTATCGCAGGGAAGTGTAGACGTGTCTTGTGGCTATTAGACAAAGCAGATGAATGGCTTGGTTAAAAGGCGTAGTGGAGATGTCTGTGGATGCTTAAGCTTACTAAACAAGGCATCATGTCTTGCCGAAGTAACACAGTAGTTTAGCGTGCGTTTGTAATAATAACACATGTTTGGAGTAAATACGAGACCATAGGATTCACAAGACCGTGTAGGATCGAAAATTATGCCGAGATGAAGCCACAAAGTAAGAATGCAAAATTTATAATTAGCCATAGTAGTATTTGCAGTCATAAGAATCCGCACGTTTGACTGAAAAAGGAAAAAATTTAACAATTGTTTAAAATATGTATTAATGATTATCATTATTTCCTGCAATAAAAGATTCATACCCTGTTAAAATCATTAGGTTGGTATTCTATTTGGGGGGAAAATGATTAATTCCACTCTAGATTACCTTTTCTAAAATTTTTTGCTGAGCTGTAAATACATATTTTTCGCTCGTAACATCATATATATATATATATCATATATATATTATTTTCTCTTCCTTTAGAGTTTATTTATAGATTTAAGTTATTCATACTTAAATGCTGCTGTTTCAGTAATTTTTCTTTTTTTAAAAACTTTTCTTGTAATCCTCGATAGAAGGCTTCTCGACTTAACTTTCGAAAACAATTAATTTTATATTTTTCTTTATAAAATGCCTGTTTATCTTATTAAAAGAATTCCTGTTAATTTAATACAAAATATATACCCATAAAATATAAAATATAAATATATACCCATAATTTAGCTATTCTTCATTTTCTAAATTTTAGTTGTTTAATATAAACTTTTTTGCTACAAAATATTTTCAAATATTTAAATTAAAAGGAAGTTTGGAACGCATATTTAAAAAGAAATATGCAAATTGAATTCATTGTTTTTTGTTGGCTGTGTCAAGAAAAGCTGCTTACAGTACAAAAAAAAAGGAAACTTAAGTAAAAAATTTTTAATCAAATTTGTAAAATAAATTTTGATACATTTTTTGACATTTTTAAACAAAAAAAAAAAAAGTTAAATGCTCTAGTCAAGGCAAACACAATGTCGAATACGACATCAGCTGGTTAAAATGTTTTGTTTGTTCTTAATGTTTATAAAACAAAAAATGACAAAGAAAATTTTTGTTAAATTCAAATATTTTAAAAAAGTGCAGACGTGGTATAAAATAAAAAATTGTGTATAAAAGCGATGAACATAAAACAAAATCAAATATTAAATTTTCAAACTAAAAAGGCGAAAAAAAAGTGCTACAAAATGTAAGGTTGTGTGTAAACACTCAAAAAAAAATTTGTTTTTGTTGCGTATGTGTTTATCACAAACCTGATTTTTTGCACAAAACGAACTGCGTGTGGTTGTAGTAGTTGTATAATTATACCCTGATGCTGGTGTAATAGATACACCTGTTATAATTTTGCCGTGGTAACAATCATTAAAGAAATATTCTGTTCTGATTTTTATCGTAGTAGATATTTTTATTTTATATATTTTCATCAAGATGTGTGTTGTAAATTTAAAAATAAATATCAATCGTTTATTTTGAACAATTAAAAATAAATATTAATCAATAAAGATATTATCTGATACACAAAATTGAAAATAATCTAAAAAAGCGTTAAACGGTTTCCGTTGAATATAATTACAGTTAAACCTCGATTATCCGGCTCTAGTAAAAGCGGCACCAGCACGAATAATTGAAATACACTGCTAATAGAGGTTATATTCAAATTCACAGAAACAGCAACTTAATTTACTAGGAGCTATTATTCCTTTCTAAATGAATTAAAGCGCAAATATGTTCTTATGTGTGGGCAGATGATCCTAAAAAGGGGAATATAATTAAAGCACGGATAATAGAGGGAAAAAATAAAAATAATCGCATGCCTATTAACAGATGTAACCGATTAATAGAGGCTAACCGGGCCTCTTGAGATTTAATGGTATAATTATAAAAAGTTCTTACTTAAGGCCGTTTTACACCATAATACTCAGCGAAGCGCATTAATTTACAAATCGTGTTAATAGCCCAACTGATTGTTGCTTATTTTCGACGTTGTTGTCAAAATTCTAAAATAATTTTAAATATAAAAAATTTTAAAATAATTTTAAAAATTTTAAATTTTATAAAATTAAAGAAACCAACTGTTACAGCTTCATTTAATGCTCCAAATGATGATAAAATAAATTCAGCTTCCTCTTGTTTTGTCAGCTATTTTTGACATCAACGTGGTGCTCTGCAACAACAAAATGACATTAGGTTTTTGTATTTGTAGCCGTGCGGCCACCTAGTATTTAAATTGCCCTGAATAGTGCGTATAAATATTTGTGAAATACCTATTGAAAAAGTGTGATAATGACAAAGAATATACAATGCATATGTCAAGTAATACGGAAAGGAATTTGATATCCCGTAACACAAATTAATTTTTAGAAATTTTTCTAAACACTCTGATTTTGTCAGGGTTGTTTTGCTGCTCATAACCCAGCCAACAAATAACTGAGTACTCCGAAAAAAGAGGAGATATTTCTGCAGCCTTATTCTGTAATTCTCGTAGCTAAATCTAATTCTCGATCGCTAAAAAGCTAAAAATAAATTACGGCAAATATTTTAGCTATATCTCCAAATTTGTATTCTGTATCTATAATCGCTTAGCTAAAATTTTATATTTTCGCCGTAGCTAATTTGCTATCACTATACTTACCCTTTCCCTCTACTTTGATAAATTGCTGTTAAAAAGAGACAAATATATTGACAGCTTCGTATTGATTACCTTAATTTATGCTTCACTTTCCTTACAATGATTAGCGTTTACCGATAAAAAGTTTTCAATATATGTATACGAGTATGATGTATTTATAAAAATTATTTTAAATTTATAGAAAATTTTTTAAATCCTCCGAATATACACACTTCAAACGTATGTACTTGAATAAAAAAATGTGTAAATTAAATGTTGCGGTTAGCCATGGAATTATTAACCGCCGCAATGATGGAAACATATTTTCAAGATGCAACACTATTTTACACTAATATTTTGTACAAAAAGTTAACACAAAACAATCGTCAAAAACAAACAAAACAAAACAATCGTCAAAATCGCTAAATGGATTTTTTAGATTTTTAGCGATGGAGTTTTAGCTTTAGCAACTTACAGAATAAGGCTGCTGAGCATGCTTTAAAGTAGCTCACTCCATGACTCCTATATGACACCCAATTATGTGAATCTTTAGTGCTAAAAATTGAAGAGCTCTTTAAGAGAGAAAAAATGCTTTAAAAAACATTTCGTTTCTGAAATCCCTAATTTCTGCTAATTTTCAGATGGCTAATGATTATTTTGTGTACTCTTTATGAACGCAAAAGCTACGAGAAAAAAATCAGTAAAGTTTCCTTTTGGATTCTTATGGTTTGTTGGGAATTTTCATTCTACTTAAAGTGTGACAGAAACAAAATGTTTGTAACGTTGGATTTTTTGACAATCACAACAATTCTCATTAGATTTCTTTATTACAAAATCTAACGCAAGTCTTAAGACTTTTTTAATAGTATGACTGGGCCTTTATTCATGAAAATCCTCCCTTTTTTTCAAATCAGTAAATACTTAACAATTATAGCAGTCGAATTCTCTGTCTTAGAATGAGGTAATAAGTTTTCCATTTTATTTACCAGTTAAAAAAAGGTTAAAGGCAGGGAAGTTGCTTTTGGACTTGATAAAAAATTAACTTTCTACAATTACGGTTAGATAAGTAAAATATTTGACCAAAAATACGTAACCAATAAATTATAGAAAAAAATATTTGTCCTTCTTATATCGTTATTCGTAATGACACTTGTCAGAAAAGATTAATAAGGCATTTGTAAAAATAGTGTTTGCGTTTTTTTTTTTTTTTGTTAAATATTTGACTAATGTGATCGCATTTTAAGTTTTAAACACAAATTATTGCAAGTTATGTATCAGCGGATATACGTATGTACTCATTGTTTTTATGATTAAAAATATATTCATATTTCAGAATAGCAGATCACACAACTTCGTCTACGTGTCATTTTTAATTTTCTTAAAAATTAAATTTAGAAAAATGTCTTTTTAACATACTTGAGATTTTTTTCATTACCATTTAAATTGCATTGGCTTTGTTTGAAATAATTAAAATGAAAAAAAATTTAACTACCATTTAATGCTAATTATTTTATTTTAGTTATAATTGTTTTTACTGATGGTAATGAAATTTTAATGAACTCGTCTATCAATTAAACCTTCTCATTAAAAAGCTTCGCCACAAGCAATATAATGATAATACTAATAAAAATTATTAGCATTATACATTTCATTCATTGCTAATAAAATCACCAACTAATTAGTCTATGTAATTAATTACTTCCATGCAATAAATTTTTACAGTGGGTAAATGTCATAACGTCCACGAACATAACGTCCATGAACATTATGTCGCACCAGAAAGTGATAATGTCCATGGACATCATGCCACAGTACGATGCAACATAATATCCATCAACGTATATTCACAATGTCCATGGACATTAAAGGTATATTTTATGGTATTCTGTGCACGAAAGATGCAAAGTTTTTAAAAATTGGCCGGTGTTGGTTCTACCATAAAGGACAAAATCCTTTCGCTTAGCAGAAGGCCCATTACGAGTATCAGAAATGGTCAGCAAAGCCGATGTTGATTATACCATGGTAAGCGAAGTCGTTGTTGTTTTAGGTGCGAAGATTTTGACACTTTCATACTGAAAGCGACATAATGTCCAGTGACATTATAACGTGTTTGAAAGCAACATAATGTCCACGGAGATTCTGTACATTTTTAGTGCGATATAAAGTCCATGGACATTATATCCTTGGACACTATGACATGCCACCGTAGATAGCAAACATCCGATTTTTTCATTACCATTGAAATTGCATTGGCATTGTTTGAAATAATGACAATAAAAGAAATTTAATGCTAATGATTTTATTTTAATTATAATTGTTTTTACTAATGGCAATGAAATTTGAATGCAATCGTTTGATTACTAATTGCAATTCAATCAAAAATAATTGTGGTCGCAGAATTTAAAAAAAACACAAAATAAATAAATCTTAACACACTTGTAGATAGATCTGTATTCGAAAATTTTAATAATATATCAATTTTAATTGAGATAAGTGTAAAACTTGATGTCTGAGATCTAAGGTCACCTAACACTCCAGGTAGCAGAAATTACAAGTATTTTCCCATTTTTTTTGAAAAAGTTAAAAAATATTTAAATTTTACAAAATTTTTGTGTTAAAAATGTTATCTTAAAATAATGCTCTATTATACTTAGAGATGTATATTTAGTGTACAAAGACAAAAAAAAATACATTCGTTAATGATAATGATTTGAAACCATTTAATCGTTAGTCAGTGATAATGATTTTGTTTTTTACCTAATTATCAATGAATTCTTTTCATTAAAAAGCATTACCATTAGTGAAAATAATGATAATGCTAAAAAACATTAGCATTATTTATCATTCAATGCTAATGACATCGTCAATTTATTAGTCCATCTAATTAAATACTCCCATATATGTTTTTTAACTACTTATTCCCGAATGCTGTAGACAGTGTTAAAAAATTTCTATTTAAAAAAAAATTGCCATTATTCCATTATAGTTGGGTGCTTTTACAGTATTCTATATTTGAGCCAAGGTTCTAAGGGAACTCCTTACAAAATTTTATTCAAATCCATCTTACAGTTTTTACATGATGCGAACTTAGACAGGTAGATAGACGGACAGATAGACAAAAATTCCAAAAATTGGTGTTTTGTATGCCATATCGATTAAAATAAGAAGAATATTTCATGTATAGAAATGACCCTGTTACATTTTTATTATATTTTTGTAGAAAAAAAGCTTATCCTAAAGGGGGTTTTAAAACCTCTTTGAAACTTTAGCAAAAACACAAACAAATTAATCGTGTCTATCTCTTCTTTTCTTCTCCCTTTTCATCAAACGAACAATAAATTTTTATAAATTTTTAAATTTTTATTAAAATAAACAAACATTTAATGTAAAGTAAAAGTAAAAACTTCTTTTCAAACTCTTTCCCTAAAAAACCACTGTAGTCAGCCATGTTAAGGGCAATAGTATTTTCAGAACAGTGCCCGGATATGTTGTTGCTATTGTCGTAATTGTCATTTAAGTTGTAACTTAAATTTAGTTATTGTTAATGTAGTTGTTGTCGATAATTTCACAACTTCTGTTACAGCTGTCTTTGAAGTCATTATAATCAATGTAGCATTTAAAACACACAAAAAGGGACAAGCAAGCAAAACTTGTTTGCCGAAAGAAATGAAATACAAAATTAAGGACAACACCAGTGTTGACGTTTGGTTACATTCTTTGTAACTTTTAAAGGCTGCACGCAACATGCCTAATTGTATTACGTTTAACCAAATTTTCGTATCTTTTGTTACATGCACGAAGTGATAGTAATATTACTGAAAAAGTACTTGTTTCATTATTTGAGCCTTCCTGACAGCTGTTTCTTTTAACATATCAATTCAGTTTTAATAACAAAGTGGTTACACACTTGCAAATACTGTACGATTTCCATGTAAAAATTTAGTTGGAAATAAACAAAAAATAATATTGCCCGAGTTGTACTCTGTCCAGTTTTTCATGCGGAATGCTGTCAAACTACATACATTAAAAATTGTTTGAAAAAGTAATGAAAAATGTTGCAGAAGTTGTACTCTGTTTTAACTATGAAAAAACATTTGGAATGTTTCTGGTAACATTTTATCAAAGCTGTGAAATAAAGCAAGTAGGCATTATATCATGCGGAATTCTTCAAACAAGAGCTGATAAAATGTCTTTTGCTTACTTTTTTAAAACTACACGTGAAAACAATAAAACGTTAAATTATTCTAAATTGCGAGATAAGCACCACATTTTAAATGTCAAATTTTCCACATAAATAATTAATGTTGCTCAACAATTTTCACAAATTCGAACAGAGCACTATGCTTAAAGCCTGGTACTCTGTTCGAATTTGCGAAAATCATCATTTCGTGTAAAATGTTGTCAAACGTCCACATAAAAAAATTACAGCGAAATAAATAAGAAATTATGTTGCTGAAGTATTACTGTGTTTATTTGTGAAAAAGTCGAGAAATGTTTCTCGCAGCATGTTTACCAACTAAAAAATGCTCTTGGGAACATTTTTTTTCAACTACGAAATAACATAAGCAGCACTTCTTTCGTACGGAATTTTTAAAAAAAATTTTTCAGGCCGCTTGTTTTGATTTATTTTCTTGTGTTCAAAAAATTTATAAAAGAAAAATGAAAAAAGTGGACATTTAATAAGAGAAAAAGACGAAAAATAATTTATTGACTCAGAAAAGCGTTTGTTCATTACTGCAATTAAAATACAAAAAAAATGTATATGGAATAAATCCCACGAGCTTGGATGAGTATTTCTCTTCGACTTCGGTAAATTTAAAATTTTTTCCAATGTGGAATTCTTAAAGACGATAAAAACGATAATTATCTTCTAATTCGCTACATTGGCACTAGTAGCTAATTCTCAAATTTTTCAAGCGAAATAAAGCATGTTGCTCAACATTTTTCGCAAAATCAAACCGAGTACTAAACTTTAAGCATAGTACCATGGCGAAATAATACAGGTGGTCTCGATAGCCAATTCATTACTTTCGCCGTAAACGCTAAATGTCAAACTCCATACAAAAAACTGTTATACATATTTTTTATATATGGAGTTTGACATTTAGAGTTTACGGCGAAATTAATGAATTCGCTATCAAGACCACCTGTATTATTTCGCCATGCATAGTACTCTGTTCACCATTTTGAGCAAAATGTTGTCAAAAGTCCATATAAAAAAATTACAACGAAATAAATAAGAAATAATGTTGCTGAAGTATTACTCTGTTTATTTGTGAAAAAGTCGCGAAATGTTTCTCGCAGCATGTTTACCAACTAAAAAGTGCTCTTGGGAACATTTTTTTTCAACTACGAAATAACATAAGCAGCACTTTTTTCGTACGGAATTTTTTAAATACAATTTTTTCAAAATGGTTGTATTGATTTAATTTTGTCGTGTTCAAAAAAATTTTAATTTAATGACGCAGAAAAACGCTTACTCATTACTGCAATTAAAGTACAAAAAAATTTATATGGGATAAATTCCATAAGCTTGGATGAGTGTTTCTCTTCGGCGACAGTAAATTTTAAATTTTTTGCAGTCAATGTGGTATTCTTGAAGGCTATTAAAAACGGTTATTATTTTCTAAATCGCTGCATTGGCACTAGTAGCTAATTGTCAAACTTTTTAAGCGAAATAATGTTGTTGCCCCACATTTTTCGAAAATCGAACAAAGTACTAGGCTTAAGTCAAAAATTTCGAAATGTTTTTTGCTTCATGTTTAGAAACAGCAAAAAGTTTCTGGTTCAATTTTTCCCAACTGTACAATAACATGATCTGTTCTTATTTCGTGCGGAAAACTAAATACTCTGTTCAAACTTGTAAAAATTGTTAGCTACTTTATTTATTCCGCTGGAAAAAGTTGAAAGTTGTCTTTTGATTTTCTTGAAGAATGCAGAATTATATATAATGGAAAACATTTTTGTGTGTTGAAGTTTTAGGCAAAAAGACTTAAATTTGTCTTTAATAACGGTAGTAAATTCTATCGAAGCTTAATCTTTCAAATAAAAAGATTAAACGGATTTATAAAAAAAATCAACTTTAACTAATTTTATTGAATGGCAAGAGCATGCACAATTCTATCACGGAATATTAGTATTGAGTCCTGGTTTTAATACTTAGGCTTTTCTATTTTTTTTTTTTTTTATTATATTTTAGTTTTGTTTTTGTTCAGTAAGAGGAACTGTGGCCTTGTTTATTTGCCCCAAAATATAAAATTCAATGTTGTACTAAATTCCATTAAGATACGGATTATTTAAGGACAATTTCAAATTGTAACTTTTATTGAAAAAATTTCGCTTTTTTGAAGCAAAAGCGTATATTTTTCCTGTTTTCCCTGGCAACACTGGACAACACACTCTCTTTCTATATATATATATCTCCCTCTCTCTCTCTCCGGGTGTTTTAAATTTGGCAGATTTTTCATTTTAAATCTAATACCATTAATTGTTTTGTTTATTAAGACAAAAAAAAACACAAAAACAAAAATGGTTAATGAATGTAGAGTGAGTGAGTATGTATTGGCTGGCTCAAACATGATTTGTTTATAAGTTTTCATTGTTTTGTGCTTGTTTGTTGTCAGAAGCATTTCGTTAGATTAATTAATTCTTAATGAAGTATTTAGCATTTTTAATGATCTCAATCATTTAATTGTTATTTAAATATTTTTGTAATCAACAAACAACAAATCTCAAAACATTGTTACATTTGAAGCAAGAACTTTGAAAAACAAATGTATGCGACAGCATCTGTTGAATACATACTACGCAGTTTGTAAAACTTTCAGTGAATTTAAATTAAACATAAAGTAGAAGTAACTTTAACTTATATAATTAGCAGAAATAGAGGTTTGATGAAAATAATAATTGAAAATTAAAGTATAATTTGTTATTTTTCAGTTACACACATTTTTCAAGGGAATATGAATTTTTCCTTTAGCACTAAATTGGGCAGCTTAATTAATGTTAAAAAGTTTAAAAAGTTCATTTTTAAACAGTTTCAAAAAAAAGAATAATTTTTCATTTTATTTCTGAAATTATTTTGATTAATATTAATTGAAATGAAGAAAAAAAGGTTTATGAAATTTCATATTGTAAAATAAGAACCAAAAAAAAAGTTAAAAAAAAGTTATTGATTTGCATGAAAAAAGTTAAAACAACTTTGTGAAAAAGTTAAATTATTTGGAAAAAATTTTTTTATAAAATAAAAAAAAAAACTGTGTGGCAGTTGCTATTTATCTCTTTGATTAAAGCTTGCGTTAAAAATTTTACAAAATATAATGAGCAATCTTCATACATAATTAATTTTTGTAATGATTATTAATATTGTCTGTGAATCTAATTCAACTCGTTCTTTTATTTTAATATTATAATTCACAAAATCGTTTAATTAGAACCTCAAAAATAACAACTTTTTTAATAATACAACTGTAAAAATTAAGAATAAAATAAAAACTTACATATTCTTTAGGAAAAATATAATTTTTTCAGTCTTTCGACATTGGGAACTTTCACAAAATAAACAAAAATTTGTATCCTTCCGAACAAAAAATAACAAAAATAAATACATCTCTAAAACTAAATTTCTTCAGGTAAACAGCTGCTACAATACGGTACTACGTGTTCAAGATTCAAGTGCGTTTGCCGATCTCTAGTGTGAGGTTCATTAGTTTCATAGCCAAATTCTCAATAAAATTACTTCATAATAGTTATGTGTCTTGATTGTTGGCTGTATGTATCACCCGGCTGTTTATGGTACTGACATTAACCCGCCAATTGTGACCTATTGGTCTGTGAGACCGGGTCTGTTCAAAAATTCGAATAACTTTATTATCCGTTATTGTGTTTTGTTGCAATTTCTAGTAGCTGCCGCATTGCATGTCTCCTATCATCTGCTGACGTCAAAACTGCTAAGTAAGCACATGTTGTCTATTTTTAACCTGATGCGTGAGCCCGTGTGTCACCGTGTATTTAAGTAAAACAATCAAGGATTAATTATTTATTATAGGCGTAATTTTCCTAGTTTATTATTTTTAATTGTCGTTTAATGTGTTATATACATAAATATGTATATGTATGTGTTTATATTGTGTATATGTATATATTATATTATAAACCTTTTTACAGTATGTCTTACGAAAGAGAACAGCGCCATCTTAAGTACATTCTGCAAGAAATAGAACTTGATAAGGACAGTCTACCAATTTCTTATGATAGTGAATCCGATAATGATTATGAACCATAAGACAATGAAGCTTAAGTCGATGCCGAAAACTAATAGGCCCAATATTATTTTGAGCTACAATAACACCAAGGGCGGCGTCGATGTCAGGTATAAAATACAGCCAACAATCAAAACACAAGAGATCGGAAATCACACTTAAACCTGGAACACGTAGTGCCGTATTTTAGCAGCTGAAATTTAGTTTTATGTATTTTTTTTATTTTTTTTTTTTTTTGGAGGGTATAAATTTTTGTTTATTTTGTAAATGTTCCTAATGGCGACAGACTGAAAAACAATATCGCTGGTCTCGTGTAGTAAGGCCCTAACTCGAATTTTTACGAAACTGAAATTTTTCGTGATTCACACAGATACACCTTGTCACAAAATTTTAATGCAATAGTATCAAAAATAACGGTTTTCTAAGCATTTGCATTTTTAATATTACATTGTGATAACTACAGTTGCTATTATGTTTTTATCTTGTGTTTTTGACTTTCTACATGAGACCAGCGATATGTAAGTTTTTATTTTATTCTTAAGTTTTACATATGTATTATTAAAAAAGTTGTTATTTTTGATGTTCTAGTTAAACAATTTTGTGAATTTTACTGTTGATATAAAAGAGCGGGTTAACCCGCCAATGATGACGCGAGTTAGACTTTTATTAATAGTGACGCCGGTCTCACTCACCGGGATTTCAAACTAAAGATTATTTAAAACTTGTTACTAATAGTTAATATATTTTTTTATTATTTATGTTCTTTAACAACAAAACAAAGATATATAACAAATTTAAGCTCTCAAATAATAATGACGAATGCTGCGACTTTTATTTTCTAATACAAATATTTTTAATAATATTATTCTTAATAATATTAATTAAAATAATTTTTGATTAATTTTTTTTTTTTTTCAAAAATTTAAGTGCTGTTTCTGTATTACAGGCTATCAACTCGTCTGAAAAATTTATATAAAAAGCACTCAGTTTTTTTAATTATTTTCATAATACGTTTTTTCAGACGAGTTGCTCGCCTGTAATATAAAAACAGCACATTAGAAATTCAAATATACGTTAACTTGAGCCAGAATATTAATTTAATAATAATGTAAAATAATTTCAGCTTAGCTTCACTAACAATTACGTTTTTTAATTTGTTTTTTTTTTTTTTTAAGATACCAATTTAGTAATAAAAAGTTTCCGTTTTCCATAGCAATTACAAAAGTCAAGCTGAAGGTGCATGTTTTTATTATAAAATTAGCGTCAGCCATTTTTCGTTCAAATTTTAAAATTATATTCTTTACTGAATAATAATAGTGAGCCTACAAATTAACTCTAATCGCAAAAGAAACTATTGGGGTGACAGAGAATTAAAAAGTAAAAAAATTAAATACAGCATACATATAATTTTATATAAAAATGTCATCGTTGTTAATGGGTTAAGCAGCTTTAAAAAATTTTAGTATTTCCTTAACGATCTCTTCAAAAACTTTTAAATGATACCCATATTGTTATTTTAAAAAATTTGAAAATTTCAGAGCCCCGTAGCTCGGAAAATATGGGCGAGAGCCAATTTTTTCACCTGATGGTTTTTTCTTATTGTTTTTCGCCCCATATACATATATTATTATTATTTTTTTTTTTTTATTGGAGTTACTTTATTGGAAGGCGTGGTGTTTTTCCCCCCGCCTCGAAGAAGATGGACCGATCATGCTGATTGGTAGCGTTTTTAATTATTCCGTAGCTGATGTAGTATCCCGGCAAACTTGATTTCAACGCCAACGTGGACGGGCGGAAGGTCATGGCTCAATCGACTTCGCTATGCATAAGACGTCAGAATATATACTCTATGGGGTCGAAATTAAATACTGTAGAAATTACACACGGACTGACAAACTATGTTATACCCCTTTCTTCACTTTTTTGTGGTGAAGGGTATAATAATAAAATAGTGCTGTCATATGAATGAGTAATCTCAGCAAATTGTTTTTTATTTTTATTTAATATATTCTATTTTATATTTATTATATTTTATTATTATTATATTTATTATTTAATATATTCCAAGTTTGGTTTTCAAAAGCTAAATTTGTTAAAAACAGTTGGCTTGATTGCATTTCAAGATCGAGTCAAATATATATTGGAAGCAAAAAAAAAATCTGTGTACAAATTAAGCTCTCATCAGTCAACTAAACTCTCGATTAGTAATATGTTCGGTTGTGACTAAAAGAAAATGAATTCCAAGGGTAACTTGTTTAGTTACATTTAAATAAATTGCAAAATTAGTGGGAAAACACAAATTAATCACGAGTCAGGCGAGCTATTAAAAACTATTCAAAACAATATTATAAAAATAATTTATTTCATTAGACTTGTTTTTTTTTACCTCAAAGCACCACTGGTACCGAAACAAGCCCCCAAAAGAAAAAAATGTTTTCTTCTTTTTTGTCATTCTACGCTCATAATTACTTATAAATGCAACAAAGACAAAAAAGTAGAACAAAAAAAATTATTCGAATCCCTTTAATTTATGATGCTGGCGACTAGTGAAATAATTAAACTTTTCCTAAATTTTTTTTTTATTTATTTGCTTTTACAAACTTACATTTTTTATGTGTCGTGCAGCAGGTTCCGTGATTTATTTTCAATTATTATTTTCACATTGGAAAGTATAACGAAAGTTTAGATTATTTTCCTTTTTTCCGCGACGCAACGGTTACGTATGATAAATGATAATTTAAAACGTCGTAAGACAAATATTGCTCATACGTTAACAATTTATGAAAGTACTGGCCAGCAATATGAAATAAAATTTAAATTTATTTAAGCCATAAGCATGTATCACTATGATACCAAGGGACTACCCTTTAATAAGAATTTTAGTTTTCATTCTTGCTGTTAGAGTAGGCTGAGTTATACAAACTCTATGCCAATCTCAAGAGCCTCTCTTTAACGGTCACGTCTTCTTTAGTTTCTTAGTTTTTCTTTACTTGGTAGATACTACCCAGTTAGCATTTTTTTGAATTATTGATCATATTCGAGTCTTTTTTGACTCCTCGACACGATTAAAATAATCGTTTATGCGCTCGTTTTAGAGTCGAAAATGAATGTTTTGTCGGTAGAAAATGGTACCCTAGCCACGACTCTTTTGAACGAGTCCCTTATGACTCGCGTTTTCGACTCATTTTCGATACTGTTTTCAATCGTACTTATAATCAAATACGATACTTTTTCGAGTCAATTTTTTATCATATTACTAGCCGTATGCGAGTCTTCTTCGAAACATATTATACGAACATTTCTTATTATATTTTCCCAAAATTAAACATTGCAAACTAAGTTTTGCTTATTGTTTATTACACGCTGTCTTGACGAACCATTGATTTGTTCAAACATTGAACAATTTCATGTGCGCACATTAAAATGGCTTGTGTAGACCTTCGTTGTCAATGTCATGTCGTTTTCAAACAACGAGAAATGGAAGCATTAACCTCGCCAAGTTTCCTCCACGCAGACAAACATGAACAAATGTTTATAACCAATTCTGCTGACGTTTTGTTCATGTGCGAACCAATCAGTTGCTCGTCAAGACGTAGTGTTACATTCGGTTGCATGTTATTCGTAATTTTCTTAAAATTCAAATTTAAAAAAATGAATTTTAAAAAAATTTATTTTACATTTGTGTCTCTATTTTCTTTACGAAGTGACATAAAAATGAAATATGTATTTGAATCATTTTTTCATCGTTAGGCTGCGTTAAATATGTCTCCAAAATAATTCTAAAAACAGTCGAATTTCAAGCATTTGCTTTTTGTACTTTTTATTTTTTAAACAAGTCGCTATCTATGCGTTTGTTGGAGTTATATTCGAGTTTTTTTTTAAACGCACAACTGCTGAATCAGTTTTAAGTCATCTTGGGTAGTCTTAAAAGACTTACTTTGTTGATTTTTGTAAAAACAATCTTCCAAATGCTAACTGGGTATTAAAACATATTTATATTTATAAATTATTGTTGCAATGTGTTGTGGCTTTATAACTCACGAACAATCAAACCAAATTCGATTAAATCGCATGTGTTTTTTATACCCTTCACCACAAAAACTGGAAGGGTATAACTAAGTTTGTCATGCCGTTGATACAATATCAATTTCCGACCGCATAAAGTCTATACATTCTGAGTTCTTATGTCCATCTGTCGATACAATCGATCAGACATAGTGTCAAAAGAGGTACTATTGGAAATCAGCAAGATCGGCCCATGTCCATAGATGCAGCGAGTAAAACACCACGCCTACCTCTAATTTTTCCATATTATTTGGAATACTGAAGTAACTCCAATCTAAAAGCAAATATATGGAGCAATAGAGAGTAAAAACAACATCCAGTGAAAAAATTGGCGCTCACCCAGATTTTCCGAGATACGGGCCTCTGAAATTTTAAGATTTTTTTAAATATCAATATGGATATCATTTAAAAGCTCTTAATGAGATCTTTAACGAAATTCCAAAAATTGAAATTTTTCGCTAAAATTATGTATATAGTACTTGTTTTTTTTTCTTATTTTTTAATTCTCTGTCCCAATATTTGCTTTTTTGATTGGAGTAACTTCACTAAACTAGAGTCACATAGATAGTGAAGGATGTATAAGATTCGGCATAGCCGAATGTACCGCTCTTACTTGTTTTTTGTTTTTTGTATTTGTTTTTTTCTGATTTTCAGCCAAACATGATGAATGAATTCATTTGTTTTTCTTTAATCGTTTGAAATTTGTAATTCCAAAATTATTCTTTCTAAATCAAAATATAATAAACAACGCTATAATATGTTTTACATTACCTAGAAAGGCCCCAAAATTCGACCCAGGCAACGCTGGGTACAACAAGCTAATTCTATCTAAATTTCAAGTGTTTGTCTATAACGATTCAAGATATATTTTAAGTTTCATATATTTATATCCCTTCTTCTACCGCTCAGAAGAGATGTAGTTTTACTTATCGGATATATTAACATATAATCGGCATAAATTTCAAGTGCCTGTCCATAAAGGTTCAAGAGATAAGATCAGAAAGAACACCAACTAAAGTTTTATCCTTTATTTTTTGAGTTTTAAATTTTTTTAACTTTTGTTATTGGAAGCTATAACTTTATCCACTTTAAAAAAATTTTAAATTCCTGCCTCTTACCTCTTAAAAGATATGGTAAGTCTACGTATATGCGTACCGCCATCTATGAAACGCAAATAACATTATCAAAGCAGTCAGCTGACAAGTTGTTAAAGCATTACAGCTTTAACTCAGCCAAACACAAGATCAAGTTAATATGTGTGGATGAGCGTGTGTGTGTGTGCGGTTTGAACAAGTATAAAAGGCAGAGCAAAATTGAAAATCAATAAGATTGCAAGCAGCAGGCAAGCTGCTGCGGTAAGAGGTGTTTAATGAGTAATTTTATTATTCTCCAAGTTATTTCTTGCCAACACATCAAATTGAATTGCTGAAAGGAACAACATCACAGTGTTGGGTCTATCCAGTTATTAATTCTGGTGAGGAATTGTAAACTTCTCGTCGCAGCCACCTGCATAGTTACTGCCTATACCGCCGCTGATTGTGTCGCCCTGTGGGTGTCTGTTGCCTATTTAGGCGTTACGCGTGCCTACATCAACGTTGCTCCGTACCACCGGTGCCTTTTTGGCTGCTACCTACACCGCAGTTGTCTGTTTCGTCGCATCACGTAAGTGCCGCTGCCTGTTTCGGCGATAACAGAGTCACCGCTTCCTGTTTGACCGCTACCTGCACCATTGCTTCCCGGTGGGGCCGCTTCCTGTTTTGCTGCTACCTATGCCATCGCCACTGTCTGTTACTCGCTGCCTGTTTTGTCACTACCTGTTTTGCCGCAGCTGCAGTGCGCTGGCTTCATAGCCTGCCTTTTTATCTGGCCTTTGTCTCACCGTTGACAGTTGTAACCGCAGCCCCACTTCCTGAACCGATTCTGTATTTCCGGCTACATTACCCGACCGTTATTCAGACTTCATTGTAAGTTAAGAAAAATAAACGTGATCTGAAGTTTTTTAAGGTTTTTAAAACAAGAATTATTTTATTTTCTTCTCGTAAGAGGATAAATCAAACCTTTACGAACCTGGACTATGCAGAAACCAGCACAGAACGTGTCAATTGCTTGCGCAAACTGTTGGCATTACTGTTATTGTTTCTTTCTGTTGAATAATTAAAAAAATAACTATGCTCTTTTTTTGTAAGAGTCGGCATATAACCAACCAAATGCAGAAAGGAATGTAAGAAAGAATTAAAAACCGGGTTTCTTTGTTGGCAATTTTTGTTATGTCCTTAACATTTTTGGTGGACTTTAAAATTATCTCAAGTTGTTTATGAAGCCTTTATGCTTAAAGAAAAATATTTTTGACTTTTCTATGAATTCGTTATTCGCAAAATAAAATAAATAATAAAATTCAAAACAGTTTCATTTTCCCATTCGCCGGATATTGTCTCACATAAATCTGTTAAACACATCATGTACAAAAAATGTAAGAATCACATGGCTTTTGAAGGAGATCTAGATCTCCCACTGCCAAAATCCATTGACGGAATCCTGCTACTTGGGGTATATCTTAATTTTATTAAACAACACTTTCGGTAGCCTTAAAGCCTCCTGCAGACTTAAACAATTTATTATGATGTTCTGTTTAATGAGAACCTAAAATGCATTTTTCAAAAGAAAACAAAATATCAGCTTAGACAAACGTTTGTTAAAAGAATAATTTTCCATTTATTTTTATGTTTTTTTTTTTAGTTTTCAACATTATTTCGTAGCCACTTTTTTTATCTTTTCTCCGTAAATGAGTGTATGTGCGTGCACGTTGACAGTTTCTTTTCCTTTTGTATGTTAAAACAAGGCCTGTGTTATTTGTTAAACGATTATCATGTTCATATAATATAAAGCTTTGTTTTATTTTCTTTTTTTTACCCCTTTTTTCTGTTTGTACTTTTGTAATAATTTTGAGTGTTTTTGTTGAGTTTTGCCTTTAACCTGCATAAATAAAAAATTCAATACGACATGTAAATGAAGAACAAAAAACCAAAATTCCCAGGGCGTTTTACTACACAAGCATTAAATTGCGAAAAACACAAACTGTGAATGATTTTTTTTTTTTTATTATTCAAAACAGTTACCAAATTATCACGACGGAAGATGTAAAACAAAAAAAAGAATAAAAATAAAAAAAAAAAAAAAAAACAATAACTATATTGTATATTTGTATTTAGAAAAAAGTTTATTGCTGCAAAATAGTACTTTTTGATTGTTTGTCTTTATTTTTTTTTTCTTCTTTTCGGCAACAAAATAAATCGATTATTTAGACCTCACGTAACGTATACATTTAACATCGTATAAAAATACAAGTGAACATTAAAAATACAATAACAAATCCTTAGAAATATATCAATGATGTTGTTATAAAAAGTAGACAATAATGAAACCGTAGCATATAAATTATGGGAATGAGCTGAGCAGCTATGAGCAGTAGAAAAATTTCTTACAAAAAGAAAATAATTATAAAATTGAAATTTATTTAAATTAGAATTTTTGCCCTGTCAATATTATAAATTAGTTGAAATTATTATGGCTTTTGTTCATTTTTAATTTCTAAAAATCTTTTTTAGAAAGGAAATTTTATTTTATAAATGTATGTAATTATAAAATTATAAAACCTCTTGATGGAGTTTTTTAAATCAGTTGACCAGAAATAAGTGACGTCAACTCAATAACTCAATAACCCTTTCGCTAACACTTTAATAAAAAAAAAAGACATAAATTGATGTGTCCTCACAAAATCGTTTAGCGAGCTCTTGTACATAAAAACTAATAATAGAAAAAACAAGGAAGAGTTCTATATTCGGCTATGCCGAATGATATACAGTATTGTTAGAAACCTTAGCAACTTTTATCCAGTAAATACTCATGGTCGTATATGTTCTCTTTAAAGGGATTAATGAAAAATTTCCCTTTTATTTATTATTATACATATAGTCTACACACTAATAATAACACCAACAAATACATTTTATGTCTTTGGAAGAAATTATAAAACAAAAACAAAATTAACTTAAAAATTCGCTGTTCGAAACCTAAGCAACTTTTACATTGTTGCATTTGTTGCGAAATATTAACTGAAACAACAACAAAAATTTTAAACAAATATTTTAGTACCGTTATGATTGCTTTTGAAAAAAAATAAGTTTGGTTGATTTTATGCATTTAAGTAGTAGCAATTCATTAGAAGTGCAACCATGACGCGAACACGTTATGGATCAGCTTTTAAGCTAAAGATTATTGAACTTTTTAATAACGGCAAATCCCAAATTGTTATAGCAAATCAATAGTTTCCCGAATTATAAAAAAGTATAAAGCTACTGGGAAAGTAGAGGAAACCAATAGCGGTGGGCGACCTCGAAAAACTTCTGAGCGAACAGTTAAAAAAAAATCAATATATTTTGTCAAAAGACATAGTGAATGAGCTTGAACTTCAGATTAGTTCTTCCACCGTAAGAAAACGTTTATTGGAACAAAACTTAAGGAGCTTCATGCTGACTGAGAAGCATTTAAAAAAAGAGATTTGTTTGATTGATTGCAACGTAGTCTCTAATTTTCTCAGATTTTTGGTTGTTTTAGGTTGGATTTTGCTAGAGCACATATGGATTAGACTATATCCAAATGGAGAACTCTTTTGTTTAGTGATGAATCTTAATTTAACTTACTAAATTCAGATGGAGTTTGCCACGTGAGAAGACCAAAAGGAAAGCGGCTACATCCTCGATAAATGTGATGGTTTGGACTTGTTTTTCGGCCAGTGGTGTTGGTCCCTTTGTAGAAATTCAAACAAAAAATGGACCGACGACTAAAGCAGATCCTTTTGTGACACTTACAAAACTCAAAGAAACATTGCATGTGCTGGCAAGCGTGGAAACTATACGCCGCAGACTTCGCGGCAACAGTCTCAACGGCTGTAGTCCTTGAAAAGTGCCGCTCCTTTCCTCTAAGCATGTTCCTAAACGAATATCTTTTGATAAAACACATCTTAATTGGCCAAAGGAAAAGTGGAGAAATGTGCTTTGGTCTGACGAATTAAAAATTGTTCTATTGGGTGAAAAGGGATCCTGATATTTTGCCCGTAGGCCACCTAACAGCGAATACAAGTCATAATTCACATCAAAATTTATCAAACATGCAGTTCATAGTATTATTGCATGAGGTTGCTTCTGGTATCAAGATGTGGATTCTATATATTAAATCAAAACCGTTATGGATTCATCTTTTTATGTTAAAATCCTTAATGAAATTTTGCAAAGGTATGCTTCCCACGAAATGCCGTTAGTGTGGGTCTTCCAGCAAGACAATGGCCCCAGGTTTGAACCCTATTGAACCCTATTGAATACGCAATATACGCAATAAAACCAACAAGCGTTGAAGGGCTGTGGGTGGCTGTGCATAAAATTTGGAGTTGCATCAAAGTTTAAAGATGGCATTTAGTGGATTCCATGGTAAGGTGTTGTGCCGAGATAATATCAAGCAAAGGGCTCGCGAAAAAATATTGAAACCATATAAATAATTTATCTACAAGACATCTGAGTGAAATGTTTGATTTATTTTAAGAAAGATCGCTAATTTTTGTTAAAAGTGAACTGAAGTGCTGTTCTTTTGACTGTGTAGTTTTTAAATATTTTGTTTGCATTAATTAGGGCATTATAAACTGTTGAAAAAACCATTAACATCAAAGTATTTATTATTTTGTTTTGAGTTGAATCTGCCCAGCAGTTAAACGGAGTGATTGTAAATTTGTGCGTGGTGCTATTATATTGACCGCAGTTGTAAATCTAGTTTAGTAAAATAACTCTTATCAAGAAAACAAATAGTGAGGTGACAAAAAATTAAAAAATAGAAAAAAAAATTTTAAGTACTACTTATAAATTTACATAAAAATTTTATAGGCTCTTAATGAGTTAAACATTTTTGAGAAAAATTTAGTATTTCCTTAAAGATCTCCTCCAAAGCTTATATATGATACCCATATTGGTATCTTAAAAAATATGGCGAACAATCATACTTTTCGATGAAAAGTTCAGGGGCCTATAACTCAGTTTCTACAGTATCCACTTCCGACCCCCATTTTCGAAGTCGATTGAGGGATGTCCGTCTGTGTTAGTTTTGCCGAGGCAAACTCGATTTCACAAAAAGAACTTATCAATCGATCAGATATAGTGTCGAAAGATTGCTATTGGAAATCAGCATGATCGGTCCATGTCCCTCGAGGCAGCAGGCAAAAGACCACGCCTTCCTCTAATTTTTTTCATGTCAGTTGGAACAATAAAGTAACTTCAATCAAACAAATAAATATATGGGACAATAGAGAATTAAAAAATAAGAAAAAAACATCAAGTGAAAAAATTGGCGCTTGCCCATATTTTCCGAGTTACGGGGCTCAAAATTTTTTAAATATCAATATGGGTATCATTTTAAAGCTTTTGAAGAGATTTTTAAGGAAATCCTAAATTTTTTTAAAAATGCTTAACCCATTAAGAGCCCATGTTATTTTTATGTAACATTATATAAATGCAGTAGCAAATTTTTTTTATTTAAGTCTCGGTTACCCCAATATTTAATTTTTTGATTGGAGTTACTTCACTAAACTAGATTTACATAGATGGTGAAGGGTATACGAAAATAAGACTCGGTATAGCCGCACATAAGTAAGAAACTTTTTTAATTCTCTATCGTTCAATATGTTTGTTTTTTAATTGGAATCACCGCACTAAACTAGTTTTGTTTCAAATGATATGGAAGATTAGAGTCAGCCGCGATATTTGCCCCCTGCCTCGGAGGACATGGATCAATCTTGCTGATTTTTAGTAGTAAAATTTTCAAAACCATGTCTGATTGATTATCGTATTTTAATATTTTCTAATTCATCTAGTGCCTTGGTAAAGTTGATTTCAACCCAAACGCGGACGGACAGACGGACATAGCTCAATCTACTTGGCTAAAGAGAAGAACTGAGAATATTTAAATATACTTTAGGGGATCGGAAAGGGGTATTTAGATTACACACGGTATAAGAAACTTATACGTACCTTTTTCCACCTGTAATGAAGAATATATTAAGAAAAATTAATTGTATTTAGAATTTAAAGGAAACTATCAACAACTTGCTTTTAAAAAAAATTACCGCAACTGGAAACGACAGCGACATACATAACAATTTAACCACACATGCATACGAGTATCAAAAATACAAATAAAAATGTTTACACATGTACGAGTATGTATTTGGCAAAAGGAGTGAGAAACATCGATCAAACTACCAAAATAAAACGGATAACAAAAGAAATACACTTCTATTCTATACAGCCAGTCTGTCTGTCTGTCTGTCTGTCATATGTTGTTATCTATGCTGCGAACAGAAACAAAAAAATCAAGAGACAGCCAACAGCAGAAATGAATCAACAAAAAATCTAAAGAAAAAAACACAACACGTTTCAATTCAACAAATCATTTATGCTGTCATCCGTTCAATAATAAATATTTGTTTGTTTGTTTTTTGTTTAATATATTGTGCTGCTGTTGTTTGTTATATTGTTTGTACTCTACAACTATTTTATTTTTTTTTTTTAACTTCTGTGTGTAATGACGAGTCGCTGTTATTTTTGTTTAGAACTTTTATGGCGTACGTGTTTGTATTAGTATTTTTTATACTTTTGGTTAAAAATGTATGTGTGTAAATAGACACATACATAAAAGTACAAATAGAAAATTCGTCCAGCATAACACGGGGATCAGTCAAACAACTATACCAAAATCGAAAAAAATTTATTATTAAAAATAACTCCTCGCCTAAAATCCAGACACACTTAAGTACCTGTAGTATAAAAAAAGAAGTACTGCTATGCCGAATCTTATATACCCTTCATCATCTCTATAAGTCTAGTTTAGTGAAGTAACTCCATTAAAAAAATGCAGACTCAGAATTAAAAAAAAAATTAAGGACTACAAAAATATAATTTTACTTCAAAATGTTATCGGCTTTTAATGGGTTAAGCATTTTTTTAAAATTTTAGCATTTCCTTAAAAATCTCCTCAAAATCTTTTAAATGACATCCATAATGATATTTTAAAAAATTTGAAAATTTTAAAGCTCCGAAACTCGGAAAATATGGGGGAGCGCTTTATGGTTGGAGTTGCTTTATTGTTCCAAATGACATGAAAAAATTAGAGGTAGGCGTGGTGTTTTGCCTGCTGCCTCATAGGACATGGACTGGTCATGCTGATTAGCAATAGCACACTATATCTGATCGATTGACATATTTATCTTTTTTATGAAATCAAGTTTGCCAAGGCACTTAGGCACTAACACGGACACGGACGCTATGCATAAGAAGTCAGAATATATGAGGTTAGAAATGGATATTGTAGAAATTACAAACGGAATCACAAATCCACTTTTTATGGTGAAGGGTATAAAAAACGATAACTTAATATCTTATTTAATAATTCGTATACTGGTATGGCTGGACATATTTCTTGCTTTAGAATTTCTTACTATATTCAGTTTTGGTAGGTTTTTTATCAAATGTTGGCAATCCTTAATATGTATTTCTTTTCCTTTTGCATGTTTTGATTCTTAACATATGGTTTAACACATCTATGTATGTTGTTATAAAATAAATTTTGTTTAATATGAAATGTACAAAGAAATTTTTATCATAATCTAGACACCACATGACAAATTTCGCAAAACAATAGCGAAAATATACACATGTTTTTACACATTGTTTTATAGTCCTATCTTTTGAACCGTTAAGACATACGCTTGCAAATTGCACAGAATATTGATTTTAATGGCCATTATAGTAACAAGTATTAATATCCAAAATTATAAACTAAAGGGTGCCACAATATTTTATTTTATTTGATGTATATGGCCATACTTTTGAACAGTTGTAGACAGACTCTTAAAATTTCCAAAGATCCTGTATTGCTTACTTCGCTTTAACATAAAGTATAATATTTGGATTTGGATTTGGTAATTATAGGGTGTCCCAGTAAATGATGTTATTTAATATATGTGACCAAACTTTTGAACTGTTGTAGGCAGACAGCTGAAACTTACTAGAGACCGCTAAAACAACATATATAATTAGACTTTATAAATTAAAGGGTGGTCTCAAAATTAATGCAATTTTACTTATATGACCGTATCTTTTGAACCGTTATATAAAAACACTAGAAAATTAGACAGAATGTTCACTACTTTATTTTGTTTAAGAAGAAGTGTAAATATTTTCAATTATAAATTAAAGAGTATTACAATAGTTGATTTCATTTTATGGAAATGCCCAAACTGTTGAAACATTATAGAAAGACGGTTAAAATTTACCAATAACCTGATTGTTTAGTTCCCTACAACAGCAAGTATAAATTTTAAATTTGGAATTTAAAGGTTGCCCTTATAGTTGCTGTAATTTAATGTATATTTCCAAACCGTTAATAAGTTGTAAACAGACGCCCGAAATTACCAAGGAGCTGTAGTCCAAAGTCTGCTATAACAAGTATAAAGTTATAAGATGAAATATATGGGGTCCCAATAGTGGCCTTATTCTTAAACCGTTTTAGACAGACAGATGAACATGTTTTGAAGTCGATTTTTTTCACAAGAATTATTTTTTCCTGTCGATTTTTCCACAATGCAGTTTCTTTTCAATTTTAAATAATTCTTTTCTTTTTAAAATAACGTACTGGTTTGCAATAATGACTGTTTTAGTACAGTTTTTGTCTGCTAAGCAAAATTTATTTTAGCTGTTCAATATTTGCATGTGAGAATTTTCTCACATTAATTATAGAAACAAAGTGCTATTTGTTCTAACCTCTAGTTCTTTTTCTGAATTATAAGATTTAGTTTTTCTATATGTTAAAAATTGTATTGCAATTTCCCCTTTTCGTTGTACTACAATGTCTGTCCTTTTGTACGCCCGAATGTCCGTTTGCCACAGGGCTATATCAATTGAGCCGTAATATATATATTTTTTTAGAAGGTATCTTATGATGGCCGATACAACAACTAAATACTAAAATGAAGTTATATTCGGGTATATGGCTTTATCATTTAATTCTAACATTTTTTCCTCTATTTCAAATTGTTGTGGAAGGTAATTAAGATTCGTTTTAACCCAGAGTTTATTTTACAGTTGATTATTCTTATCGCTTAATTTGGTGATTGTCGGTTGTATGTTTTGATATTTTGTTCTATTTTTTTTTTAAATTGTTTTTTAGCAATAATAAATTGAGATTCTTTTTTCTTAATCTTCTTTTATAGAAATCTTTGTTTATGTTTCACTTTGACTTTGAGGAAATAAAAAAGATAATCTTTATTATATTCTTCGTTATACAGATGTTGAAAAGTTAAACAACACAAACATATTTACATACACATATACAGGCATGTTTATATCGTCAGCTAAAATGCAAACCGCTAAAGTTTACATATTAAATACTAAAATGTGTATTTTTTGTTTCTAATTTTATTTAGAAAGAAAAATATATATTTTCAAAGGATATGTCGTCGGCTTGCCTGTATGTAATAAATGAATGTAAGATAAAAATGCTGGCAGAAAGCAAGAAATGAGTGTGATGACTTTTAAAGAGCACAACTAAACCAAAATAGACGTTAACTTAAGACGAATTAAAATTCATTTGCTTATATTAGGACAAAAAAATTACCCGTTCTTTTTGAAAGTGGCTTTTAAGCTGATACACATATTTAAAGGATTGTGTTACAAAGGTTTTAAAAGTATTGAAGCTAAATCGCGAGAAGACTTACTTGCTTTTCTATCTCAGGATTCTTGTTACCCAATAAATACTTCGCTCAACACAAGGTCGGAGCAGCCATTAACATTTAAATTTCTTTCTTTCTTTGTTTAAGTGACTTTTGCCACTTTTAAAATAAACGGCTCAAATATTAAATATATCAATACATATCAATTTTTTACGATAGAGAGAAGAAGAAAAAATTGATTGAAGCAATTTATTAACAAGAATTAAATTAAAAAGTAAAAGAAAGCAGTTTATGTTTATTTTTGTAGATAAAAGTTTTTAGTGCTTTTTTTTATTTTTGAGTAGAATTTAAATTTTTGTTTTGCAAGTATCGGTTGTTCTCTAATTCTAAGTTTTGAAAAATAACAAAAAAAATTAAATTGCAATAAAGAATTATTTTTTTATACAAAAGACCAGGCATTAATATTTAAAAATGATTTGGGGCATATGGCCTTCGACGAAGCGCATTCTGGATGTCCATTTTTGTATCACTTTTTCAAGTACTGCTGGCGGTATGTCACGAATAACACGCACAATGTTGGTCTCCAAAATAAATCAATGACTTCACGTGGTCCTACAGGAAATAATCGAGAGGTGTCAAATCGCGCGGCTTTGGAGGCCAATTGAGAGGCCCATTTTCCGAAATCAACTTATCGCCAAATTTTGATTTTAATAGCTCGATGGTTGCGGACGCCATGTGGCATGTAGCGCTATCTTGTTGAAACCTCATTTTGTCCGGATCAATGTCATCCATATTTTCAAACAAAAAATCATTAATCATGGTGCGGTAATGATCTCCATTGACTTTAACATGAGATCCGGCCACACTTTTTAAGAAATAAGGTCCGATGATGACAAAGGCGTGTAAGCCATAATAAACGATCCATTTTTCTGGATGCAATGGAGTCTGTAGGGTATATTCTGGACTGGTCTCACTCCATATATAGCAATTTTGCTTATTAACAAACCTGTTAAGCCAAAAATGAGCCTCATCGCTGAAACCAATTTGGCGATAAAACAACGGTTCAGTTACTAACTGCTCTAAAACCCCATCAGCGAAAGAACGACGCATGTAATGGCCTCGTTACTTTAATGCCTTCACTAGCTGGATTTTATACAGTTGTAGGCAAAGATCTTTATGGAAAATTATCCACGTAGTGGAAAAAGAGAGCTCCAATTCCTGCGACCGATGACGAATCGATAGATTTGGATCTTCTTCCAGACTTTCGTTTACAGCAGCGATATTCTCATCAGTACGCATATTCCTTCGATGTGTTGATGTTGGTGCATTCTTTGGAGAGTATGTGGTATGAAATCTGCCTACATTTCGACGGATGGCTTGCTCAGACGGACGATTGTATGCACCATAAAAATCAGGAAGTCGTCTATAAGTTGTTCGATTTGATGACTGATTTGGGAAGTAAACTTGGATGCTTTGATAGCGTTGTTCAAGCGTGAGTCTATTCATAATGATTTGCCAGAGTTTACTGAAAATAATAAGAAAAAATTTTTTATCAAAATTTAATTTTTAGTGTTATTTTTTTTTATAATTTCAAGTTCTATCATGCTTAAAAAACACGCTTTACAATTTAATGAAAAAATTAAAAATTTTAAGTGAAATTTTATTGAAATTTCGATTGTTTAGAAAACTTGTCATTTTTTGGTAACCTTAAGTTTTTTACTCTGAATTTTCGATTCCGACTTCAACAAAAGTAAAATGTTTTCTATTTGTGGTATTGCTCCCGGAACTTTTCGTTATAATTCGTTAATTAGCCTTAAAGGCTTACAACTGGCATTTAATAAATAAATATGAAATAAATATTAAAAAAACAAATGTATTTACAGGCAAAATGCATTTAGAATAAAAGCCAAGGTAAGCTTAAGCTGATTTTTTTAATAAACTAATTAACAAATGCCACTTTCATTTGCACATTTTCTTTTTACGACCATAATTTCTTAGACCAAATACAAACTAAAATTTTTAATTTCATTTAAAATTTTCATAAAATATTCTTTTGGGTTCTTTGCATTTTGTATGACGTTATGTTTTCTTTTTTTAATTATGGTGCTTTTTAAGAAATACGGGGCAAACAATTTAAAGAAAAATTCCATCAATTGTTTTTTTTTATTAATTGTAAATTTGTTTATTTAAAAGAATAAAATAAAGAGCAAGTTTTGCATTGTCTTTATTATTTCCACATTAATAAATAATATAAAATAAAACATTATTTTGTAAGTAGCATTTAAAATAAATATTTAAAAAAATAATATTAAAAATTATAGTGACTTTTAAAATAAAATCAAAAATTGAATGACATTTGTAAAAGAAAACGTTTTGAATTTAATACAATAATTATTCAAAACAAAAAACACTATGAGACTGCGGACTAATTGCTTTTGTAATTTTCTTCATAAAATTATTTTAAGTTACCCTTTAAATTATTTAATTATCACACTTATACAACAACAGTGCAGTAACTCTAAATTTAATATATTTCAAAAGAAACAAAAAACTTTTCGATTTTAAAATGCAATAAATTTTTACAGTGGGTAAATATCAGGTGACATGTCATAACGTCCACAAATATAATGTCCATGAACATTTTATCGCACCAGAAAGTGATAATGTCCATAGAAATCGTGCCACAGTAGGATGCGACATAATATCCATCAAAGTATAGTCACAATGTTCATGGATATGAAAGGTATATTTTATGGTATTCTGTGCCGGTGTTGGTTCTACTATAAAAGACAAAATCCTTTCGCTTAGCAGAAGGCCCATTATCAGAAATGGTCAGCAAAGCCGATGTTGTTTTAGGTGCGAACATTTTGACACTTTCATTCTTAAATCGACACAATGTCCATCGGCATTATAACGTTTTTCAAAGCAACATAATGTCCACAGAGATTCTGTAATTTTTTAGTGCGACATAAAATCCATGGACATTATATCCTTGGACACTAAATGTTACCATAGATATCATACTTGGGATTTTTTCATTACCATTAAAATTTAATTAGCATTATTTGAAATAATTAAAATAACAAACATTTAATGCTAATGATTTTTTTTTTCAAATTATAATTTTTTTTTCACTAACGAGGCAAACTTTATTACACAAAAAAAATATGTCAATCGATCAGATATAGTGTCGAAAGAGATGCTACTGGAAATCAGCATGATCGGTCCATGTCCTTGGCGCTCGCCCATAATTTCCGAGTTACGGGGCTCTGAAATTTTCAAATTTTTTAAAATATCAATATGGGTATCATTTTAAGGCTTTTGAAGAGATCTTTAAGGAAATACTATATTTTTTTTTAATGCTTAACCCATTAAGAGCCGATGTCAATTTTATGTAAAATTATAAATATGCAATAACGATTTTTTTTATTTTTTAATTCTCTGCCACTAAACTAAACTAGATTTACATAGATGGTGAAGGGTATATAAGATTCGGCATAGCCGAATATAGCACTTTTACTTGTATTTTATTGGATTTTATTAACACTTAATTTCATAAGTACGGTAAATTGAAAATTTTTGTAAATTTGATAACCTTTATTTTTCAATATCAATTTAAAAATTAAAATAATAAACTTACTTAAACAAATTTCTATTAAAAATGATCAAGTTTCTAGTTTTTGGAATATTTTTTTGCTCAAAATCTTTGTACATAACGATTTTTTTCTTTGATAAATAGACAATCAAGCACTCTGAATTAAATATATTTCGTACTCTGATCATTACCCTCTCATATCTGGGGGCAAATAACGGCGTTCGATATCGATTAAAATTTACATTTAAATTCTATTGAAATTTCGATCGATATCGAATGCCGTAATTGGGCCCCTGGACTTTTCTTTAAATTTTTCTTTTTATTAACTTTTGGATTTTGTGTGATATTTAAGTTTTTTTTCAACTCATTAAGGACTTTTTGGTTTTTTGTGATATCTTTTTTTTTTTTTGTTGAGCTCTCTCTCTCTCTCTCTCTCATTGTTGGCTCTCTCTCATTGTTGGCTATTTGTTTTTTTTTTTTTGGGTGTCCTTTTTAAAAATGAAAAATTTAGCTAATAAATATATTTTTGGGAGAAATTACAATTTTTGTTGATTTGCGATTTTTTTTATTACATTCTTGAGACCTTGATCTTTTTTGGCAAATATATTTTTAATTCTTTATAGATCTGCTGACCTTTTCTTGTTTATTATTATGATTTTATAATTTTCACTTTTGTGTAAAATTAATGTTTACCAAAATAATTTTTATTTAATTATAAGTTATTATATGTAATTATTTCTGAGTCTGGATTTATTCCAACTCTTATTGTTTCATAATAATAGTCGTAATATATAAATGAAATATTGCCTTAAATTCATTTATTTCTTAAAACATTAACCTTTCTTCGGTTTTTTTTTTGTAAATTTTAATTTCCTCAAATTATTACCCAAAAAATATGACAAAAAATTAACATTATTATTAAAAGTGGCAAAAACCTTAGCATGAGTAAAAATTAATTTTTAATGTTGAATAAAATTCTCATTCAATTACAAAAGCCCCAAGAATGAGTTGCCATATTGAGACTTTGGCTAAGTTTTTAAGTGTTAACAACCCAATCAGGAATATTCTCACGGAATTTCTTTCGCTCTAAAAAAAATTTTCTCAAGAAAAGATTCCTCTAATTATAAATTCCGTGAGAAAAAATAATAAAAAAAATGGCATTATCGCAAGGGAGCTATTTTGTTTATTCTACCTGAATTGGTTTCACTTTCCGCAGTCAACAAAAGGGAGAAAAAATTTCAATGGAAGAAAAAGAAAAAGGGAAAAAAACTCGGACGGAATTTTTGTCTCTATTTGGGCTGTATATTTAAAAAATTATTTAATATGAAAGCATTTCAAAGCATTTAAAATTTGGTTCAGTTGTTATTTGTTTTAAATTTAGTAAAATCATTACTTCCAATGATAAATTAACAAAATTATGACGCCATATGAAAATGGCAAAATTTTATAAATCTACAACAAGGAATAATATACGCACGAATATATTTTTCCTTTCTGTACTTCTTTTCACTTTCTGGTAAGTCTTTGTTCTGTCAGGTTGAAATTAAAAAACATATTTTCCTCATCAACTTATACATGGTATGTTCTCAACAACAACACAACACAATAACAACAACAATCAATAAAAATCAGTTTGAAATGTGTAGACTGAAAGAACTTGTACCACAACAGGATAATAAATGCACGTAAAATATTAACAAAAAAAAGTATAACTTGAGCAAGAAAAATGAAACTCCGTAGAGAACAAACAGCAGGTGGAGGCACAAGTGAGTTGTAATCGAAATAAGAACAGCAGGGAGTAGAGTATTATTGAACTACTGTTGTATTTCATATTTTAATTATTTTTGACATTGATTAAATGCATATTGGCATTACTCGTATTGATATTATTCTTAAAGTATAATGAGTAAATTTTATTTAAAGAAATTTACAGACTAACGGCTTTAATGAAGTGGGCTTAAATTACAAATTTTTTATTTATCTTTATGAACGTTAAAATTGATTTATTTTCATGGCAATGGATAAATAAAAACAAGATAGAAAATCAATTATAACGAAAAATTTAATTTACAAAAATATCATCTTTCGGCTTCATTTATTTCGTTTAAAATCTATCATTATTTCTACATTTTTTGTTTATATTAACAATAAAGCTCACAGCCAAGGCGAACTGATTTCATCAGGTGGCATCGTTGCGGCAGCTGACATTTTTTTTGTTAATTTTCTTATGTGTAAAGCAGCTGTCAAAAGTGTATTATTTTATATTACAAAAGTTCTTTTTTATGTTCTTTTAAATAGAATTTAAAAAAAATGTTTTAACTCAATATAAAAAGCAAAACTTATTGAAAAGGGTAAGAAGTTTTTAAGTTTCCCATACATTTAAGTGCCTAGTTTTCTTTTTGTTGTTGTATTGTTGTAGCGGCGCTTCCACCTGGTATTAATTCGCCTTGCTCGCAGCCATAACCAAGGTGCTGATAGCCCAGGTGATTTTTGTTTATGTTTGACGTTCTTGTCAAAATAATTTTAAAAATAAAAAAATTTCAAATAATTTGAAAAAGAAAAATATTTTAAATTTTACTAAATAAAATTTCAAAAGCAAAAAATGAAATATGAGAGAGAAAGAAACCAATTCTGACAACTTCATTTTAAGCACCAAATGATGATAAAAGGATAAATTAAATTCGGGTTCCTCTTGTTTAGACAGCTATTTTTGACATCAATGTGGTGCTTTGCAACAACGAAATGACATATGTCCGAGGTACCCAACTTTTATGCCTTAATCAGAAGCCCCCTTCACGCTATGGGTCCGACCGTCCGTAGATTCACTGAGAAACACCTCTGATTTGCCTCTGATTTTTGTCCAAAAAAATCGTTTTCAAGCCACTATGTGTCAGTTGATTGGACATCTGGAAATATATTTTACAAAAACCAAATAAATATTGATTTCTTATTGTTGTAGTTGTTTTAGAACTGATTTTACCTGTAAAATAATTTTATAATTTTTTATAATTAATTTTTTTTTACATTTTAATTTTAACAAAAGTATTAAATTTTTTGTGTCACAAATTTCTATGCTTTAGTCAGGGCTAGTGAAGTTTTTCCCCCTCAGAAGTTGCAAAACTTTACTTATTGGAGTATTTTGCTACCGTTTCACACACGTTTCAATTAAAAATAATATTGTGTATGATGAATATATATTTGTATACTATAAAAAAAGTTGTTATTCCCATTATGTATAAATTAAAGGTTTTATATTCTACTGAAATTTTAAATGCCTTATTAACGTCACGTATAAGTAATAAATTTAGTCACCACTGAATTAATATCACTCATACTTCACACAACATCTCAAATGACAAAAAAAGAACATTACAAATATTGTTTTCTTTTTTTTAATTTAATTTTAAAACCATTTCCCAATTAATTAACACCAAAAATTTTATCGCTTTTCTTACATTGTCGTTTGTTATATATGTGTATGTGGAAATACTCTTCTTATTCCTTAATTGAAAATACAATAAAATCAGCAAAGATGCCTTATTAATGCCCTTTACGGAAAAGTATAAAATTTTCATCTTTTGTTTTCATAAATTTCATAAAATGTTTTTTAAAATGTAATAATTTTGTTAAACTATCAACTTAACATTTTGCACTGGTCTTTTAGATCAAGTTATCAATTAATAATTTACACATCTTTAACAAATCTTAAACATGTTAAAGACAGAATGAGAAATATTTTGAAGCTCTCAATAATACTTTTATTTCTGAAATAGTTTTATGGACAACTGAATATTCACACCTGGCATCGGCATTAAGCATAGTCACATTATTTATCAAAAAAGTGTTTAACGCAATTTCTTCTTTTGAATTTTTATTAATATAATGTTTTTTTTTTTTTTTTTTTGTACAGGATTTTTGATAAAATTCTCGTTCAGTTTATAGAAGTTTTATCACTTAATAAGAAAATAGATTTATTATTTTATTTTTGCATTTATTTGAATTTAAAGTTTTTGAAATATCTAAAGCTTAATTTTAAATGTGTTGGTAATTTTCGGTTTTACTGAATATTTGATTTTCTGTTACATTTTTGAATAATTTTGTTTTCCTTTCAACTTTTTTAAAAATTATTCTGCAAAAGCTATAGTTTTGGTGATTTGCAAATTTTTACTGAATTTTATATAATTTTTCGATTTTGCAAATTTTTTGTAAATTTAAATTTTAATATTAAATTGCGACTTTTTAGTGGAAATTCCTTTCGTTATGATATCTTGCTTTCCTAATCTTATTTAGTTAAAAATTTTAATTCTGTAAAATTTTAATTTTTTGGTTAAAAAATTTTGTTCTGAAAAGAAAGAAAATTGTTTATTTTTTTAACCTTTGTTTTTTTTTTTTGTTACTAATTTTCAGTTGCTCTTAAAATTTACAAAAAAAAACTGATGTGCAGAAAAAACAAAAAAAAAATAGCCTAAAAAGGCAATAATATTTTTCCTCTAACGATTTCGCTGTCATTCAATATGTAAATTCTCAAATCTATTTATTGAATTTATTTTCTGTATATAGAATACCCTTGAATTTAATTCGCTTTGGAAGACCTTTTAAACAAAAAGCTTTTATAGACTTCAATCCTTAAGAAAATCCAAAATTTGATTGCTACAAGTAACACGCACATACATACGATATTCTTAAAGCTACAAATGAATTTTGCGTGTCCAATCCACCTGTTGTGAAGGCTTTAAAAGCAATTAAAATAAAAACAATATAATTTCTGTTAACTGTCATTATTAACAAATGGTTGATGTACTACAAATTAAATTTAATACAATCAAATACACACACTTACATATATGGCTTTATTTTCATTAACGCCTACTCATCATCATTATTTCTGTATTTAATAACGTTAATGATACCAGGATATCAAAAGAATTTGTTGTTGATATAAAATAAAGATCAAGAAAAATGATGTTCGTTTCCAAAATGTGTAAAGAGAAGAAGTATTATAATTTTATAATTTTTTTATTTTCAATACAGAACACTGGATCGCAATGGCTGTTTTAAGGGAAAGCAAAAATGTTTACTAATGGATGATGGTGGAATTTTCCAATTCGAATTTAAATAATTAAAAATTTGTTGCAAATCGTAAGACAGCTTAAGATAAATATTGTTTTTAACCTGTTCATAATGTTCGTTCGCATTAAGACAAAACCAATTTTGGTAGCTTTAACATTCAAAATAGAAATAAATTGTTGGCCCTCATCGAGTCAATTGTTGCTAGTTTATCAGCATAAGCCATTGACTATATGTTGCGCCACAGGAAATAATCTTATCGTGTCAAATTGTAAGACCTTCTTGGGAAACTGAAAGGTCCATTTTTCGAATTCAACCTGCCGCCGTATGACATTTGGCGCCATCCTTTTGGTTTCAAATTAATCTCGCCGGGATCAATATCATTCATATTTTCAGACAAAAAATTAATGAGAGTGGTGCAGCTACGATCTTCATCAACTGTAAATTAAGCTTCGACTTTATTTAAGAAAAAAGTTCACAAGACAATAAATCCTATCAAACGGTGCATTTTGCTGGATGTAATAAAAGACCGTTGGTACTGTTGTGAATTGGTTTCAGAAACTTGTTGAGCTAAGCAATTAATCGATTACCGATTTTCAAAGAAAAATTGAATAATTTTTTAGATTACACTGCACAGTGTTTTGAAAACGGTATTTTTTGGACAAAATTCGGTATCTCATGAACCACTCAAGATATCTCAACGAAGTTTTACAGAGATAAAGCCGTTATGATTTTACTGAATCGGCCCCCTAGGGTGAAGGGGAACTTCTGGGTAGGGCACCAAAGTTGGGTACCTCGTACATATAATTTTTTGAAAAACTTTATGAGTTTATTTTAAACTCAAATATTAAGATTTTTAATTTTAATTAGACCTTGAAAATATCAATAAAAAATGGGCATCATGTGTAGATTATCTCTTTTAGTTTGGGAGAAAATTGGCTTACAATTTTTTTTCTTTTAATTTTGGCCGATCTTAATTTAGTATTTTTGACGTAGTAAGCCTATTAATTATAAGATTATTACTTTAAGACAACTGCTATATTCTTAATAAAATTTAAAATAAATAAGTTCCAAGTTTTGTTCTGATAGCGCTTTTCGTTAAAAAGTTACAAGCCTCTGAATTGAGAAAATGTAAAAAATACCATTTTTTTAAGGATTTTCCCCGAAAAGGTGGTATTCTTTTATTGCTGATGTAATTTAAATTTACTTCATTACTAGCAAATGTTTTTAAATAATTTTAAAGATAACCTATAGCAAATACGAATAAAAGAAAAAATACGTCAAAAAATTAACGGTTCCCCCTCCAGCGCTTTCCAAATATAGCCAATTTTGGAACAAAATTTAAAAATTATTGCAAAATTCTCGGAGTGCAAAGCACCGACTAAAAAAGGCAAACAAGCTTTGAAGTCCCTAATTTTTGGCTACATACTCCAAAAAGGATTTGACAAGCTCCTGATTAATAAAGGCAGGATAGCCTCTTTTGTAAAACAAAACAAATTTTTGGGACATATTTCCCCTTTTCCCCGGGAATTTATATATTAAAAGAAAAAAATTTTGAATTTTATTTCATCATTTGATTAAAAACTCTTTTATCTATATAATTTCAAAATTTTGTAAGAATGGCTTGATGCGTTATGATATTGTGGCAATTATAATACCAATTTTAATTCTTAAAAAAACACCTTAACATGATTTTTTCAATTTTTGAGCTAAATGTCATTCCAAAAATGTAGCGCGAAAAAATCATTACAATATTACTGATTTAGAAGTCATAAGCTTTCCTTTAATGCTACTAACATGCATATCGAGCATAAATTTAAGCTATAGGAGCTTCCTAAATCTCGCCTCCTCATGCTTATTTTATATGTAAAAACCAAAAATGTGTACTCGTACGAGGGCTGCTATATATATTTCTGGCCTGGCAACACTGAGTGCTGCCAAGTGCAATCTGACATTTCCATTGGAAAGTTTGTCATTTTTAAGCAACTTCGTACTCAAAACGTTTTGACGTACGACCATTATTTGTGTTGTCTTGAAAAAATTAATATAGAAAAAAATAGAATTAACTCGTGAACATTTTCGTGCCATCATTTTTCACAACTTTCGACGTAGATTATCACGACAAAAGTGCATTGATGAACTTAAATCTTTGTATGGCGATGAAGTACCATCCTATAGCACTGTGAAAAATTGGTATAATGAATTTAATCGTGGCCGAAGCTCACTCAAAGACGAATTCCGTGAAGGTCGTCCAAAAACGGCTGTTATGTCAGAGAACATTGATGCCGTGCGTGAACTCATAATGCAAGATCGACATGCGACATACCGAGAGATAGAGGCATCCTTGGACATTTCTTCCACCAGCATACATTCGATACTGCATGAACACCTGGCCGTAAAAAAGGTTTGTTCTCGTTGGATCCCGCACAGTTTGAAAGTCGCTCAAAAAAAAACTCGTGTCGATTGGTGCAAAGAAATGTTGCAAAAATACGATTGCGGTGCTTCAAAAGACGTTTATAAGATCGTCACAGGTGACGAATCATGGATCTATGCGTATGAGCCCGAAACGAAACAACAATCGACCGTGTGGGTCTTCAAAGACGAGCAAAATCCAACGAAAGTTGTTCGTGGAAGAAGCAGTTCGAAGCAAATGGTCGCCTGTTTCTTCGGCAAAACTGGTCATGTGGCGACTGTTCCGCTTGAGCAACGTAGGACGGTCACTTCTGAGTGGTACACTACAATTTGTTTGCCTGAAGTCAACGGAGAAATTCGAAAAACCAACAAGAAAAGACGAATCATTGTTCACCATGACAATGCGAGCTCTCACACATCGGCTCAAACCAGAGCGTTTTTGACCGGCCAAAACGTCGAATTAATGGGTCATCCACCGTACAGCCCTAACTTGGCACCTAATGACTTCTTCTTGTTTCCGCACATCAAGAACAAAATGCGTGGTCAACGATTTTCGTCGCCAGAAGAAGCTGTTGAAGTGTTCAAAAACCATGTTTTAGAGGTGTCTCAATCGGAGTGGAAAAAGTGCTTCGACAACTGGTTTGAGCGCATGCAAAAGTGTATAAATCATGCTGGAGAATACTTTGAAAAACAATAAAACCATTTTTGATTATAAATATTCGCATTTTCACTATTAGGCGAGAAATATATAGAGCAGCCCTCGTATAAGCACATTTTGTACCAAGCTGAAAAATACAAACAGCTAAAAAAAACTAAAACTTTTTATGACGTTTTCAAAAAACTAAATGTCCGAAGTATCCAATTTTTTTGCCCTACCCAGAAGCCCCCTTAACCCTAGGGGGATCACCGTCCATAGATTCACTGAGTTACACCTCTGCTTTGCCTTTGTAAAATTTCGTTGAGATATTTTGAGTGGTTCGTGAGATACCGAATTTTGCCCAAAAAAAAAATCGTTTTCTAACCACAAATTTAAAAAATTTAATGCAGCATGACATTGCGTTATCAAGCTTTAAAAATACTTATTATAACACTTGATAACAAAACGATGTATTCTAGCAGTTTCTTTCATTATTGGAGAAGTCACAACGGATATTGAAGCAACGCAGTGGCGGACATATTTATTTCTGAATTGAAGAAGGATGAATGTCGAAGAAGAACATGAAAACCATATTTATTTACGTATATTAAAATAAATTAGTTATTTAACTTCCTTTATGACCAACTTAAAATAAGAAGAAGGTTATCATTTAATCTAAATGTTGCTTTTTATGTTTGTGCCCGCAGAATTCAGTCATCTCTGAATCCATTCTGAATATTATTCTTTTATTTGAAAAGTTATGCTTACAGATTGGTTTTGGTTTAAAAACAGTTAATTATTTTAAAAATTAAAGAGTGTCACCATACACCATAAATGGTTTTTACGTGTATTACGAATCGTAAAAAGCACCCTAAAAACTTAAGAAAACAGCCTTTAGTAGGAAAAAGTAATACAAAAATAAATCTTAATAATAAAGGGTGTCTCCAAAGGTAACAAAATTTTAAATAAAAGGGTGCCCCAATGGTTTATTTAATTTGATGATTTTGAACAGTTGTAGATAAACAAACTGTATTGCCAAGTCAGTTATAATAACAAGTATAAAATTTTTATTTGAAAATTAAAGGGTGTCCCAATAGCTAATGTAATTTGATATATGTGGCCAAACTTTCGAACCGTTATAGACAGACAGCTAAAATTTACTGGAAAACTGTATGTCTAAGTGCGATATAACAATTTTACAATTTGAATTTTGATTTTAAAGGGTCTTCCCATAATTGATGTCATTTGACCTATATGTCCCTATCTTTTGATCCGTTATATAAAAATTTGATTTAACAATTTTTATCATTACGATGTTATTAAAATTTATCAATGATATGAAATTTGGTTTAGTGTGCAACGTCCTGATTGATTTCACTTTTAAGAATTAAAAAAGCCAACGTTAGTTATTCTTATTTCTTTAAATTTATAAGCAAACAAAATAAAACAGAAAAGAAACAGAGATTATCTAACCATCTAATATAAATTTTTTAATAAATTGCAAACTGCATAAAAAATTTCATAAACATGTGATCAAGGCGTGCTGATAGAACTTTGAACATCAAAACCAAACTAAAAGTTTTCTTTAGAACAAAAAAAACAAAACTTATTTATTTTTATTTATTTTACTTTTCTTTATGAATTTTCTTTTGCCATAAAAACAACGTTCTAAAGCATAAAGAAAAGTATAAAGTTTTTGTTTTAACTTGTGTGCATTCGTAGAGCATAAAAAAATATTTATAATAAAATAATGTCATGACATGACGGCACGACAAGTTATTTTAACATGAATATCCGTCGCAAAGTAAAAATTTAATAAATGACCGATACTACAAGCCAACGTCAGCCATGCAAATGAAGCATATAATCCTTCCTTCACCTGAATTGAAGGAGTGAGATGTATAATTGCATATCCTGGATATGTGACATAAGACAATAACTGTATCAGATGTAAAAACAACAAATTACTCTGCATACAAGTGAACGTAACTTCTGTACATCGTAGTAATTTTAATTAACAGTAAATTAATAAAAAGAAAAATTGTTGTTTCTCGTTCAAATCTTGTCATCGTTGCAATTTCATTTTAATGAAGTGTTTGTTAAATTTGATTGATACAACGTCACTGAGTAATGACACCCACTTAAAGTGAAATATTTAAATGCGAAGGTATTAAATAAATTTAAGTGAACGGGAAACGCTTAGTGTAGAAAAGTTATCGCAATGACAATTTGTAATGTATGGAAACATCGCACTGTGTCACGGGTATGGCCAAAAATGGTTAAAGTTACTGTTAGAATTCTAACGTTTTTTTTTTAATTTTATTTTTTAAAACACTCTGGGTAGATGATATCTATAACTTTAAAGCGGCTTAAAGTTAAGGTTTGTGTACAGCATACGAAATATATGGGAAAGTCACAAACTTTATGTTCATTTATAATACGAAAAATTTATATATTTGAATATAACGGCTACAAAATTTGCAACAGAGTTGTAAATGATGTTTCTTGTTATAATGACAACACTGTTTTTGTTTACAATTATTGATCATATGTCAGATACCATTAGAAAAAAGAAGGTATTAGGCACAGTCAAGATTTTTCAGCAAACGTACACTTTCGTAGAGAATTTAAAAGAAAGAACAAATAACACATTTTCTGTTTTCTTTGTATTTTTAACCGTCTTCAAAAAAAGAAGGAGGTTACACAATTTGGCTGAATGTTACTTTTTTTATATTTGTGCCTCCAGAACTTAGTCATTTCTGATCCGATTTTGAAAATTTTTGGTAATATGATAGATTATGCTTACAGGTTGATCCCGTTTAAAAAACAGTTCATAACCTTAAAAATTAAAGGGTGTCCCCATACAACATACATATTTTTTACGTGTATTATGAACTGTAAAGGGCGATTCTGTAAAATTTAAAATGACTGCGTATTATTATAGCTCCCAAAAACAAAAAAAATATACAAAAATAAATCTAAAAATTAAAGGGTGCCCCCGTAATTGATGTAAATTTACTTATATGGGTCTATCTTCTTAGACAAACGCTTGCAAATTGGACAGAATGTCGATTGCCATGGCCGTTATAGTAACAAGTATTAATATTACAAATAATAAATTAAAGGGTCCGCCAATAGTTCATTAAATTTATTGTATATGGCCATACTTTTGAACAGTTGTAGACAAGTGCTTGAAATTTACATCGAACCTGTATTACTGAGTCCGCTATAACAACAAGTATAAAATATGGATTTTGAAGTTAAAGGGTGTTTCAATAGTGGATGTAATTTCAAGTGTGTGTCCGTACTTTTGAACCGTTATAGACAGAACGCTGAAACTTTAAAGGGACCTGTATTGCTAAGTCCTCTATATCAACGAGTTTATAATTTGAATTTAGAAATTAAAGGGTATTCAATAATAACTGTAGATTTACTTATATAGGCCTATCTTTTGAACCGTTATAGAAAAACGCTTGTAAATTTGACGCAATGTCGATTGCTCTGGCCGTTATAATAACAGCTGATAATATTTAAAATTATAAATTAAAGGGTGCATCAGTAGTTCATTTAATTTGGTATATGGCCATACTTTTTTGAATTTAGTAATTAAAAAGTGTTCCCAAAATTAATGTAATTTGTTCTATATGGCTGTATTTTTTGAACCTTTATATACAAACACCTTAATTTTAGACAGAATTTCCACTTCTTTATTTGGTATAATAAGAAGTATAAAAATGTTATATTATAAATTAAATAGTTGATACAATCTGATGTATATGGGCAAACTGTTGAACTGTTACAGACAGACAGTTGAAATTTACACAGAACCTGATTGCTAAATCTACTACAACAGCAAGTATATAATTTGAATTTGGTAATTAAAGAGTGACCCTATGGTTGCTGCAATTTGATGTATATTGCCAAACTAGTGAACAGTTGAAAAAGTATAAAGTTTGGAGATATAAGTGTGTCCCAATAGTTAATGTTACCTAATTTATGTGGCCATACACATGAGCTGTTATAGGCAGACAGATGAAATCTGTTTTGAAGTCGGTTTTTTTCGCAAGAGTTATGTATCTAAAAGCATGTATTTAAATATATTTATAGTTCAGCTGCTCGATATTGACCAAATTCTTTTTTAATTGTTTTTTAGTGTCAACCTCGTCGCAGATTTGTGCCATTTTTTAACTGTGGCTATAAATATAAAGCAAAACAGACCCTGCGATGTTAGGCGTCATTTGAAAGATTTGATAGAATATCATTTTTAATGAGTATTATTAGAAAGGGAATAAAAAAATAAGGCTTATGCTGGGAAAACAATTGGGACAAACGACGAATTTTTCAAACGTTCTCTTTTTATGTACTATAGACAAAGTACATATATTTTATATATAAAAGTCGGTTTTAAAGTCAAAACCACCTGAAGTTGTTTTTAGCAAATTGAGTTTCGACTTTGTAGAACCAATTCTATGACATAAACTTGCATTTCAAGTTGATCTGTTGAAATCATTTCACATTCATTCATTTCACTATAATAATTTTCACATTAACAAAAGTGCACAAATACTTAACTTTTGTTTTTTTCCAATTGACAAATTTACTTATTTATATTTCTTTTTTGTTCTCGACAAAAATAATAGCAGCTGATCAGAGATGAATAATCCATTTAACTATATTTTGTTACATATTATGAGGAAACATTTTCTTTATTTGATGTGTCACCCAGTTAAAGCCAGTTCAACTTAAAAAATACTTTATTTTTAACTATAGTTACATAAAAGTTAATAACAGGTTTTAACATTAAAGTAGTTTCTAAAAGAAACCGACTTTAATGTGTGACTATGATTATGGGCCATTGGTGCATATGAAAATTAACACAACACCGCCGTCGACGAAATTCGTCGTGCTTGACGAACTCTCCGATAAATTGATTTCTATTTATTACGCCGACGAACGACAAAAAAAACTAGTACAGGGTTGTCGTTTCTCTTTTTAGTATTTAAATATATTAGTAAATTAAGTTATTTTTGCCTTAAATATTTTTTATTTTTTAATATACAGCATTAAGTTAAACAACATCCACAATTATTTCCATAAAATTGCCTTCTAATGGCTTTTTCTTAATGTTTAATTTTTTGTATAACTATTTTATTTTTTTTTTTTTATTTTATTCATTGCTAACACCATTAGCTGTTATATGCAAAACAAAATAAATTTTTAAATGGACAAAAGTGAACAGGATGTTTATTATGTTAATAATTTTCACAAAACTCAATATTTTTTGCCTCATTTTTTTAAATGTTTACTTTTCTTGTCATAGGCAGCAAACAATTTTGTTGATCATAACAGTTGTAACTTTTTTGACCTAATTCTAAGCCACACTGTGAATTTACGCAGCGAACTTTTACAGACGAATTCGTCGTGCTAGACGAAATTCGTCGTTCGATTTCCAAATATGTTCCCAGCATTACTCTTTTCAAATTTTGGAATAATTGGTCTAAATAATGTCGCATAAGAGATAGATTTGAAACTGAATTGAGAGATTAATAAGAGTAAATAAGTTTTGGTTTTGCAATAAAACTAAATTGTGTTGTATTATATTAGGAAGCAAATACAAGTGGTAGAGGCCGTCTGACTGTTCTTTATGAGGAAGGTTCTATGAGAACAAAAAGGAGGCGTGTGGAAGAACTTGCCGTATTTTTTCTTTTTTTTTTCTTTTTTAATTATCTGTCATCCCAATCAATATTTGGTTTTCTGATTGGAGTTACTTCAATGAAATAGATTTACATAAATGATGAAAGGTATATAAAATTCTGCATAGCCGAATATAGAACTCTTACTTGTTTTTTATTAAAATCACATGGCCATTTCGTTTATTGCTTAACTCAACTTCCCAAGGAACCTTTAATCACATTTTAGATAAGCTAAAGCTGCTTTTTATATTTAAAAAAAAACTTTATAATTTTTATAATTAATTTTTCTTTATTTTTAACAGAAAAGAAAAAATAACACTACTGCTCTCTTAACAATTAAATAAAAGTAATAATGAACTTAAGCCAAACTGAAAAAAAAATTCATTTATAAATCGTAGAAATGGTTATTTTGAAGGAGTACAAAATTTTTTTTTTTGTTTTTCTTCTACTGTATGAAGAATATACGAATAAAAATAAAGTAGTATTAATATTTTTACACTGAAAGCCAATAACAGAGCAATTGTTTTATTTATTTTTGTTTTTTTTTTTTATTCCTTAAAATGCATTAAACGAATTTCAAGCTTCATTTCTTGAAACTTGTTTGAACATATCTTTCACTTTATATTTGAAATCTTTAACTTAAATCAGCAGTAATCTGCTAACTTTATATCGCCTTTTAGTCAATCCTTTTACATTTAATAGTTTTACTGTCTCAGAAAGTAAATAAACTTTTATTCTTTGAATTACATTGAATTTGTAAAAATAAAAAAATAAATCAAGAAAAAATAACTTAAATACTGCTGACAAGAAAGAGTGAGACAGTAACCTCGTTTAAATACATGTAATACATCTATGGAAATTCATTTTTACTAACTTTTTTATTTATTTCATTTTTTTTAGATTTAAATCACGTATGGTTCGATGTCTGGCATCTTTTACTTATATTATTCGTCAGATATGTTCGCTGGGTGTGACGGTTTATACTCCCAGTGTTGCA